>CM016626.1:123061882-123748462 GCA_005393395.2 Gossypium australe
CGACGCTTTCCAGAGCCTTGAATCTTTCCTCCACCCATTTTGGCAGTTCTTGTTTTGCCTTTTCAGCCATCTCATCCAGATCTGGGACGTTGGGATTGACCAGATTTTCTCCTGGGTTGGTACCTGAACCCGTCGGGAGATGCGTCGGTATTGCGATATTAGCATGATATTGTGGCCTGATAGTGACAACGCCCTTTGAGGATACGTGTCTGGTGGTGTTTGGGCCTCTAGTGGGGGAAGAGAGGGATTGTCACTGTCGTTTCCTGAGCTAGTGGCGATGCCTCGTTCCTTAGCCATCAATTGCCTTAGTTGGTTCATCATATCGTCCTGGGATTTTTGCATCCGCTCCATCATGTCCTGCTGGGTTTTGGCCCGTTGCTCTTGTAACTGCACTTGTTCTTTCATTTGATCCTGAATTTCTTTTTGCATTTGTTCTAGCTTTTCCATTTTTTGGTCCATTATCCTTGTCTTGTTTCTCGTACCGTAGTGATGTTCCAGAGTAACTGCCATAATTTTAGGGTCCTTCTATGAGATTCGATGTGTATGATGCAATGTAATGCTGATGTATGAAATGTATGCAAAAATGTTGATTCCAATCCGATTTCCATTAGAATAGCTTTTTCTAGAAAACAAGTTTCTTTACATAAAATGGATTACACGAATGGCCGGACCCTAGCACCTAATGCCTTGACCTCCTCAAGAAGCCAACTTAACTTTTGACCCTTTTCTGACCCTGATTCGTACATCAAGCCTAATGCATCAGCTTGAACTGCCAAAGTCTGCAAGTGATCCGCCATTCCTCGCATTTGAGCTATGGCTTCTCCCATGACATAATCCCGGCTTCTAACTTGGTTCTGGGAGTCATGCAATTGCTGTTTCCATCGCTCTTCATTAGCTTGGAAAAGTTCTTCCCGTAGCTCGTAGCCATGCACGACGGATTCTAGCTCTTCAATTCTTGCCTTCATTTCTTCAATTTTGCTCAGACTAGCCTTTAATTCGGCCATGGAATGGCGGCTTCGATACTGATGTAGCAATCTCTCCAGTTCTGACACTCGCATTTTCAATTTCTCTTTCTCATCTCGGCCTTCCATCATATTCCGTTTTAGGGCATCTTCTCGTTCATGGGCGTCTTGGAGCTCTCTTTCCCACTGGCTCACTCTGTTCTTCTCCTCTTTAATCTCCTGACGCCATTGCTCTGACGTTTTTCCCAGTCCCGCCATTTTTATCGATCTTCGTAGCTTCTTATAATCGGTCTTCAAATCGCTCAAATCTTCTTCGGCTTTAGTTTTCCCTTTCCTCCACTTATCGGCTTCCAATTTTTGAATATCGACGTCCAAACCTAGCTACATTGTCTCTTCCTCTAGTTGCTCTATTCTTTTCCTTAATTCCCGGTTCTTTTCTTCGAAGTCTTGTTTGATGATTTCAAGCTCTGAGGGGATCACCCGTAACTGCTCTTCTAGTGATCGGGTGTTTTCTTGGTTAGATGTGGGGATGTTGTCATTGATTCTTTGATCTCGCCATTGGATGTACTCGGGTGTCGTCATTGGATTGGCAGCGAACTTTTTCATTTTATGAATTTGGCCCCAAGCCTTGGATATCTCGCGGATTCTCTTTTTGTAATTTTCCCCTTTATACTCAAATTCGCACTCGGCTAACCCTTGTGTAGGCGGTGTAAACTATATTGACCTATACTGTCTTAACACGAGAAGAGGAGCGTATCCGGCGGCTCCCCATATTCCGAGCATGGGGACATAATCAAAGTCTCCACACTTATACAAGATTTCGTCAAGTATCATCCAAGGAGCTTTCCATTCTACATCTTCTTCTTGTAAGCTTTGCAAAGCCATCATCCAACTTTCTTCCGTGATGTCATCTCGTCTAGGCGTTGCTGCTGTATTTTTTAGCGGAGAGTAGTCTTCGGTGAAGATTAGGCACGATACCTTTTCTATTTTCCAAAAATGACTGTGAAACCATGCTATTAAGAGTTGGGCGCAACCGATGAATCTCCCTTCGCCGGCCCTCCGACACGCGCTTAGAGACCTAAAAGTTTCGGCGAGAATCGCAGGAATAGGAGTGACTCCTCTGTCTAGTTTGTCGAATAGATCAGATACCGCCTCATTCACATGTCCTAGAGCCTCGGGGAAGATGACCAATTCGTAAATGCCCAAAGCTAAAATATCAACCCTCTTCTTCTCCTCAGGATGTGCTATGATCAAATCCCTTAGATTCTTCCAAGGGATGCACTTACAACCTCCCTTTTGTTTTGTCCGGGCCGTGACCCACTGCTCGCTCATCCCCGTAATGTTCATCAACTTTTTTGTGAATGTAGGGACATTAACGGCTCTCAAATAAGCCTTATCAATTTGGATTCTTGGGCAGCGGATCAGGGCTGTGTACTCCTCTATGGTAGGAACTAAGTCTACTTTCCCAAAAGTAAAGCACTCGTACGCAGGATTCCAAAACTGGGTCATTGCTCGGAACAAGTGTTGGTCTATCCTGACGTCAAGCAGATAAGGCAAGTCGCCATAATGATGGTAGAATAACTGCTTGACCTTGTCGTCCCACTGATCCCATATTTCCTTTATCTCTTGAAGATTATTTTGAGTCACACTGATGCGTGTATAATCCCACAACTCTGATATATATCCCTCCATGAGGCTATCCCCCTTCTCTCGCTGTACCGTCTCAGCCCATATCCGGGCGGCCGCATTGTCTTCCACTCTATCAAGAAACCCCTTTTCCATGATAAGCTACCTATTCAGAAATCGAATGGGAATCAACGTCTTTTTGATGCATATGCTATGCGAAGAGATGCAGATAAAGCAAGTCATTATTTCGTAATCAATAAGCAGCAAATGCAAAACTTAATCGGGTAACCCCTAGAGTTTGGTATGGCTCTATCTAAGGTGGTTCTTATGGCTTGCTATATGGGGTTCGGTTCTAGAGTAAAGGTACCTGAACCAGCAGATTCCTTAATCCTCACCCATTATAGGCTCATACGGACCGAGCTCGGTTCAGGGGAACACATTTCCCTATGGCTGCACGGAGATGAAAATCTCACGAATACATAGGTACGGATGTATCCCGAAAGCGATCCACTATCTTGCACGGAGGTGAAAACCTCACGAAAGAGTAGTTTCTCACTCCCACTTAAAAGGGTGCGACTCAACGGTCATGCAATATGATGAAACACTATTATTCGAGACTCGAACCACATGATCAGATAAGATGATGCAAGCACATGCAATAAAAGGAAAACCAAATTTTCAACTTTCGACAAAAGGACAGAAATTAATCAATTTTACGGCCTGACTCTCTTATTTAGTCCCCAGTGGAGTCGCCAAGCTGTCGTAACCATTAAAAAAACAGAAAATCGACTTGGTTTTGAAAATGGGAGTCGCCACCGATCTTTTATTAGGTGTGATCGGATCACCTTTGTTTTAATAAAACATTTTGAGTTACTAAAACAATGCTCTTGGTCTACGAAAATTTGAGAAAATGGGTTCGAGAGTCGGTTACGTGCGAGGAAGGGTTAGCACCCTCGTCATGCCCAAAACTGGTACCAAAATGATTAATTAATGCCCTAATGTCGAAAGTTTGAAAATTTTGAAGGAATTTAAAAAATCTGACCCCTTTTGGAAACATTCGTGTTTTCTTGAACTTAATCGAGATTTTCTCGTTTCGAAGAAATAAAGTGTCACATCCAATACTTTAGGACACGATAGTTTAAATCTTCGATCCTGAGATCATCTCGTAGTTTTCCGAAATTGCAAATCAAGACTTTCTCGTTTCCAAGGGATTAAAATATCACATCCAATGCTTTAGGACACGATAATTTAAATCCTTGAATCCAAGACCATCTCAAAACTGTCGATTTACATAAATGACGCGAATAAAAATAATCATAAAAATATCGAAACAAAAACAAAGGAATAAAATACAAAGGTTAAAAATAAAGCGATAGATTAAAAAAAACAAAACGATGTAAAAAATGACAGAGTTAGTAACAATGAGGATAATAAATGTCATAATATGAGTGCTATTAATAATAATAATGCTAATGATAATAATAATAATAATAATAAGGAAAATATTATAGTAATAATAATAAAAATAAAAGTGATACAAAATATATACAACATAGTAATAATAATAATATAGCAAAGTACTAAAATAATAACATAGTAATAATAATAAAAATATATACAATATAATATAAATATAATGGCGGTAATAATAATCTAATAATATAATGATAAAGGTGGTAACATAGTAATAATAGCAAGAATAAAAAAAAAATATATACAGTGTACTAATATAATATAATAACAATATAACAATGGTAATAAGAAATATAATAGTAAAGATGATAATGATAAGTAGTAATAATAATAATACTATGTATGTACAATATAATAATATAAATATAATAAAAATAATAATACTATGTATGTGCAATACTATAATAATAGTATAGTAGGTATGATAATACAATAGTAATAATAATGCTAATACTAACGATAATGTTAATATACAAGTGGTGATAATAATAAGTATATACAATGTAATATTATTAATAGTAGTATATAATAATAATAGAAAATAACGACCATAAAAGTAATACTAATAATGACAATAATATAATATAATACAAAGATAAAATAAATATAATTTCAAAATATTAAAGGAGGACCAAATTGAATTAAAAGGGTGATTTTGGGGGTCAATTCGAAATAAAATAAAGGGGGAGGACCTATTCGAAATACGCGCGAAAGAAAGGGGACCAAAAGGAAATTATCCCTTATCTCCCATGCGCAGAGTTTGGTTAAGGACTAAATTAGAGCAGAAACGACATATTGGGGTAGATTTGAAAGTAAAAGAAACTCAATTAAAAAAGGGAAAAATGCGGAAGGACCAAAGGGTAATTAACCCAATTGACAAAAACACGCGATCCTAGGCTCTGGGTCGGGTCAAAACGGGTCATAAGCAAAACGACGTCGTTTTGGGTGTTTAAGTCCAGCTCCAAAATGACGTCGTTTTGGAGAGGCTATATAAGGCCAAAAATCTTCAAAAAAAATCATTCCCCACTTATTTCTAAAAAAAAAACTTTCATCCTCTTTCTTTTTCTCTGCAAGGGGCTGGGATCCGGTGAGATTCCGACGACGCCCACCGCCGGCCACCGTCGCCGACGCCACCGCCGGCCACCGCGCACGGTGGCCGAAAAACGTAAGATTTTTTTTTTATCCTATATATGTGTATATATATATGTACAAAAGAGATTGAAATAAGAAGAAAAAAATACCTTCGAATGATCTTTGCTTTTGGATTTTTTCGTTAGATCTCTACTGCTATTTTTTTTGTTTTTTGAATCCATTTTCTTTCTCCTTTTTTGTTCTTTTTATTGATCCAAAAAGGGTCTTTAATACATTGTTTCCTTCGGTTTTTATAACCGAATGTAAAAAGAAATACAATATTTTTTTTATTTTTGTTGCTATTGTTGCTGTCATTTGTTTGTCTTTTTGCAGGTATGGGGAGCAATGGGTAGTGGGGTTGCGGCGCACTCGGTTAGTGGAGGATGGAGGCTTGCGGCGCACCAGGCTTGAGAGGGGGGAGCGGCGGCTGAAGAATTTTAGGGTTTTTGAACCCTAAATTTTTCAGAAAAATATGGGCCTTTTGGGCCTGGATTTTATTTTATTTATTTGGGTCTGATTTGTAACGGGCCGGGCAAATTGGGTATTACAGTGATGAAATGCCTCAAAAATATATGTTATCATGTGAAATATTTGATGTATGGGGTATTGATTTCATGGGACCATTTCCTAGTTCATTTGGAAATAAATACATCCTAGTGGTAGTTGATTACATGTCAAAATGGGTGGAAGCGGAAGCTTTACCTACCAATGATGCTAGGGTAGTAGTTAAGTTTCTCAAGAAATTGTTTTCTAAATTTGGGACACCTAGAGCTATCATTAGTGATAAGGGCACTCATTTCTGTAATACTCAACTTGAAAAGGTTCTAAAGAAATATGGAGTACACCACAGGATAGCTACCCCATATCACCCTCAAACTAGTGGGCAAGTTGAAGTAGCAAACCGAGAACTTAAGTGCATCCTAGAAAAACGGTTGAATCGAATAGAAAAGATTGGGCATTAAAAGTAGATGATGCCTTATGGGCCTATAGAATAGCATTTAAAACACCTCTAGGGACATCCCCATACAAACTTGTATACGGGAAAAGCTATCATCTACCATTCGTGTTAGAACACAAAGCTTTTTGGGCCATAAAGTTTTTGAATTTCGATCTTAAAATTGCAGGAAAGAAAAGAATGATGCAGATGAACGAGTTAGACGAATGGAGAGCTGAGGCCTACGAAAAATCGAAACTGTACAAGGAGGCAACAAAGCGACGCCACGATGCTTGTCTAAAGAAGTCGAAACAATTCAAAGTAGGAGACTTGGTCCTGCTATACAACTCAAGGCTTAAATTATTTCCAGGGAAATTGAAATCAAGGTGGTCAGGCCCATTCATAATCAAAACAATTTTTCCATATGGCACAATTGAGGTAACTCACCCCACTAAGGGCACATTCAAGGTAAATGGTCACCGACTCAAAATCTATAATGGTGAGGGTTTTAGGGATATGAGAGAGGAGTTTTAGCTCGGTGAGCCTTCTTTTAGAAATGAAAACAGGGTAAGTCTAGCTTAAGACTATAAACAAGCGCTTCTCGGGAGGCAACCCGAGCACTAATTCACTAACATTTTATTTTTATTTTATTTTTTTCAGCATCTAACTCCATACTAAATTAGTCTAATAAAAGCGCAGGTTTTAGACCACACGGCCTTGCACACGGGCGTGCCCATGGCCATGTGGAAGATAGGGACGAACCACGGGCATGCCATTAGCCGTGCATAAACAGAGAAGAATTTCTTTTCCGAACACGGGCTGCGATACCAGTCCACGCCCGTGCTAACTACCTGTGCGAGTAGGGGTGAGCAAAACTCGATTCGACTCGAAAAAATCGAAAAAAAATTCGAATTTCGAGTTAAACGAATCGAGTTATTCAAGTTAATCAAGTTATTCAAGTTAATCGAGTTATTCGAGTCAACTCGATTTTTTTTTCGAATTTCGAGTTCGAATCGAGTTGAGTTTTCAAATTCGAATAACTCGAATAGTTCCAATAATTCGAATATCAAACTATAATATTTTACATTTTTACCCCAAACTCCCAAACCTTTTTACTTTTCCCTCAAAACTTTTACTCCTTCCCACTTTCCCCCCAAAACTTTTACTCCCCTTCCATCCCAACCCCCCAATCTACCCAAAATTCATTTCCCACCAAAATTTTACTCTCCCATTTATTTTTTCTCAAAATTTTACTCCCCAAAACCCTCAAAACTTTTATTTCCCCCAAAATTTTACTCCCTCCCACTTTCCCCTAAAACTTTTACTCCATTCCATCTCACCTCCCATCTACCTCAAACCCATCCCCCCTCTAATTTTTTTTTAATATTTTCCCTTCAAAATTTTACTCCCCCTATTTATTTTCCCTCAAACTTTTATTCTCCAAACTTTTTATTTTCCCCCTAAACTTTTACTTCTCACCCTTTACTCTCAAATAAAAAATCAAAATTATCCAAAAAAATCACTAAACATAAATAGTAATAATTTTTTATATCTACTATTTATATTATTAAATTAAATTTCACATTTTATATTATTTATGTTATTGAATTGTTTAGTCATATTGAATATTTATATTAAATTGAATTATTAATTATGCCATAAAATTTTCGTGTTAAAATTTTATATCGGTATCAATTTCACATTTTATCTTTAAAATAACTTTTATTAAAAAATCACATTTTTACATTTAATATATTTTTTAATTCCAAAATACATAGTGACAAGAATCTGAAGATAATTGAAAGAACTAAACAAGTAAAGAAGCTAACCCGTATATAAAAGATTAATAAATAAATTATTTGGTGTGAAAGTTAATAAAAAAATTTGGTTAAGGTGGACAAATTTTATTACGATAGGTGATAATAGTTACAAAGACCCAAAATTATTTTTTAAAATTTAACTCGAACAAATATATTCGATTCGATTCGATTCGAATTCCATCTCACTCGACTCGATTCAAGAAAATTTCAAATCAAATTAGGATGATAAAATATGATTCGTCAACTCGATTAACTCGAAATTTTTTCATTCGATTCGATTCGATTCGATCGAACGCTCACCCCTACGTGCGAGGTTACTGGCTTGTTGAGCACAGGGTAAACATGCCCGTGCCGCCCAGCCGTGCCAACATACTGACTTGCCAAGCACGGGCGAAACATGCCAATGCTACAGGACCGTGTGAAAAAGAACACAGGTGTGCCACTACACCCACGGCCGTGGCCAAATACCTGAACGTGCCCAAAAATTTAAAATCGCGAAAAACACGGGCACTTTAAAACAGAGCACAGGCGTGGCACTAGCCCGTGTCCCCTCCCTTATTTAACCAAATTAAACAGTCACTTTCCCAAAACCTACCCTAAAAATAATTTTCAGCATTCTTCCTCCCAAAATCCAGCCACACCCATATTCCCCACCTTCCCAAAACCACATTAACTCCCATTTCTTCCCTAAAAACACATTACAACCCACCCCACCCCACGCTCGCACCACCACTGTACTGCCGAACTCCACGCCCCTGCCACCACCGTGTCCGTGCTGCAAACTCACGCCATCGCCGTGCTCAGCCCGTGTCTGGCAGAAAGCCACCACCATCACCCCTGGTTCCTTCCATTATTTCACTTTCTTAACTAAAGCTTGCTAAATTTCATATTATTTTGTTTTATTTATACTTTTTGTTTAGTTTTAAGTATGGTTTTTTTCATGTTTATTACATCATTCTGATAGTGCTATTAGTTATTTGATTGTTATTTTTATACTTTTTTTGTTTAGTTTTAAGTGTGATTTTTCTCATGTTTATTTCAATATTTCATTCATGAATATCATATATATTTGCGACATCATTGTGATAGTGCTATTAGTTATTTCTCATATATGCTATTACAAATTCCTATTTTGAATTGGTTGCTTATTCGAATATCTTGGACCTGGATTACATTTTGGAACAAACCTTTTTTCCTTTTTTTCTCAGGTATCATGTCATCATCACGACCAAAACGATCCACAACCGCACCAGGCAAGAAAAGAAAGGGGCCCGGATCATCTTCAGCAAGTGCTTCTTCCGAGCTACGACACCAATTCCTCAGATTCTCTCAGGAAGCTCAGGAAGAGCGTTACAAGGCAATCTGGGATAGACCCTTCAGCACCGGTAGGTGCATTGATTGGGATGCGCTGGAACAAGTCAGGCTCGCAATCGATATTCGAGCCCTCAGCTCGACCGACCCATGGGAGCAGTTTTTCTCAATCATCGAGCCCATATACTTGGAGCTCACACTAGAGTTCTGCACCACTTTCACCTTGCAGACAGTGATGGCACAGTTCGACGACCCGAGTACAGTCAATTCTATTTAGGGGGCACGGTACGTCGACTAAGCGTACCGCAATTCAGCTCGGCACTCAGACTCTATACGCCAGAATTTATAGAAGCAAACCCACTCTCCGAGTTAAACCGATAGCTCCACTGCACTCCCCTCTATTGCTGGCGTATCTTACACCCCATCACTGGCGTCTACGACCCCAGTCGCTCCAAGGCGACAGCTCTCGCCCCATACTTGAGGTACATCCACGCCATTCTCGCTCACACCATTACAGGTCGTCGTGAGAGCACCGGCGTGTTTCAAAAACATCACTAGGAGCAATTCACTACTACACAAGTCATCAGACACCACGACCTCTACCATTTTCCAGGGACACCATCCAAAATTTAGGGAGTATTATTTCCCCTTCTCTTTTGATTTATCCCGTAAATGTTATTATATATCTTTGTACATTGAGGGCAATGTACATCTTATGTGTAGGGGGGTGAATATTTATTTGAAGAAAGAGCCTAACTTTTTGCATTAATCTCATATTCGGCCAAACTTTTTTCATTATTCTCAAATCCCTGAATTTAGTCTTGTTTTGAATCAATTTTCTCATATTACTAATTAGGATGAAATTTCTGATGATTTATGATTTTTATTGACATGTTTTTGAATAAGTCATTGATAATTGTGCATTGATGATTAAATTTGAAGAATACTAGAGAATCAAGCATGATAAGTCTAATTCTCAAAATTAAAATTCTCACTAGGTTGTTAACCTAAATTTAAATATTACCTTCAAATTTGAAATTTACAAAATTAAAATCAAACACCCATAATTTTTGTGAGATTTTGAGCCTATTAGAGCATATATTCTATTTCATGCTCACTTTATTAATTATGAGTGTGTCAATTATGAACTGTTATTCTAGAACTTGCCTCAATTATACATGTTGAGACCACACCTATGATTTGATATACTGAGATGATAAAGGCACCTAGGTTTTAACCCTCTTACTCCACTAAATAGCCTACCTTCACAACTAACCCCTAGTGAATCCCGTTGATCCTAACAACCCTTTTTATTGGCTTACCAGCTAATATTAACCCAAAACCCCTTTGTATTTGTTATCACCATTCCTTTTGACTACCCTTATATCGAGAATTGAATTGATGTGTTGTCTAGCTGTTATCTTTATTTTAAAGTAATAGATTCATTCCTTGTAATATTTAGTTTGTTCTTAAAAAAAAAGAAAAAAGAAAAAGAAAGAAGTATATTCATTATTAGTTCTATAATTAAATGAGCTTACATGTTAAAATTCCACATCTTGAGGAAAAAGCTCGTATTATTAGTTTTCAATTGATGTATTTATTTAGGATTAGTTCAACTTTTGTTAGTTAGGCAATGTGTCAGGTCAGTCTCGATTCTAACCTTCTAATTCAGCCTTTATCCACACCTTTAACCCTAGCCCCGTTACAACCCTGTTAAAGACCTTTTGATTTGTGTATCATCTCATTTTATAGTGGTGGAGATTTGATTTTCAAGCAAGCCTATGAGATTAACTTTTCAGGTTCGACTTTTGAGAGCTTAATTTTGAACTTTAAACACCTCAGTGATTTGAGTGAATCTTTAGTGAGGATGTCAATCCTTGTCGATTTTGAATCAAAGGTAATTATTTAGATAAGGGGAGACACCTACGTTTTTGTGCTACAAATGTATGACTTTGATTGTTTGAATCTTTAGGACTCTTTGAGTTAGATCATCCATGTATAAATTATCTATGAATTATGATGAGACATTGTTGATAGGAATTATGAATCATGGAAAGTTCGTTTTAATTGTAAGTTGAGAATTTTGCTTGAGGACAAGCAAAAGCTTAAGTGTGGGGGTATTTGATAAACCGTAAAAGCAACATATTTTAATCCCACATTTAGTATGCTTTTGGATGATTTAAGCCTTGATTCATATAAAAAGGTGCTCGTAATCCTTTCTTTTCATGTTTTATACCCAGGAAAGCACCCAAGGATGAAAAGAACATAAAACGGGCCCAAAACAGAGTAAATGGGCCATATCACGAAATCCACACGGCTTGGCCCAAAGATCACATGGTCGTGCCTTGTCAAGCATCTAGAATACGGCCTTACCCCCGATTTACACGGCCGTGCCTCATTAAAGAAATTCGAACACGGCTCAAAGATTCGTCACACGAGCGTGTGACATGGCCGTATCCTTGTCGTGGCAAAGAGCAAATTCAGTCAGAAAATGATGCTTAGGGAGAAAGAATCGCATTCCAAGAGCCTATATATACCCTCTAAGTACCACCTTTGAAGGGGCGTCAAGCTAGGCCAATGAGCCAAGCTGAAAAGGTCAGAGTTGTGGGAATCACTCGAAGTTAGCCAGTTGATCCATCCCAGGAAGCCGGAATTCTACTCAAAACGGTAGATTTCTCCTTCAGTTCATTTAGTTCCTTCAGAGAGTTCTAGGGATTTCTTATGTTTTGTTTTATCTTTTCTCTTGAGATATTTTTTTATTTGTTATGAACTAAACCTTTCAGATACCTGAAGGGGATGAAACCTAGATGAATCTTGTTTTTAATTTCTGAATTATATGATAAATACTTAGTTTGTTCTTAATTATGTGAGCTTAATCCAAATTTGATGTGCTTAGGTGGAGGAGAAATAGACCCTGCTTAAGAGTAGATCTAACATAATTAAGCGGAGTTGATCGCACGCCTAGAGATAGGGTGACGAGATTTTGCTGGATTAGGGTGAAACCTAATATGGGAGTCCATAGATCGATTTACTGCTATTCTAGGGGGTTATTATTCAAGAAAGAGATTTCCGTTACTTAACCTAGGGTTAGACGTTTTTCGCCTCGAGAGAGGGTTTAATATACGTTAGGGAGTCCTACGGATCAAACTAAGTGAATAAATCGTATGGTTCAGTGTTAGATAACAAGTGAAGTCTAGGTGGATTCTTCCTGAGGGTATCGTCGTGATCAACTGAGTTTTCTTCAAGTTATTTCCCAATTCATTCTTTTTTTCTTCGCATTTTTAGCTTAGTAGTCGTTAATTTTAATTGAAGAAACTTCACTTTATTTTAGGCTAAATAATAAAAAGAAAGTTAGTATTAATACTTTTAGTTCCTTTGGGTTCGACAATCTCGTCTTGCCTAAGCTATACTACTGTTCGATAGGTACACTTGCCTTTAATCGTTGTCAGAGTTAGTTTCCAGGTTCGATCTCATTCATTATAAATTTTAAAACTCTGATTTCAGCAATCAATTAGGTATGTCATGACATAGGTATCTGTTCTATTTTATCATGTAAGACCACGTCAGGACGTTGGCATTGATCTGAGACTCGTATAAGACCCTGTCTGGGACAGTGGCATCGATATCTGATTACGTGTAAGACTCTGTCTGGGACAGTGGCATCGATATCTGATTACGAGTAAGACCCTGTCTGAGATAGTGGCATCGATATCTGATTACGTGTAAGACCCTGTCTGGGACAGTGGCATCAATATCTGATTGCGTGTAAGACCCTGTCTGGGACAGTGGCATCGATATCTGATTACGAGTAAGACCCTGTCTGGGACAGTGGCATCGATATCTGATTATGAGTAAGACCCTGTCTGGAATAGTGGCATTGATATCTGATTATGTGTAAGACCCTGTCTGAGACAGTGGCATCGATATCTGATTATGAGTAAGACCCTGTCTGGGACAGTGGCATCGATATCTGATTACGAGTAAGACCCTGCCTGGGACAGTGGCATGATATCTGATTACGTGTAAGGCCCTGTCTGGTATAGTGGCATCGATATCTGATTACTAGTAAGACCCTGTCTGGGACAGTGGCATCGATATCTGATTACGTGTAAGACACTGTCTGGGATAGTGGCATCGATATCTGATTACAAGTAAGACCCTGTCTGGGACAGTGGCATCGATATCTGATTACGAGTAAGACCCTGTCTGGGACAGTGACATCGATATCTAATTACGAGTAAGACCCTGTCTGGGACAGTGGCATCGATATTTGATTACGAGTAAGACCCTGTCTGGGACAGTGGCATCGATCTCTGATTACGAGTAAGACCCTGTCTGGGACAGTGGCATCGATATCTGATTACGTGTAAGACCCTGCTTGGGATAGTGACATCGATATCTGATTACGTATAAGACCCTATCTGGGACAGTGGCATCGACATCCGACTACATATAAGACCACGTCTGGGACGTTGGCATTGTACAATTATTCTGAGTTTCCGAATATCTTACTAGATTCCGAACTGTTCAATGATTAAATTCAAGCTATGAATAATTACGAGAATGTATATTCGTTTCAGATACGTTTGGTATGTACACTAAGTGTGTATAAAAGGTAAGTACTTATATGACTTTGATTTGAAGAAAGGTATGATTGAATATGAGATTGAGAATGAGATGCAAGAATGTTTAAGAAAGAGTTGTATATATATATACATATGATTCCTGTATAAATGAATATGGCAATTGTGTCCAAGTATATGAACCAAAGCAATATGTGATAGTTTGCTAAGTAAATGTTATGTGCCAATGTATTTATTTGCATATATGCCTTCTATACTAAGTTTATTTGTATATGACTTACTAAGCTTTTAGAAAGCTTACTCTGTATGTGTTTTCTCCATTTTTATAGGTCGTCAAAGCTACTGAAGGCTTAGGACCGTCACTGATTGTCATCACACTACTAAAATCATTTTGGTACACTTTGAATATGTATATGGCTAGATATGGCATGTATAGGCTAGTCCTTGTTATGAGATGTAAAGTGAACTTAGCCATGTGATTTGGCTAGTTATGTTTTGGTAATATGCTTTAAAGAATATGATATGTGAAGATGTTTTGGTATGATTAGTTGATATATGAAATGGTTATGAGATGGTAAGTATATAGATGATTGGTGCTTGAGCATAATTGAGATTTGGTCATGGAAATTGGTATGTTTGGAATTGGTTTTGAATGTTTATATTGAATGTATTGTTGTGATTACCTTAGTTGTCAAATGTGCATGATTTGGATGGCTATTTGGTATATTTTGGTGGTTATATGTAAATGAAATGAGATGATATATGTTGCTTGTATGTTTGCCTCAAATGGGTGACCTTTTGGCCTTGTAATTTACCTATATTGCCACATGGCCATGGCACACGGGTGTGCCTATTGACCGTGTGACCAAATTTATATATGGCCTAATAGTACACGGCTTTGGCACGGGGGTGTTGGTTAACCGTGTTGGTTTTGGCAGGTTCAACCACGGTCAGGGTACACGGGCGTGTTGTGACCGTGAGGGCCAAGTCAGGATAGTCTACGGCCAAGGCACACGGGCGTGCTTGGTGGCCGTGGGAGGTAAGTCAGTTTCGACCACAGGGAGGACACACGGGGGTGTCTAGCAGCCGTGGAGGGCACACGGTTTCCTCCCACGGGCGTGCACCCCTTGTAACTTAGAAAAGTTTTAAATTTTTCGTGAGATTTTGTATGTATTTTGGTTTAGTCCCGACCCGATTTATAAGCATGCTATTGATCTCAAGGACTCATTTAAAGGACATTATGTTTGAGAATGATGATTGAATGTATGAAATTTCTGTAAATGTTTTTCGATCTATCTGGTAACGCTCCTAACCCTAATCCAGCAACGGACTCGGGATAGGGGTGTTACAGGTATAAAAAGTGTGATTCCTTCACGTTGAGTATTGGTTTTTCTCGAAGTTAGTATGATAATTGTGTTTATCTACAGTGTCTTCTTGATGATTCTTTTATATATTTGCTGCTTTATGTTGATGATATGTTAATTGCGGCTAAGAATTCATCTGAAATTGATCGTCTTAAAACCATGCTTAATCTAAGTTTGAGATGAAAGATTTAGGTGCAACAAAGAAAATTTTGGGATGGAAATTTTGAGAGATAGACATTTTGGGAAATTGTTTTTATCGCAAAAAAGGTACATCAAGAAGATCCTTGAGCGATTTGAAAAGCAATATGCAAAACCGTAAGTACTCCTTTAGTTGTACACTTTAAACTCTCAATTTCAAGTTCCTCATAGAATGAAGAAAATGAAAGGTACATGTCAAAAGTACCTTATTCAAGCGTATTTGGAAGCTTGATGTATGCAATGGTATACATTCGTCTCGTTATTTTACATGTTGTTAGTGTTATTAGCCGATACATGACAAATCTTGGTAAGTTACACTGGCATGAAATTAAGTAGATTTTTAAATATTTATAGGGTACTTCTAACATGTGCTTAGAGTTTGGAAGAACTTGAAAGGGTCTAGTTGGATATGTTGATTCTGATTATGCAGGAGACTCAGATCGAATAAGGTCTCTCACAGGTTACCTATTTGCTTTTGGGAATTGTGCTATTAGTTGGAAAGCGACACTTCAAGCTACAATGACTTTGTCGACTACTAAAGTAGAATACATGACAATTACATAAGCAGCAAAATAAACAATTTGGTTAAGGGGCCTGTTCAGTGAACTGGTAAGTGAAAAAGGGGGCAACTACCGTATATTGTGATAGTTAAAGTGCCATACATCTCACCAAAGATCAAATGCATCATGAGAGAATGAAGCACATAGACATTTTTTATCATTTTATTCAAGAGGTGATCATTCAAGGGGATATTCAGATTCTTAAAATTGGCACAGAACACAATCCGACTAACATGTTGACAAAAAGCCTTATAGTTTCAAAGTTCGACATTGCTTGGACTTGGTAAGTAACCGACGAAGAATCAGTTAAGCCCGTAACAGGGCTTGGCAAGGGAGTGGGTCCAAATATAAGTCAAGGTGGAGATTTGTGAGAGAATGCTTCTTATTTTGACCAAAATTTATTTTGGCTTTTCTTCTCCTAG
Source organism: Gossypium australe (assembly GCA_005393395.2). NCBI lineage: Eukaryota > Viridiplantae > Streptophyta > Magnoliopsida > Malvales > Malvaceae > Gossypium > Gossypium australe. The sequence continues at coordinate 123,078,267 of CM016626.1, forward strand.
TTAAACTCTGTTTTTAGTTTCCCACTTAAACTCTAATTAATCTAGAGCTATTGTAGTCATATATGCTACGAATTTCAACCTATAAATAGGCCTTAGTTACTCTAGGTTTTACACAACAAAAATATTTAGATTGAGAGAATTTTGTTCTTTATTTCGAAGGGTTTTTTCTTGTGAGGCTTCAGGTTTTCTTTTAATTCTCTCCATATTTTGTTCTCTCATTTATTATAGTGAAATCTTCTTTTACTCGTGATTTTTATTCTCTTTTGAGGAGTTTTTCCACATAAAATTTACATGTTCTATATTTTGGATTCTTATTTTTTTTCACTTTGTTCGTTTTTTAATCGGGTTTATCCCCTACAATATTGTCATCATCAATTAAAATGATCTTACATATCTCTCTAGTGCTCTTGAATATTTCTTTTTGGGATACTTTTAACTTATTAATACTAACAAATTTCATTCTTTTTACTAATGAATTTTTCTTAGATACTACCAATGTATGCTATTTATAGATTTAAACTTAAATTTTAATTGATGTATAACTCTAACATTAATTAAGTTATAATTAAAAGATAAAATCATTTTTCTATTTATATACTTAGACTTCAATTCAAACTATAACTTCATTTTATTACGATAAAAAATATGAAAATAAAAATAAAATATTCTAGAATTTTTAAAAATAATATTTTAACTTTAACTATTGTTTATTTTGACTTATTATAATTTATATACTTAAATTTTTATTCAAGTTATGACTCTATTTTAAAGTGAAAAAAATTATCGCAACTTATTTTTAAATAGAGTTATAAATAATAATTCTAAATTAAATTATAAATATTACAAATGTTAATTTAAGTTTTTCCAAATTCGTATATATATATATATATATATATATTAAATTATAATTATAAATAAATATTATTAAAAAATATAAAAATACCATTTAAACCTAAAATAAATATAAACATATAGGATTTTTTAATTAAAAATATTAAATATTTTAACTTTACTGCTTAACCAAAGAATCATTGTCATCTTATATAAACTTTTTACATTTATTTCATACAAATTTATTGAACAATGAATAAAGATTATATTTTCATATTTTATTGCCAATTTATTTCCATGTAATATTCTTGTTAAGCATATAGAAAAGGAATTTATATTTCCAATTTTATTCCGACAAAAGAAAAAAAGAACCAAAAAAAAAAAAAAAAGCGACAACAACAACTATGACTTGATTTTCATTTTCTGAGTTTCTATTATAATGTGACGAAATTTACAAGAAAAGTGAAACCCCCAGCTTTACCTTTCAACCCACCAAACTCAGATCCAACACTCTTCTGCCTTCCTCTTCAGGTACTATTAATGCTTCTTCTTTTCATTATTAGGGTATTTATTCTTTGCTCTTTTTGCTTATGTTCCTTAAAAACTTCTGATTAATTTTTGGTCATAAAAGCTGAGTGTGCTTCATAGAAGAAATTTTACAACTTAGTCTCTACTCTATGCTGTCCTCTTGATTGAGTTTATGTTTTCTTTTTTATTTTTTGAATACTTTTTGTTTGCAGTGTTTTGTTTGATTTGTCTATTGAACAATGGATTCCAAACCCAAGAAGAGAGGTGCTATGGAGAATGGGGATACAGGGGAAGACTCGGTACTTGCAACCATGATCGGGAATGGGGATGATTTGGGTCCTCTTGTTCGACATGCCTTCGAAATGGGGCGGCCTGAGGCTCTTGTTCACCAGCTGAAGCATATTTTGAAAAAGAAAGAAGCCGAAATTGAGGAGCTCTGCAAGACTCACTACGAGGAATTCATTCTTGCCGTTGATGAACTTCGTGGCGTCTTGGTTGATGCCGAAGAACTTAAAAGCGATCTTTCCAGTGATAATTTTAAGTTGCAGGAGGTTGGGAGTGCTCTTTTGGTGAAACTTGAAGAGCTCCTTGAGTCTTTTTCGATTAAGAAAAATGTGGCTGAAGCTATTAACATGTCCAAGATTTGTGTTGAAGTCTTGGAGCTATGTGTCAAATGCAATACTCACCTTTCAGAAGGCCAGTTTTTCTTGGCATTGAAAACTGTAGATTTGATTGACACAAACTACTTGCAGAATATCCCTGTAAATGCAATCAAAATAATGATAGGGAAGAATATTCCTATAATAAAAGCTCATATCGAAAAGAAAGTGACTGCAGACTTTAACGAGTGGCTACTTCACATTAGGAGTTCTGCCAAGGATATTGGGCAGACTGCAATAGGTCATGCTGCATCGGTACGCCAGAGAGATGAAGAGATGCTTGAACGGCAGAGAAAAGCTGAGGAGCTGAACGTTTCTGGCTTAGGAGATGTGGTATATTCATTAGATGTTGAAGAAGTTGATGAAGATTCTGTTTTGAAGTTTGATCTTACACCTCTTTATCGAGCATCTCACATCCATTCCTGTCTTGGAATCCAAGAGCAATTTCGTCGATATTACTACAAAAATCGTCTATTACAACTCAATTCAGACTTGCAAATCTCTTCCTCACAACCATTTGTTGAATCATATCAAACCTACCTAGCTCAAATTGCAGGCTACTTTATTGTGGAAGACAGGGTCTTGAGGACTTCTGGGGGCTTGTTGTCTGCCGATCAAGTTGAGACAATGTGGGAGACAACTGTTGCAAAAGTGGTGTCAGTCTTGGAAGAACAATTTTCTCATATGGATTCTGCAACGCATCTTCTCTTGGTGAAGGATTATATCACTCTTCTTGGGGTTACACTTAGGCAGTATGGTTATGAAGTGAGTTCAATTCTTGAGGTCTTGGACAATAGCCGAGACAAATACCATGAGCTTCTTTTTGAAGAGTGCCGTCAGCAAATTAGCAATGTTCTATCTAATGATTCCTATAACAAGATGGTAATGAAGAAGGATTCTGACTATGAAAATAATGTTTTGGCATTTCATCTTCAGACTTCAGATGTAATGCCAGCTTTTCCATATAGTGCACCATTCTCTTCTATGGTGCCTGATTGCTGCCGCATTGTTCGATCATTCATCAAAAGCTCAGTTGATTACTTGTCTTTTGGAGTGAATTCTAATTTTTATGATGCAGCAAGAAAGTATTTGGACAAGCTCTTGATTGATGTTCTTAATGAAGTTGTAGTGACTACGGTTCAGAGTGACGGCATTGCTGTATCTCAAGCCATGCAGATTGCTGAAAATATACCATTTCTTGAAAGATCTTGTGACTTTTTCCTTCAACATGCTGCACATCTTTGTGGGATTCCAGTTCGATCAGTTGAGAGGCCTCAGGCCAGTTTGACTGCCAAGGCGGTCTTTAAAACTTCGAGACATGCAGCTTATCTGGCTGTCGTGAATTTGGTAAATAGTGAGTTAGATGAGTTCTTGGCGCTTACAGAAAATATAAACTGGACAGCCGAAGAGATATCCGAAAATAATAGTGAGTATATGAATCAGGTGGTCTGTAGGCTTGGCACTGTTTTCTCAAAAGCACTGCAAATTCTGCCATTGGATGCTTTATACACGGTTGGTTGTGGGGCTTTTGAGCATATTTCCAACTCTATTGTGGCTGCATTTCTCAGTGATAGTGTGAAGAGGTTTAATGCCAATGCAGTCATGGTTATCAACCAGGATCTACAGAAGTTAGAGAGTTTTGCTGATGAGAGGTTTCACAGCACAGGCCTAAGTGAGGTATACAAGGAAGGTAGTTTTCGAAGTAGCTTGATAGAAGCCCGGCAGTTGATAAACCTATTGTCCAGCAGCCAGCCAGAGAATTTTGCAGATCTTGTAATACGGGAGAAGTCCTACAATGCTTTGGATCGTAAGAAAGTGGCTAGCATTGTCGAAAAATTCAAGGACTCAGCAGATGGGATCTTTGGGAGCCTTTCAACCAGAAATACAAAAACAAGTTCACGGAAGAAATCAATGGACATGCTCAAAAAAAGATTGAAAGACTTCAACTGAGAACGATTCAATTGTTTGCTTGCATTAGAAGCGGTTGTGTCCATCTTGATCTTCATATTTTCTTTTTCCCCTTTTCTAAATGACATGGTTTGTAGTTCATTTGATCGTAGATTATTATTAGTTTTGTATTCCTCCCTATTGTCTTTCTGTTTTCTTTCTTCTGGTTAACCATCTTGGGAAATTAGTCAGGAAATCGCCAGATACATTCTCATACATTAAGGTCACTTCAAACTTTACTCAGAATCTCTTTTAGATACTTCTGATGTTTTATATTCAGCACATAGTACTTATACGAGACATTCATTTATGGTATTATATTAAGAATTTAGGTCTTTATGATCAACATAATGACAATTTTCGACAAGAAAGAAGCTATTTCTGAGCAGAACTTTTATGGTGTGACTGTCAGATGATAGTAAGTGCTAGAGGTGGGGATGTTTAATCTTTCTAAAATTTTAATATATTTGGAGGGTCTGGTCCTCGTATCCATATCTAAATATGTTTTGGACATGAGTGTTGGATAGGGGTACCTAAAGAAAAACTAGCCTTTGAAGAACTGGTTTGGAGCTGCATTTGATTGAAATTGCTGAATACGGCCAAACAAAGGTAAAATTTTCTTCTCATTCTTTTATACTTCGTTTCTGTTTGCTTGCAGCTTTTGGCCAGAACAGACGTTTTCTCTTGCGCACATGTATTTTTGTTTTTGTGTATGTTTAGCACTGATTTCATTCCTTCTGCCTCATTTCTCTGTGGAACTTTTGATCTCCTTTTCTTTTTCATATTTGTTTTAATGTTATCTTAATGGCAGTTTCTCCATTAGAAGATCTTTTGGTTTGTAACTTTACAACTGCTGTTGAATTAAGGATTTTACATACAAATAATTCTAAACTTGGGAGCATTTAGCAACTTGAAACTACAGCATTTGATCTGTTTAGTTGTTGGATTTGTATTTTCCAGGACATACATACTTTTAGCTTGAACCAATCTTGAGGTGGTGAAGTGCTTGAGAGATAAGAGTGTTAGATATTTATTTGGAGACCCTGTTCTTAAATGTAGAGAATTTTGACATAACATTGGATTGGATATCATATAATGGTGATGTTTCCTCATCTTTGTCACTTGCCTACACAGAAATCCTGCGTTTCCTTTTTGAACCAAAGGCGTAGGTTGTTTTTCTTTCTTTTTTAATTGAACTCCATTATCATGGATAACCAAACCAATCTAAATCAAATAAATATTATTGGTTATGCTCGATTCATTTTTTCTTTTTGATTTTTTTGAAAGTTTTTATATAGTATTTGGGTGTATATTTTTCTCTAAAGTCTTGTTTGAAGCAAAAAAAGAATTTCAAGTTAGGTGGCATGGTTAGCTTAATGACAAGGTGTAAGTAAACATTCAAAGGGTCAAACGAATATGCAATGTAAATAAACTTCAATTCAATTATATGCATAATTGGCGTTAAAATATGTTTGTAAAATTTATACAGATATGGCAATTACAACTGTAGACAATATGATTAAAAACGCTTTGAATATACAAAAAAAAAAAATAATCTTTTTTTTAATCAAAAAATGAAAATTTAAATTTTTTTAAAAATTTCTTTAATTTTTAATTTTTAAGAATAAAGACTAAATTGACAAAATGTGTTAAGTTGAGGGTTAAATTTATTAAATTTTGTAGATTCAGGATTAAATTGATAGAATCTGTAAACATAGGAGGGTTAAATTTGTTATTATGTCAATAAAAAGGGGTTATTGTTATTTAACAGATGAGTGACCAAAATATTAAATTTCAATAATGTTAGTGACTAAATAGAAAATTTTAAATTTGAGTGATTAAAATAGAAACATGTTAATAGCTGGGTGACTATTTTTTATAATTAACCAAAATTATTTAGTATTTATGTAACAAAAAGCAAAAGAAGAAAATGATAAAGTTTTACAAGTTTAGTCATTTATATATGATTTAAATTAAATTTTAGTTATGAACTTTAAAAAATTATGATATGATCACTAAACCATTAATTATCGTTAATAATGATACGTTGATATATCATTTCAAACAAAAAATTAGATTATATAGCTAATCCTTATACTTTTTCTCTTGAAAAATATGATTCTTTTTTTTTTGTTATTTTTTTGGGCAAATTACACCCAAGGTCACTAAACTATTAGTATATTTACATTTTGGTCATTTAAATTTAAAAGTTACAAAATGATTATTGAACTATTTGAAAGCTTTTGTTTAAGTCATTGGGTTGTTAATGTTTTTTTTTAAAAGTCTGACTAGTGAGCTCTAAGCGATGATCCGGCGGTTGGTACAGTGGATTAATACCCACTGACGAGTAGAATAGCATATATTAGATCTAAGTCAATCAAATGGCCAGTGTTGTAAATAGTTATTTAGATTTTGGTTTGTAGATTCGTGACGTTCAAAATTATTTCGTAAAAAAATATTGAACTGTAAAAGAGAAGGGGAATGAGAACTTCTGATTGGTGCAGGTAGTAGGAACAGAAAATGTCATACAACGATGATTTTAACAACTTAATGACTTAAATAAAAACTTTCGAATAGTTCAATAACCATTTTATAACCTTTTGAAATTAAATAACTAAAACGTAAATTTACTAATAATTTAATAATATTGAGTGTAATTTGTATATTTCTTTTAATTTTACTTTCCTACCTTTTCTCTCTTTCTCCTTTATTTATATTTCCTACGACCAAGTATTTCATTAAATCGCCAAATTGGTAATTAAGGTTGATGGCGATGACTATATTTTTAACAAAAAAATTATTTATCAAAATGTTATGAATTTAAAATTATTTATTGAAACAATTCAAAAGGAACATGTTTCTTGAGTTCCATGCTAAATCATCGTCAATTTTTAAACATCAAACACATTATTTGTCTTTCGAGGATAAGTCACATCATAAAAAATTCTTTATTTTTGAAACCTTAAGTCACCATTCGTTAAGGCGATTTTCATTTTATATATTTTTCATTTTCCCAGTTTCAAATATGGTTGATTTTTGTTTTGACAGATCTAATGATAAGTAGCAATATAATTAAGTGATGGCAGAAGGTAAAATAAAGATGGACATTAAAGTTTCATTCAGAAATATTTTGTGCTTTTAGGTTTTATCAGGAGAGAGAGATAATTATATCTTAATGTGCAAATATTGTGATTTAAATGTTATTCTGTCTCTAAATAATAATTTTATTTTTATACTTTAAATCGATTATTCTTCTTATAAAATTTTTCTTAATGAAAGCTTAGTTATACATTGATAGAACAATTTAAATACATCAAAAAAATCTCTTATTAATTCCCCTCAAAATAAAGAGATTGATTTTTCGCTAAACCCACACCACAAACAAATATTAGTCTTCAATATATATAGACTTTTGTAGCCCAAGTCATTCCAACTAGTGCGATCCAATTGAATTATTAAGGTTTCGTCCATATCAAGTATTCTAAGGCAAAAGATAATTTATGATATTTTTTCTATACTTTTTTCGATTATTTGTTTCTTTATTTATGTAAATACAATCGCACCAAGCTTCTTCAAGTTGTCCTTACTTATCTAAATATCTTCCTCAAGTAAACTATGAAATATATTGAATAATATCCTTTAAGAAAGTGCACAAAAATAGTCACAATAATCGAATCAAAATATGCCAACTAAATATCTTCCTCATGTAAATAATGAAATATATTGAATAATATCCCTTAAAAATGCATAAAAATAGTCACAATAATCGAATCAAAATATGCCAACAAAACAAGCAAGCTATAATATTTAGCCAATTTTTCCTTAAGTTGCAATCGACGTTGTAGTTGGTAGTTATAACCAGCACTAACGAACTCTTCCAAAGTTGAACATGGCTACCATATAAAGAGCTAGAATCCAACTTCATTAAGTAAACTTCAAGCCATTCTAATTATTTCATATCTCACCAAATCAATTACCGTGAATATAAAGATACAAAGGATTGAGATAAATCTTCACATAGTTAGCCCACATCTTATTGTGACTGCATATCTTAGTACATAAGGTAAGTAGATCACACTAGTTCTCTTGAAAATTTTCTTTGCTTGATCCAATCTCTTCTCCAAGAGATTTATTACTCAAAAACCACAAAAAGATAGAAGTAAATAATCAAAATACATAGATCAAACATGCCAACAAATAAGGCAAGTTGCAATTGATGTTGTGTCTGGACGTGCAATTGACACTAACACAATGTTCTTAAAGGGTTTATTATTTCTTTGAAAACTTCTCTTTTTGTTCAAAATTTATCAAGACTTTTCCTTTGGTTGTTTTGCATTTGGCTTTGACCTAAGGTGTAGCTTAACATGTCAAAGTAACATTCGAGTCAAATTTTGATTCATTGTGTCAATTAGAGAATTCGATCTTGTGTAAGGAAGGACTAACACTCTTATGATCCCTCCCCTAAAACAATACTATTCTTAGTTACGTGACATCGTATTAGGGATTAAATTCTATTTATCTAATCAATCATATATTTATTTCAAATTAAGTACTCTAATATTTATAAATTACAAGATTAAATTAGTTCAAGTTTTAATCTCTTACAACCAATTCTTGAACCAAACCTATCCAATTTACCAATGTTTTACATTATTTACAACTTAGTTAAAAATAATCACAAGTTGTTTAACTTAAATATCAAGATTAATCAAATTTATTTTCTTTTCGTACAACTCACGTACCACTAACAGAAGCAAATCGCTGCTTCAACACACCCACCCACCCACCCACCCAAACACACACCATGTAACACCGACCCGTCCCAACGTCCAATATGAATGGGAGATGCCATTCAAGCACATATTGCAAAAATCTCCAAAACTATCTAATAAATTAAATTTGAAACAATTTAATTAACCATAAAATTTAGATGAAATTTTATTAAAGTATCTAACATCATTTAAAACTATTTAGAAATATGGGTGATTGGAAATGTAACACCCTTACTTGTCTCGTTCGCCGAATCTGGGTATGGAGCGTCCCAACTGAACTGGGTTCGTGTACAAGATTAGAACTCATTGTTTTAAAACCAGACTATATTACCTATTTATAAAAACTTGCAATAAAGGCAAAATTTTAATCAAGTGTTCATTGTCCCAACTCCGGACTCTAAGGGAACTACATATATACAATATATTCACCCCCATGGTGAAGTTTCTAAGGGTACCCCTTCTTATGTGCGTGACATTTTACTATCGATGCTCCTTGATCCAACACGGTTTGGCTTGGTCCCTCATCAAGTTCCTTATTCCACAAATCCTGTAATCACAGATCAAACCTCTGTAAGTCCCAAAAGAACTTAGTGGGTCTCCTAATTAGCTTACTTATACTTAGACCTCATCTTGCAGGGGTATTAAAAGAAAAAAAAAAACTAAATGCAATTAACTCCCTGCTTATGTGGGTAGATTTCTCTAAAACCCAACGTAGCAGGCTTTGATTTATTCCTGATCTTATGCATTGACGAATGGATTGTCAGGTGTTTTCCTCCTGGCCAATCCTACTAACTTTCGATCCGTCTTTTCAATTCCTCAGATGTCTCGCCATCTTCACGGTCTCTGTCATTTTCTTTACTTATGTTCTTTCTTCCATTTATCCTAGTGTGGTTTCTTCTTACCACCATGTTGTTTTAAGGTAGTCCCTTAGATCAATTCCACCTAAAACCCTTTGGGTATGTCTCGCTTGGGACGATCAGTGGTTGGATTACTTCCCTGTAATTCGTCTTATTCGGGGTACCATACTCGTAAGGGTGACATGTCCGTCTAATGTGGTCCGCTTTGACCATCAGTACTCAACAGACTATTATCAGAAGGATCATCTGTGTTCACAATTTCTCCCTTATACTGGTTCCCTACGAAAACTAACCATTTGATTGGCACTTCTCAATAGTCTTCCCCTTGAAGAGGAATAGTCTTGACAACATATCTTTCACCCGCTGTATCTTTCTTTGTCAATGGGTTCTAACTAATCCATTTCTTCTTTATGGACTAGCTGACGTACTTTATGTTAAATATCTACCTTATAGGGTTTCTCCAATCACCCTCTAGCGGTTCTTAATGACGGATCCTTATTTGCAATCCTCAGCTAAACCATCTTTTGTTCGCCTGTACACCAAGCGCCATTAGTGCGTCATCTCTCATGATTATTTCTTGCTGGGTTACCACCTATATGCCATACTGGCTCCAAGACTACTATTCTAGCAGCCTTTTCCCGCTTCCATTAAGTTTCCCATTCATTGGAGAATTCCTTCGACCCGCTGGCTAACTATTGCATGTCCATACTTTCATTTTTCTTTTAAGCCTTTTTTCTTGTTTACAGAATTTCCCACTGTTATCGTCCGGATGGAACACCTGTGTTTAGTGTCCCGACAGACCCCACAAGCTGTGGTCTTACACCTAGTGACCCCCGTGCTTACTGTCTCGATGGACTACCCTGTGTTTACTATCCCGAGGGACTTCATTGGTCGCCATAGTCGAGCTATGGTCTTACACCTTAAACCTCTTGGAAGCGTCGCCCCGAAAGACCTTACTGTCGTCACGATGTCACCTCATAGAGCCTATTGGCCACCATCGCAGTGTTGCTCTATGAAACTTTATAACAGTCGACATTGATTCGTCTCGTATCTACCTTGATGCTCGAACACCGAAGTGTCCCCTCTACAAGGCCTGGAGCTTCGCACATCGTGGTTTGCTCCCAGTAATCAGATGTCAGGATCTTAACAAAATTCCAATTTCCCTATTCCTCAGCCCATTTCTTCATTACGCCATTCCTAGCATTGATGCTCAAATACCACAGTGTTCCCTCCACAAGGCCCGGAGCTTCATGCATCATGATTTGCACATAGCAACACCGTATGGTGGTATCTAACAGAAATTTCCATTCCATAGATCCTAACTTCATGTAAACCTTTCAATAATTCCCATCTGTATTCCACAGTACATGCAAACAAGCATTACACGCAATTCATAATCATTGAATTATGGTGTATGCTAATTTTCAAGCATAAGGCTATAACCATCTCTTTCATAACGACACACTGGTGGATGCCTACAAACCTACTCAACCTTATGTACACAAGTATTCCCAAACAACAAAGATCATGCATGATCATGGAACTCAGTATGGAATTAACACATATTAATGAAAAATACACAGCGTCCCATAAATGGAGCATAGAAACTCACCTGATGCTTCTTCTCTTTATCAACTTAGTTTTTCTAAACGCCAGAATTCCCATCCTCCTAGTAGCTAAACATGACAACCAAAATCATGAATTAAACTCAATATTCTCAACTTAACACTTGGTATTCTAAAATCATGCAGAACCCCTTAATTTTTTTTTTTGGAAATTCTTATCTTCATTTTCTTAATCTTACTATTACAGATGGACCAAGAACCTTACAAGTTTACTGGATTGTCTACTTATTCGAATCTACCCTCGTGATCATCGCTGTAACAACAAATTTTCAATGGTGTCAGAAATAGTGGTTTCAGGACCACAATTCTAACGAGTGACTTATTATTTTATTATTTATTTAATGCCTAAGGGATTTTATTAAGGTCGTGTAAAAGTTTCGTTAAGAAAGTTTAAAGTTTAAAGTTTAAATAGTTAATTAGGTGAAAAAGACTAAATCATAAAAAGTGTAAAAGTTGAATCCTGTTAGTTAAAAAGGGCTAAATGGCTATGGAAAGGAAAGATAATGGACTAAGATAGTAATTATTCCATCCTTAAATGTTAGTGGACAAATTTGGATAGGTTTTATTGAAATTTATTATTATTAAGGGTAAATTGGCAAATAAAGCTAAAATAAACTATGAAAAAAATGCTATCATCTTCCCCATTTCTTTTTAGTTTAGCCAAATTTCACCATTGAAGAGGGTGAGAGCTTTGATTTTTGATTTCTTAAGCATGGTAGGTTTTCAAGCCCCGTTTTTAATAATTTTTATGTTTTTGAATTCGTTTTAACTTAATCTAGCTAGTCCGGGAGTTAATTTGCAAAACTGTTAAAGGTTGAGGGACTTTCCATGGATGTTTATGTATGTGCTTTGATGTTAGTTGATAGATTATTAATCTTTGTTATTAAATAAACATGTTTTGTTAAGTGATTTTTTGATGACTTTTTGAAATATAGATTAAATTGTTAAAAGTATAAATCCAAGTGTTTTTTTGTAAAATGTTGGTAATAATGGATTGTTTCAAGGTTCCTTGTAATATTGGTTAAATTGGATTTTGGTTAAATTGGTTAAATTTCAAGTTATGAGCTTAAGGACTAAATTGTAAAAAGTTAAAATGTTAATAGCAATTTTGTAATTTTGTATAAATATGAATTATGGATTAAATTGAAGTCTAGAAGTATTTAATTGAATGAAACTATTATTTTAGATCACGAGTGTGTTGACGATCGTGGAAAAGAAAAAATTGCGAAGTAGTTCCTGTGCTTTTACGATTACTGCAAACCAGTCCTGTAAGTTCATTTATGTATATGCATGGTTATATTCAATTCCTTGTTAATAATTTAATCTTTTAGTTCTATTTTGTATTTTTATTTGAATGTTGGATCGTATTGTTTATTCAAATGAGGTATTATTCAGGCTTAGTGCCGGTGTTATTCAAGCTTAGTGCCTAGTAGGCTTAATGCTTGTGTAATTCAGGCTTAATGCCGGTGTTAATCAGGCTTAGTGCCTAGCAGGCTTTGAGCTAGTGTAGTAAATGATAACGTCCCTTGGAAATTTAGACTCTTTGTAACATCCTGGAAAGGGCCTATGCATTTTCGGTTTAATTGTACGAAGTGACATGTTTTATGTACTAGGAATAAATTTCGAACATTTCTGGAAACCCGGAAATGAATGGAAATAAATTGGAAATGAACATTTTTGGAAACCTAGAAATGCATAGACATGAACATTTTTGGAAGCTAGGAAATGATTCAAAAATGGAAAGTGAACATTTCTGGAAACTTGGAAATGTAAGAAAAATGGCAAGTTACAGAGCCGATCAAAAATTTTAGGAAACTTAGAAATGATGCCGAAATGTCAAATTTTAAAGTTCAAAATAGGAAATAAGGGCTAGAGGGCCTTAAAAGAAAAAGATGGAGAAGTTTGACACACAAACAGGCTTGGAAAAGTGGCCTGAAGATGCCACTTAAGGCCTAAGGAGATGGCGTCACATGCAGGGAAATAGGCATGAGTTCGAGTCACTTGAGAAGCAAATAAATAAGTTTTATTTTTGCTTCCAGAAGGCTGAGGTGGACGGCATGGGTTTCTAGAAAAGGAAGAGTTTTATTTGCATAAATATGTGAATAATAAGTGATAAATAAAGGATTTTCTTTTAAGATAATTGAAGAGATAATTGATGGATTAAAGGCTTTTATCTTTTAAATAAAAGAGATAATATTATCAAAAAGAGGAGTGGTGGCCAAGTAAGGGACTCCTAGGCTGATAACTTTGGCTATAAAAGGAGGGCAGGAGGGCTACTCATTCACTTTTGCTTCCTCTTTGCCGAAATTTTCCTAGCTCTCTCCCCCTCTCTGCCGAATTTTTCTTTAAGCAAGATCCATCTTCTTTTCTTTTATTTTCTTCTCTGTTTCTACTGTCAAAGCCGAATCTTTGTTGATTTTAAGTAAAGGAGCAATCAACTACAACATCAAAAGGGTTTCTACAACTGTCGAATACAAGGATCAAGGATCTAAGGTAAGATAAATTTATTTGATTAAGGGTTATGATGTATATGTTAGATTAGATCTAACATGAAGATTTCGACAGACATATAGGGCAAGGAATCCTCTTCAGATTTGGAATTTGTATGGTAAGTGATATTCGGCCAAGGCTTAATTTTGGTATTTAGAATTATTTTCCATTATTTCAAAAGCCGGAAACTGACATGGTTACATGTCTAGTGATAGCCGATTTCAAGGAAAAAGAATACTAGCAAATTTTTGGGACTTGATCATCCAATTCGGCAACAAGGTAAGTAATACAAATCCTACTAGGATTTGGTTTTTAAGCCAAATAGGTTTGTTAATATGTTTTAATATTTGGCCGAATTTAGGAGATAAAGATCTAGATCGGTAGATCGTTCTTCGGGATTTCAGGGAATCTATTAAGCCAATCAGGTGTGTACCCTACCCTAAGTTTTGATAGGTTCATGGCTATGTTTAAATTAAATGTATTATTAAGAATGTGTGTACTCACATTAATTTTCGATATATCATATGGCAATTATTTTTAATATATGAATATGCATAAGAATGTGAATGTGGCTAAGTACCACAAATGTGGTAAGAGTACCCAGGTACGTTTCCTACTTTCGATAGGACTACGAATATGTTATATTTTAACATGTGAATAATGAGAAATTAAGTACGTTATGCATGATATAAATTTATGGGGCATACGGGATCTATGTGAAAGGGGAAGAAGGTGTTGACTTCGGTCTCACCAACGGAATATGGTGACTACGGTCACAAAATTTGAATATGGTAACTCCGGTTACATTATCTGAATTTGGTAACTTCGGTTACATTATTTGAATATGGTGTCTAATGACACAAATTATATGGGCGATGAGCACGTCGACTGCAGTGACTGCCTTCGATGGTGTGTAGCGGATGGAGGGTTGACTTAGTAGTCCCCACGGAGTGACTGGCAGGTACGGGTGGTGTGTAGCGGATGGACCATTAGGCTTGGGTTTGGGTTGCATCATTCATTTTATATGAACATGAACTTGATATGAACTTGTATGCCTGATTTGTTGAATGTTAATGTTGTGTACACATTGAGTCTGTTGACTCACCCCGTTGTGGGAACTATTTTCAGGTGATGAACAGTGACGGACCGGGACGGTAGACCTTGAGGTGGCCATGCATCCATTTGAAGATTTTATTTAATTTGGACTCTATTTCTTTTAGTACTTTTTTATTATTATTGGGTTTTACTTGATGTAATAAGGCCATAAGGCCCAGTGGATTTTCTTTATTTCTGCTTTATTGTTAATCATTTTGTTACAAACGAATGGTGGATTAAATTCTAAGTGAAATATATTTTTATAAACCTTAAAAATTATTTTGTCACCTTAATACAAATTGGATTTTTTTGTAATAAGATTAAATGGGCTCCCAATCTGAGCCCAATCCACAACAACATTTTTCCAAAAATTATACAAATTTTCTCTTAAGTCACAAAGAATTTGAAAACCGGTTTACTTAAGTAACATACCAGATCCGGTCCAGGATCGTGGGCCGGGTGTGGGGTGTTTCACTCTTGGAATCATAGCATCGACTAGATCAACTTGGAAGCTCACACACTATCATCTATACTTTGGTAGTCATTTTGTACTTGTTTTGAAGTTGGTTTAAAATGGCATGTAATAGGAAGAGTCTTATAGGATTATGATATTTTGTGGTGGAATTAGATGTTATAATTGGTCATTTGATGTTTATATGATAGGCTTGATGTTTTGGTGTTTATGCTTGTAAATATGATAAGTGATGCATATATATAATATTTGAAATAGTTGAGAAGTTGATTGTGTTGGTGTTTAGGTTAATTGATGGAAATAGGTTGTAAATGTGTGGTTTTACAATAATGTTTGATACAATTGCGGTGCCTTTGAATGACATATTGGTTAGATGCATTAGGATGTTTGAAATGGCTTGTTTAGGAGCGTTTGAATGATGTTTAGATCCCTTGAATGTATGCTCAAATGGTTTGGATGGTTAGGTATGATTTTGGTTTGAAATGGCTTGAATTTAGGGTCAAATTATAGATCACACAATCTGGGACACGGGCTATCACAAGGCCTGGCGACACAACTGTGTGTCATTTTAAATTTCTTAGTGTTTCAAGTCAGTGAGTTACACGGGTGAGGACATAGGCTGGGACACGACCATGTGTCCCTTTGTTCGAATGTTACACGGCTTGGCCACACGGCCGTGTGACCCCTGTTTTCCAATTTTCGCAACTTTTTCTTAAAAATCCTGTTTTGTTTCAAATTAGTTTCGAATCAATTTTAAGCTATTTTTAGGGCCTCGAAGGCTCGATTTAGGGACAAAATGCATATGATTGATTGGTTTATAATAAGTTTTTTTTATTTTATGATATAACATAAATGTTTTTTGATTGATTGCTAATGTTTTTTGGTGTTATAATCGCTCCATGCAGAGCTTCCATAATTATCTCTTCTTTAGAGAAACCAAGGAAGATGAAGAAGAGGAGAAAATGAAACATAATTGAGAGTAATCCACCTGAAGATTCACTTCTCAGCTATATATAACTCCTCACGCACGATCTTCAACCATATAAAAACCATCCATTGACAATCATTTTGTCTCCCACTAATGAACTAGCTAGTTTTAATCCAACCGAACAAGACTTAGATTTCAACCATGCTCAATTCTGTTTCTAACTTTTCCTCATTTTTTAGTAGAGGCTACCAACTTACGATTTCTTTCAATATAAACCCAAATTGTTCCCAATTTTTAGGTTTATAGTGAACCGAGTGTGACAATCTCCCTCCCTAAAAAATTTTCGTCCTTGAAATTTCCTTTCACGCTCAGTCACAAAGGCGGACTTTAAGAAGCTCTTCTTTATTCTTGCCCCCATGGGGTTCGTGTGAGTAATCACTTTTCATTCGGACCAAAACTTTCAACTTGGTTTTGCTTTTGTACATTCGCGTTATCTTACTCTGCCCGAGTTGTGAATCTCCTCAGCCCTTAATGAATCATAGATACCAACTCATTGACGGGTATCTGACCATTCCAATGTTAGACATGTTCTAGCTCATATCTTCTCATTACTCTCAATTTGGAAATTGCCTTGAAGCGAACTGTAACACCCCAAACCCGACCCAAACACTAAACCGGATCTGGTGTGTCACTAAGGAAATTTTGTAAAAGATTTTGCAATCTCAGAAAAAATATTTTTCTTGTATTTAATCTTTTTTTCGGGAAAACTTAATATTTCGATAAGTTTATAATAAGATATGAATTTAATTTGTTGATTTATGAATAAAAACCAAAATTTTAATACATCCCTTTGTTTAATTTTAAGTTTAAGTGTCTAAGAATAAATAAAGCCCAAAATAAAAACCCAAAACAGAGAATAATAGTCTAGTGGCCCAAGGCCTTATTACAACTATATTTAAAAACCCACTTAAATAAAAAAAATGTAAAATAATGACTAAGGTCTTTTCGCTGAATCCAAATGCTCTTTTGCATGGCCACCTTGCACTCCTCTCCAGCCTGGTCCGATGCGCTAAGTGTCACCTGAAATGGTTAAAAATAAAAGGGTGAGTAGCGAGACTCAGTGTGCAACCCTCAAGCACCGTTAGATTGGGCCTTAGCCCACAGATCAGAACATAAAACATAGTACAGAAAATAACATACATAATACCCAACCCAATCCTAGGTTTCCATCCGCTACACACCACCCTTACCTGCCAATCACACCATTGGGGATTTCTACAATCAACCCACACCGTTACACACCATCGATGGCAGTCATGCTGCAGTTAGCTGCTCATCGTCCAAGTTGTGACAGAGTCACTAGGCTGAAAAGGCTAGAGCCACCAGAAACAGAGTATGTGACAGAGTCACCAGGCTGAAATGGCATAAACCACCAGAACAGATCACTTCCCCTTATCATTAATTTCCCAACCCCGTGCATATATATAGCAATCGACATATATCACATATCATTTAACAGAATCAATCACTGATGGGTGGCAAAAATCACTAACCTCATATTTAGCTTTTACCCTTTTCGGGTTTCCACATGATATGCCGGAATTTCGGCATTTAACACAGTATAACAGATTTATTACATACATATATTTTAGCAATCAATCTAATGGTGTGAGAAGTTACACACCTGATTAATGTTGATACCCTTGCTAAACCGATCTACCACTTGCTCAAAAAGCAGGAAAGATGTGAAAATAGGCCCTCTCCTAAATTCGGCCATGGTTAGTGTTCTACCCAACTTTTCATACTAAAATCAATAGATTTCCTTACCTTGAAATCCTGAAAGTACCACGCTTCAAGGATTTTTGAACCTATGATTTAGAGATTTACGCGATTGACTCCTCTTCAGATCTCAGAATGCCGAAAATAAGAGTAAAATAAGAGATTAGTTTCTAATAACCATTCGGCTAAGGATTTTTGAAAAGCCGAAAAACATTGAAATCCCGAAATCAACACTTACCTATTGTTTCCTTCAGAATTCGGCACAAGCAGACTCCTTTGAAAAGAATTCGGCAACCTCAGGAGGTGTGATCTTAGTGATTTCGGCTTTTAGAAGAACAAAGAATTGGAAAAATAAAAACAAGGAATGGGTAGAGAGATTTGGCCAAAAGAATAGCAGGGTTTCGGCAATTTAGACTTCAAGAGTTTTGGTTTCTGTCAGAGAAAGAAAAGAGAGAAGAGCAAGAGTGAATTAGGAATTTTGGCAAAGAAAAGAGATGAATAATGAGAACTTGCTAGCAATTTCGGCACATACACCTTAAGTCAAAACCGAATGCCCTTTTCTTTTCAAATTCTTCATAGTTTCGGCTAGCATTAAACACTTAAAGATGGTTCCTATCTTTGATCTATTATCTCCTCAAAAATAGCCTTTATCTGCTTATTATCCACACACATAAAATCCCTAAAATTTAGCCTTGTGCCGTCCCCCTTACTCATCTAAGTGCCGAAATTTTGCCCTAAAACTTGGGCTTCAGGCCACCACAATTTGGGCCTTCCTCATGCACAAGTGACGCCACTTATAGCTCCCCTCTATTGTGCTCTTAGTTGCTTGGCCACAAGCCCAACATGTCACTTAAACTACTAAAACTTTAATTTAAGCCCCTAGAGTGTCTAAATAAAATATTTAAAACAAAGCCTCAGCCCAATTTGAGCCCCATTTGTACCTCAAACTGTCAAATTAATATTTTAAGCAATCACCACATAAAATGCACAGGCCCAATAATTCGGGATGTTACAGTTCTACCCCCCTTAAAATAAATTTCGTCCTCGAAATTTACCTGATCAAAAGAGATGGGGATACTGCTGTCGCATAGCATCCTCTGGCTCCTACGTCGCCTCTTTTGCGCCGTGATTTCGCCACAAAACTTTGACCAAAGGGACGGACTTCCTTCTCAACACTTTTACGTCTCGATCCAAGATCTACACTGGTTCCTCCTCAAAGGATAAATCTGGCCTTACTTCAATCTCTTCCATCGGCACCACATGCGATGGATCAGAACGATAACGTCTTAGCATCGAGACATGAAATACGTCATGTATTTGTTCTAACTCTGGAGGAAACTCAAAACGATAAGCCACTGGGCCCACACGTTCTAGCACCCGATAAGGCCCAATAAACCGAGGACTTAGCTTACCCTTCCGTCCAAACCTAATCACCTTCTTCTATGGAGATACCTTTAGAAAGACTTGGTCTCCTACTGCAAATTCCAACTCCTTTCGCTTTAGATCCTCATAAAACTTTTGCCAATCAGACGCTTCCTTCAACCGAGCCCGTATTAACTTGAATTTCTCCTCCGTCTCTGAAACTAGCTCAGGACCCAACACCTGACGTTCACTTAACTCCGTCCAACAAGTAGGGGTACGACATCTCCTTCCATATAACGCTTCGTAAGGCGCCATCTAAATACTAGCTTGATAACTATTATTGTATGCGAGTTCTGCCAAAGGTAAATATTCCTCCCAACTACTCCTAAAGTCGATGATACAACCCCTTAGCATATCCTCCAAGATCTGAATTACCCTCTCAGACTGACCATCAGTCTGTGGGTGAAAAGCGGTACTAAAGTCTAGCCTTGTTCCCATTGCTTGATGAAGAGCCTTCCAAAATCGTGATGTGAACCTAGGGTCCCTATCCGATATATTCGACACCGGTACACCATGTAATCTTACAACCTCAGCCACATACAACTTAGCCGAATTTTGTAGAGAAAAGTCCACTCAAACCGGTATGAAGTGAGCAGACTTCGTCAACCGATCCACGATTACCCAAATTGAATCCTTCTTAGTGGACGTAAGAGGTAACCCACTAACAAAATCCATCGTGATTCTTTCCCATTTCCATTGGAGAATCTTCACCGGCTGCAGCAATCCCGAAGGCACTTGGTGTTCAGCTTTGACTTGCTGACACGTCAAACACTTCCCCACATATTCCGTAACTTCTCGCTTCAAACCTGGCCACCAGAACTGCTGTCGTAGGTCCCGATACATCTTAACTCCTCCAGGATGCATAACATAAGGGCTACTATGCGATTCCCGAAGAATCATCTGCCTTAACTCCACATCTTTTGGCATACAAATTTTCCCACAGAAACACAAAACTCCATCACCATTCCAACTATAATCCTCTCCTTCACCATTCTGCACTTGTCGGATCCGAGTACTCAAAACATCATCCAAAAGTTGCTTCTCTTTGATCTGACTTGTCCACAAAGGTCTTACTTGAAGTTCAGCTATTAAACTGCCATCTTCATACAGACTAAGATGAGCGAACATCACCCTCAAATCCGCTATCGCCTTCCTACTCAGTGCATCTGCCACCACGTTAGCCTTACCCGGGTGATATTCGATCGAGCAGTCATAGTCCTTTAACAGCTCGACCCACCTTCTCTGCCTCAGATTCAACTCCTTCTGAGTAAGGATATACTTCAGACTCTTATGGTCCGTGTAAATAACCGACTTTTCTCCATATAGATAATGCCTCCAAATCTTTAGATCAAACACTACCGCTGCCAATTCTAAATCGTATGTAGGGTAGTTCAACTCATGCAGTCGCAACTGCCGAGACACATATGCAACAACTTTTCCATCTTGCATTAACACACACCCTAAACCTATGTGTGACGCATCACAATAGACGGTAAATTCTTTTCCCGCCTCTGGCTGAATCAATACTGGCGCTTCCGTCAAGATTCTCTTCAGCTTCTCAAAGCTCTTCTGCTGTTTATCAGTCCATACAAACAACACTCCCTTCCTTAACAACTTAGTTAAAGGTGTTGCTATTGAAGAGAACCCCTCAACAAATCTCCTGTAATACCCTGCCAATCCCAAGAAACTTCAAATTTTCGCCACAGACTTCGGCGATTTCCAATCTAATACAGCTTCTATTTTCCGAGGGTCTACCCTAATTCCCTCGGCGGAAACTACATGTCCTAAGAAAGTCACTTCCTTCAGCCAGAACTCACATTTACTGAACTTAGTGTACAGCTGCTTCTCCCTTAGAATTTGCAATACCACACGAAGATGTGCATCATGCTCCTCCTCAGACTTGGAGTAAACCAGAATATCATCGATGAACACCACCACAAACCGATCAGGATATGGTTGAAACACCTGGTTCATCATATCCATAAATGCTGCTGGCGCGTTCGTTAAACCGAAAGGCATTACCAAAAACTCATAATGACCGTAGCGTATTCGAAACGCTGTCTTATGAATGTCCCCTTCCTTCACCTTTAACTGATGATAACCCGACCTTAGATCAATCTTCGAAAAGACCGAAGCTCCTTTAAGCTGATAAAACAGGTCATCGATTCTTGGCAATGGGTACTTGTTCTTAATCGTCAACTTATTCAGTTGTCGATAGTCCACACACATACGCATGGATCCGTCCTTCTTTTTCACGAATAGGACTGGCGCTCCCCATGGAGACACACTCGGTTGGATAAATCCTCGATCCAAAAGCTCTTGGATCTGAGCTTTAAGTTCCACCAACTCCTTCGGTGCCATTTGATACGGAGCAATGGATACCGAAGCCGTACCCAAAAGTAGTTCTATTCCAAACTCCACTTCGCGATCCGGGGGTAAACCTGGCAACTCCTCCGGAAAGACATCTGCGAAATCCTTGACTGTTTGAACCTCATTGACAGTCACCTCCTTAGCATCCAAAGCACTAATACAAGCTATGAATGCGTTACATCCTTTCCAAATCATCTTAACAGCCTTCAACGTCGATACTATGTTAGACAAATAGTTCCTTCTTTTCCCTAACACAACCACCTCCCCGCCTTCCAGGGTACTCAACACCACACGCTTGGTCTCACAATCCAACTTAGCACGATGCTTAGTCAACCAATCTATTCCTAGGATAAGATTAAACTCTCCAAATGGCAATTCCATTAAGTCTGCCGGAAACACTACCCCTTGAGTCTCTAAAGGTACATCCTTAAATAGCTTGTCCACTACCCTAGATTGTCCTAGGGGACTAACCACATTCATCTTCCTAGTAGTTGTTTCAGAGTCTATACGTAGGTCTCAGATATCGAACATGCAACATAGGAGTGGGTTGACCCAATATCAATCAAGGCAAGAAAAGGGTTGTCAGTAATAAGAAACGTACCGGTTATGACATCCGGTGCGTCACCATCCTCCTGTCGACGAACTGCATAAACTAGACCCGGCTGCCTTGCATCTACATTACCTGCACCTCTACTAGGCGCTCCACGACCTCGACCAGCCCCATTTCCTCCTCTACTTGGGCCACGACCCCTTGGTACTGGCTGACCACCTCTCACAGCCTGATCAGAACCCCGTCCAGCTGGCTGCACCTGATCCTTCTGTGGACAGTCCTTAATCATATGTTCCGTGGATCCACACTTGAAACATCCACCGGTTCTTCTTCTACACTCCCCAGAATGTGCTTTTCCGCACCAATTACATAATCGATTCTGATTCCCCGCAGCAGGTGTCGGTACACGAGCTGGCCCATCAGACCTAGACCTTTTCTACAAATTCCCAGATGCTCCTATCGGCCCAAAATTTCTCTTATTCCTTCCTCTCTTCTTATTTCTTTCCTGTCTCTCAGTCCGTTTTACTTCCTCAGCTATCTTAACCTTCTCCACCAGAACAGCAAAATCTCTCTCTCTCTGCGGTGCTATCAAAACCCTTAACTCATTCCGTAATCCATCCTCGAACCGAACACAACGTTCATATTTGGTTGCTACCATTCCTCGAGCGTAGCGGCTTAAGCGTAAAAACTCTGCCTCATATTCAGCCACAGATTTACTTCCCTGTACCAAATTCAGAAATGCCTTTCTCTGTGCATCCACATAGCTGGCCCCAACATATTTTCCCTGGAACGACTCCTTAAAGAAGTCCTAGTCAATCCGATCTGCGGTAGTACCCTCTTTCACCGTGAGACACCACTGATAGGCTTCGTCTCAAAGAAGAGACACGACCCCTTTCAACTTCTCCTCCACTGTGAAATCTAAATCATCCATTATGCGCTCAGTTGCTTCCATCCAATACTCAGCTGTGTTAGGGGCTACGCCAGAAACTCCCCTAAACACTTCTGCCCCATTGGCCCTAAGCCGCTCCGGCACAGATTTTCGGGCTCCTGTGCCCATGCCTACTCCAGCAACTCTTTCGAAAACCCGCAGCATCGCCTGAGATACCGCATCATCTCTGGTCACCTGATCTCGTAACTCTTCTTCCACAGCTGGCAGATCCGGCATCTCGTTTCCCGATCCGTAGCCAGACCCTACTGGCTCAGACAAGGCAATCCTACCCCTACCGCATCCACGCGGCGGACGTCCTCTACCCCTTGTACTCATTCTTCCGATCGACGTTTATCTGATTAAGAATTTTATGAATCATTAATTTTCTTCCACTAATTAACCACGAACAGTCTTATGAATAATAGTTTTAAGAGTAGTTCTTTCGAATTCACATTCACAATACAGTTTCAAGTCCATATACTCTAATTCTAGGAAACACATACATTCGATCATCAACATACAAATAGCATCCAAGAACTTACATTCATCACGTAAGGATGTTTTCGTTGCTTCACTACCTAGGGGTATTTTCGTAATTTTTTCCTATAGGGGTATTTTCGTAATTTTTCAAAATAGGGTTCCTCGGTGATTTTGTGAAATAAGGGTATTTTGGTAATTTTACAATCCGGGGGTATTTCGATAATTTTGTAATCCGGGGTATTTTGGTAATTTTGAAATCTAGGGGTATTTCGGTAATTTTGCCAACCAGGGTCGTTTTGATCATTTTGCAAGACAAGGGTAATTTGGTAATTTTACAAATTAGGGTTAGTTTGGTCATTTAGCAAAACAAGGGTAGTTTGGTAATTTCACAAACCATGGATATTTTGTAGTTGTTGTTGTAGTTTTTTTTTAAAACAGGGGTGCTTTTGGTAAATCTAGTTTCATAGTCCGGGTTACTCTTGTAAACATAAGGTTTTTCGGGTAAAGTTTTCAAAACATAGTTGATTGGAAATTTTTTTTCAAATAGGGTGGCTGGTCCCTTTCGGGTTTTAATTATAAGGTTTAGCCCATCAACAAATCCTCGTAGCTAGGGTGAATAGTCACTACGCACCGGGTAAGATTCTAGTGAAGAGGAGGTGAGTCACCAGGACTGCTTAAATACCAAGCTCTCCCTGAATCCACTCCTAGACATGCGTATGTCTATTGCCACACCCTAACTCGGCTAAGGTGAACAGTCACTATGCACCAGGTAAGATTCCAGCGAAGAGGAGGTGAATCACTAGGACTGCTTAAATACGAGGCTCTTCCGGATCCAATCCTAGACATGCATATGCCTGTTGCCACACCCAAGCCTTACGACTTATTCTTGGGTTTTGTTTAGTGAAATTAAGTCTTATGTGATTTTAGGAGTTGTTTTTGCTAAGCCTAAAGTCCATCAAGTTCTAGTCTAACTAATCTACGTCCCATAAAGCCTATTAACCCCACATAAATATGTCACACAATGGTTCAGAATACTTACTGGCGGACTTGGGCCGGAGACGAAGGTGCCATGCCGAGCTAACAAACCTGCTATCATTTTAAAAACATACATGTTTCAAAAGCCCATTTTTCTGAAAATGTTTTGAACCCAAAACCCAAAGCCGAGTTTTGAACCGGGCTCTGATACCAATCTGTAACACCCCAAACCTGGCCCAAACACTACAACCGGATCTGGTGTGTCACTAAGGAAATTTTGTAAAAGATGTTGCAATCTCAGAAAAATATTTTTCTTGTATTTAATCTTTTGTTCGGGAAAACTTAATATTTCGATAAGTTTATAATAAGATATGAATTTAATTTGTTGATTTATGAATAAAAACCAAAATCTTAATACATGCCTTTGTTTAATTTTAAGTGTCTAAGAATAAATAAAGCCCAAAATAAAAACCCAAAACAAAGAATAAGAGTCTAGTGGCTCAAGGCCTTATTACAACTATATTTAAAAACCCACTTAAATAAAAAAAATGTAAAATAATGACTAAGGTCTTTTCGCTGAATCCAAATGCTCTTTTGCATGGCCACCTTGCTCTCCTCTCCAGCCCGGTCCGATGCGCTAAGTGTCACCTGAAAGGGTTAAAAATAAAAGGGTGAGTCGCGAGACTCAGTGTGCAACCCTCAAGCACCGTTAGATTGGGCCTTAGCCCACAGATCAGAACATAAAACATAGTACAGAAAATAACATACATAATACCCAACCCAATCCTAGGTTTCCATCCGCTACACACCACCCTTACCTGCCAATCACACTATTGAGGATTTCTACAATCAACCCACACGGCTACACACCATCGATGGCAGTCATGCTGTAGTTAGCTGCTCATCGTTCAAGTTGTGACAGAGTCACCAGGCTGAAATGGCATAAGCCACCAGAACAGATCACTTCCCCTTATCATTAATTTCCCAACCCAATGCATATATATAGAAATCGACATATATCACATATCATTTAACAGAATCAATCACTGATGGGTGGCAGAAATCACTAACCTCATATTTAGCTTTTACCCTTTTCGGGTTTCCACATGATATGCCGGAATTTCGGCATTTAACACAGTATAACAGATTTATTACATACATATATATCAGCAATCACTCTAATGGTGTGAAAAGTTACACACCTGATTAATGTCGATACCCTTGCTAAACCGATCTACCACTTGCTCAAAAAGCCGGAAAGATGTGAAAATAGGCCATCTCCTAAATTCGGCCATGGTTAGTGTTCTACCCAACTTTTCATACTAAAATCAATAGATTTCCTTACCTTGAAATCCCGAAAGTACCACGCTTCGAGGATTTCTGAACCTATGACTTAGAGATCTACGCGATTGACTCCTCTTCAGATCCCAGAATGCCGAAAATAAGAGTAAAATAAGAGATTAGTTTCTAATAACCATTCGGCTAAGGATTTTTGAAAAGCCGAAAAACATTGAAATCCCGAAATCAACACTTACCTATTGTTTCCTTCAGAATTCGGCACAAGCAAACTCCTTTGAAAAGAATTCAGCAACCTCAGGAGGTGTGATCTTAGTGATTTCGGCTTTTAGAAGAACAAAGAATTGGAAAAATAAAAACAAAGAATGGGTAGAGAGATTCGGCCAAAAGAATAGCAGTGTTTCGGCAATTTAGACTTCAAGAGTTTTGGTTTCTGTCAGAGAAAGAAAAGAGAGAAGAGCAAGAGTGAATTAGGAATTTCGGCAAAGAAAAGAGATGAATGATGAGAACTTGCTAGCAATTTCAGCACATACACCTTAAGTCAAAATCGAATGCCCTTTTCTTTTCAAATTCTTCATAGTTTCGGCTAGCATTAAACACTTAAAGATGGTTCCTATCTTTGATCTATTATCTCCTCAAAAATAGCCTTTATTTGCTTATTATCCAGATACCTAAAATCCCTAAAATTTAGCCTTGTGCCGTCCCCCCTTACTCATCTAAGTGCCGAAATTTTGCCCTAAAACTTGGGCTTCAGGCCACCACAATTTGGGCCTTCCTCATGTACAAGTGACGCCACTTATAGCTCCCCTCTACTGTGCTCTTAGTTGTTTGGCCACAAGCCCAACATGTCACTTAAACTACTGAAACTTTAATTTAAGCCCCTAGAGTGTCTAAATAAAATATTTAAAACAAAGCCTCAGCCCAATTTGAGCCCCATTTGTACCTCAAACTCTCAAATTAATATTTTAAGCAATCAGCACATAAAATGCACAGGCCCAATAATTCGAGATGTTACATGAACACTGCCTAACTAACATATTCTTACCTCTAGTTTCGGCGGATAATCCATTGATTCCTAGATTAATTTATACACTAAACCTGCCCATCAAATGGGTCAATTCCTTTCCTATCACAGGGCAACTAAGCTCGCCAATGAAACATTTTCATTTCTACGTTAGTGAAATACCAGAGCTACCACTTTGATTCCAGAGTTCTACTCTAATAGTAGCCATAGCTTATCAATCCTACTCGAATAAGGCTGTCATCGAACTAATCTGATGAAATTTCCTGAGCTTGGATGATCGAAAAATAGCTCAATGTGAAGAATTATCTTGAAATGGTTCAAAAGGTGGAAACCTTAATCCGAAGCACTTGAATTCTTTAAGGAATCGTAACTATATTAAAACTACGACCCACTTAAACTTAACTGAATACTTTAATCTTGGTGTATCAAATTTGCCACACCCTGGGATGGAAAATGAAGTGATAAGACAATTTTTGAACGCCAAAAACTTAGAAAGTTGATAAGTTCGAAATACTTCAATGAAGAACCTTAGAGAAAATTTCTTACAAAGTATGATCTAATTTCAAGCAAAAGTTTTTTTTTTTTCACATAGGTAGCTTAGGCCGAAATTTATAGACCTTCAAAATGACCTTTCAGATTTGGCATTTAACTATCTTAAAACAAACAATTAAATTTGGTTTAAACTCTTAGTAGCTAGCCCAAAAGGCATGTCTGTTCACTTGGCCTCGTGCAGTTTAAAGGTCATCATCTTCATGAAGCTTAATGCTCCTTAAAGGTGTTGTTTTGTAGTCCCTTCTTCCCAAAACTGAATTCCTTCATTGCTTGTGTTTTCCTCCTTTTAATTAGTTCCATGAATATGCTTTAAGTGCACCAAAACCGAACAAAATTTGCAAGGCTTTCCTTGGTCCTTTGAATAGTCACCTGATTAAGAATGAATGTTTATTAAACACTTGAAACATGTTCACATTCTTATTCAACTTAAAACACCTTAATAAAAATGAAAATAAACACACTTTATGCATTAAAAGTAACAACCAAAATAAATAACACACTTATAAAAGCTAACTCAAACATATTTAACAACTTAGATTCTTAAATGCATGGTTTAATTAAGATGCAAACTGAATGAACAAATGAGTTACTTAATGCAAGACTTAATTAAAGATGCACACTTAACTATCATGGGAGTTACATAATGCATGTCATAATTCAATATGCAAACTTAACTATCATGAGAGTTACATAATGCATGGCATAATTAAATCATGAACTTTATTAACATATGAGTTATGAAATGCATGACATAATTAAATATTGAACACTTAATACAAGTCATAATTAAAAGAAGCAGATTAATAATGCAAGACATTAATTTACAGATGCAAAAATAAACTAAAATGAACTTAATTAAAGTCATTGATTAATTAAAACCCTTCAAAAGGTTTCATCCAACTTTTGGATCAGAATTTGACTTGGTCTTGGCCTAACCAGAACTTGATTAATTTGGACTAGTATCCCGTGTCCACACATAAGCCCTTTAAACTCCTCTTTGACCCTCTTTGTTCGACTTCCCATAGTTGGCCAAATTGGTAAACACAAAGGATCAGTCTTTGTTTTGACCATCACAAGAAGAAGTGGCTCTTGGAGATTCGGCCTAACATCAACTTGTTTCACCTTGACAAGAATAGTTTCAACCTTGGTGCGCAAAATCACATCATAACCTATGACTGGTTCTACTTTCATGAGGGTTACTCCTTAATGGGTAATAGTTGGCAGACAATCCTACCTTGGGAATCCTTAAAGATTCTTCCTCCTCCAGATGCCGACAAGTGTCCTACCTGCATTAATGGATTTGAACGGTTCCTTACCATTGATTAAAATTTTCCATAACTTCCCATGCTCCTAAAGATAATAAATAAACCAGAACGCTAACGGGAAATTCATAATGTAATACCCCTTACCCGTGTTTAACGCTGAAACAGGGTACAAGGCATTACCTAACTCAGACACATGTTAACATATATTTCCGGCCCATGTAAGTTCGATCAAATGTAAAACTTTTCCAACTTCCTCAACATCTTTAATATGGGCCTATGAGGCCCAAAACATACTTTAGAAATTGTTCGGTACCATACCAAGCACCCTAGAAAACTTTGGAAAATTTCACTAAAAACAGAGGCACACGTCCGTGTGGCAAGGGACACGCCCGTGTGGGTAGACCGTGTGGTCACACAAGCCCATGTCCCTAGCTATGTGGATTTATTTCTCAATTCAAACCTACAGGGGTTTTCACACGATCTGGTACAGGTCCGTGTCCGTGGCCCATGTCCCTCACACGACCATGACACGCCTGTGTGTAAAAATCTTGACATTTTGTTTCTGACGTCAGTAACCTCATATGGTCACAAGCCAAAGCACACACTCGTGTCCTTAGACCGTGTGGCGAATTAAATTTCTAAATTCAAGTGTAGACTTCACACGGCCTGGGCACATGCCCATGTCCTATGGCCGTGTCTTCCGCACAGTTGAGACACAAGGCCATGCCTCAGCCCGTGTGGTTGTTTTGCCAACTTAGGGTGCAAGGGGACACATGACTGAACTACACGCCCATAGGGCAAACCATGTGTCACACACGGCATATTTACCAAGCCCTTTTTGCCACCTTTACTTGCACCAACATATGCCACATCAAGCAATCTACTCATTCATGCAATAATATACCAAATACTCAACCATGTAATTTTCACATCCTTAAAAAACACCATCATTTTCATACATCAATAACAAATAATGGCCAACATCCATGGCCTTATACAAAATGAATTCAGTTCCAAGACAAGCCAACACATTTGGCCAAAACAATATGACACTTAACAAAGACTAAGTCCCTATACATGCCATATTCAAAATGGATAAATCTAACTATACCAAATGTTCAGTTTGATAGCGTGATCGAGCTTCTGATGTTCTTTGATCCCCGAGCTAGCTTGGCGGCACTATAAGAAAATGGAAAGGAGAGAGAGTAAGCATAAAGCTTAGTAAGTCGCATGTAAATAATTAACAACAAATGCCATGCATTATCATACTCATAACATATTATAGACTCGCACATAATTCTAGAATGAATAAAAGCATAACTTACTCGTTTTCACTCTTACTAATCACACAACATAATTCGAGCTTATATCTCATGAATTTCATATAGGTATTTGTATCACTTACAACATGAGTGTAATTTTTCTCGCTTTTGGCATAAGCTCTAAATTACCTGTTGAACCAATTGGAATACCAAAGGATACTCGACAAGCCCCACACAAGAGGGTAAAATGTCGATGCCATGTCCCAGACATGGTCTTACACTAGCACACATATCATCGCTGATGCCATGTCCTAGACATGGTCTTACACTGGCTTTCATAAAGTGGCCGATGCCATGTTCCAAACATGGTCTTACACTAGTACACATATCATCTCAAATGTCATGGCTTGGGTATCCAATTTATTCCTAAAGTTCAACCGGGAGTATATCACATCAACTTTCATCATACATATTCATAGCAATAATCAAACATTTTATACAATATCAATTGTTTAATGCATAAACACAATATCGTTGTATTATTTACCTACAACTTATCTCTATATACAAAATATGGCTACTAATTTGATTTTAGTCCACTAGCTTGGTTTTCCCCCAGTCTAGGTCCGGACTCTGTTTTTCTTGATCTATAATGATAAAATTTGCTTATTTAATCACCACATTAATCAATACTTTTCAAAATTCCTACTTTGGAAAAATTACAGTTTTTCCCCTAGACTTTCACATAATTACGATTTTACCCCTAAGCTCGTAAATCATTTTTCATCAAATTTCCTCATTAACCAAGCCTAGTCGAATCTAGTTTAAGCTTATAGCAACTTACAAATCCAATTATTTAACACATTTACAACCTATTTTACAACCTTTACAAAAAGATCATTTTTAGGTGTTTTCATGGAAATTCCTTTCACAAAAATTGTTTATTTAACAACCAAGTTTCATTTTCTTCCATAAAAATTTAGCAAACAACACTGATGTTCTCATGGCAAAACCCTAGGCTCTCAACCATTTTGCAAAATGGTCCCCTCATTAGTTAGCTTAAGCTACAAGAGTTCCAAAAACACAAAAATCATCAAAAATGACCATTAACATCACTTACTTGCAAGGGATTAAGTTGCTGAAAATTTCAAGCTTCCAGAACCCCTATTTTTCTGATATTTTCGGTGGAGAGGATGAAGAGGAAAGAATGATATCATTTTTTTTCTTTATTCTATGTTATTTCTCCAATTAAGTCACCTAATCCACCAACTTTGACCAAATTTTGAAATTTCTTATCCCTTATGGCTATCCAACTCTTTCCTAAGGACCTAATTGTATATTAATGACCTCCAATTTAAGGTTCTATAGCTATTTGACACATTTATCTTATAGAACAAAACTTTCGCTCTTAATGCGATTTAGTTTTTTTTTTTCAAAATTAAGCATGCAATCACTCAAATTAATTCACCAAAATTTTCATGCACTCATACAATCATGCTATAACACATAAAATAATATTAAAAATAATTTTCTCTGACCTTAGAATAGTGGTTCCAAAACCACTATTTTGACTAGCCCCAAAATCCGGTTGTTACACATAAGCCTACAAGCCTTTGAATTGACCAATCCTCCTATTTCTTCTCACTTCTCTTACTCCTATCTTTATTTTTTCTTATCTAGCTACATCCCTAGGGGGTAGTTCCCCGGCTACTCTCAACATAAGAATCTCGAAAATAAAGTCGTTGTTCTTTGCCTTTCTTACTTGACTACTAGTTGGTCTTCCATAAAAGGTATAGGCAAGGTGCAGGTTCTTCATTTACCGGGGCACACCCACCAGATTCATTATGATGGTTTACTTGTTACCTTGAGAATTCTGTTTTCCCTACTTTGCCTTTAATAAAACATCATTTAGCAACCTTATAGATTTCCTTTAAAATAATTCTCAATGTTAGAAAGGGTAAAATATAATTTTTAAATCATTTTGGGTTATTGAATTCATATTAGAACCCATTTAGATCATAAACCAAATGTTTGAGGACTATCGACTTAATCAGGGGTCTTTCATGTGACGTCCTAAAATTTCTAATTTCGTTATTGTGAAAATACGACACAAATATCTGTCAGCTTTAGTGGTTATGTGTTCTGAAAGTGTTTGGGAGGTCCCAAGTTCAAGCCTTCACTTGGGAAAATTTTGGTATTTTGAATGAATTAGGCCTTACTCTTGTTCAGTAGGCTTTTATTTGATTGTTGGTAAAAATATATTAGTATGGGTCTGCTGGTTTGGTGGTTAAGCGGAGTGTTAGTGTGTAGAAGGTCCTGTGTTTGAGTCCCTGCGCAAGCAGGGGAACTAATTTTTGTTTGGTGGAGTTCAAATTAAACTGGACTGCTGAGTAGTTGTGTTTTAGTGGGTTAATAGGGAGTGTTTTTAGGAGATAATTGGGTAGAAGTTATCAAAATAAGATTTTCTTCGTGTTCACTTTTGGTTTTTGTTCCCCTTTGGCCAAATCTTGTTTCTTCTCTTTCCCCTCTCTTTTCATTTCTGTATTTTTTGCGAGTCATCTCTTTGGGTGCAACTTTTGACTTCATCTGTTTCAGTAAGTAGAATTTTTCCCCTTAGTTATCGTATTTCAAGTAGGCAATTAACAAAGGGTTCGTTTTACTCTCGTTTAGGTGCTGTTCAAAGGTTTTAAGCGGATATTCCAGTGTGTGGAGACGACTGGTTATCAGATTCGTCGTGGTAAGTTTTCGAATCATCGTTGGTTTAGTTTCTCGAGTTTTATGTTGGGCATATTTGGTTTGATTGACGAATCAAGTGATTAATTAAGGGATATATTGGTCAAATATAGATTTTTGAAGGCTCAGGTTACTTTGCACAGCGAATCGATACCAGATGTGTACTTGGAACGCAGAAAACAGGATTTGACGAAAAGGTGAAATTGCTTGCTATTGAGAAATAAGAGAAATAAGAGAAAATGATGCGAAAAATTATAGAGAAAGGAAATAAGGGTGTTATAAACTTGGAAATCAACATTTTGCACTAAAATAGTTTTGGACAGCAACAGTAGTCTAATTTTGAAAAATCATAAAAAAAATAGTGGGAATTGAGTTAGAGGTTGAATAAAATATGAAATTAAATTTTATTGAGTCTAGTTTTTCATGGAAGAAACAGTGTAAGCAATGGAATTGTAAATCATGAGATATAATAAATTTTGTGAGACAATGTTAGAATGATTTTGGGTTCCCCTGTTTTGACTTAGGAAAATCATCAAAAATTTTAAAAAATAATTAGGGGCTTAAATTTATATGTTTAAATTATTATTGAGTCTATTTTCAATAGAAATAAACGAAAACATGATCTAAATTTCGTACTAAGAGATAAATAATTTTTAGTAGGGAAAGGATGAAGCTGTCAAACAGCAGAATAGGGGTAACTTTAAAGATTTTACTATACTTATTTGATAAACTATAAATTCTAAAAAATTTATGGTAGAAAGGTATATGAGTCTAGTTTTAAGAACATCAAGAGGATCATAATTTGGAATTTTGTAGCTCAAGATATAAATAATTTAGTGATAATGACTCAAGTAGACAACTTTGAATGAACATATAAGTAAATAGTGAAAACATATATGAGTATTGAACTAGCATGGGTTACTTTAAAGATGGATCACACAACCAAGGCCAATTTGGGCCGAGTGGGCCACACGGGCAGATCACATGGGCATGTTGGCCCATTTTTACCGAAATGTTTTTAAGGTTGCACGGGTCGCCCAAGTCGACTGTGAACCTACTGTAGGGTCGGTAAGCGCTACTTAGACCCCTAAATGTGTGAAATTGACTGAATGATATCTGTACTGAGCATGTTAACATCTGAACTGAATATATGTACTGAAATTTCATAATAGCATATCATTCATTGTATGTTGCATTGCATTGGGTTGGGGGTTGTTATTCGGAGGAAGTGTTCTGAAAGGCTTTAAGCCTAATTTACTAGCAGCCTAGCTGCAAACTATTGTTTTGTGCCGCATTCGGTACTACTTTGAATGTAGGGATGGGTGGATTGATTATATCCCCACATGGTGTGTAGGGTTGGATGGAGATGGTGTGTAGAGGCTAGTTGCGTAGGATTTTGCTACTGCATAACTGTTACTGCTACTGATACTGTGATGGCCTAAGGCCCCATTGCATTTTTGACACTGTACTAAGATGGGCTAAGGCCCAAACTATCACTGATACTGAAAAGGGCTTAAGCCCAAGACTGTTCAACTGTGCATTGTGAATACTGATTGTTTGTTTGTTTCTACGGGATTACACACTGAGTTTACGTAAACTCACCCTTTTTGTTTAATATGCACAAGTAATCCCCAAACTTAGATGGATCGATGCGACGGAGGACTCAATGGTGACCACAGTAATTTTTGGACTTCATGGTTTTCAATTTACGAGTTATAATTTGATTATTTGATTATTTGGGTTGTAATTTAAGGACCCTCTGGGACTTTGGTTTTAAATTTGGGTTTTATTTATTTATTTTACTTTATGGATTTATACCTGCTGGTCGTAGGAAATTCGGTTTTAAAAGAAATTAAAGTATTTTACCTAGATTGATTTATTAAAGCTTCCGCAACGAGGGATGTTTCAAAACAAATGTTTTAAATGAATAAAGATGACTTCCTAAATTCTTAAAAAGGTTTACTAAAGATAATAACATGGAATATTTTCATTGTAACAACAAGGTTTCAAAAACACTATTGTGTGACATTTCCAGATATGACCATAACGTCTAGGTCGGGTTTGAGGTCAAGAGAAATGAAGGTTTTACTAAATTTGAAACTTGAATTTTTTTTATAAAATCATTAACCCAAATTTAGAACAATGAAAAGCCTTTAAAGACAATTTAAAATCAATTTGAAGATGCTTTGGGGTGCTCGGGACCCAAAACAGATCCCGAAAAGTCAAAACGACTCAAAACAATGCAATTGCTTGGGTCCAAGGCACTTGTTGCGATAAAAGTGCCTAGAAGTACCGATACAAGTGCTCCAAATAGCATATTGAAGCATTCTGCCTCACTTGTGCCGATACCTCTAAGCCCAAGTTTTGAAACTACAACTTAGGAGCAAAAAGTTAACTAAAAAACACTCTAAAACATGCCCAAGCATTACCATATCATTTCAAAATGAATAAAAGAATTACAAATCAATATTTAAACTTATTTTGGCTCAAAACATGGCATAAACACATTCAAGTTTGAATGACATAAATTTTTGCTAAGCAAATTTTTGAATAGAACCCAAAACATGCCATTCACATTACAATCTTTATATTCATCATGAGACTTAGTATACATGCCACTAATATAATATAAATTACACTTTAACATTTTAAAAATAACCTTATAGGATCATTTGGTGATGCGATGCTCCCTAAGCTACCATAGAGACTTCTCAGCAAGTCATACCTGCGCGTTTTAAACAACTAACACATGAGCTATAAAGCTTAGTAAGTAACAAAGTTAATCAAACTTTATCCTAAGTCTTTATGAACCTTGAGCCCCTCTAGAAGAATCATGATTTTAAGCTTATTTAAGCAACATTGTCACTATTTTAACCCCTTTCATGTGAGTTTACAAATTAAGCATCAACTTATAGTTTGATGATTTATTAACAATTCTCATTATGTATGCATTCCCAGTTTGGTATTTGATTCATTTATGAATTTTACCTTTCAGATTTATTTCTCATCCCTAAGGACTTACACAATTGTTAACTCACCTTAATAACTCCTTAAGGGTTTCAAATAGACCACAATTTGTTAGATGTTTTATTACCACTTTCTTGAATGCTTACTTTTCCATTCCATTCCTTACAGTTAATACATTTTAAAACAGTAATAACATCTAACAATTTCAAGAATTCTTTCATAAAATAACAAAATCGGTTTAAGTTAAGCCATTAGTAAGCCTAGAAAAATAAAGAAGGGATACTAAGGACAAGTTGTTCGGAACTACAATAACATGAGTTCTAAAGCGTAAGTGTCCAAAGACCAGATCAGGATCACACCGTAGTGCCAAGAATAAGAGCACCAAAGTGCAAGTAACCAGAGTACCAAAGTACAAATAAGGATTCTTCTATTGACATGCCAATCATATCCAAATTATTTATCTAAGCTATCAGGGCCTTGTTTCAAGGTTTTTAGAATATTAGTAAACTCATGTATCAAATCAAATTACAGCTCTGTATCGGTATTCATGACGTAAACCATTATAATATAATTTGATAAATTTAAATTATGACATTATGTCACTACACAATATTTTCAAACCTTTCATTTAATCTCCATAAGGAAACATCTTACAAGGTTCTTTCTTAAAGTTGTTTTCATGCCTATAATTATGATTCTAATATCGTTCGACATAGTCGAACTTTATTTAGTTGTTCAAAACCACATTTTTCAATCATAAAAAATATAAGCTTACACTATTATATTCAATATAATTACAATAAATTCAATTAAATATAAAATAATTATTTACAAAATATTTTCATAAATATTACAACCATTTCGATATTTTAGGCTAGTATCGACACTTTTCGACTTAAAGTATGACCATGCTCTTTGACATATTTTTTTGCCATAGTGACCTTATCCAATCTATTCCATATTGTTGACATGGCTCCTTCACATACATGCAAATCCTATTAAGTTCATATTTTCTTCCATGGAAACTTTCATAACATTATTACATAATTGACTATAAAGCCTCACTTAGTTACACAACTTTTCTACCATAGTTTTCTACATACTAACACAATTAAACATCTAATTACAAAATTAATTTCATGATTCCTAAGCTTACTAACTTAGAGTGTAATATCCTAAAATTTGGAATTTTATGTGTTGCATTATTTCTTGCGTTAAGCTAGTTAAAATATTAATTTTGTATGTTTAAGGGTTCTAGAAGGCTTGGGGTTTATTTGGGCCTTAATAAAAATTTTGTGGTTTAGCCTATTAAGGGGAGATGGTAAGTGGCATCAAGGTTTATGGAAATAGGTGAGTAATTTGAAAGCATAAATGAACTTATGGTAAAGGGGAAATGGCGCCACATGAAAGGCCTTGAGGGAAGAGGTTCGAATCCCACTTGGTACAAAGATTTTGACTATTTTTTTTTTTGTATTCTTTCCCAAAGTGTTGGCCAAGCTTGTAAATAAGGCAAGTTGGACTTTTTAATTTTGGCAAGGTGGCTAAGGGAATAAGGAAAGGATGAAGGTAAGGAAAGGAATCAAAAGAAAAAGGGCAAGTAAGGGGAACATGTGGCCTTTTTCAAGGGAATTGTTTTGGAAAGTTTGGCTGGCCAAATTTTTGACCTTAATGTCAAAAATATTACACGGTTTTGGTGTGAGGGAAGGGTAGCCGAATTTTTGCTTTGTCTTTTGGTAGAATTTTGGTGCTTGTTAGGCCAAAATCTCTTTTGCACTATTTTGTGTTTTTCTCCAAACTTCTTTTGCTTTGTGCCAAAATTACAAGCCATTAGTGAGCATATTTTCTTCTTTTCTTTCTTCTTTGCCGAAACCTCCTAGCACATTTGTGCATTTCTTCTCTTTTTTTTGGTCGAAACATTCATCTCTTGTTCACCTTCCCTTGGTAGCTGAATCATCTAACATCCATTCATTCTTCCATTCTTTTCTTTTAACCATTTCTTCAATCTTTCCTCTTCTCAAAAATCGACATCACTTTAAGATCACGTCTTCTTGTTTGATTTTCCTCCAAAGCCAAATCTTGTATCACCCCATCTCTTCACCTCTTCATTTCTTTTTTGTCGTGGACAATCTCTTTTTGACCGAGTTGGTACGTGACTTATTATCCCTCTTTTCATTTAATTGTTATTTTCTTACTAGCCGAATATATGAGATCATCATCATCTAGTTATTCTATTTTGTTTCTCTATCGAAATATCTCTCTCCATCAATCTCATGTGGTGATCAATATTTTCTTTGTAGTGATATAGAGGGAGGCCGAATACCACAACATATCCTAATCATCTCTAGTCATAGGACGATTGGGAGAAACGGGATTATCATTGTTAAGGTAAGGAGTTCCTTCATAGTCCATTCGATATCTCTATTTGGTTATTGTGTTAATCGGATTAAAGGTTGGCTAATTGATATTGTTGGTAGGGTCTAAATCGCTCGATCGATCGACTTGTTAATCATATGACTATAGTGGTAAGCCGAATCCTTTGTCATTAGACAATCCATATTTTTTAACGAAATAACGTTTTGACTAAAATCTTATTCAATGGAGGCAAGCGATATCAAATTAAAAGGGATAGCGATTGGAGATCGAAAAAGGAGCGGATTTACAATCCCTACTCCTAAATTCAAACGAAGGGCAGTATCGGCGGTGCAGGATTTTCCACCGGGTTGTGGACCGTCATCCGAAGAAAATCGACAAATCATGATCGTTCACGATTCCAAGGGTAAAAACTTTAGATCGTTTATTTAGAGTTGATTAATAAAATCAAGTATGTCGACTAATCGAGCGTTATGATATTTTAGGTGTCGACGATCAAGAAAGCTTAGTGCTTACTGTAATCAGGTGTGTAATCTCACACCGTTTTCCGTGGGTTTAAGATTGATATCATATTGGTAGTAAATCGCTTGACTAAAATCATATTATGATGAAATCGGGAAATTTGGCTTAAATCTCACTATTTGATAAAATTGACAAAATCGGTATTAACACTATGAAAATTACGAAAATGCCCCTAATGGGCTGAATTACGAAATTGCCTTAATTGGCCGATTTGTTATATTGCTTAATGGGCCGAATTGATATATTGCTTAATGGGTCGATTTGTTATATTGCTTAATGGGTCGATTTGTTATATTGCTTAATGAGTCGAATTGATATGTTGCCTTAATGGGCTGATTTGTTATAATGCCCTAATGGGCCGAACTACAAAGTATTAATGGGCCGAATTTTTGTAATAACCTCTGAATTAATTATTGTTGTTATATTTGTAAAATATCATAATTTGCTATGTATGATGCATTTACATGATTTTGCATGGGATGGGAAAATGATGAAGAGAAGTGATTCTGGTGGCACTGCCACGAAATCGTTTGTAATCTGATTCAATATGATTCTGGTGGCTTGTCCACAATTAAATTTGTTATAAATGGCATAATGCCTGCGATTGGTGTGTTGGCGGGGTGGGTTGACTTGATCCCCATAGGTGTGATGGATGGTACGGGTGGTGTGTAGCGGATGGATTATGAGGTTGGTTTGGGATTGCATTACATTCATATAATATGTTTGATACGTTATTATGTAAAAATGGGCTTGGGCCCAAAATTTTGCTAAATGGGTTTCAGGCCCAGTGGACAACGGTAAGGGGGTTATACACTGAGTTCTAGTAACTCACCCTGTTTCCTTATCCTTTTCAGGTAATGCTCAGTGATGGGGACTTGGGCCATGGATGACTCGGTGGAGGCCATACTACCATAAAACGGTTTTATTGGACTTTGGATTCCTTTTTAGTACAATTACTTTACTATTTTGAGTTAAGGTTGTAATAAGGCCTCTAGATTATTTTTATTTTGAATTTGTTTTATGTTTGACGTATTTATATTCTGCTCTAAGTACTCTAAATGAGATTTTTCTAAAAACCTAAATAAACATTTTCTAAAATAGATATACAAAGGATTTCAGAATAAAATTTCATAAATATTTTTAACTCGGAAATCTTCTCTTAAATTTTCATCAACACTTTTCAAAAGACATGGTTGTAAAATCATTAGTTCAAATTTATTGATTTATCACTAATCTTCTATTTAGTAATACTTTATCAAAAATTTTAAATGAGAAATTTATTTTACTTAAATTTAAATTAATATCTATTTATGTACGAATGAAAAGGACTTAAAAGCAGTTTTTTCATGTGACATGTCAGATCTGGCCTTAACACATGGACCGGGTTTGGGGTGTTACATTTTATGGTATCAGAGCCCGGTTCAAAACTCGACTGTGGTTTGGGTTCAAAAACGTTTTCCAAAGCTGTTTTGAATTTTAAATTTAAAATGCATGTTTTAAAAGAAGTATGGCACCATGGGTATCCGGCACCAAGTCAAGTAAGTATATGTTATTATTGTATAATTATGATTATTGTGATATGACTGTAGGAATACCCTAGAACTTTTAGTTTTAGGTGTTGAAACTATAGAGATTGAGACTATAGGATGCGCTTGCGAAAATAACTTTACTTCTTATACTTCATAAAATATTGTTTAATAAACACTGAAATAGTATACTGATTCATAAGACTCTTAAATAGATGAAATCGAATTAGTCAATTTGAGCAGTAGAGGACGTGGACGTGGTAGACGTGGCCGTGGTAGAGGCCGAGGCGCTAGAGTTGTGTCTGAGGCGTCGGGACATGTGCCAGAAATGGACGCACCTGCGTCACCTGTGACTGAAGCTGGGTCACATGATCTTATGAGGGAGGACGACGCTCTGTCCCAAGCAATGTTACGAGTCTTGGAAAGGGTTGCTGGGGTAAGATCTGGGCCGGCAGCTCGTGGGTTAATTTCGGAATGACTCAGATCGAATGGTTCTAAGGTTTTTAGGGGTATCTCGGGTGTGACCCCAAATGTAGTGGAGTACTAGCTTGAGGCTGTGGAGCGGATCATGGACGATCTGGATTGCACCGCCGAGCAGAAACTGAAAGGAGTTGTGTCCTTGTTGAGAGACGAGGCGTATCAATGGTGGCTCACTGTGCGGGAAGGCACTCAGGCCGATCGTATTACCTGGGATTTCTTTAAGACGGCATTCCAGGGAAAGTATGTCGGGGCTAGCTATGTGGATGCCCGAAGGAAGGAATTCCTAAATCTGGTCCAAGGAGGTAAGATTGTGGCAGCTTATGAGGCGGAATTTCTGCGTCTGAGTCGATATGCCCGTGGAATAGTACCGACTG
The DNA here is from genome assembly GCA_005393395.2 of Gossypium australe. NCBI lineage: Eukaryota > Viridiplantae > Streptophyta > Magnoliopsida > Malvales > Malvaceae > Gossypium > Gossypium australe. Next base: position 123,119,346 of record CM016626.1, read on the forward strand.
ATTACGAACGCTGTGTGCGTTTTGAGGACGGGTTGCGTGATGAGTTGCGGGTACTGATAGCCCCACAAAAGGAGAGAAATTTTGCCACACTGGTGGAGAAAGCCAAGATAGCTGAAGAGGCTAAGCACTCAGAGCGATAAAACCGAGACAAGGATAGGGGCAGGAGCAAGAGGGACTTTAGGTACTCAGGACCTGCTAGAGGGTTTCAGAAGAGGCCAAGGAATGAGGAGTCAGCTCGAGCTAGAGTACCAGCTGCTACCAATCAGATACAACCATGTGCGGATTGCAAAAAACGACACCCGGATGAATGCTGGAAGAGAACTGGTGGTTGTTTCAAATGTGGTTCCAAGGATCATCAGCTTAAAAATTGCCCTCGACAGACTGCTCAGACTCAGGATGTTTGTAACTATGATGCACAGCTAGCTAGAGGCGCTCAGCAACCACCGAGAGGCTGTGGGTTAGGTCGAGGTGGTAATGGCATAGGACGAGGTCAGGGTGCATCGGATAGAGGTACTGGTAATAGGGGTAACGCGGAGGCGAGACAGCCAGGGTTAGTCTATGCGGTCAGACGCTGAGAGGATGGTGATGCACCTAATGTAATAACCGGTATGTTCTCTATATCTAATGTACCTGTTACTGCTTGGATAGATATCGGATCCACCCATTCGTATGTTGCTTGTGTTGTATCTGGAAATTTGAACAGTAGATCTGAGATTACTACTAGAGAAACAACTGTAATTAGTCCTTTAGGACAGTCAGTGTTAGTGAATAAATTGTTTAGGGATGTGCCCTTAGAAATTCAGGGGGAAATATTTTTGGTGGATTTGATGGAACTGTAATTCGGTGAGTTCGACCTTATTTTGGGCATGGACTGGTTAGTGAAACACCGTGCGAACTTGCATTGTGCTGCAAAACAGATGATACTAAGAACTTCGAAGGATAAAGAAGTGATGATGATAGATGAAAGAAGAAACTATCTATCTAATGTGGTATATGCTTTAAAGGCAGAGAAGTTGGTGCGAAAGGGGTGTGGAGCATTCCTAGCCTTCATTAGTGCTTTGGATGCCAAGGAATTGTCAGTGGAAAGTGTTAGAACGGTGAAAGAGTTTTCGGACATCTTTCCCGAGGAACTTCCAGGATTGCCTCCGGATCGGGAGGTGGAGTTTGGCATTGAGTTATTGCCAGGAATGGCTCCGGTATCCATTGCTCCTTATAGAATGGCGCCTAAGGAGTTAGCGGAGCTTAAGACTCAAATTCAGGAGTTGTTGGATCGGGGATTCATTCGATTGAGTGTGTCACCGTGGGGAGCGCCGGTATTGTTCGTCAAGAAGAAGGATGGGTCGATGCGTATGTGCATCGATTATGGGCAGTTGAATAAGTTGACGATCAAGAATAGGTATCTGTTGCCGAGAATAGATGATTTGTTTGATCAACTGCGAGAAGCTTCGGTTTTCTTGAAGATAGATTTGAGATCGGATTATCACCAGCTTAAAGTCAAGGTGGCGGATATTCATAAGACTGCGTTTCAAACTCGTTATGGGCATTATGAGTTCTTGGTGATGTCATTTGGATTGACTAATGCACCAGCTGCATTTATGGACATGATGAACCGGGTCTTCCAACCCTATTATATCGATTTGTGGTGGTGTTCATAGATGACATCTTGGTATACTCGAAGAATGAAGAAGAGCATGATTCACATTTGCGGGTAGTATTGCAGATATTACGGGAAAAGCAACTTTATGCCAAATTTAGTAAGTGTGAGTTTTGGCTGAAGGAGGTGACCTTTTTGGGGCATGTTGTGTCTACTGAAGGAATTAGAATTGATCCCCGGAAGGTAGATGCTGTATTGGATTGGAAACCACCGAAGTTAGTGGCCGAAATTCAGAGTTTCCTAGGGTTGGCTGGTTATTACATGCGTTTTGTTGAGGGGTTTTCGTTGATTGCTGCACCCCTAACTAAGTTGTTGCGCAAGGGAGTACCATTTGTGTGGTAGGATCAGCAGCAAGAGAGCTTTGAGAAATTGAAGAAGATTCTGACGGAAGTGCCAGTATTAATTTAACCTGAGGCTGGAAAAGAGTTTATTGTTTACTGTGATACGTCACACACGGGCTTGGGATGTGTGTTGATGCAAGGTGGAAAATGGTGGCTTATGCATCTCGTCAGTTAAGGCCGCACGAAGTGAATTATCCCACTCATGATTTGGAGTTGGCTGCAATGGTGTTTGCTTTGAAGATTTGGAGACACTATCTGTACAGTGAGAAGTCGATCATCTACACGGATCATAAGAGTCTAAAGTACCTCATTACCCAAAACGAGTTGAACTTAAGACAGCGGAGATGGATAGAACTGTTGAAAGATTATGACTTCTCAATCGAGTATCATCTCGAAAAGGCTAATGTGGTGGCAGATGCGTTGAGTCATAAGGTGATATCTGATTTGAGAGCGATGTTCGCTCATCTCAACCTGTATGAAGATGGTAGTCTGCTAGCCGAACTTCAGGTGAAGCCTGCGTGGGTAAGCCAGATTAAGGAAAAGCAGTTATCAAATGAAAGGTTGGGTTCCTTATTTCAGCAAGTGGAAGGTGGTGTGATAGGGGATTTTGGATTGAATAGTGACGGAGTATTGTGTTTCCGTGGAAGAATTTGTATGCCCAAAGATTCAGAATTGAGACAAATGATTCTGCGTGAGGCACATAGTACCCCATATGCTATGCACCCTGGGGGAAATAAAATGTATCGAGACCTCCGTGAGCAGTATTGGTGGCCAAGGTTGAAACGGGAGGTTACTGATTTCGTGAGTAAGTGCTTGACATGTCTGCAAGTGAAGGCGGAACATCAATTGTCGCCGGGATTGCTACAACCGGTGAAAATTGCATTATGGAAATGGGAAAGGATAACGATGGACTTTGTTAGTGGGTTACCCTTATCGCCTACTAAGAAAGATTCCGTTTGGGTAATAGTGGATCGGTTGACGAAGAGTGCTCATTTCCTACCTGTTCGTACGGATTACTCATTGCAAAAGTTGGCCAGGTTGTTTGTAGCAGAGATCGTGAGGTTACATGGGGTACCAGTGTAAGAGTATGCCCAAAGATCAATCATGAGATGGTTGTAATAACATACTTAATTTACCATGTTTATTAATATAAAGCGTTGTCATTATTATTTCAGTTTTTATTTCTGTGTGTATAGATAAACTGTTTTATAATAATGTCCTGAGAATAATATGATTATTCTTAAAAGATCCTTAGTCGAGTATTATTGTTGACTAGGACAATAATAATGCATTAAGACTAACATGTAGTTGATTGATGATAAAGAGTTGTCATTGATATGGAGTGTCAAAATCAATGCATGAATATGTGTTAGAGAACAACATATTGGATTGACCAGCTATGAGTATGTTTCTTGGATTATTATGTAATTGTCACAACATTACTCATAGTGATTAATATGTATATGATCCTCAGACTTGAGATCATTATTATCCCAGCATCGTGAGTTGTATATTTTGATACAGTCAAACGTACACCGTAACAGGTTGTTCTATAAAGGCTGATGTTGGATATACCACAATCTATGTAGAGGGATATGGTTGATCAATAAAGGATAAGTCCCTCCTACATAATAGGAGTAATATCTTAGGCCACTTGATTGAGTGAGACTAGAAATGCATGGCCATGCTCAAATAAGTTGATATGAGATGTCATACTAATTTGTATATCATAGTCTACTTAAGATATCAAGAAACATGGGATGGACTATGCAAGTGTGACTATCCCATGACTTGTATCCGTTCTAGAGATAAAGGACTTAAGGATTAATGCATGAAAGGTTAATCACGAAAGGTTATGTCGAATCATGGCTTCTTGTAACTTAGGTAGCAATGATGCATTGCTAGATGCCACTCATTGTCTATGACAATAGAATCGTTCTAGTATTACTGCTAACGTTGCAAGAACCTACAGGGTCACACCCTATGGTTGAAATGAACGGAATAAAATATAGTTGGTATTGTGCTTGGTTGTCACATAAATTAAATTAATTAAAGAATTAATTTAATTGGGCAATCAAATATTGAACATATTATATGTACAAGGATGTTGTACACATAATGATAACATAATTTTATTAATATATGAATTTGATTCATATATAAATTTAAATAAATATAGTTTACCGGAATCCTTATTATAATTAATGTAATTATAATTTTCAGATATAATTAATGAAATTATAATTTTCGGTTAAAAACTTTATTGTATTTATTTAATCTTGTAATACATTCAAGAGATACCAATTATAAAAGGCCCAATTAAGAGGATACCTATTATAAAAGGCCCAATGAGAAAGGCACCCATTATAAAAGGTATTAAAAGGAGACAAAACTCAACATGAAAACCCTAAGTGATTGCTTGTTAGGTCTAGTAGCCGTCAAGCAAATAAGCCTCCAAAACAGTTTTGGAGATTTCTTCCGTTCATAGTCAAACCGGGTGGATTACGTAGAGGCCGACATCGGAAAAGGTTGAGGCTTGATTCGACAGTAGATCAAAACTCTTATTGCCAAGGCGTCGCTGTCTACTCAGATTGAAGTTTTGGTAATTTCGAAACCTTTATTTCACCCCGATTCGTTCCTCATACATGGATCCATGATTTGGATCGCCGGATCTAATTTTATTCTGCTGCGCCATGGGGTACCGGCGTTCCAACAACCAGTGTCTATTATATCGGACAGGGACCCTAGGTTTACATCACGATTTTGGAAAGCCTTGCATGAAGCTTTGGGAACCAAGTTAAATTTTAGCACGGCATTTCATCCTCAGACAGATGGTCAGTCGGGGAGAGTAATCCAAATTCTAGAAGACATGTTAAGGGGCTGTGTGATCGACTTCAGGGGTAGTTGGGAGGATTTCTTACTGTTGGCAGAGTTTGCATACAATAACAGCTATCAATCCAGCGTCCAGATGGCACCCTACGAGGCGTTGTATGGTCGTAGGTGTCGTACTCCTACTTGTTGGACTGAACTGGGGGAGTGACAGTTTTTGGGTCCTGAGCTGATATCAGAGATGGAGGAAAAAGTAAAGTTAATTCGGGCATGGTTAAAAGAAACTTCGAATAGACAAAAATCGTATGCGGATCTGAAGCATAAGGATATTGAGTTTGCGGTGGGAGATCAGGTCTTTCTAAAGGTCTCACCTTGGAAGAAGATCTTTAGATTTGGACGAAAGGGCAAGTTGAGCCCTAGGTTCATCGGACCGTACCGTGCATTAAAGCGTGTTGGGCCAGTGGCTTATCAGCTTGAGTTACCTCCGGAGTTAAGTCAGATACATAGTGTATTTCATGTTTCAATGTTAAGGCGTTATCGATCGGGTCCATCTCATATAATACCGGTAGAGGAAGTTGAGATAAGACCTGACTTGTCTTTCGAAGAGGAGCCAGTGCAAATTTTAGATCAGGACGTTAATGTGCTGAGAAGGAAGTCGGTACCGTTAGTCAAAGTATTATGGCACAATCACGGAGCGGAGGAAGCTACATGGGAGCCTGAGGACGCGATTCGACAGCAATATCATCTCCTCTTTTAATCAAGTAAATTTTGAGGACGAAATTTTCTTTAAGGGGGTAGAATTGTAACATCCTAAAATTTGGAATTTTATGTGTTGCATTATTTCTTGCTTTAAGCTAGTTAAAATATTAATTTTGTATGTTTAGGGGTTCTGATAAGGCTCGGGGTTTATTTGGGCCTTAATAAAAATTTTGTGGTTTAGCCTATTAAAGAGAGATGGTAAGTGGCATCAAGGTTTATGGAAATAGATGAGTAATTTGAAAGCATAAATGAGCTTATGGTAAAGGGGAAATGGCGCCACATGAAAGGCCTTGAGAGAAGAGGTTTGAATCCCACCTGGTACAAAAATTTTGACTTTTTTTTTATATTCTTTCCCTAAGTGTCAGCCAAGCTTGTAAATAAGGCAAGTTGCACTTTTTAATTTTGGCAAGGTGGCTAAGGGAATAAGGAAAGGATGAAGGTAAGGAAAGGAATCAAAAGAAAAAGGGCAAGTAAGGGGAACATGTGGCCTTTTTCAAGGGAATTGTTTTGGAAAGTTTGGTTGGCCAAATTTTTGACCTTAATGTCAAAAATATTACACGGTTTTGGTGTGAGGGAAGGGTAGCCAAATTTTTGCTTTGTCTTTTGGTAGAATTTTGGTGCTTGTTAGGCCAAAATCTCTTTTGCACTATTTTGTGTTTTTCTCCAAACTTCTTCTTTTGCTTTGTGCCGAAATTACAAGCCATTAGTGAGCATATTTTCTTCTTTTCTTTCTTCTTTGCCGAAACCTCCTAGCACATTTGTGCATTTCTTCTCTTTTTTTTGGTCGAAACATTCATCTCTTATTCACCTTCCCTTGGTAGCCGAATCATCTAGCATCCATTCATTCTTCCATTCTTTTCTTTTAACCATTTCTTCAATCTTTCCTCTTCTCAAAAATCGACATCACTTTAAGATCACGTCTTCTTGTTTGATTTTCCTCCAAAGCCGAATCTAGTATCATCCCATCTCTTCACTACTTCATTTCTTTTTTGTCGTGGACAATCTCTTTTTGACCGAGTTGGTAAGTGACTTATTATCCCTCTTTTCATTTCATTGTTATTTTCTTACTGGCTGAATATATGAGATCATCATCATCCGGTTATTCTATTTTGTTTCTCTATTGAAATATCTCTCTCCATCACTCTCATGTGGTGATCAATATTTTCTTTGTAGTGATATAGAGGGAGGCCGAATACCACAACATCGCCTAATCATCTCTAGTCATAGGACGATCTAGAGAAACGGGATTATCATTGTTAAGGTAAGGAGTTCTTTCATAGTCCATTCGATATCTCTATTTGGTTATTGTGTTAATCGGATTAAAGGTTGGCTAATTGATATTGTTGGTAGGGTCTAAATCGCTCGATCGATCGACTTGTTAATCATACGACTATAGTGGTAAGCCGAATCGTTTGTCATTAGACAATCCATATTTTTTAACGAAATATCGTTTTGACTAAAATCTTATTCAATGGAGGCAAACGATATCAAATTGAAAGGGATAGCGATTGGAGATAAAAAAAGGAGCGGATTTACAATCCCTACTCCTAAATTCAAACGAAGGGCAGTATCGGTGGTTCGGGATTTTCCACCGGGTTGTAGACCGTCATCCGGAGAAAATCGACAAATCGTGGTCGTTCACGATTCCAAGGGTAAAAACTTTAGATCATTTATTTAGAGTTGATTAATAAAATCAAGTATGTCGACTAATCGAGCGTTATGATATTTTAGGTGTCGACGATCAAGAAAGCTTAGTGCTTACTGTAATCAGGTGTGTAATCTCACACCGTTTTCCGTGGGTTTAAGATTGATATCATATTGGTAGTAAATCGCTTGACTAAAATCGTATTATGGTGAAATCGGGAAATTTGGCTTAAATCTCACTATTTGATAAAATTGACAAAATTGGTATTAACACTATGAAAATTACGAAAATGCCCCTAATGGGCCGAATTACGAAATTACCTTAATTGGCCGATTTGTTATATTACTTAATGGGCCGAATTGATATATTGCTTAATGGGCCGATTTGTTATATTGCTTAATGGGCCGATTTGTTATATTGCTTAATGGGTCGATTTGTTATATTGCTTAATGGGCCAATTTGATATGTTGCCTTAATGGGCCGATTTGTTATAATGCCCTAATGGGCCGAACTGCAAAGTATTAATGGGCCAAATTTTTGTAATAACCTCTGAATTAATTATTGTTGTTATATTTGTAAAATATCATAATTTGCTATGTATGATGCGTTTACATGATTTTGCATGGGATGGGAAAATGATGAAGAGAAGTGATTCTGGTGGCACTGCCACGACATTGTTTGTAATCTGATTCGATATGATTCTGGTGGCTTGTCCACAATTAAATTTGTTATAAATGGCATAATGCCTGCGATTGGTGTGTTGGCGGGGTGGGTTGACTTGATCCCCACAGGTGTGATGGATGGTATGGGTGGTGCGTAGCGGATGGATTATTAGGTTGGTTTGGGATTGTATTACATTCATATAATATGTTTGATACGTTATTATGTAAAAATGGGCTTGGGCCCAAAATTTTGCTAAATGGGTTTCAGGCCCAGTGGACAATGGTAAGGGGGTTATGCACTGAGTTCTAGTAACTCACCCCGTTTCCTTATCCTTTTCAAGTAATGCTCAGTGACGGGGACTTGGGCCATGGATGACTCGGTGGAGGCCATACTACCATAAAACGGTTTTATTGGACTTTGGATTTCTTTTTAGTACAATTACTTTACTATTTTGAGTTAAGGTTGTAATAAGGCCTCTAGATTATTTTTATTTTGATTTTGTTTTATGTTTGACGTATTTAAATTCTGCTCTAAGTACTCTAAATGAGATTTTTCTAAAAGCCTAAATAAACATTTTCTAAAATAGATACACAAAGGATTTCATAATAAACTTTCATAAATATTTTTAACTCGGAAATCTTCTCTTAAATTTTCATCAACACTTTTCAAAAGACATGGTTGTAAAATCATTAGTTCAAATTTATTGATTTATCATTAATCTTCTATTTAGTAATACTTTATCAAAAATTTTAAATGAGAAATTTGTTTTACTTAAATTTAAATTAATATCTATTTACGTACGAATGAAAAGGACTTAAAAGCATTTTTCTCATGTGACATGTCAGATCTGGCCTTAACGCATGGGCCGGGTTTGGGGTGTTACATAGAGAAAGTATGAGTATTCAAGATACTTACCTTGATGGATGCTTCCTAATACTTGATCAAGCTTCCATGAACACCAATCCACCATTAATTAAGTTTGGATTTTTATGAACCAACATTTCCCCGTTTCCATACAATAAAAATATATATCAAATATTAACATAATTATTTATAATATTTTTTCACATTATTTCTCAAAAAATATCAAACTAACGGAGGCTTTGGAAACCATTTCTTACCATTGTTGAAGCTTTTTCGCACTAGCTTCATCTTCTCTCACAAAAGCTCTATAAACCCTAGGCTGCCATTTGAAGAAATTGATGGAGAAATTGAGCTTAGGAGGTTGTTTCCAATAATATTTTAACAAAATCTTAAGGTGGAAAGTGAAAAATTTGAGAGAAATTGAAGAGATAAGCAAGAAAATGGAAGCGTACCCAACAATATCAACATGTAGGCCTTAGGCCCATATCCAACAATTTAAGTCCATTTCATGCCAATTTGAAGCACATTTCTTTAATATGGAGTTCAAACAATCCAATTAATTCTGAACACTAACTATCATATTAAAACATTATTTTTATCATAAAATTCTCAAGAATTGACCAAATTACCTATTTACGACAAAATTACTATTTTGCCTATTTTTGTCATTTTTAGCGATTTTTTTCTCAAAATTCGATACTTAGACCAAATCAATTTCATAATTAATCATAAATATTTATAATAACTCTATGAGTAATGAAAATATTACTTTGGCTCTTTTCTCAATAAAATGGGAAAATTACAATTAGTCTCTATACTATTCAATTTTTCCAATTTTGTGCGAAAAGTGATTTTCATTACAGCAAATTACATCCCAATCCATTTCATGTCAAATAATACATAAGAACCAATATTTTTCGTATTTAGATAATTTTTCCATTAGTCCACATATTTGACAAAATTTGTGACTTGGCCCCCTTTTTGTCATATTAGCACTTTTACAACTCTTTTCACATATTTCCATCGCCAATATCAAATTCCTTAAATAAAATTTCTTATCCAAGTCATTTTCACAATTTTTTTTCATAATTTCTCGATATTCAAGCCTGCAATTAGTTCACGTGTCATATCAAAATTTTCGAAGTGTTACAATATATACATTTTATTTTATTTCCTTTATTAGGATCATACGTTACCAAATTATTATCTTATGGCCTTAGCTTTTATATATATATATATATATATATATATATAGTTTTCCTCCATTGTTAAACAATTAATCTTCCATCATAATGATCTTACAATAACATCCATTTATGCCACAAATGATCCAAACATGATATCACAACACATTCATTATTAGTTTTCTCATTTATTCTATTTCTTTTCAACTTATTAAACTTATAACCCTTAGTAAACTCTATTAAAATGAGACTCGGATACTCAGGATTCCACCCAGGCACAATCAAATTTCAAGTAACTGCATGGCCATGAGGCATGTATCAAATCATTCTAAACATAATCAATTGCACATAAGTGCATCCATCCAAACACAACCAAAATGCACATAGGTACTGTCGAAACTATTTTTAATTTTTAAAAAATGGGGTCGACTTTAAAAACGAAATGGAAATGGAGTTGCCACCAATCCCTTTTTACTTAGGTGTGATTGGATCACCTTGTAAAAAAATATTTTATTTTAAAACATTTGATTTTGGTCTACGAAAAACAAGAAAACTGGTTCGGGAGTCGGTTACGTATGAGGAATGGTCAGCACCCTCATAACGCCCAAAAATTGGTACCTAATCGATAAAATCATGTCCTAATGTTGAAAATAAAAAAAAACTTAAAGTAGGATTTCTGAACAATCGGAGTTAAAATTTGAGATTATTTTGTTCCGGAAGAATATAAACATCACATCCAGCACGTTAGGACACAATATTTTTAAACCATCGTAACTAAAACCATCTCATGATTTATAAAATTTTATTAAAAAGGATATTTAGTTATTTAGCCAAACAGAAAATCGAAACCCAGCACGTTAGGGCACTATTTCCCGAATTTTCTAAATACCAAAATTTTGCCTTATTTTTAAGAAAAAAACATATAGTAATTTTGCAAAAAAATGTATTTTATTCTTAAACGATGATCCATATGAAAATATTGCACTATTACACCCTCAAACAATAAATACTAAAAACAGTCATGATATGCTAATATTAATATAAGCAATAAAGAAAATAATAATATACAATATGATTAATAGAAATAACTATACCAAAGCAATAAAAAATGAACAAATATAATGAACAATCAATAATGAGATAAAAAAACAAAATAAATATGTATGCTTTTCATGCAAAATTAAATTTTCAATATAACGATATATACCGAATAGTAAATAAATGTTGTAAAAAGTAATATGTATATTTGAGATAATGAATAGAATACATTTGAAATAAACAAATAATTTATAACTTTAATATATATTTATGATAACCTAAAAAACTATATATTTTTAGAATAATAACATGTTATATAATAAATAAATTTTATATAAATAAGATTTTAAAAAAAGATAATATAATATAATGATACGAAAATTTTATATAACATACAGATTAACATACAAATTATAAATAATATATAATGTAAATAATATTATACTAACTAAAATAATATATAATAGCAATTATATATATATAGATAATATGTAAAAAATGCATACAAATTTATATTATTTAGATTAATATAAATAATAAAAAAAAAATTTTAATAAAGTAATTCAATATAATATTAGAAAAATAAATGAAATAAAAAGGTCCTAAGAAACAAAGAATAATGAGTAAATAATAATAAAAATAAATATAAAAGGACTTAATTAAACATGCGCGTAGTACTGTAAGGACTCATTAGGCAATTATGCCTTCTTTCCCAAAATGACATCGTTCTGATTTTAGCCTTTAAAGAGTCCAAAGACTTAATTGAAACAGAAAGGAAATTTTAGGACTAAATTAAAAATAAAAAACTGAATTAAAAATAATAAAAAATACGGGAGGACTAAAATGACAATTAGACCATTCAATGAAAACGCGCGGATTCTCCCCAGGTCGGGTCAACGCGCGAATCCTGGCCTTCTAAATGGCGCCGTTTCAATGCTTATTTGTTTAAGCTAAAACAACGTCATTTTATAATATTACATTAGCTAATATTTAGGTAAATAAAATCATTTAGTAACCTGTTTAAAAAAAATTCACAATCGCTCTCAAGGGCCCTCAGCTCTTTTGACGGAGCCTGGTCATCGGGCTTAGGGGCTTCCGCCTCCACGCGCTACACGCATCTACGCGCCGTTGCCCACAGCGGCTCTCAGGTATGAAATTTTGTCCCTTTTTTATTATAGTATTATTTTATAATAAATATGCATAAATCGAAATAAAAAAAATGGCACAAATAAGAGTGGAAAATCACCTCTGTTAAGAACAATATCTGTATTCTGTTTTGATTTTTTTTATTTCTGTGTGTATTGAGTATATTCTTCTCTCCGTGTGTCCTGTTTACAGATTTATTTGGGGTTTTTATAACCCCAAAATAAAAAAGGAAATACATGTTTTCAGCTTTGTTTGTTTGCTGCTGGCGATTCTTTCCTTTTTGCAGGTAGAGCGACAGAGAATCAGGCAACGATGGGTCGATTCGGGCGCAGATCGTGGTGCGACAGAAGGCTTGGCATGCGTGCGAGGAGTTGATTGCCGCACAACTGTTGGCCTGGGCGCGAGGCTTGTGGCCCCTAGGGTTTCAGAAACCCTAGGCCACCAAAATTGTTTAAGTTTTTGGGCCCCTATGGGCCATGTAAATTTTGGGACTGGGTATGGGTTAGTTTAGGGTCTGTAAGTGGACTCGGGTAGTTTAGGTAGTCTGTTGGGTTTGTTTTTTGGATTTGGGCCTTAAGGTTGTAAATGGGCTGTGTTTAAAAAAAACTAAACTTTATTTTTATATTTTTATTCTGGTTTATTTACATGGAATGGGCCCTGGCAAAATGGGCCTGTTATAGCTGCCCGTCTTTGCTCATTGTTGTGAAACAAGAATTAGGCAAAGACTATAAAAGGACCAATTTTGCCAGGTCTTTGCTGAGCCTCGACTTCTTGGTCCTCGCCTTTTCCACTGCAACTTCATCTTGATTTCAATTAGTCTGACATCTTCAATCTGCTTCCTGCAACTTCAGGAATGCTAGATCTACTATTTTTCGATCTGCTCTACTGCAAACTCATGGAGATAAGATCTGATGTTTTTTATTTGCTTCTTGCAACTTCAGGAATGCCAAATCTGCTATTTTCGATTTGCTCCGTTGCAAACTCAGGGAGATAAGATCTGAAAGTGTTCTTCGATCTACTTCCTGCAACTTCAGGAAGATGAGATCTTCTGTCTTCAGTTTACTCCGCTGCAACTTCAGGGAGATAAGGCTGAAAATGCCTTTGATCTGCTTCCTGCAACTTTAGGAAGATAAGATCTTCTGTTTTCAGTCTACTCCACTACAATTTCACGGAGATAAGACTGAAAGTACTTTTGATCTGGTTTCTGCAACTTTAAGAAGATAAGATCGTCTATCTTCAATCTACTCCGCTGCAACTTCAGGGAGAAAAAATCTTCTGTTTTTAATCTACTCCGCTGCAACTTCAGGGCGATAAGACTGAAAGTGCTTTTGATCTGCTTCCTGCAACTTCAGGAAGATAAGATCTTCTATCTTCAATCTACTCCGCTGCAACTTCAGGGAGATAAGACTGAAAGTGTTTTTGATCTGCTTCCTGCAACTTCAGGAAGATAAGATCTTCTATCTTCAATCTACTCCGCTGCAACTTCAGGGAGATAAGACTGAAAGTGCTTTTGATCTGCTTCCTGCAACTTCAGGAAGATGAGATCTGTGAATTCACTGATGTTGCTACACCGTCCACTGAGGGATATGTCCTGTAGACTCGGTTTCGTATGCTTATATCACATGACTAAGATGCTATGATCAGAATGAATCAAATACTTCTAGCTACATGTAACATGTCATGAAAATGATTCTTTTTAAAGGTGTAACATCCCAAAAGTTAGGGGTTAGTAGTTTTGCTTAAATCCATGTTGTGCTTATTTGGCTTGCTATTTGAGTGTGTTTGGGGGTCCTATAGAGGTTTGGGTTCGAGTTTGAGCCTTGGAAAAATTTTGGATTTTTGGTCTTTAGTGGTGAGGGCTATGGAAAGTAGGACTTAAGTTTAATTGTGTGTGTTTAAGAGACACAAGTGAGCACTTGGTGGAGTGGTGGAGGCGGTATTGGCATAGCAAGGGGTAAGGAGTTCGAATCCTACTTTGGCAATTTGAAGGCTTTTATTTTATGCTATGGGAGGAGAAGAGGTGGAGTTGGAGTAGAACTCTACAAGAGAGAGAGGACTTGGTCAAATAGTTTGAATGGGTGATGGAGAGCATGTTGGGGAGTAAAAATGGGCGAGAATCAGGGGATGGTGGAGTGTAGTAGTGGTTGGCCGAATATGGGAAGTGTTGGGGGGAAGAAAATACGGCTAAGTTGGTGTTTTTGGCATTTTCGGCTAGTAAAGTTTGTAGGTCTCGTTTGCTCAATTCATCTTTTAGAGAGTAGTATGACGTTTTTGGTCATTCCTTTTCCTTTCCTGGTAAACCTCTGCCGAATTTCTCTAGTTTCTTCTCTTTGTACACCTTTCTTATTTCTTTCTTTCTTCCATTGGTGACTTGGCCGAATTTACTTGTGAGATTGACCATTCATGCGTTTTTCTTTTTTCAACCTTTCTTCTCTTCCCTTTAAGACGAATAGCCACATCTCTTCTATGTGATTTCCCTTTAAGTTGTACTTTAATCAATTGGAGTTTGGGGTTCCCTTTTATTGGACGAATCTATTCAATCTTCTCCTATCGGTTTCTTTTTCTAGTTGAAGGTAATGTTTTCATTTTCCTTTATTTTGTCCTTCTATCTCTTTTCTCTCTTCTCTTTTAAAGAACCGAATCAATTATCTTCTAACTCCTTTCTCTTAGGCTGAGTCCGAATATTCCTCTCCACCTAGAAGCGTGTTGTTCCCTTGGGAAAGCCAAAACCCTTGTTGGTCAGTTGCCGAATTTGTGGCACCTTAGTAAGGTATTATGGCCGTATAGGGGGCGTTTGGTTACTTTTGATTAATTTTTTTGAAGTTTCTTAAAAGCCGCTTCTCTTATTACCTCGAATATCTTTCTAACGCGATCCTTTCGATAGGGGCACGAATCGTTGATCAATAGAGGGTCGACCAAATACCTTCGTTGGAGGAGAGGCTAACACTTGGTGGTCAGCATAGCTATGGCCGAATAGAATGGTGATGGATATTCTTTGTTCTAAGTTCATTTAGGCCGAAAGGCCGTTTCTTCGTTATTTTGAATCAGCATCGCTAACTCGTGCTCTTCTTTAGGGACGTAACTTCGAAGGGTAAAACGAACATTCAGGTATAGCAAGGAGTACTGTCGTTATTGGTGTGTTGGAGGAAGTGCTGAATACCACAAATCGTGTCAGGTGTGTACTCACACCATTCAAATTATAGATCGACAAAGGCCGAAAAGCCGGCAACCATGCCCACTTGAGCGTTCGAGCGCTCGTAGTGGCAAATCGAGATACGAATCGTAATGTTAAGTCGTTGAGAGTGTCACGAACACTCTCGCGATATCGAGGCCGTAACGGGCCTAACCGGGCCGAATCGGGCTTAGGGGGGCCAATGGGCTATTCGGCCCACATGGGCGGAATTGATGGAAAATTGTTAAGCAATAAATCTGAATGCGGAATCTACAAACCTGTAACCGAAACCATGCGTTTTGGGCCACACGAGCGTGTGGGCCCGTTTGGTCCTAAAATGGATTTTAGGCCCAATAGTTTCGTAGATACCTAAAAAGGGTCCCGAGTCGTTCGAGGCGACAATAGGCCTCTAGAAAGGCTATTATATGTGAAATTACTGAATTACCCTCGAAGGGTAAAATGACCGATATGCCCCTGAAGGGAAAAATGACGAAAATGCCCCTACATGTTATATGGTTATTATTGTATACGATTTTTTATTATTATGGTAGGTTTATTATTGTTGATGCATTCATGTGTTATTACGGTGCATGGGGATGGGATTATCAATTCAGAGGAAGTGCTAATAGGATCGCATGGTCGCTTGACGACTGTGGATCCACTGAAGGCTTTTTAGCCACAGAGCAACCATGCTGCACCGATAAGTTAGTGTCGCAACCGGTGCTACACAAGGAGTGTACGGATGGGTGGGTCGATTAAATCCCCATAGGAGTGTACGGTTGGATAGGAAACGGAGTGCAAGGCTGGTATGGGCACTAATGCATTGCATATACGGATTATATTATTGAGATGGGCTTAGGCCTAGATATTTATGATATGTGACATATGATATGGGTTAAGGCCTAACTGAGGCTATTTTGGGCTAAGGCCCAATTGCCACCGTTACTGTAATGGGCTTTGGCCCGGATTGTTGTGATGCATGTTTATACTGACGAGGGTTGTACACACTGAGTTTTCACAAACTCACCCCCCTCTTTTTAATTTTTCAGGTAACCCTGAGTAGGCGGTTCGAAGTGCGGGAGGGCTCGGGGGTGGCCACACTACGAGCAGCTTGGATTTTAGTATTTTACTTTTCTTTAATTTGGGTTAATATTTTGTAATAAGGCCTCTCTTAAATTTTGGTTTTAGTTTGGGATTTTTAGTTATTAGGTTTTAAATCTACTAAACATTGAATCGCGGTTTTCCAAAACAATAATTATTTTCAAAACTCTACAGTTTCATAACTAGATTGTAAATATCACGTTTCTGCAAATATTCAAATTCGATTTTCATAACAAAGACAGTTTTTCAAATTAATCACAACTCTTCTAAAATGGACATTGAATAAATCGGGTTTTTATAAACAAACAACGAAACTCAGAGTTTCAAGAAGAATACATAGTTTCTAACGAACACACGATTTTAAAACAACCTCCTGTGACACGTCAGATTCAGGCCTAACTTCTAGGCCGGGTTTGAGGTGTTACATTTAGTGGTATCAAAGCCTAGGTTGCAAAACTCGGGCTGTGAAATGGGCTTTAGTTTCTATTTTAAAGATGTTTACAAAATAATCTGAAGTGGTTTGGAGGATTTTTGTGTGGCACACCGAGTCTCCAGCGTCGGACCAAGTAATTTTTCCTATCTGTTTTAAACTGTTATACTGTAGATAGTTACTGGGCTTACTTTAGATGGTAGACTATACTAAAACTCTTAGTTAGAGTAAAACTGAGGCCCGTAGGTGACTAAAACTGTAGTGAGCTTACGATTTTGAAAACAACTCTTAACTACTACTTCCATAAAACATTTGCTTAATTACTGGAACTATGAGCTAAATTCATAAAATTTGTAATTAAGATAATACGCGAAGTGATAATGAGTGCTTGAAGGGGTGCCAGAGGCCGCGATAGAGGTCGTGGAAGTGCTAGGGTTGGGTCTTCGGCGTCAAACCACATGCCCAATGTCGAGGCGAGAGAAGCACCAGCTTCACCGGTAACTGAAACAGGGTCGTTCGACCGAGCTGCTGGGGATGACGTACTGTCACAGGCAATGCTTCGTATCTTGGAAAGAGTTGCTAGGTCTATTGAGCCTAATACTGGGATTGGAGGCCGTGGGTCAGTTACAGAACGACTCCAGTCCAATGGAGCAGAGAACTTCAAGGGAATTTCTGAGGTGGCCTCGAGTGTGGCAGAATATTGGCTAGAAGCCACCGAAAGAATTTTGGATGACCTCGACTGCACGCCAGAACAGAAGTTGAAAGGTGCCGTGTCCTTGCTGAGAGATGAAGCCTACCAGTGGTGGCTTACGGTAAAAGAGGGTACCTCGTCTGATCGATTGACCTGGGAATTCTTCAAGTCTACATTTCAAGGAAAGTATGTGGGCGCTAGCTATGTCGACGCTCGTAGAAAAAAATTTCTGAATCTGGTTCAAGGTGACAAGTCTGTGGCTGAGTACGAGGCAGAATTTTTGTGACTTAGCCAGTATGCTCAAGGAATTGTTGCAATGGAGTACGAACGTTGTGTTCGGTTCGAAGATAGTCTTAAGGACAGTCTCTGAGTGTTGATAGCTCCACAGAGGGAGCGGGACTTTGCTGCATTAGTAGAGAAAGCTAAGATCGTCGAGGATGTAAAGCGCTTTGAGCATTTAAATAGGGAAAGAGAAAGGGGCAAAAACAAGAGAAAGTCCAAGCATTCCGATTCTAATTAGAGATTTAAGAGAAGGGCTAGAGTAGACGGGTCAGTCAGAGTTGGGCCCCCTGTTGCTGCTACAGGGTTATTACCTTGTACTATTTGTGGGAAAGGTCATGTGGGCTAGTGCTGTAAAAAGACAGGGGCTTGTCTGAGTTGCAGTTCCATGGATCATCGTCTCATAGGGTGTCCCAGAAGACCGGATCTGAGGCGGGCTTTCGATAGGGGTAACGTACAGCCACTGAGGGGTGGACAGCAGCCGCCTAAAGGCCGTGGGCATGCAAGGAATGGAAACGGTATGGGCCGTGGAGCTCCAGGTAGAGGTGCTGGTCATGCGGAGGCGAGGCAGCCAACATTTGTTTATGCAGCACGTCACCAAGAGGATGAAGACGCTCCAGATGTGAATACTGGTACGTACTTTACCCGTAATGTGCTATTTTCCTAGGTTGCAAAAGCTTAGTGATATAACCAGTATTGTTTGGCTATTAGATAGTTGAAAATTTCAAGGGTGAAATTTCTTTAAGGGGGTAGAATTGTAACATCCTAAAAGTTAGGGGCTAGTAGTTTTGCTTAAATCCATTTTGTGCTTATTTGGCTTGTTATTTGAGTGTGTTTGGGGGTCCTATAGAGGCTTGGGTTCGAGTTTGAGCCTTGGAAAAATTTTGGATTTTTGGTCTTTAGTGGTGAGGGCTATGGAAAGTAGGACTTAAGTTTAATTGTGTGTGTTTAAGAGACACAAGTGATCACTTGGTGGAGTGGTGGTGGCGTCATTAACATAGCAAGGGGGAAGGAATTCGAATCCCACTTTTGGCAATTTGAAGGCTTTTATTTTATGCTATGAGAGGAGAAGAGGTGGAGTTGGAGTAGAACTCTACAAGAGAGAGAGGACTTGGTCAAATAGTTTGAATGGGTGATGGAGAGCATGTTGGGGAGTAAAAATGGGAGAGAATCAGGGGATGGTGGAGTGTAGTAGTGGTTGGCCGAATATGGGAAGTGTTGGGGGGAAGAAAATAAGGCTAAGGTGGTGTTTTTGGCATTTTTGGCTAGTAAAGTGTATAGGTGTCGTTTGCTGAATTCATCTTTTGGAGAGTAGTATGACATTTTTGGTCATTCCTTTTCCCTTCTTGGTAAACCTCTGCCGAATTTCTTTAGTTTCTTCTCTTTGTACACCTTTCTTATTTCTTTCTTTCTTCCATTGGTGACTTGGCCGAATTTGCTTGTGAGATTGACCATTCATGCATTTTTCTTTTTTCAACCTTTCTTCTCTTCCCTTTAAGACGAATAGCCACATCTCTTCTATGTGATTTCCCTTTAAGTTGTACTTTAATCTGTTGGAGTTTGGGGTTCCCTTTTGTTGGCCGAATCTATTCACTCTTCTCCTATCGGTTTCTTTTTCTAGTTGAAGGTAATGTTTTCATTTTCCTTTATTTTGTCCTTCTATCTCTTTTCTCTCTTCTCCTTTAAAGAACCGAATCAATTATCTTCTAACTCCTTTCTCTTAGGCTAAGTCCGAATACTCCTCTCCACCCAGAAGCGTGTTCTTCCCTTGGAAAGGTTGAAACCCTTGTTGGTCAGTTGCCGAATAGGATGGTGATGGATATTCTTTGTTCTAAGTTCATTTAAGCCGATAGGCCGTTTCTTCGTTATTTTGAATTAGCATCGCTAACTCGTGCTCTTCTTTAGGGACGTAACTTCAAAGGGTAAAAAGAACATTCGGGCATAGCAAGGAGGGCTGTCGCTATTGGTGTGTTGGAGGAAGTGCCGAATACCACAAATCGTGTCAGGTGTGTACTCACACCATTCAGATTATAGATCGACAAAGGTCGAAAAGCCGGCAACCATGCCCACTTGAGCGTTCGAGCGCTCGTAGTGGCAAATCGAGATACGAATCGTGACGTTAAGTTGTTGAGAGTGTCACGAACACTCTCGCGATACCGAGGCCGTAACTGGCCTGATCGGGCCGAATCGGGCTTAACGGGGCCAATGGGCTATTCGGCCCACATGGGCGGAATTGATGGAAAATTGGTAAGCAATAAATCCGAATGTGGAATCTGCAAACCTGTAACTGAAACCGTGGATTTTGGGCCACACGAACGTGTGGGCCCGTTTAGGCCTAAAATAAATTTTAGGCCCAATAGTTCCGTAGAGACCTAAAAAGGGTCTCGAGTCGCTCGAAGGGACGATAGGCCTCCAGAAAGGCAGTTATATGTGAAATTACTAAATTACCCTCGAAGGGTAAAATGTTCGATATGCCCCTAAAGGGCAAAATGACGAAAACGCCCCTACATGTTATATGGTTATTATTGTATGCCATTTATGATTATTATGGTAGGTTTATTATTGTATGATGCATTCATGTGTTATTACGTTGCATGGGGATGGGATTATTAATATGGAGGAAGTGCTAATAAGATCGCATGGTCGCTTGACGACTGTGGATCCACCGAAGGCTTTTTAGCCACCGAGCAGCCATGCTGCACCGATAAGTTAGTGCCGCAACTGGTGCTACACAAGGAGTGTACGGATGGGTGGGTCGATTAAATCCCCACAGGAGTGTACGGTTGGATAGGAGACGGAGTGTAGGGCTGGTATGGGCATTAATGCATTGCATATACAGATTATACTATTGAGATGGGCTTAGGCCCAGATATTTATGATATGTGACATATGATATGGGTTAAGGCCCAACCGAGGCTATTTTGGGCTAAGGCCTAATTGCCACCGTTACTGTAATGGGCTTCGGCCCGGATTGTTGTGATGCATGTTTATACTGACGAGGGTTGTACGCACTGAGTTTTTGCAAACTCACCCCCCTCTTTTTAATTTTTCAGGTAACCCTGAGTAGGCGGTTCGACGTGCGGGAGGACTCGGAGGTGGCCACACTACGAGCAGCTTGGATTTTAGTATTTTACTTTTCTTTAATTTGGGTTAATATTTTGTAATAAGGTCTCTCTTAAATTCTGGTTTTAGTTTGGGATTTTTAGTTATTATGTTTTAAATCTGTTCAACATTGAATCGCGGTTTTCCAAAATAATAACTGTTTTCAAAACTCTGCACTTTCGCAACTCGATTGTAAATATCATGTTTCCGCAAATATTCAAATTCGATTTTCATAACAAAGGCAGTGTTTCAAATTAATTACAACTTTTTTAAAATGGACATTGAATAATCGGGTTTTTATAAACAAGCAACGAAACTCGGAGTTTCAAGAAGAATACATAGTTTCTAACAAACGCACGGTTTTAAAACAACCTCCAATGTGACACGCCAGATTCGGGCCTAACTTCTAGGTCGAGTTTAGGGTGTTACATTTAGTGGTATCAGAGCCTAGGTTGCAAAACTCGAGCTGTGAAATGGGCTTTAATTTCTATTTTAAAGATGTTTACAAAATAATATAAAGTGGTTTGGAGGATTTTTGTGTGGCACACCGAGTCTCCAACGTCGGACCAAGTAAGTTCTCCTATCTGTTTTAAACTATTATACTGTAGATAGTTACTGGGCTTACTTTAGATGAGAGACTATACTAAGACTCTTAGTTAGAGTAAAACTGAGGCCCGTAGGAGACTAAAACTGTGGTGAGCTTACGATTTCGAAAATAACTCTTAACTACTACTTCCATAAAACATTTGCTTAATTACTGGAACTATGAGCTAAATTCATAAAATTTGTAATTAAGATAATATGTGAAGTGATAATGAGTGCTAGAAGGGGTGCCAGAGGCCGCGGTAGAGGTTGTGGAAGTGCTAGGGTTGGGTCTTCAGCGTCAGACCACATGCCCAATGTCGAAGTGAGAGAAGCACCAGCTTCACCGGTAACTGAAACAGGGTCGTTCGACCGAGCTGCTAGGGATGACGCACTTGCACAGGAAATGCTTCGTATCTTGGAAAGAGTTGCTGGGTCTGTTGAGCCTAATCCTGGTATTGGAGGCCGTGGGTCAGTTACGGAATGACTCCGATCCAATGGAGTAGAGAACTTCAAGGGAATTTCTGGGATGGCCCCGAGTGTGGCAGAATATTGGCTAGAAGCCACCGAAAGAATTTTGGATGACCTCGACTGCACGCCGGAACAGAAGTTAAAAGGTGCCGTGTCTTTGCTGAGGAATGAAGCCTACCAGTGGTGGCTTACGGTAAAAGAGGGTACCTCGTCTGATCGATTTACCTAGGAATTCTTCAAGTCCACATTTCAAGGAAAGTATGTAGGCGCTAGCTATGTCGACGCTCGTAGAAAAGAATTTCTGAATCTGGTTCAAGGTGACAAGTCTGTGGCTGAGTACGAGGCAGAATTTTTGCGACTTAGCCGATATGCTCAAGGAATTGTGGCAATGGAGGTAAAACTGCCTTCATCCCATAGACCAACGAGAAAGGTGTTGCCCCAGTAGAGGTTCTGACGGACGTTCGATAAGCATAAAGTGCAAACGAAAGTTTCTCATGCCAATCCTTATAAGTCTCAGTTATCTTCCCCACTATCTTCTTGATGTTTTTGTTAGCCGCTTCTACTGCCCCGTTCATTTTTAGACGATATGGAGACGAGTTGTGATGTTTGATCCCAAACTGACTACAAACCTCTGCTATTGGACTGTTATTCATGTTCTGTGCGTTGTCTGATATGATCCTCTTGGGCATTCCATATCGACAAATAACCTCCTTCTTCAAGAACCGACTGACCGCTGCCTTAGTGACACTAGCATAAGAAGCAGCCTCTACCCATTTCATGAAGTAGTCAATTACCAGAAGATGAATCGATGTCCATTCGAAGCTTTTGGTGAGATTGGTCCAATAATATCCATTCCCCACATGGAAAAAGGCCATGGAGAAGTCATAAAGTGCAAAGGTGACGGAGGCACATGAATCTTGTCTCTATAAATCTGACATTTATGACATCTCTTGGCATAACTGATACAATTTCCTTCCATAGTGGACCAATAATATCCAAATCTCATTATTTATCTGGCTATTGTGAATCCATTAGCGTGTGTTCCACAAATGCCCTCATGAACTTCCTCTAGGATTTTCCTAGCTTCAACTGCATCAACGCACCTAATAGTACTTGATCTTTTCTCTTTTTGTACAAGATATCCCCGTCTAAAACAAAGTCAGAGGCCAATCTTCTTAATGTCCTTTTCTCATTCTTAGTGGCATGCTCCGGGTATTCACGATTTTTTATGTATAGTAATACATCCTGATACCAAGGGTGATCATCTTTTTCCTCCTCTTCTACACTATAAAAATAAGCTGGAACTTCAAAGATACTCATCTGAATAGGTCTCATATCATCTGGTATGTTTACTTTGATCATAGAAGCCAGGGTCGCCAAAGCATCTGCCATCTGGTTTTCATCGCGCGAGAGATAATTGAAAGTAATGTCATCAAACTCCTCAATCAATCCCAGAACTATTTTTTGGTAATCAATTAGTTTGGGATCTCTTGTCTCCCACTCTCCTTTAAATTGGTAGATTACTAGGGTAGAATCTCCAAATGCTTCTAGCACTTTGATCTTGCGCTCTAAGGCTGCTTGAATTCCCATGATCCAGGCTTCATATTCTGCCATGTTATTTGTGCAATCAAAATCCAATTTGCACGTGAATGGATAATAATCACCACTAGGGGATACCAAGATTGCCCCAATTCCATTTCCCACAGCATTTGACGCTCTATCAAAGTTTAGCTTCCCTGGACAATCTTCCGTATTTGCCACATACATCAGCTCTTCATTTGGGAAATCAAAGCTCAAAGGTTCATAATCCTCCAAAGCTCTGCTAGCCAAAAATTCTGCTACTGCACTCCCTTTTATAGCCTTTTGGTTCACATAGACTATATTGAATTCAGACAGCAAAATCTGCCACCTAGCCATCCTTCCATTCAAAGTAGTGGACTCCATCATATACTTTAACGGATCAAGCTTCGAAATTAACCAGGTAGTATGATATAGCATGTACTGCCTCAATCTCCGAGTTGTCCAAATCAAGGCACAACACAATTTCTCAATCGACGAATATCTCATTTCACAATCAGTGAACTTTTTACTGAGATAGTATATCGCCTTTTCTTTTCTTCCTGACTCATCGTATTGTCCGAGCACACATCCCATGGAGTTATTGAATACTGACAGATACAGTATCAATGGTCTATCTAGATTAGGCGGAGATAGTACTGGTGCATTTGATAGATACTGTTTGACTTTGTCAAAAGCTCTCTGGCATTCATCATCCCATACACCTTGATTGTGTTTCTTGAGAAGACAAAATATGGGATCACATTTCTCGGTTAATTGTGAAATAAACTGAGCAATGTAATTTAATCTTCCAAGAAAGCCCTGAACTTCTTTTTGAGTGCGTGGTGAAGGCAACTCTTGTATTGCTTTGACTTTATTTGAGTCAACTTCGATTCCTCTCTCTCTGACCACAAAACCCAGTACACTTTTCCGGGTTGGGCTTCAATTGAAATTTTCTTAATCTCAAAAACAACTTCTTCAAAACTTCAATGTGCTCCTTTTCTGTTCGAGATTTGGCGATCATGTCATCGGCATACACTTCAATCACTTTATTCATCATGTCATGGAATAAGGTTACCATGGCCCTCTGATATGTTGCTCCTGCATTCTTTAGTCCGAATGGCATTACCTTATAACAAAAAGTACCCCACAATGTTATGAAGGTAGTTTTCTCCATATCCTCAGGGTGCATCTTGATCTGGTTATATCCCGAAAAGCCGTCCATGAAAGAAAATAGTGAGTATCCCACTGTATATCCACCAATGTGTCGATATGCGGCAAAGGGAAGTTGTCTTTTGGGCTAGCTTTATTTAAGTCCCTATAGTTCACACACATCTGGACCTTTCCGTCCTTCTTAGGGACAGGAACAATGTTGGCAACCCACTCTGAGTACTTAACCACTTGAAGAAAACCAGCATCAAACTGTTTCTGGACCTCTTCTTTTATTTTCAACACTACATCAGGCCTCATCCTTCGTAGCTTTTGTTGAACTAGCTTGCACTCTTCTCTTATAGGAAGGCGATGTACTCTAATGTCGGTACTTAGCCCAGGCATATCTTGGTATGACCATGCAAAGACATCTTTGAATTCCCATAGTAACTCAACAAGGTTCTGTTTTATCTTCTCGGCTATGCGCGTCCCAATTTTCACAACCTTTCCTTCCTCTAAGGCTATGTTCTCTACCTCCTCTTCATGGGGTAAGATCTGTTTCTCCTCTTGCTTTACCATTCTTAACAAATCTGGAGATAAATCACAATCTCGGTCACCTTCAAAATCCTAAGATTCCTCTAAACACATATCCTACTCAAAGTGGACCTCTGGATCTGTATTATCGTTGCTCATATCATTGATATCTAGGGACCTGTGATGGGTACCAAAGAATGCACGAAGAACAAATGAATTCGAGGACAACTATTCACATGATATGAATGAAAAATATAAAATTTGGAATGAAATTAGAAAGTCAAAAGAATGAAATGAAAGAATATTTGCTCAAGTTAATTATCAAAAATGTATTTTATTGAAACAATAATTTCTGAACATGAGCCTATTTCACAAAAGAAATCTTATTGTTCCTAGGCTAAAAAACAACAAGAGTGTTCTGAATATTACACTGTATAATCTCTAAAAACTACATGAAGTTCCTCTGCAGTCCAATTGTTCAGAACACTTCTAGGTTCATAAGGGCAAATGCCCAACAGGTTTCTTTGTTCAACTTTCTCACCATGTATAGCATTGATGTGAGGACTTTCCAATAACCCTTTCTCAGGGTGAATTATCCCTCCTGATACAAAGGTCTGGGATATATGGGGGAATGTCATCGATTCCCACTGGACTTCTTCTCCATTCAGACGTGCCCTTCTTCTTTCTTGCTTCTTCTCTATTTCCTTTCTCTTTTGTTTGGCATCTGGCTTGAAACCCAAGCCAAAACGATCTCTCTTCTCTTTCAGCACTGGCACTCGAACTTCACCTTGGAGATGTCTACCCAATCCTTTTCCTGGTAAGGCTCCCTTCCCGACCATCATTTGTAGGCCCATCTTCGTGGTCCTGGATATCTTGGGCATTGGAACCTCATTCCTCTCCAAGATAAATGTCGCATTCACGAACTCTAAAGATCGAAAAGAACATTCAATTGCTTCTTCACTCACCTCTAAATATGGAGCGTCATTAGCAACAGTGGCTATGTTGTCTTCCTCCGCGTTTATAGTGATCAGTCGACCATCCGTCACCAGTTTCAATTTTTGATGAAGGGACGAGGGTACTGCCCCTGCCGAATGAATCCAGGGCCTTCCCAGTAAGCAATTGTATGAGGGCTTGATATCCATTACCAGAAAATCCACTTCATACGTATTTGGCCCAATCTGTAATGGTATGTCAATTCTTCCCATCACTCTTCTCTCGGTGCCATCAAATGCTCTCACTATATTCTGGCACGTCTTCATGTGAGAACTATCTATTGGCAACCTCTTCAGTGTCGATAATGGTAAGAAGTTCAAGGCTAACCCATTGTCGATCAGCACGCTTGGTAGAGTATATCCCTTGCAACGAGTAGTTATGTGTAGGGCCTTGGTCGATCCCATACCTCGAGGTGGAATTTCATCGTCGCTGAAGGAAATAAAGTTGTCAGCACTTGTGTTACTAACTAATCGGTCAAGTTTATTGATAGATATATCTTTAGTAACATAAGTCTCGTTCAGCACTTTCATCAAAGCCTCACGATGAACTTCCAAACTTAAAAGTAAGGCTAGCACCGATATGCGAGCCGATTGTGTACGCAGCTGCTCCACCATGTTGTATTCACTATACTTTAGGAATTTTAAACATTCTATAGCCTCTTCCTCCTTTACAGGTACATTGATATGGGTATCACGTTCTTTCTCTAGTTCAACTGGCGTATTTTTTTATTTTACTGGTTCCGTTCTGACGTTTACCGAGTCGTAACGCTTCCCATTTTGTGTGTAGAATCCCTCTCTTTGGACCTCCTTGGAAGTGCTAGCTGAGTTTTCTACTCCTGGTGTCATCACGTTACAATTGTAATTCCATGGTACCATCTTGTTATCCTTGTAAGGAAAGGACACAGGTCTCTGAATTACAACTTTAGGCGCGATTTGTGCTCCGCCTTCTGTATTTCTCGATCGGGAAATAATGATCCTCGGATAATTAACTTTTTAAGTTGTCAATTCTCCTTCGGTTGCATGTATGTTTCTCCCTTTGAACTTTCTTCGTAAAACTCCAGCTCTTTATTGTTCATGAGGCTTTGTACCAATAGTCTAAACTCAGCACATTCCTGGATCTCATGTCCTTCAGGCTTTCTGGAACTCACAATTGTTCCTTGGTTCTTCCCCTCCTTCTTCGAGACTTGATTTTATCAGTCCCTTTCTTAATATTTCCTCCCACACTCTTCTCAATGGAGTTTTTACTTCAAAGACCTCTCATTTAGTCTGTCTCACAACATTTTCCCCAATCGCATTTACCCCGTTATCTCTATGGTTGTGTAACGGGCTCTCTGCACTGGGTACATCATCGAACTTGGCAATCCCCATCTTGATGAGCCTCTCAAATATCTTTTTGAAAGCAGTGCAGTTTTCTATGGAATGCCCCGATATTCCCTCGTCGTAATCACAATGAGCATTGGAGTCATACCATTTAGGATATGGGGGTTGTAACGGCTGTAGATAGTATGAGGACACTACACGTGCATCGAACAAACTTTGATATAGCTCCTTATACGTCATTGGGATTGGCATAAATTGGAGCCTTTCAGAATTTTGCCTAGGGCCTGATTCTTGTCTTGTCGACCCTTGTTGCCCAGCAGCAACTACTTTTGGCTGGTTAACAGTAACTGCTTTTGAGTACCCTTTGTTGTATGTACTTGTATTGTTCACCTCATTTTCCTTTTTTCTAGGAGCAGATCTCCTAGTAGTTTTTCCTGCTTCAATTTTACCATCCCTTATGGCATTTTCTATTATTTCCCTTCCCATCACTATATCTGCGAAGCTTTTGGTGGTGCTTCCTATCATATGGGTGATAAAAGGCTCTTTTAGAGTATTGATAAACAATATGGTGGTTTCCTTTTCCAGGAGAGGTGGTTGAACTTGCATGGCAACTTCCCTCCATCTTTGCACGTATTGCCTGAAGCTTTCATTCGATTTCTTTTCCATGTTTTGCAACATGATTCTATCATACGTCATGTTTTTGACATGATTGTATTGTTTCATGAAGGCTTGAGCTAAGTCTCTCCATGAGCTAATATTAGCACGGCTAAGTTAATTGTACCACCTAGACGCTGCTCCAATCAAACTATCTTGGAAATAATGAATCAAAAGTTGATCGTTGTTCACATAGCCAGTCATGCGTCTACAGAACATAGGGATGTGGGCTTCAGGGAAACTAGTAAGAAAACCATTGTACTTCTCAAATTCCGGCATCTTCAACTTATGAGGAAGCACCAGATCTGGGACCAAACTCAGGTCCTTTGCGTCAATACCATGGTGATGGTCGGCATTTTCCAAAGCCCTAAATTTTTCTTCCAACCATCTACAGCAATATTCCAACTGTCTTGAAGATTCAGTTCTGATCCCCTCTCTCTGCTATGCCTAGGTCAGGGATAATAGGATTAGCAGGATTATCCCCTGGGTTGGATCCTGTGCCAACTTGAAAATTCATGGGTACTCCAGTGCCAGCTTGCCCTTGCTGAGGCCTAATTGTGACTGGTGGCCTTCTGGAATATTCCTCAGGTTGTGTTTGCACGTGTGGTAGAGTGAATCCCCTAGGAAAATCCTCATTGTCTTAAGTGTTAACTATGGGACCCTTTCCTTTGTCCATTGCCCCACTAAGCATCTGGGCCATTTGGGTCATCATGTTCCTCTGAGCCTCCAACATCTGGTCCCTCATCTCTTGTTGGAGCTTTGCCATTTATTCTTGCATCTGGTCTTGAATATCTCTTTGGAGTTGTTCCAATCTTTGATCCATTTTTTTCAATTTGGCACGTGTACCGTAAGGATGTTCAGTTTCCAGATTTTCCTTCTCTTTATTTCTCTCTCTCTCTGTTATAATTTAAACTAATTAGACTCTCTCTATGAATTTGAATGCATATGATGTTATGTAATGCAAATGCATGAATGCAAAGAGGCATTGATTCTGATTCAACTTCATTTTAGAAAATTTTATTAAAAAACAAAATCATTTACATAAAATAGACTACAAATATGCTTTCGCCCTAAGTCCTAAGGTCTTGATTTTCCCAAGCAAGGAAGCTAGCTCTTGATTACGATCAGACTGCAGCTCATACTTCATGCTCAATATATCAGCCTGTGATGCCAAAGTCTGTAAATGATCAGCTACCTCTCGAATCTGAACTATTACTTCACCCATGAGGTAATCTCGACTTCTAACTTGATCCTGAGAATGGTGAAGCTCTTCCTTCCAATGCCCTTCTCTTGTTTCAAGAAGCTCGATCCGAATTTCATAACTATGCAATGTTGATTCTAACTCTTCAATCTTACCCTTCATTTCCTCGATCTTGTTCAGGCTTGACTTTAACTCGATCGCGGAATTACGGCTTCGATGGTGATGAAGAGACCGTCCAAGTTCAGCCACTCTAGCTTTTAATTCTCCCTTTTCATTTAAACTTTCTGCCAAATTTTTCTCTAAGACCTCGTTTCGCGCTTGTATTTCTCGAAACTTCCTCTCCCAATAGTCAGCTTTAGCCTTTTCCTCCTGGACCTCTCGTTGCCATTGTTCAGAAGTCTTCCCCAATCCAGCATTCTTCATCGTCAGTCACATCTTCTTATACTCTATCTTCAAGCTATCTCGATCTTCCTCTTCTCCTTTCTTACTTTCTCAGCTTCTAATTTCTGAACATCCCATCTAGCCTCAAGTACATCTTTTCTTCTTCTAGCTTCTCTATCTTCTTTTTGAGCTCTAAACTTTGCCTTTCGAAGTTTTGCTTTATAATCTCTAACTCAGATGGGACCACTTGTAAATACTCCTTTATCGATCGAGCACCCTCCAAACTTGGCCCAGGGATGTTATAGTTGATCTTTTTGCCCGTCCATTCCTTGTACTCTGGGGTTGTCGTTGGTCCTCCAGTCAATATCTTCATACAGCAAACTCGCTTCCAAGCCTCAGAAATCTCTCAAATCCTCTTCTTATAATTATCCCCCCTTATATGAGAATTCGCTTTGAGCTAACCCATGTGTCGCCGGTATGAACTGTCTTGCTTTGTATTACCTTAGTACGAGCAACGGTGCATATCCAACAACTCCCAGATTCCAGGAAAAGGTACCCAATCAAAACTTCCACACCGATAAAGGACTCCGTCGGGAACCAACCAAGGGGCTTTCCACTCAACATCTTCTTCTTGGAGGTTTTGAAGAATTTCCATCCATCTTTTCTCTGATATATCATCTCTCCTTGTCGTAGCTGTGGCTTCCTTTAAGGGAGAATAATTTTTGGAGAACACTCGGTAAGGAACTCTGTCAACCTTCCAAAAATGACTGTGAAACCAAACCATTAATAACTATGCACGTCCAATGAATCTACCTTCACTAGCTCTCTGACACGCATTCAAAGATCTAATCGTCTCAGCTAATATCGCAGGTACGGGCGTAACTCCTTTGTTAAGCTGATCGAATAAATCAGTAACTATTTTATCTATATGTCTTAGGGCTTTGGGGATCACCAAACCATAAATACATAAGGCAAAGACATCGATCTTCTTTTTTCATCTGGATGTGCTAGGATCAGGTCTCTCAAACTCACTCAAGGTATGCATTTACCTTCACCTTTCTCTTGGATTCTAGCTGTAACCCACTGCTCACTCATCCCTGTGATACTCATCAACTTTTTCACAAAAGTTTGAATATTGGCAGCCCTAAAATAAGCTTTGTCTACTTGGAATCTCGAACAGCAAAGCAAGGTCGTATATTCCTCCAGTGTGGGCACTAAATCTACCTCCGCGAAAGTAAAACAACTATAAGTAGAATTCCAAAATTGAGTCATAGCCCGGAATAGATGCTTATCTACCTTGATGTCGAGCAATTAAGGCAGATCACCATAATTACGATAGAACATCTGCTTTGACTCATCGTCCCACTGGGTCCATATTTCTTTCAACTCTCGAAACTCATTCTGTGTAATACTAATACGAGTAAAATCCCATAGTTCAGACACATACCAGTCAATTAAGTTATTCCCTTTTTCCAATTGCATTTGCTCTCCATAACCAGCTTTCTAACTTAGAAACTGACCGTGAATCGACACCTCTAAAAATATGAAATGACATGCACAAAAATGAAACACAACGAGTTAGTACCACAGAATAAAATATAAAGCAAGTGAAATAAACGCACACCTATCAGGGTAACTACTAAAGTTTGGCATAGCTCTACCTAAGGTGGGTTTTTAGGGTTTACTATATGCGGTTTAGTTCTAAAGTTGAGGTACCTGAACCAGTAGATTCCTCGATCCTCACTCATTATAGGCTCATATAGACCGAGTTCAGTTCAGGGGAATACATTTCCCTATGGCCATGCGGAAGTGAAAATTTCACGAAGAAATAGGTACAGATGTATTTCGGAAGCAATCCATTAGCCCATACGGAGGTGAAAACCTCACGAAGGCATAGCTTCTCGCTCCCACTTAAGGGTGTGACCACGATGGTCATGCTGTGCAATGCAAAGAGATATATTTTAAAATCACATACAATAAAAGGATCATTTTTTTAAAAAAATTAAATTCGAACAAAAGGACATGAAATTATCGGTTTTACGGCTTGACTCTCTTATTTGTCCCCAGTAAAGTCACCAAGCTGTCAAAACCATTTTTAATTTTAAAAAAATGGAGATCGACTTTAAAAACGAAAATGGAGTCGCCACCAATCCCTTTTTTTCTTAGGTGTGATCGGATCACCTTATAAAACATTTTATTTCAAAACTTCGATTTTGGCCTACGAAATTCAAGAAAACGGGTTCGAGAGTCGGTTACATACGAGGAAGGATTAGCACCCTCGTAACGCCCAAAATTGGTACCGGATTGATTAGTTATTGTCCTAATGTCGAAAATTCGAAAAGATTTGAAAACATGATTTCTTTAAAAACTTGAACAATTTGAGTTGGAACTTGAGATTCCTTTGTTCCGAAAGAATACAAACATCATATCCAGCACGTTAGGACATGATGTTTTAAACCCTCGTAGCCAACATCATCTCATGATTTACAAAATTCATTAAAAGGATATTTAGTTATTTAGTCAAATGAAGAATCGAAACCTAGCACGTTAGGGCACTATTTCCCGAATTTCTAAACACAAAACATTGCCTTATTTAAGAAAAACTTTGGATAAAATGTAGTAATTAAAGGAGATAGATATTTTTAAACAAAGATTTAAAAAAAAACATTAAGTTATTACAAAAAGTGCAATTTACTAAAGTTACAGGTCATATTAACAATTAGCACTAACATAAACAATTAAGTAAAAGAATGACAAGCAATAATAATAATGTTAAGGTAAACAAAGATAATGGATTCAAAATTTTTTTAAAAAAATGAACAATCAAAATAAAAAATATATAGAGTAGATAATAGCAATTTTAAAAGAATCTATGAAAAATAAAAGAAATTTTATTCATAAGATTAAATTCATGTATAAAAATAATAATAATATAAGGTAAATAATATACTCAAAACAATTAATGAATATTATAACAATTTTTTAAAAAAATAAAAAAAGTATAAAAATGATATGGATAAATAAAAAAAGTTAAAAAAACGCTTAAGTCAACCTAACTCCCGCAATATGAGGATTCAACGAAATTCCTCCACCAAAATCTAACTCGAACGGAAGCAACTCAAAAAGAAACGAAGATGAGCGAAGAACAAAATAAGAACAAGCCACAGAAAATAAGAACACAAAAGAGGGAGAAATTTGAGTGAATGCTCTCAAGAATTTTTATTACTCAAAACTCAAGTGTATTTTACAATGAAGGGAGAGGCCTCTATTTATAGTTGAGCCTCCCCAAATCCAACGGTACAGATCAATTACATCAACGGTTAAGATTAAAAGGTATCTACAAATTAAATCTCTAAGATTACAAAATCATATCTTCTAAGATTACATACCATATCTTCTAAGATTGCATATCATATCTAAGAATTGCATATCATATCTAAGATTTGCATATCATATCTAAGATTGCATACCATATCTTCTAGGATTGCATATCATATCCAAGATTGCATATCCTTGAAGATTGTACTTCCATATATGTCAAGCTTGTAGATAGACCTTCAATCTTTTCAAGTAATGGGCCATTTCGGTCGGGCCAAACGATATATTTTGGAATGGACTTGGACTTTGTTTTATTATTTTGGGTTTATTATTTTTTGTATGGGCCCGGGCTAAATTGGCCTATTACAGGTACAAAGCCCGAAGGAAACAAAAAGTGCACATGAGTGAAAAGCCCAAAGGAAGTAGAGAAGCTCCAAACACACAACACCTCCTAGACCAAATACAAATATAAGCCCTATTGGCATGCCAATTGTATCATGCTATTCTACTAAGTTTACTAGGGCAAATTATTTTCATAGATAACATATCTCAATTAAGGCCAATAACATGTTTTTTGTTCATACAAAGACATATTCAGAATTCATAAAGCTTAGAGGATGTTTAGGCAATTCCTTGTCTAATATCACATATAGGCTCGTTCAATGCTTCATATATACACATAAATATGTTAGCATGAATGTAACACCCCTAACACGTATCCGTCGTCAGAACAGGGTTTCAGAGCGTTACCAGAACATTCAGAATATTTATCGATTAATTCAAGCAAGTTACTATTCATTCAACGAGGTCATTCATAATGTCCCTTAAATGGACCATTGAGGCCCAATACGGGTATTAGAATCAGGTTGGGACTAAATCGGGAACTCAAGAATTTTTTTGCGAAATTCCAAAATTTTCCAAGGTGCAGGGCTCACACACCCGTGTGGTCCAAAGGACACGCCCATGTGACCCTGGGACACGCCCGTACTGCAGGCCGTGTACAAAACTAGGTAGCTCTTGGACTTGCGTCACATGGCCAATCCACACGCCTGTGTGCTAGGCCGTGTGGTTAATTAATTCAATTCGAATTAGGTACAGGTTTCACACGGCCAAGACACACGCCCGTGTTCAAGAATGTGTCTCCCACACGGCTGAGCAACACGCCCGTGTCTCTGCCCGTGTGCTCAATTTTGAACATTCTGTTTTTCTCGAATTTAAGGTGCAGGGGACACACAGCCAAGCCACACGCCCGTGTGGTACGTCGTGTGTCACGCACGGTCTAGACACACGCCTATGTGTCTGCCCGTGAGGAAAAAATAAAGCCATTCCTAGCTTCATTTCTCACCCAAAATCTCACCTATGACCTGCACTTGAATCACACATCCAAATACCAACCATTCCAAGCATTCAAATAAAATAAATTCCATCATTCATCATGGCATATCATTTCATGCATACATGTTTACTATCTTACCTTCGTTCAATTCATGTGTTAAACATGATTTGATCAACTACTTAACATACATATACAGTGTCCAAGCATAACATTACAAGTATATCGAAACAACCATTACTAGCCATTCCAATGCCTAGATTACAAGCATCATTTATATTTACATGCCAATATGGCCAACATATCCTATACATGCCATTACAACCATAATTGATTTACCATATTGTACTATAACACCCCTAACCCGTATCCGTCGCCGGATTAGGGTTACAAGGCATTACTGAACAAAACATAGCTCAAAACAGACATTCATTTCATTTCATGCTTCGTAAATCAATCACATCAATACACACGTATATTTTATTTAATAAATAATAAAACACAACTTATAAATCAAAGCACATTTATATAAATCATTATACAAGTAAATTACTTAATCAACCAAAACCCAATCATGCTTTAATACCATTAATACATAAACTATTCGTTTTTCAAATTTTAACTACTTTAATTAATAAATATAAAATTCAAAACATACAAACATAACATGCATGATATTTGAATATCTAATTTATAATCAAACATATATCATTTTATAAAATCATGTGTACATATTACAACATTCATTCATAAAGCATTATAATGTTCACTTGAATTTCTTTAGCCATTTAACAACACATTTCAATATTGGCTATTTCATTCAATTAAGCACATATTCAATTCAATTCAAATTAATGCATCCATTTTTAAATGCATTTTACTTAAACCAAACATATCAAAATCAGACAGCATATATATATATATATATATATATATACAAGGTGTCAACTAACACATAAAATTTTAGTCAAAAACATACCAATTCATAAAACATTATAACTCCATCTTAAACCATGTAACATAGTTCCCAAAATATGTTAGGTAACAAAGCCGAATTTACACCAACCTAATACCTTCTTTAAGCTAACTCATAATGCAAATTATACATTAACACATAGGTCTTTAATAAGTCATACTAAATTTACAAATCCAAGACATAGCATAGTTATACCAAGGAAAATACAAATACATATCATAGGTCAAAAATGCATGCATTATTTACTTCATTGCTTAACCAAATTTTAAGACCATTCATGTCATTTTGAAGAAAACCAAATAATGACAAATTACACCAACTTTCGGGACTACATTTTCATTCATCTAAATATATCATATACCTATAATACATATTTGTTGTTTTCGAATAGGCATTAAATATAATTAAAATATATATCCATTAACAAATAAGCCAAACATATCACACCTATATAAATACATAATAGTATTTTCCAAATGAACTTAAGCCATAATCAATTTCAATAATTAACGAAACATATCCATTTCACTACACCTATATGTCATAACCGAACTTATGTATATATATATATCAAAACATTTACCACATATTAACAAAGCATAGCAACCATATTTCACATATAAATAAGCCATAGCTGAATCACTAAAACCAAACACATCTAATATTTGATTAGTAGCATAAAAACTAAACTAAACAAAATAAATAAGCCATTTTCGCATGGCTCATATTTACATATCCCAAATCAAATATTATTACTAGACTATACATGCCATAAGTTCAAATTCAAACTTAACAAAATACCGAAAATAGTCGATAGTGTGATAGACTTCTCTGACGATCCCCGAGCTCGTAACCAACTTCCAAAATCTATAAAACGGAAAGCAAATACACACAGTAAGCTATCAAAGCTTAGTAAGTCATAAGCAAATAATTTTCCAAATAACATTAACATTATACTTAATTAACCAAATCAATCCAAACCTTAACTAAATGTACATATTTTACACTCACAATCTCGTATATTATCAAGTATACAATAGCATTTTATCATCATATAGCCGAATGCACAAATAATCATGAATATAAATAATTCTCACTTTTAACCTCACATATACATCATTTGGCCAAATATGTGCATTCATATACACATAATTCACTTTATATTATGTATAATTTATATTACCATTTCAAATAAAAAAAACTTACCTTATTTTCATTAACATAAAAATTGGCACATACCTGGACATTTTAGCTCGATTTCACATTCAATCATAACTCGTTAATGCCCGTTAAACCATTTGGAATTAAAAAGGATACTCAGATAGTCGGAAGGCTCGTACAATGCCAACGTCCCAGACGTGGTCTTACATGTAATCATATATCGATGCCATACTCCCAGATAGGGTCTTACATGAATCAAATACGATGCTAATGTCCTAGACATGGTCTTACACGTAAACACAAGTCGATGCCAACGTCCCAGACTTGGTCTTACACGATAACACATAACGGAATCCTATGTCATGACATATG
The DNA here is from genome assembly GCA_005393395.2 of Gossypium australe. Classification (NCBI taxonomy): domain Eukaryota; kingdom Viridiplantae; phylum Streptophyta; class Magnoliopsida; order Malvales; family Malvaceae; genus Gossypium; species Gossypium australe. Next base: position 123,156,245 of record CM016626.1, read on the forward strand.
TATCCTATCTATTCCTAAGGTTCATACGAGGCTTTCGAACATCATAACTCAATCGAATCGATCTCGAAAACATTGCTCCCAAGCATATAAACATTCGGAAACCATTTAAATACACTCATAAAATTCAATTCAGCATATAAAATTCACATATATTTAAAATTAATAGCATTTATTTGCTTATAAACTTACCTCGGATATCGACGAACGGAAAATAACGACTATTCGTTTATTTTTGTTTTTCCCCGACCCAAACCCGTTTTCTTCGGTTCTTGATCCAAACATATTCAAATTAAACTTATTTAAACACCGTTTTATTCAATTTAATCTAAAAACACATAAATGAGAAAATTACCATTTTACCCCTGACATTTTACACTTTTCACAATTTAATCCCTATTGCATAAAACATAAAATATGCAAAATTTCATAATACCATGCCTAAGCCGAATTTTACCCATGCTCATACAAGTCCATTTATTTTATTTATTTCATATTTTAGTCCCTCAATTTATTATTTTTATAATTTAACCCTAATTACTCAAAATCATCAAAATTTCCAATACAAAACATATTAATCCAAAACATATCTTTCATAATCTATCATCTAACATCACAAAGCTCATAAATTCATCAATGGCTTAACTCAAAATATCCATCAAAATAAAAAATTAAAGCATGGGTTTTGTAAATTTCTTAGCAACGATATCAAAAACGTAAAAATTATCAAAAACCGAGCTAGTTACATACCTTAATCAAGCTAAAATATGGCCAAATGTGGCTTTCTTTTTCCTTTTCTTTCCTTAGCTATTTTCGGCTATTCCAAAGATGAACATGCATGTATTTTATGTTTTATGTTATATTATATTAACTTATTTAATATATTTACTAAATTAACATTTATTTATTAACATAAAATATCATATATACATATACCTAACCGTCCACTAATATGTTTCATGGTCAAATTGCAACTTAAACACTTCCCATTAAAAGAACAAATCAATTTAGCATTTTAACAAATAGTTAGTAACTTTTACCTTTTATGCGATTAAGTCCTTTTATTTAATCGGGCACTCAAGATAAAATTAAATCACGAAAATTTCACAGATATAAATTCACATAGTATAAACATAGATAATAATATTTAATAATTTTTCTAACTCAGATTTATGGTCCCGAAACCACTGTTCCGATTAGGGTCGAAACTAGGCTGTTACATGTACTGACATGGGCCGATGGATAGTGTGAGGGATCTCCGCCGAGCTTCCAATCCAACGAGCTTCCGATTTACTCTAAAATAGGGGAAAATAAAACAGGGTAAGCATTGTATGCTTAGTAAGTTCTTATAACATGGTACTTAACTTACCATTCATTCTATTTTGAGGTAACTATGTAAGGCATATTCAATCAATTTGACGTCAAGCCCTACACATCTCCTCATTGACCTTGTTAGTCATATATTCCATAGTAACATCAAGCAAGTATGAGCTCAACAACAATTAAGTTTCCATGCACTTATTCTTTCCACAACATGTATTCATTTAATATGTATAAAGCATCTTTTATTATTACAAGTATAGTTTCATAGTAGTTCGTTTTGGGTTCAGCTTATTTCATATCAGGACTTTACTCATATTTTGCCAATATTCAGGTCACACAAGTAGTAGTACACTCAAGGTGTACAAGTCTATAATCAAGGATGAACTTATATTCATCAACCAAATTCCGAGTACAAATATCATCGTATCATATTTCCATGTATCAATTATCACATATCATCATTTTCATGTATTTCAAGTAGATACATGTAATAACTCATTTATTATTCATAATCTTCTCATGTCAAGAGTTTTACCTGTTGAATTTATTTGAAATATCGATGGATACACCAGTAGTACACACGAGATGTATAAATCAGAATCCGTCATTTCATACTCAGTAGTACCTTGTAGGTACACTCTTGAGCCACGTATCATACAACAGAATTACTAGTCTAGGCTAAATTCTAGCTGTAACATATACTCAAAGGGCTTTGTCGGATTACCAGTCCAGGCTAAATATTTTAAATGACAAAGAATTCCCTATAGAGTCCGATCTGGATTACCAGTCCAGGCTAAATCCAGTCAATTAGGATTACCAGTCCAGGCTAAATCCTAATTGAAACATATACTCGAGAGGCTCATTTCAAATTACCCGTCTGGGCTAAATCCATTCTGCAACACATGCAATTTTATCAAGGAAATCACATTTATCCATCGACTTCCATTTATTCAAACAAGATTTAACATTTATCAAGCAATGGTCGGGTATATGTTCAATCTCATAAATTTATGCATTCATACAATTCAAGTGTTCACATTCAACTTAAGTATAAAATTTACATTTTTATCATTTATCATTTATCGAGCATTATTGCTAATCGGGCACATTTCATTTATCGGGCTTTGATGAATATGTGATCATTTCACATAATTAAGGCATTTATACAATTTACAAGCACAACATTTAATTCAAGCATAAAAATATATACAATTTAGTTATACGAACTTACCTCAACAAAGGTTCGTGTACGTAAAATTTACTAATCCGACATTTTCCTCATTCCTCGTTCTAACTCCAAATTTGGTCTATCCATATCTATACGAGTAGATTTAACATCAATTTATCATATTTTACATTCATGTGGACTAAATTTTCATCCTAGGAAAAATTACTATTTTGCCCTTAACTTTTCCATAAATTCCATTTTCGTCCCTAGGCTCGGAAAATGAAACTTGTGCAAATTACTCCCTATTCCAAACCTAACCAAAGCGCCATTACAAAATTTACAGTACATGTATTAAAAAAATTTCAGAATTTTTCTTCCAATTTCACAAGTTTACATTTTAGTCCCTTAATCATGTTTTCATCAAAAATCACTTTGTAAAAGTTGTTTATCTATCAATAATCTTTCATTATCTACCATGAATTTCTAATTTCCAGCATATACATCCATGACCCATTTTTCACATCTTGATAATTTTTCAATTTAATCCCCCAAATAGATAGTTTAGACTATCTTGATTCCAAAAATATCAAAATTACTAAAAATGGGATAAGGAAACTTACCCAATTTGGCCATGAAAGTTTCTTCTCTTTCTCCTAGGGTTTCCATGTTTTATTTTTTGGGGAAGAAGATGAGAAAATAAGCTAATATCTATTTTATCATCTTTTAATTAATTAAAATTTTCACTTTCCAATTTAGTCCTTACCCTTTTTCTATATTTCCATGGATGAGTCACCGAGAAAAATCTACATACTTTTCTTAATGGTCTAATTACAATATAAGGACCTTAAGTTTTGAATTCCATAGCTATTTAATCATTATCACTACTAGAATTCAACTTTCGCATTTTATACGATTTAGTCTGTCTCGTAATTAAGCACTAAATCAATAAAATTTTATTTTCAAAATTTTCACATGAAATTTCTATTATAATATGGACCATATAATAAAAATAAATAAATTTTATTTTCGGCTCAAATTTGTGGTCCCGAAACCACTGTTCTGATTTCACCGAAATTTGGGCTATTACAATGATCCATATAAACATATTCATTATTCTTATTATAGTTTTCCACAAACAGAGCTTTACTAATTTATTCATTTACCAACATATACATCATAAATTCCAAGTGCTTTAGTTTCGAGCACCTTCTTAGAGGGATAATATGACAAGTGCATCTCCTAAAGGCTCCAGTACACAAGTACTTATTTGATCAAATTAATTGCTTTAAATATTATGACAAAGACTCATTTAAAACAAAATTTCAAAATTTCGCTACACCAACTTTGACATATTTTTCAAACACTTTTCTAACATTTTCAACCTCTATCTTTCTTGTAAGGAGGCAAGCAACTTAGGCACTGATTCAAACTTTGTTGTTCTAGATGTTGCGAATATACTAGCCTTCTTTAAGTCATTTGTGATATGTTGATTTGGCTCCAAGAAGCAGATTTGGCTCCAAGAAGCATAAATTTTGTCGGACATGAATAATTTAATCTTTTTTCTATTCAAAATATAAAAAAAAATTGATTTAGTAAACCTAAAAGTACTTTCAAAATAATAAATTTTAATTTTTAAAAAATTAATAATATAAAAAATAGAATGAGTATTTTTACCATGTTTACAACATGATAAGTTATATATCATCCTTGAAATCTTAAAGGAGTTTTTTTTGGAGGGGGTTTGCTAGATGGGAGAGTTTAGGGTTTTCTAGAGAGGATTTTCAGTGAAAACAAAAGAGAATAGAGTAAGCAATGAATTATTTATAAGAAGGGACCTCAACATCCATGGGTTTTGAAGTCTTTGGTATTAAATGGGTTGGTTGGGCCTACGAGCAGTAGAAATTCAGAACTATTTTTGCTAGATGAGAGAGTTTTAGGGTTTTTTGGAAAGGATTTTCAATGAAAACAAAAGAGAATAAATTAAGCAATGAGTTATTTATAAGAAGAGACCTCAACATCCATGGGTGTTGAAGTCTCTGGTATTAAATGGGTCGGTTGGGCTGACGAGCAATAAATTAATGATTCAATGTTGATCGGCTAAGCCTTGATAACCATGGATGTTGAGGTCCTTGGATTTTACTTCATTAGTACTTCTCCTGATAGTTAGGAGCACAAATTTCATGGAAAATTTATATCTCACGAACCTTGAAATTCATGAGTGTTGAGGTTTTTAGTATTAAATGAGTTGGTTGGGTTTACAGGCAATAAATTCTTGAGCCAATATAGATTGGCTGAACCTTGATAACTATAGATGTTGAGGTTCTTAGGTTGTACACCATTAGTACTTCTCCTAATAGTTAGGAGCACGAATTTTGTGAAAATTTTATATCTCACAAACCTTGACACCTATAGGTGTAGAGGTAGTCCTACAAAAATACATGTTTTGAAAAATAAGTTTGAAACACATCTATTTTAGAAATAAATGTTTTACGATTTTATAACAAAAAAAACCCTTACAAAAATTATCAATTTTGTAATAAAATTTGTAATTGGATAATGTTTTATGTAATTAGATAAGGTTGTAAGGGTCTTCCTCATTGACACGTGTATCAACATTAGTTGTTTTTTTATATTATAGGAAAATGGTTAAATATCATTTTTGGTTCCTCTATTATGGCTAAATTTGAGATTTAATTTTCTATGCTTTAATTTCTACCATAATTTGACCTTTTATTTTTATAATATTGTTAGTCATTCTAAATAGTTAATATTGCTAACTCTTTAATTAAAATAATTCATGATTATATATAATTTAAACGTCTTAAGGCTTTAGAAATTGACATGAGGCTTCCCATTTCTTTTGGGTTTGCCTTGCTTTTGTTTTTTGGGCATTATAAGACAATGGTCAAATTTTAATTTTGTCTCATATATTATGCCAAAACATTAGATTTAATCCATATACTTTATTTTTAATGTAATTTGGTCCCTCGACTTTTATAATGTAGCTAACTAGTCTAAATACTTTATACTGTGAACTATTTCAATTAAAATGTTGAGGTCAATTTTTCTTAAGAGTACTATCCTAACAAAAAAATTATTTTATCATGATGAGTTCAAATGAGTGTATTTAAGAAAAAATCCACAACATTTTAATTTTTTTTTTTGTTATAACTACCAAGTAAATATTTGTTAAAAAAATTTCAAGGTACCGCACCAATGAATTTAGCAAAAGAATTTTAACTATGCTAACAACTATACTTGAATTTTTAAATATGAAAAATAGATAGATTGCATTTCGGTAAAAGTACCATGGAGGCCTCTATCTTAGGAGTTAGATTGTATTTCGCCCTATTTACTAAAAAATGAGCAAATTAGTCCCTGTACATTAAATCAAATAGCTAACTAGTCATTTTTGTTAAAAATTTCATCTATTTCTGCTATTAAAAATTGGTGTGGCTGACAGAATAACCCAACAGTTACTTGTTGCATGCCACGTGTATCTCATGCTAATGTAAATAGACAAATTTTTAATAGTAGAAATGAATAAAATTTTTAACAAAAGGACTAATTTACTCTTTAATTTAGTGTATATAAACTAATTTACTTATTTTTTTAATAAAGAAAGTAAAATATTTTTAACATTATATTTATTAAAAGTAAGAAAATTTTACATTATGTAAGGAGTATGGAGAAACTTTGAACATAATTAAATTTGTATCATATATATGTATAATAAAATAAAGTTTTGGAGCAATTTAGGCAAGTTTAACTTATCATATCGCCAATTGGCACCAATTAGAATATCTCACTTCATCAAAATAAACTTAAGCAAGGGTTTTTTTTATTAAAAGAGTACAAAAAAAAAATCAAAAATGGTATAGGAAATCTATTATGTATCAAAATGGTATAAATGGGGTGGTGCCGTCTCAGCCACTGGCACCTTTGGTGTAGCCTGTGGCACACCCTCAACCACCATTTTCTGTTTTTTTTTTTGAACAGTTTTTTTTGAGGCACCTATTATGCAATTTTTTCATTTTTGAGAAAAGGAAGGGAAAGGGTGCGTCTGTCACACCCAACTTTAAATTTGAATAATTACCTTCTAAGCCCTCCCTATTTATTATTTTCTTTTTATTCCCCTTCAACTCACTATATTATGTTTAAACAACCATTAATCTATTTTTGTAGTTAAATAAGCCCTTTACTTATGGTTTTTACTCATAAAATTTAAAAAATTGTTGATTAAATTAAATATATATATTTTATTTAATAAATTATTCTCATTAAATTTACATCAACATAAGATGTGAATTAGTTTATATTTTTTAAATAGCTTTACTTTAATGTTAAAATAGCTTTACTTCAGCTTTACTTTACACAATTAACAATACTTCACTCTTAGGGCACATGTTTGAAAATTGTAAACATTATGATATACATTTTTGGACTCTTCAAATTTCATATGTGTATAGATTTAATAGTTATTATTATATTATAAGAGTAATTGATATTATATTATTAATAATATCTATTTATATATTTAAATTAAATATTACAAATAATTTAGATATTTAAAATTTATATGTCATATATCATTATTATTTTTTTTTACTTTCTATCATTATGTCTAAAATAGATATACGATAATAATATTAAACACTTGAAATCAACATATTACACTTTTTTATAACACTTTTATAAAATGATAAGTATCATTTTCTTTTTTTCAAAATGAGAATAGGGACAAAGTGGCAGATCGAGTCCCTCTGAGTAATCGATATTATATTATTAATATATCTATTTATATATTTAAATTAAATATTACAATAATTTAGATATTTAAAATTTATATGTCATAAATCATTATATTAAATTATTTACCAAAATCATAAAATAAAAAATATATATTTAATTTAATCAACAAGTTTTTAAATTTTATGAGTAAAAACCATAAGTAAAGGGCTTATTTAACTACAAAAATATATTAATGGTTTGTTTAAACATAATATAGTGAGTCGAAGGAGAATAAAAAGAAAATAATAAATAGGGAGGGCTTAGAAGGCAATTATTCAGATTTAATAAATCCCTCAAAAAAATGCTCAAAAAAAAAACAGAAAATAGTGGTTGAGGGTGTGCCACAGGCGGCACCACCCCATTTGTACCATTTTGGTACATAATAGATTTCGTATACCATTTTGGAATTTTTTTTAATTTTTTTACTCTTTTAGTAAAAAAAAAACCCTTAAGCAACAAATGAAGATGTTGACACTGTAACATGTTTTTAAAAAAAAGTTTGATCTCGAATATTATGATGGTATATAATAAAGCTTGATGGCAAATATTCGGGTTGATATAATATAAGTGATTCTCACATTTCCTTTTATAAAAATCAACTTGTCAAATTTTATTTCACCGTAAAACTAATTAATATATAGGTTCAAGTGGTAAAAAGCCCTCAATTTTTCTTTTTTTTTTAAAAAAAAAGTAATTAAACTCTTTTTCTTATATCCAATTGAGCATTTCAATTTTTTAAATATATTAAAAAAGTCCTCAAACTTCTTAAAAAAATAATTAAGTCCTTGTTTTTTTTCACTCAATTAGATAATTGAACTTTCAAAATGCATCAAAAAGACCCTCAAAAATTTTTAAAAAAGCAATTAAGCCCCTACTCTTATTAAAAATTTTAAAAAAGATTATAAAAATAAAAATAATAAAATTCAGAAAAATTATTAAATTTTAATAAAAATATAAAAAATTAATTTTTTTTAAAAATTAGAAATTTTTATTATAAAAATCATATAAAAATAAAAAAATCATAAAAAATTAACGACCCCCTAGTTTTTTTAGTTAAAGTTATCACGTGTCGCAACACAGCGTGACATGTGACGAAAATGATAAAAAAATAAAAATCAATAAAAGTTATAGAAAAATTATAAGATGTTTTTTTTGTACGATAATTTTTATAATTTTTTTATAAAATTTATATTTCTTTACATTTTGTATAATTTTCTTATGACTTTAAAAATTTTATATTTCTATATATTTTATAATTTTTTTACGATTTTTTATAAAATTTTACAATTTTTTTATTTTTTTTTACAATTTTTATATATTTTTAATAAATTTTTAATATTTGATTTCTTTTATTAAAATTTAATAATATTTATAACTTTTATTGATTTTAATTTTTTATAATTTTTTTCTAATTTTTAATAAAAGCAGGGGCTTAATTTTTTTTTTGAAAAGTTTGAGAGTATTTTTTAATGCATTTTGAAAGTTTAAGTACCTAATTGAGTGAAAAAAAAGGGGGGCTTAATTGCTCTTTTTGAAAAGGATTGAGGACATTTTTAATACATTTTAAAAGTTCAAATACCCAAATACTTGCAAAAAGAAAGTCTTAATTGCTTTTTTTTTTAAAAACTGACGACTTTTTACACCATTAAACTTAATATATACATTGAAAAAATAGAAAAAATAAAATAAAACAAATTGTATACTTTACAACTCAGTTTTTGAATTAAAAATTGAAAATAAAATTATAAAATCATATATATCATAAATATATATATATATATATATTATATTATATTACAAAGTTGACAATTATATATAGAAAAATCCTAGGTGGAGGAGACAATGGCAAAGATCATTGCTCGACATGCCAATAAATATTTTCTGAGTCTCATTTTTAGTATGCTAATGTTAAAAATACGATAATTGCGAAAGGTTATTTAAATTTTCAAAGCAGTATAAGTACCTCCTATTAGAGGTTATCATGGGTTGGGCCGGGCTTAGATAAAATTTTAGGCCCATTTTTTAGGCCCAAGTTCTGTTCAGCCCGAAATATGGGCCTAAAAATTCGTCCATGTAACACCCCTTATCCGAGACCGTTGCCGGAGTCGAGCACGAGGCATTACTAGACTTAACGTACTAGTTCGGAACATAAAAATTAAAACTGTCCATCTGCGTCATGATCACTAAATTAATTATAAATTGAGTTACGAAACTCGAAATCTAGATCCGTAAATTTTCCTTGAAACTAGACTCATATATCTTCTTACTATAATTTTTCCAGAATTTTTTGTGTGGCCAATTAGTACAGTTTATTAGTTAAAGTCTCCCCTATTACACAGTTCGACAGTTCTGATCTCTCTTCACTAAAAATCAATTATCTCATAATATACAACTCTTTCTCCTACACCGTTTTTTTTTATATAAAAATAGACTCAATAAGCTTTAATTATATATCTCTTGCACAACCTAATTTCATTTCTACTATTTTTGGTGATTTTTCAAAATCACATCACTGCTGCTGTCCAACTATTCCCCTGCATATAATTACATAATTTCTTTAAAATAACTATCAACTAGGCATTTCATAACATCCAAATCATGTTCTTAATTAACCATTTTAATTGCTAATCATTACCAAGCATTTACAAGCCAATATTAAGCCATATCATAAGGTCATACACACAAAATGGCTAAGTCCTTATACATGCCATAACTTAAAACGTTCGAATCACAAAATACCAATATAATTCTTTTGATAGTGTGTAACGATCTCTGACGTCCTTGCGATCCTCGAATTGGCTTGTAATACTATAAAAAAAATTAAAGAATGGGAGTAAGCATAAAGCTTAATAAGTTTACTGAAACACCCCAAACCCGGCCTACGAGCCTTGACCGGATCTGGTATGTTCCTCGATGTAAACCGGTTCAAAATTCTTTTGTTACTTAGGAAAAACTTGTGTGTTTTGAAAGAAAAATTTGTTTTGGGTTGGGCTTGAATTGAAAACAAGTCTACTTTATTAAAAATCTTTTACTTAGGTGACAAAACCTTTTGAGTTAAATTTAAAATAAATTTACTTAATCTTTTAATTGATAAAAGATTCATAACAAAATAAATAATAAAAATAAAGTAGTCCAAATATGGCCTTATTACATCAAAATAATTCCCAAAATTTAAATTCAAAATACTTAAAATAAAATAGTCCAAATAAAAATGAGTTTCTTGCTGAGCATGGCCATCCCTAAGCTTCTGCCGGCCCGGTCCATCACTGATCGTCACCTGGAAGAAAAAGTTCCCCAACGGGGTGAGTCAAACAGACTCAATGTGTAACCAACACTAAAATTTAATAATTCAGGCATACATTATCATACATGTTCATATAATCAGATAGAAAAAGTGATGCAACCCGAACCCAAACCTATATACCATCCGCTACACATCACCCGTACCAACCTGCACACCGTGGGGACTACTAAGTCAACCCTCCATCCGCTACACACCATCGAAGGCAGTCGCTGCAGTCGACGTGCTCATCGCCCTTACAAAATTTGTGGCATAGCCACCAGATACATATTTTGTGTCATGAGACACTATATTCAGGTATCGTGGTCTTAGGTCATCACATTCAGATATTGTGGTCTTAGGTCACCACATTCACTTCCCCTCTCATATAACCCATATGCCCCATAACATACATATCATACATTACATACCAAATTCTTATTTCACATTCTTATAATTTCATATGTGTGTCATAACAGATATTTAACGTAATCCTAATAGAAGTAGGAAACGTACCTGAGTACTTTGTACCATAACATGGTACCTTAGCCATATTCATATTCACATTCTTATACACATACTTATATAAAATAGTGACATGAATCTTATTAAAAGATAGCGTGGATACACACCTGATTAACTTAGCAGTTCTCTTAAATCCCGAAAAGCTTGATCTAATGCCTTAGATCTCAATTCCTACATTCGGCCAACCTTAATATGTTAGCATAAAGCCTATTCGGCTATAAAACCAAATCCTAGTAGGATTAGTACACTTAAAACCTACCTTGTTGCCGATTGACTTATAAATCAAGTCCCGAAACTTGATGATGCACACCCTTGTAATCGGCTAGCCACCAAAACTCCTAATTGATTAGTTTCGGCTTTTTAAACAAAATAAAGAATAGATCTAAACCAAAATAGGCCTTGGCCGATTGTACTTATGCATATTACCTTGTGGATTTTAAATCCCGAAACTCACCGAATAACTAGGGAACACGCGGCCTATGGTGTACCTTCGGGAAAAGAACTTCTCCTTTCCTGTAGTCGACACTTAGTAAATCCCGAAACCTCCCTTCCATATTTCGGCCAAAGAACAATATGAGGGATTAGTCCCTAATTTCGACAGGCTTAAAAAGAAAAGAATGAAAACCGAGTCTAGATCTTACCCTTACTTGGAGAAATCGACAACTCCCTCCTGACACCACTTCAGAGATTCGGCTATAGACTAAGTGAATACTTGACAGATTTCAGCTTTTGATCAAGTGAAGGAATCGGCTTTAACCAAGATGAGAAGAGAGGGTTGTGAGCTTTGGAAGAATCGGCTAGGATGAGTTTTGAGAAGGAACTATTCGGTTTTGACAAAAATAGAAGAGAAGAGAGCTTTACTTAGAAAATTCGGCAGAGACTTTAGAGAAAAGAAAAGAAAATACAAAGAATGGCCTTGCTTTTCTTTCTTGGCCGAAAATACTACCTAAGGAGTCCCTCAATCGGCCAATTCTCCATAATTTGATAACTTTATCTCTTTAATTATCACCTAAAAGAAAATAAAAGATAATTCAGCAATTATCCTTAACTTAGCGGAAATTATTAAGCTCAAAGTCCCTTACTTGGCCATCACTTCTCCCTTATTTCCCTCCTTATTTCTTTATTTAACTAAAGAATAATCCCTCATTTATCTCTTTGAAAAATAATCTAAAATAAATCCTCATTTATCCACCCCTTAGCCGAAATTTTAAGAGGATATAAACTCCTCCCTTGAGTTCCTTAGTGCCGTCCACCTCTCTGCTCCTTGTAGCAAAATAAAATTCTTTTATTTGCTTCTCATGCGACTCGAACTTAGGCTCCTTCCCCCTTGATTGTGGCGTCACTTACTGGGCTTTAAGTGGTGCCTCTTGCCACTTTTCCAAGCCCGTTCTTGTGTCAAATTTCTTCTATTAATTTTCTTAAGACCACCTTGCTTCATGTCCCTCTCTTAAACTTTAAACTTAACATTTCTTAAGCATTTCCTTACATTTCTAAGACATTTCCTTACATTTCCAAGTTTCCAAAAATGTTTGTTTGCCTCCTTTAAACTTGACATTTCTAAATCATTTCCTTACATTTCCAAGTTTCCAAAAATGTTTACTTTCCTCTTTTGAAACTTAACATTTCTAAATCGTTTCCTTACATTTCCAAGTTTCCAAAAATGTTCATAATACATTCATAACACATAAGACATGCCGTTTCATATAATTAAATCAAAAATGCATAGGCCCATTCTCAGGATGTTACATTTACATGTAAATAGATAACAACATTCTTAATGAATTATCTTATGCTTTTCTTATCAAGATCACTTAAGCTTTTAACTCAATATACTTAAACTTGTATTCTTACCTTACCTTTTAACATGAATTGATCTTACCTTACCTTTTTAACTTGAACTTGTCTTACCTTTACTTTGGTATGCTCTTTGAATTTTTCCGTTGAACCACTTGGAATACTAAGGATACGCGGGTACCTTTCCTTATGAAACTTAACCATTGCCATGTCTTGACATGGTCTTACGTGGTATCCTTGCCTTATGAACTCACCAATGCCATGCCTTGGCATGGTCTTACATGGGACCTTTGCCTTATAGTAACATATCAATGCCATGTCTTGACATGGTCTTACATGATTTCTTTAAACCCTAATGTCATGACATTTGTATCCTACACATTCCTAAGGTTCAACCGGAACTTTCTGAGATAGCTTTTCCATCAATTCATACTTGAGTCTTTAAATAATAAATTTACAGAATAAATATGTAAATGCTGGAATTTACTAATATTAAATGTAAAATAATAGAATATTGCATTTATTTACCGCAAACTTACCTCGAAACCAAAATACGATAAACTATATCGGTTTAGTCCACTATCATTTTCTTTCCCCGATCTAACTCCCGATTTCGTTCTTCTTGATCTATAATAGCAAATTTAGCTTATTTAATACTCATATTTGCTAAAACAGTCCTTAACTCTAACTTTGGAAAAATTACAATTTTGCCCCTAAACTTTTACATATTTACAATTTTGCCCCTAGGCTCGAAAATTAAACTTCAGCCCTTATTCTTATGTTTTATAACATGCTGAACATTTTTCCCTTCTATAGCAACTTCAAATTCTTACTATAACACATACTCATGAACAATAACAACTTTTACCAATTAGCTCATTTTACTCGTTTTTACCGAAAATCACTTAGTAAAAATCGTTCCTCTACTCATTAACATGCATAATCTACCATCAAACATCAAAATACACAAGCTTTCAATAATGGCATAATTCAAAATATTCACCAAAATGAAAAATTCAACATGGGTTTTGTAGATAACTTAGTAACGATATCGAAAACGTAAAAATTATTAAAAACCAAACTCAAATCACTTACCTATTGAGCTTGTAAAGGCTGAATATTACAAAGCATCTTCTCCCTATTCTTTTCTCTTAGTTTCGGCCAAGCATGAGGAAAAGATGAACACTTTCATCTTTTATTCATCTTTTATCAATTACATTACTATAACATATATTAAACTAACATATTTTAACATAAAATATAATAAAAATTCCACTCATCACTATTACAAACACATCATGACCGGCCACTATGCACATTTCTCTTTCATTTTGTTTATTTTATTCTATTATAACCACCAACATATTAAAATAATGCACCATTTTCACCTAAAGAAGTAATAAACAATTAAATCATCATTTCATGCACACCAATTGGCCACTAACCTCCCTTTATGGCCAAATTGCTACTTTAAGCCTCAAATTTATTAAAACATCAACAATTAAGCACTATCTCATCTAACCATCGAATTTTCAATTTACGCGATTAAGTCCTTATTTCAAATTAAACACATAGACAGATAAATTAGCTCACGAAAATTTACCACATGCTTAATCAAATATCAACGACACAGAAAATAATATTAAAATATTTTACTGACTCGGATTTATGGTTTCGAAACTACTATTCCTTTTAGGCCCTATTTCGGGATGTTACATTTCTCCCCTCTTTAGGGATTTTCATCCCCGAAAATCTTACCTGAAACACCCCAAACCCGGCCCACAAGCCATGACCGGATCTGGTATGTCACGGAATAAAGAAGTTTGAAAGGTTTGGATTAATAGTAGAAATTTCAAATTTTTGCTAAGGGTATAAAACGGTGTTTGTTAAAACTTAAGTGGGTTGATTAGGTAAGTCCGATTGAGTTGAAAATCCTTTCTTCCTTTAAAACCATTTGACCCCTTAAATTTTAGAACAATAAAGTGATTGATAACTTAGAAAATTTCGTTACCCGATGGTAGCATTTTTGAAACCGCGTACAAGTACTTATTTTTGAAAACGTTACTTTTAACCGATTTGCATAACCGTCCGTAAGTTCATTAGTTATAAAGTAAAGTAAAAACTACTACCTAACCATCCAAAATAATAATAAGCGGCCATATTACAACCCAATCGAATTGTAGTGAATGATTAAACTTAAAACGGGGCAAAATAAAATTTCGAGTCCACAAAACCAACATGGCCGCCTCGAGCTCTCCTTGGCTCCACATCCGTGCTCTACTCACCTGCAAGATGATATGGGAAGGGGTGAGTCACCAAGACTCAGTGTATAAATCCCCGACCCAAAAGTAACACTCATACACAAGATATTAGTATGACATGCAGTTATGCAACCCAACCTAGCCATCCAAGCTCCTTTTCTACCCCATGTGGTACCAAACCACTGGTGGTGCCAAACCACTGGTGACTTATAGTCACGATATCCGTCAATACGTGTGGTGCCAAACCACTGGTGGTGCCAAACCACTGGTGACCCGAAGTCACGATCAAATGATGGGGCCAACCCATCGTGTGATACCAAATCACTGGCGTCGATCCCGTATCTCAAATGTGGGGCCAACCCACGGTGGTACTAAGCCACAGGGACAAGACGCTATGAGGTGCCAAACCTCTGGAGGTACCAAACCTCTGGTGACCATAGTCACAATGTGTTACCAAAACACTGGTGTCCGTCGACACGAATATTACTCCCTCTCATCAATCCCACCATCATCATGCTCACATCACAAGTATCATGATCTCATATATCATGCAATCGTATATAGCATAGCATTTTTCCGCATATGATGATATATACAACACATATCGTAAATTGAGTAATAGGGGACTTACCCGAATACCAAGCTTATGCCCACTAGGCAAAGTAACCACATGAGAGGTTATAATATTATCAAACAACAGTTTATACTAATAAAGTGTGTAAGAGCTTACACACCTAATTTATCGAAGGTCTACAAGAAATCCCGGATCTACGTGATATTTAAAAAGTCCCGAACTTGTCCTCGTATAGCTCCTATATTCGGCCAACATAAGCTATTATTAAAGAGTCTCATTGATTAATCAATAATTCCAAAGGATCGGTCATATCATGACAAAATAGGGCCTTAGGCCGAACCTTTATTAGCACTAAACCGCGTGATTTGAAATCCGGAAAACTTCTGATTTCTTAGCCGATTTAGTCCCCTCCTAAAAATCATAATGCATAAATCGGTTACTCGAAAATACTAAGAATGGCCTTTGGCCGAAAAATGCTTAACTATTTTTTTAAGCTTACCGAACTCCCAAGTTATTGTTTGACTTGTCGAGATTCTCTGAAGAATCAAAATCCACAGTACTCCTTGGTGTCTGCTATGCATGCAAACATTTTCAATTTAGTATGGCCTATACCCCCCCTCCCCCTTTTCGGCCGATTCCTACAAGGTCCTTAACTCATGTTTTCGATATGCATTGAGGGGGCGGTTTAAAACCGAAATTTGAGAGAGAGAGAGAGTTCTTACCAAACGATTGATAATGAAAGAAGACTTGGTTTTGAAGATCTCAAAGTCCCGGAGCACCTAGGCAGATTCGGTTTCAACAAGTATTTAGCACCCTTGTTAAAAAGTGCCGAAATCGGCTCTTACTCCTTTAAAAGTCGACAAGAATAAGAGGAACAAAGTAAGGCATTCGGCTTTGACCATTTACCTACCTTATGAACCGATTGGAGAAAGACCAACTTTTAGATCTGCTCTTGTTGATATTCGACTAAGGCTCGACGATTGCTTCACTTCATGGTCACCACGGTTCGGCCAAGTCTTGTAGAGAAGGATAGAACAGTTAGCTACCTCAAATGAAATTAAGGAGAGAAGAAGCAAAAATCTTATTTTTTTTTTTTTGGCATGCACAATGGGTATACCTTCCAGCCGAAATTCCTCTCTAGGAATCACCATATTCGGCCATCACCCCAAAGGTGATAATTTCCCTTCCCAAAGGCAAAACATTGTTTAACAATTATTCCATAACCAATGAAATAAACAACTCATGGTTTATTCATTCACCCATCATATGCTCTCTTCTATCAATAAATAAAATAAGGTAATAATAAGAAAATAAAAAGAATAATTCAGCCACCCATCTTTGTCTCCACGCATGCATGCGCCTCATGCAGGCCACTTGCGTTCTGCCGGCCAAAACAAAATTCAAATTTCCCTTATGCAGCTGCCAGGTCTCGAACCCGAGACCTGGGGAAGACTGCCCATGCCTCTGACCACTCGGCTACAACGCCTTTTCAGTTATAAATGCGTCGGAATTTCTTTTTAATCTTCCATCACTGGGCTCCCGCACGCATTTAATGCCAGAGGTCAAAAACAAAATACCTGACTGCTGCCCAGGGGTTTCGAACCCGAGACCTGGAGCAGTATCGCGCCCCAGCCACTCGGCCAATTGGAATTTCGTGACAAAAACGCGCTGCATATACCTTTTATCCTATGCTTTGCTGGGTCCTTATTAAAACAAAAGAATAAAAATCAAAGTACCCGCGCACTGAACAGGACTCGAACGTCTGACCTGGAGAGCTCCCTTAGCGCCCTAGCCACCTCTCCCACCTGGACTTTCATGTCCAAGCATGCATACAAAAACCTTTTAAAGCCTCTTTGCCTTGCCCCCATAAGGCGCCAAAATTTAAAACCTCCAAAAGCAGTTTCTACTGCTCGAACCTCTTCCCTCCAAACACTCCCCCACGCCATTTGCCACTGTGCCAGCCTGACTTACCTGCCCGAAT
This sequence comes from Gossypium australe, assembly GCA_005393395.2. Taxonomy (NCBI): domain Eukaryota; kingdom Viridiplantae; phylum Streptophyta; class Magnoliopsida; order Malvales; family Malvaceae; genus Gossypium; species Gossypium australe. Next base: position 123,173,939 of record CM016626.1, read on the forward strand.
CCTTCACCAATAATTCTTTAAACCCTCCTTCGCCTAACACTCCTTCAGCGCCAAAAATAAAACTTCCTCCACGCGACTCGAACCCTCGCCTAGCCGCATTTTCTAGCCTTCTATCAGTACCCTAACCACTCTGCCAGCCGTTTCTTTGTGACAAAACTCGCCCTAGTGTAATGATAAGGCTTAAAGATAAGACCCCTAATGCAGGATGTTACATTACCTGTAAAGAGATTTGGGTACTGTTTTTGCATAGTCTCTTCGGGCTCCTATTTCTACTCGGGAACTAATACAGGCTGCAATAAACTTGAAGGTATCTGATGTTCAGCTTTTACCTGCTGACAGATCAAGCATCTAGAAACAAACTCTGATATATCTCTTTTCATTCCTGTCCACCAATACATTTTCTTCAAAACATTATGCATCTTTGTATTACCTAGGTGAATAGACAAAGAACTGCTATGTGCTTCCTGTAAGATTTTCCTAATAAGCTCATCATTCTTTGGTACACATACTCTGTCTCTAAACAACAAACAATCGTCAGAACCGATCTGAAAATCAGACTCTACACCTGACTCGCACTGAACTCTTTTGTATTGCAACTCACTATCATCTTTCTAAGCTTCACAAATTTCTTCAAGAAACGTCGGTTTAGCTCTCAACTCAGTTAAAATAGAACCATCATTTGATAATGCCAAACTAGTGTGCAAAGTTCTCACTGCAAATAACGATTTTCTACTTAAAGCATCAGCAACAACATTTGCCTTACCCGGGTGATACTCGATCACTAGCTCATAGTCTTTAATCAACTCTAGCCATTTTTGTTGCCTCAAGTTTAGATCTTTCTGAGTCATCAAGTACTTCAAACTTTTGTGATTAGTGAATATTCGGCATTTCTCACCATATAAGTGATGTCTCCAGATTTTCAATGCAAATACAATAGCAGCTAGCTCTAAATCATGTGTCGGATAGTTTTTCTCATGTGGCTTTAACTGTCTAGAGGCATAAGCAATTACCCTTCCTTCCTGCATAAGTACACAACCTAGTCCATTCAAGGATGCATCACTGTAAATCACAAACTCTTTACCCGGTTCTGGTTGTACTAAAATAGGAGCTTTAGTCAACAATACTTTTAACTTGTCGAAACTCTGTTGACACTTCTCAGTCCATTCAAACTTGACAGCTTTCTGTAACAATCTTGTCAATGGAGTAGCTATCTTGGAAAACCCCTCTACAAATCGTCTATAATAACCGGCAAGACCAAGAAAACTTCTGACCTCTGATACATTTCTGGGAGGCTTCCAATCAACAATTGCTGAAATCTTACTCGGATCAACTCTATTACCTTCACTTGAGTCAATATGTCCAAGAAAACAAACTTCCTGTAACCATAACTCACTTTTGCTAAACTTGGCATAAAGCTGATTATCTCTCAAAATCTGTAAAACTGTTCTCAAATGCTCTGCATGCTCAGTCTCATCATGAGAATAAATCAAGATGTTATCAATAAACACAACTACAAACTTGTCCAAATAAGGTCTAAAAATCCGGTTCATTAAATCCATGAAAATGGCGGGGGCATTAGTTAGGCCAAATGGCATCACAAGAAACTCATAGTGACCATACCTAGTTCGGAAAGCAGTCTTTGGAACATCTGACTCTTTAACTCGCAACTGATAGTATCCAGATCTCAAATCTATCCTAGAGAACACAGTGGCTCCCTTCAATTGATCAAACAAATCATCTATTCTAGGTAATGGATATTTGTTCTTGATGGTTACCTTGTTAAGCTGTCGATTGTCTATGCACAATCTCATGGAACTGTCCTTCTTTTTCACAAATAATATCGGCGCCCCCCATGGTGAATAACTAGGTCTTACAAAGCCTTTATCAGTTAATTCCTGTAGCTGAGCTTTCAATTCTTTCAATTCTATTGAAGCCATTCTATAAGGAGCAATAGAAATAGGGGTGGTACCTAGAATCAATTCAATACCAAACTCAACTTCTCTGATAGGAGGAAAACTTGGTAGTTCTTCCGGAAACACATCAGGAAACTCATTTACCACTGGCACTGATTCAATTTTCAACTCTGGGTCTTTAGTATTCAACACAAAAGCAAGATAAGCTTCACATCCTTTCCTTAAACATTTCTGAGCAGACATAATAGAAATCATGGAAATTGAACTATCTGACTCATCTGAATTAACCCGAAGGAACTCACCATTTTCACATTTCAACTTAATGAATCTCTTTCCACAATTCACTATCACATCATGTGTAGTTAACCAATCCATACCAAGAATCACATCAAACTCATCAAATGGCAATAGCATGAGATCAGCCAGAAAACAGTAACCTCTAATCATCAAAGGGCATTTTTTTTACATACTTTGTTTACTAACACATGCTGACCTAATGGATTCGATACTTTAACCACAAATTCTGTAAACTCTATAGGCATGTTCATACTAGGCATTAATTTCATGCAAACATAGGAATGAGTTGAACCTGGATCAATCAAAGCAATAACATTAACATCATGAAGAGAAAATGTACCCATAATTACGTCGGGGGAATATGCCTCTTCACGAGCACGGGTAGCATAAGTCCTTCTGGGTGTTCTAACATCTGATCTTGTTGCTGTATCTCTAAATGTACCTCTACCTGCCCCTACTCCCAAATTTCTCTGAGGTCTACTTCTAACGGGGGCATTACCTGATCTTGCACTCGGTATTACTTCTTTTTTAACCATTTCGGGACACTCCCAAATGAAATGATCCGGTGCACCACATCGAAAACAACCAGTCACAGTTACTCGACATTGACCTGGATGACGTCGACCACATTGAGGATACTCGGGTCTATCAGGCTGAATACTGCCAACACTCGCAATCAAAGTGGTTTGAGCTTTTGAATCCATAAATCTTCCACCTCTGTTTCGGCTAGAATAGCCGGCTGAAAAATTAGATCTCGTAGAAAACTCTCTAGGCTTCTTGGATGTAGACTGAAATGACTTGCTCATCTGTCTTTTCTTCGTGTCTTGCATATCAATTTCAGCTTTACCCTTTCTTTTTAATAACTCTTCTGCCTTCAGGCTCGTTCAACTAAAACAACAAACTCTTTTATCTCTAAAACACCAACTGACAGCCGGATATCATCATTGAGCCCATCCTCAAATCTTTTGCACATGATAGCCTCTGTAGACACACACTTTCGAGCATAATTGCTGAGTCGAATAAATTTATGTTCATAGTCGATCACAGTCATCTTACCCTGTTTTAACTCAAGGAATTCTTTTCTTTTCTGGTCAATAAACCTCTGACTGATGTACTTCTTACGGAACTCCTCCTGAAAGAAATCCCAGGTAACTCTTTCCTTCAGTACTACTAACACAAGTGTCTTCCACCACTGGTAGGCCGAATCTCTAAGAAGTGACACCACACATTTAATACATTCTTCTAGTGTGCAGGATAACTCATCAAAGACTCTGATAGTGTTCTCGAGCCAATATTCAGCTTTCTCTGCATCATCATCTTTGGTAGCCCGAAACTCTTCGGCCCCTTGTTTTCTGATCTTGTCAACGTGTGGCTTTTCTCTTATAACTATATTTGTAACCGGGGAAGCTACATGGGTGGTCTGAGGATCATGAGGGAGTGGAGGTCTAACAGTCGGGTTCGTACGAACGAACTCAGCAAACCAATCATTCATAGCTTGGAAGAAGGCTTCTCGAGCCCTTCCTCCCTGACTAACTGTAACGGGCCTTTCATGACTATCTAGTGGCACCATCCCTTCAGTGGGAGCGGGCGCATTACTCTCTACATCATCTGCACCATCTCGTTCGGGATCCATAACTATAAAAGAAAAACATTTTTTTTAAAATTGTCAAGAGTCGTCACACTATCAAAATATAAGTATGGCATGTATAGTTAGACTCTTACTCATACTGAATATTCCGAGAACCAACTAAACTCTTGCTCTGATACCAATAAATGTAACACCCCTTACCCGAGACCGTTGCCGGAGTCGAGCACGAGGCATTACTAGACTTAACTTACTAGTTCGGAGCATAAAAATTAAAACTGTCCATCTGCACCATGATCACTAAATCAATTATAACTTGAGTTACGAAACTCGAAATCTAGATCCGTAAATTTTCCTTGAAACTAGACTCATATATCTTCTTACTGTAATTTTTCCAGAATTTTTTGTGTGGCCAATTAGTACAGTTTATTAGTTAAAGTCTCCCCTATTACACAGTTCGACAGTTCTGACCTCTCTTCACTAAAAATCAATTATCTCATAATATACAACTCTTTCTCCTACACCGTTTTTTTTTATATAAAAATAGACCCAATAAGTTTTAATTATATATCTCTTGCACAACCTTATTCCATTTCTACTATTTTTGGTGATTTTTCAAAATCACGTCACTGCTGCTGTCCAACTATTCCGCTGCATATAATTACATAATTTCTTTAAAATAACTATCAACTAGGCATTTCATAACATCCAAATCATGTTAAATTTTTCTTAGCGTTTTTCATTAAATAAAAAATTTTAAAACAAATATTAAAACAAAAAAATAAAGAATATGTAAATTTAAAAAGTATATTTGATTAAAAATAAAATATATATTTAATATATAATTCGAGCTGGGCTGGGCTGGGCACGGGCCAAAAAAAGTTTTACCCAAGGCCGGCCCGTTTTCTAAACGGGCCTCTTTTTTTGCCCAAACCCATATTTCGGGCCTATATTTTTTACCTGAACCCTCCCATTTTTCGGACGGGCCATCGGGCCGAGCCGGGTAGTCTAACCCATGATCACCTCTACCTCCTATTCAAAGATGATTTATTTGTCATTTCAGTCCTAAATATTTAGTTTATATTTCACTTAAGGATTACTATATTTTCCATGGAAAGATTATTAAAGTTGCATTTAATTACTTAATCATGACTAAAAAAACTATTAAATCCACCTAGAGGTGATCATGGGCCGGGTCAGGCCGGGTTCGGACAAAATTTTAGGCCCAAACTCTGTCCGGCCCGAAATATGGGCCTAAAAATTTGCCCAAGCCCGGCCCGGCCCGTCCCATATTAATTTTTTTTAGGTTTTTTCATTAAATAAAAAATTTTAAAACAAATATTAAAACAAAAAAACAAATAAAAATATGTAAATTTAAAAAGTATATTTGATTAAAAATAAAATATATATTTAATATATAATTCGGGCCGGGCTTGGGCAAAAAAATTTTGCCCGAGGCCCGGCCCGTTTTCTAAACGGGTCTCGTTTTTCTACCCAAACCCACATTTCGGGCCTATATTTTTACCCGAACCCTCTCATTTTTCGAGCGAGCCATCGGACCGGGCTGAGTAACCCAACCCATGAACACCTCTAGATCCACCCCTCCTTTTTAAATATTTTTAGTATTAAATCCACTTACAATTTTCAAGATTAAAACTAAGGTTTTAATTAAGTTTATCTGTCCTGGATGAATCCTACTTAGTTTATAAAATAGTAATTACTTTTCACCTTATGCTTTAATTTTGATTAAAAAAACTAATTGAATAAAATATGAGCTGCTCACCAATTTCTCTTCTTCGATACGTCATCCATGAAAAATGTTAAAAGACTAATTAATACTACAGAAAAAGTCTGGTAAACCCCCCCAAAGCCAACTCTTGTTTTTCCTCTGCATTTCTTTCCCTTTATTTGAAGAATGAAATTTAGAGTAGCCAAAACTGACAATTACATCTCCACCCCACCAATACCATGCAATTGAAACCTCTCAACACCTTCACCGTTACGCTCATGTTGTTCTTCACTTTCTTGATCCTCTTCTTTTCTGGTTTCCTTGAATTCCCTTCTGTTTCCTCCTCTATCCAACAACCCTTTACCCCTCCATCCCTCACCCCTTCTTCCAACCCTAACCCTTTTACTGATCTGCTCTCTGCTTTCAAGACATGGGATTCTCAAATGGGTTGTTCCCAGTTCAAGCTAAAACACCACGATTTGATCCGTTTGCTTTCTAACAGCTCTGGGTCTTTGCAGGAACCTGTTTCTCATTCTTCCTGCAATCTGTTGAAAATGAAGCATGTTAGTGTTTTGGTAAAAGGATGGACTTGGATTCCTGATAATTTGGATAATCTGTATTCTTGTCAATGTGGGATGAGTTGCTTGTGGACTAAATCTCCCGTTCTTGCTGATAAACCGGATGCCCTTTTGTTTGAGACCGCTACCCCTCCACTTCGGGTATGTTTTTTTTCATTGTTGGCTTAGCTGCAATTATGGAATATAGAAAAAATTGATTTATTTGCTTGATTAAAGTCGTAATCGTGGAGTTGAAAGTGCTATTTGGTGAAGATTCTATTCATTTCTGAACTTTATACGTGTGATCTACTTGTCTCGTGGATTTAAGACTGAGATAATTTTTTGAATTGATATTGTAAGGAGATCAATAATGTGTCATTCATCACAATGTCAGTGAAGTATAGTTTTCTAGTAATTTAGCTGCAGCCTGTTGTGGACAAGATGCTTGGTTCGCGAACATGAGGAATTGTATTTTGTTAGTAAGAGCGACTTAACTAACCAATTTGATTAGTAGATTGTAATGATTTAGAATTTAGGAGATTTTACTTTTTTGTTCTGTCAGGGATCCCTACTCCAGTTTAACCATTTCTTAACATTAGCAATAGATAAACTTTGGTTGTGGATTTAGTTGCAGATACGGTTAAGGTGTCATGATTGCGGGTGTCATGGATGTTACCTAGCTTGTCATGGTTGTCGAGTCACGAATGTGATTTCTTTTTTCTAAAAATTCCATACATGTATATTGTAATATCTTGTACACATAATGCTTATGTTAATTAGATTCTTTAGTTAACTTGCAATATTAATCGCAAACACAATAATATATAAAATCAGGTTAATAGAAGTTCTTGATCTGAAATGTACTTAAAGGCATGAATAAAAATTTGAAAGTCCAAACCATTTGTCCTTGTCTATTGTTTATCCTAGGTAATGGCTTACAATTTTAGCACACTCCGAGCATGGTTTAGTGTCATCACCAACTGTTGGGATGGAAACCAGAAGTTGTGAGCTGTGCACCTACCCATCGCCAACTAAGAACTCAAATTCCAGCATCTCTCTTTTTATTAGAATTTTTTAGGTCAAACAGAGAATCAACCTAAAACTTCAACGTTGGAAAAAGATTAAATAATTTTTTCTTGGAGATAGTCTACTTTAGGAAGAGGAAGGAAGTGATGAGCTGCTGAAAGTGGAAGTACAAGACACAAGAAGCAGAAAAAAAAGAAAGGAAGAATTAGATATGTCCTTTTCCTTGCAAGAAGTTATATTTCAAACAAAAAGCCTATCTTTAAATCTTTTAAAAGTTATTAAAAGTTTTTAGAAAGCTATTAAAATTGAGTTGTTGAGGTTTATTACCCAAACCTTTTTTTTATCGATTTTTTAAAATGCCTGTTGTTGCTAATTGCGCCTTTGTGTCACTTGTGGTTGTTGTTGTGGTCAATTTGTAATGTGTATTGGCCATTATGATTGTGATTCAATGCAATTGTAACAGCTGAAATGCTGTTTGGCATCTTGAAAATCTATTAGTATGTACATGAGGATTGTTATTCCTAGTTTCTTATAACATAGTATATTACTCTCAGTTATATTATTTTAATCACTTTTATTCCATTATAATTTTTTTTCCAAATAATTCTTTCTACATTATACCTTTTACTTAGGGGAGACATAACGTATCATTTAAACAAGTACATTATGCAATGTAATGACTACTTCCAATGGACTTTGAAGGTGCAAACAAAGCAACGTAGGACATTTTTTTTTCAAAAAAAAAAAAAACCAATAGAATCAATAAAATAAACATTTTGGATGATGAATTGGCATCAATTAAGTTTTAATAATTTTCTGCTGGCCTTTAATAGGCTTTGGAAGATTTTTTTTTTTTTTTGGTTTGAGATATAGCTTGTTGCAGGGGGAAAGACGAATCTAGCTTCTGTTCTTTTTGTTTCTTCAGTTTTTTGCTCTACTTCCGAAGTCCTTTTTCATTCTTGTAATCCCATACTGGTCTTCAAAGGACTGCAGCTCTTATCTCTCTCCCTGAGGTAGATTCCACCTCCAAGCAAAATTGCTAAATGTTTTCATGAAAAGTTTAAGTTCTTAGTTATATATAGTTCTAATGTTTTGAAGGGAACTTATGAAGAATATCAAAGAGGGATGCTTGGATCTTGATTCTTTTTAAGGTGATTGAAAGTAACAAAAGTGTTGGTTTGAAGTAGGTGGGTGCACAATGGAAGGCTCTCTGCTTTGAGTTCCACCTTTTGTTGGTTTAAAGCTTAAACTTGAAGATAATTTATCATGCCTTGAGTGGGCTGAAATTGTAAGTCACAGAATGAGCTAAACTTGTAAGCCAGGATGTGGGCTGAAATGGGGACAAGGAGTCAAGACAAGTGGGTTGGACTTTCATGCCTAGTTAATGTTGTTTTGAATCAAGCTTGTTTTGATTGGCGTGGATTTTTAATGGATATTAAATTAAAATTTTTTATCTCTCTCTCTCTACACACACACACACACACATACATACTATGTATATGGTATCTATACAATTTGTATGCGATGAATATTGTAAGTTAATGAAAGAACCCAATTAACATTTTGAAAAAAAAAAAAATGCCTGTGAAAACCAAGAAGCATTATGCAACATCCGCAACCACAGTTGCAATTTAGAGCTATGAGGCATGTTGCATGATTAGAAGAAACAGTATGTTGGAAATTGATGTTTTGTTATTTAAAAAGCTTATTTGAGTTGTTGGGAAGTAGGGTTGGAAGATTCTGTGAATGTAAGTCAGGTTGGTTGTTAAGGTTTTTCGACTATAGCTTGAGTAACTTGGAAAAAGGTAGAAGAAAAAATGTTACAAATTTTTCTGGATGGGGTTATATCAAAATATTGTAAAAGAGTAGAAGATGGGCTCAGTTTTCCCTTCCCGAGGAGTAGGGTTCTGAAGAATGAATTTTTGTGCATTTCTACTTGTTTGATTTCCTTTAAAATGTGAATAAAAAAAAAAAAAACACAAAAACAAATAAACCAAGTGTTTTTCTTTCATGTCCATTTGTCGCCTCAGGGTTCATTAATTTATGCAGTAATGGATGTTTTATAGAAATTCTTTCATAATATAGGAGACCTCTTTATCAACTTTGTCCATTGGATTTTGCTTGCTAGGAGGGCATTTTGGGTCAGGAATTATATGCATGCTTGTGTCTGTATATGAATCCTGTGTCTTTTATTGGTAAACACATTTGTGTCTTCCATCTGAGTCATGGAAACTTGTCCTAGAAACCTCACTATTATAGTAATCAAGCAAGTTTCTTTGGTTATGTCTCATGCATAATCTTCTTATTGAGCTTTATGTGTTCTGAGATCCATTTTAGGGGATCATCTAAATAGAATCTTGTATTCTATAACTTAATCTTTTATGATGCATTAACTTTGTCGTAATATAGTTTGTTCCTTCAAGTTTCGGATAGGTCCTTGAGACATTTGTAACCAGAAAATGTGTTTTGGAGAAGCATATTTACATACTTTGACTAGTAAGCTGCATAACCATTTTAGTTTATTTCCCCTTTTAGATACAAAAATAATTGGTCACTACAATATCTTGTCCAAAGAACTTTCTTTGTATCTTGTTAAAAATATTTATCAGGAGCATTCCTTTTGAGAAAGAAGGGAAAGAAATTTGAAAAATGTAAAAGTATGCAATACATCACAGTTTCAAAGTACTGCCTATTGAAGTTCGTTCTGCTCCTACTGAAGGCAGAACTAGTGTCTCAGGTTTATCATCTTGAATATTGTAACAAGTCCAAAGTCCAGAGACACCCTTCATTAAATATAGGAAGTCCAGTAGTTATATCTGTCTGCAAGCATTTCTCATGTCATATAGGAATTTTATGACACTTGGGCTAAGTGTGACGATAGCTATTAAAGCAGCAGATTACCAGTTATGTCCACTGAGAAGGCTAGCAGTCTGACTGCAGTTTTTCAAGTGATTTTATCTGTCTTTCTTGCATATTCACATAGACCTTACAAAATACCAGTAAAACGACTTTGTATGGATGTTCTGGTTTCCTGTTGCTTATTAAGATAATCTATACATCCAATCTTTGGTTATCATTTTCTGGGATCAATTGGAATGATCTTTTCTTTTCTTTCTGGTTAGAGGCACAGTGGAGATCCACTTCGTGTGTACATGGACCTTGAGGCTGGCAGAAGGCGTTCAGGTCGAGAGGATCTATTCATCAGTTACCATGCAAAAGATGATGTTCAGTCAACTTATGCTGGTGCTCTCTTTCATAATGGTCGAAATTATCACATATCTTCATATAAGAACAATGTGAGTAGTTGGTTTATATTCTTTGTTCACGAGTTCTCAATATTCCCCTTCGATAAATACTTGGTCGTAATACATTTGGGTTTCCTTTTTTTCTTTGATAAATCTATTTCTAGGAGACACTTGTATATTGGTCTTCATCACGCTGCCTTTCTCAAAGAAATCAGCTTGCTAAGAGTTTCCTCAGGTTGCTGCCGCACCACTCCTTTGGCAAATGTCTGAACAATGTTGGTGGTTTAGACATGGCCCTTTCCTTCTACCCTGAGTGTACCAATGATGCTAATACCCCGAAGTGGTGGGACCATTTACATTGTGCCATGTCTCATTACAAATTTGTCCTCGCAATTGAAAATACAGTTACGGAGAGCTACGTGACCGAGAAGCTATTTTATGCTTTGGACTCTGGTGCGGTTCCTATTTATTTTGGAGCTCCCAATGTGCTGGACTTTGTTCCTCCACATTCAATTATAGATGGAACTAAGTTTAGGTCCATGGAGGAATTGGCTTCTTACGTGAAAGCGCTTGCTAATGATCCTGTAGCTTATGCTGAGTACCATGCCTGGAGAAGATGTGGTGTATTAGGTAACTATGCAAAGGCCCGTGCAACAAGCCTTGACACATTACCATGCCGATTGTGTGAGGCAGTTAGTAAGAAAGGTGGGAGAAATGCAAGAACAGAATGAATTGTTTATTGCTTTATGCTTCAGGTTGGTCTCCTGGTATTTTGCAAACCATATATAGTGAATCATCAAATTTGTGTTTGATCTAATTGAATTTTATGCAAAATGACCAATGGGATCTGTTGTAGGTGTGTACTTGGATCTTTTGCATTCATGTTTACAAGATGGAGATATGGTAATTTAGATCCATGTTCTTTACTGAAACTATTTCTCTTTGATTGCAGTAAAGAGAAAGATACATCTTGTTCTGTAAATGAAATTAATGATTGAACTATAGTTATTAAATTACCCAGCATTATACAAATAGACTATAGGCCATTTGGCTATAAATGAAAAAAGTTAATCACCAGCTTGATTTATTGAGGCTCACTTGGCTAGGCTACTTGGAAGTGTGTGTTGTATGCCTTTGTTAACATCATCTTCATCATTATCTTCCTTGTGGAACTTCCATACAGAGGCCATTATTCCACTGCATGTTGAAGGCTTAGACTTTTGGAGCTTGGATTTTTGCTTTTGTTTAGGCTTGTTGTTGCTGTTGTGGATCTTCACACTTTTGAGTTCTTGAGGTCTGTTTTCAAGGTATTCCTTTAACTGCTCTTCGTTCATTCCATCTATTGCATCTGTCTGTCAGTTTTCCCAAAACCAATAAGGATAATTTTATTTTCCAGAATTAAGAGGGTGAATTTTGTGTAAACAATAAGAGTAAGTAATAGATACCCATTTGTTAAGATCATGTATGCGTTTAAGCACAACCTGCTCTTCATTTTCTACCATTTGTAACTTGTCTTGCAATGACACTGCATTTGGCTTTGAACTTGATGCCATCTTCTTGCTCTTCTTTCCTACCAGTGTTGATGATGATGGTCTCCCACTTGACATTTTCTTTTTATCCTTACGATTTGAGGAATTATATCACTCAATCAATCCACCCTTTTATAATAATGATTGAGATGAACCAAATTATTTGGAAAAAGTAAAAAACATAATTAAGACTAGAAACTGAAGTCAATATAACGGTTTAATCAGATGCGGGTCATAAGTTGTAGTTGTAACGTAACATTATAGAAAATGAACATTAGAAGAGAAGCCCCCCAACTCCTGGAAGCTGTTACATACCCCGTTCACCTTTAACATGTGACCTCAACCAAACCAAATCCCAAGCTTTGACATACATACATATCATTTTGATTCACATGTTGAATGTTATATCTATTTAGAGTTTTTAAATAACGTGTATGAGAAGTTAGTTTTTTTTTTTTTAGAATTTAATTATTGTATTTTACAAAAATCGCAAAATTAGTTCAATTATTGGTAAATAAGTGAACATTAACTACCGAGTTCTGTTAATTTGTTTAATGTAAATTGTTGAACTTTTAATTTTTGTTTATCCATTATACATAACTTGTTGAATTGTTGATTTCAAGTTAGTGATTTAACCATAAGGTTTAACACAGCTATCCGATTAGAGTAACTTTTTTGTTTTCATAAAGTACAACTATTAAATTCTGATAAATTAAAATTTAGGGATTAAATTCGTATCTTTCATGAAGGAGATAAGATTTATTAGGATAAATAATCACCAAGAGGAAGATGAATTGGTGTTTTAAAAAATTTAAGCAAAGGTAAATAATGGAGACTCGAGAGTTTATAGTGGTCCGACCGCAATGACCTACCTATACTACCTTAGTTTATTACAACTAAGGATTTCTCAAGTTCACTACATTTGAACCTTTTAAGGACAATGCTTAACCTAGACTTGTCCAAAGGCCGGGTAGTCCACTTGGCTTGATAGGCTTGACTTAATTAGGGTTGGGTTTGGATAAGGATTTTCGCACCTCAGGTCAAGCTGATTCGGCCTAAATTTAATTTAAATAAAAAATATTTTTTAATTTAAATTTAATTATAAAAGTATATAAAATATCAATTAAAAATTATAATACTTAATATTTTATTATTTTTTGAATAGTGAAATGGGCTTTTTAGGCGGGTTAGGTTGGCCTAAAAACGGGCCTAGGCTTGAAATCTTTTTGGAATTGAGCCTCGACCTGGCCCATTGACACCACTAGTTTAACCTTTAGAGTCTTCATCTTTTTAGTAATCAAGATTGGCTCATTTCCCTTGAAGGTTTTCTACCCAAATCCTTAAGTAAATTCTCACAAAAATGAGAAAGAAAATTTGGAAGGATTATCACCTCTAGAAGGTTAATATGTAACAATTAAGCACTCTCATATAACAATACAACACTTGAAAGAATGAATAAAAATTAACCCCACAAATACGTACAAGAAAAAATGAGAACAATAATAAAAAAGATTGGATTTTTGCTCTTAATCTTTGTAAGCTTGTTTATTAACTTGTTTAGAGTGTTCTTATGTTCCATTTATACCCTTATCATAGATTAATAGTCGTTTGAAGATGTTAGAAATAAATTGGAGCTGTTGGAGTCTTTAATAGCTACATTAAATGCTTTTGCAAGTCTTTAGGGACTGACACCTAAGCCATAGGGGTCTAGTTGCTTTGGTCAAAAAGTGACTGTTGAGGTCATGAGTACCGCACTTCAACTTGGAGGGGTGCGGTACCTCTTCATTTTTGGTGCGTTACCACTTCATGGGGGTGTGATCCCTAAGAAATGGAGTGCCTTAATAAAATACGTGGGGTACGATACCTCTGTATCCAAATTGCTTACTAACTCTTAGGTATCGCTCCCTTTTCCAAAAAGGTCTGATACTCATGAGTCACTTTGCCCATTGACTCTTGGGTACCACACCTTTTTGGTCAGGGTACCGCACTTGACCTAGTGTAACTTAAAAATTGTGCTTTGCATTTTAAACATTAACTTGAAAATAAATTTTCAAAAAACTATTTTACCAAATTTGATTTAAAGACAGTTTGTTATATCAAAATATTAGAAAATTAAACTTTAATAATCTCTCCTTTTTTATATGACAAAACTTAAAAAATTGCCTTTAAGAACTTCCCCTAATTCAATTTTTTTTAAGTTGTGACTCCTTTTTAATAAAAACTTTTCACTACAAAGTTATCAATTTTTAATTTGAATAATTTTCTTTTTGAAAGTATTAAAAGAACAATTATTTATATTTAGACAATTTGAAAGATTTGAAAATTAAGTTTACCCAACATATTTTTATTTAAAAATAAATGTTCAATTTGGCAAAATTTTCTATATTTTATCTCTCCCTTTTTGATATATAAAAGAACATTAGAAAATCAAGGGAGAGATTAAAAAAAGTTATATAAGCATTGAACAAAATATTCATCATGACATATGGAGGAAATGAAAATAACAGTTAAGGCACAAAAAGTAAAAAATCCAAAATTAAGTCATATGCTACAACTATAAAATAACATTTTAGTTAAGGGTGAGTAAAATTCGATTCGATTTGAAAAAATTGAAAACACGTTCGAATCGAATTAATCGAATCAACTCGAATTTTTTTTTGAATTTTGAAATCTAATTAAGTTGAATTTTCGAATTCAAATAACTTGGATAATTCGAATAAACCAAATACCAACCCTCTTACTTCCCTTCTCCCAACCTCCCCCTCAAGCCCTTTTACTTTCCCCCCAAAAATTGTACTTCCCCCTGAACCCTTAAAACTTTTTTTTTTCACTTTCCCCCCAAAATTTTTACTTCTCCCAAACTCCCAAAATTTTTTTCTTTTACTTTCCCTCCAAAACTTTTATTTCCCCTAAATCTTGTAAAACTTTTACTTCCTCCCAAACCTCAAAAACTTTTTTTTTCAAATTTATGTCGACTATTTATATTATTGAATTAAATTTAACATTTTTTTACTATTTATATTATTGAATTGTTTAATCATGTTGAATATTTATCATTTTCTGTTAAAATTGAATTATTGATGATGTTATAAAATATTCGTGTTAAAATTTTCTATTGGTATCAATTTCACATTTTATCTTTAAAATAACTTTTATTAAAAAATCACATTTTGTACATTTATATATATATATTTTAATTTCAAAATACATGGTGACAAGAATCAGATGATAATTGAAACAATTAAACAAGAAAAGAAGCTAACTCGTATATAAAAGATTAATAAATAAATTATAAGGAGATGAAAGTTAATAACAAATTTAATTATGGTGGGCAAATTTGATTACGGTGGGTGGCAGTGGCTACAAGGGCCAAAAGTCAATTTTTTAATTTAATTTGAACAAATATATTCGATTCGAATTCTATCTCACTTGACTTGATTCGAGAAAAATTCAAATCGAGTTAGGATGATAAAATAGGATTCGTCATCTCGATTAACTCAATTTTTTTTCCATTCCATTCGATTCGATTCAATTCGATCGAACGCTCACCCCTAATCCTAATGGTAAAACAACCAAAATAGAACATCAAGTATGTCAAGCAAAGAACTAAAAACATCCATAACAAGAGAGTGATAGAAAGTAAAAAAGCATGCATAAGTTCAAACAACCTAATCATCTATAGGAGGAGGAGGGAAATGAAACAAAAGAGCTACTGTGTTCTCCTCAAGAGCATACATCTAACCTTCAAATGACTCAGAAAAAGAATCAAATCGAGCATCAAAATGAGCATGAATTTCATTGGAGGTGACTCAAAAAGACTTGAAAACCACGGATGTACGAGGAGAAGTAGGGGCGGTATTGCCAGTGACCTTGTCATCCTCTTTTGGTTGTTGAACTTGATGAGCAGGATCAATATCGACATTGATACCTAGCTTATGAAAAAGGATGGATAGGAGAGTTAAGGTCTCTTGATAACCCCTATTATATGAAGAAAGATGATCGATGCTAAGTTCAACTTATGTTTGGTTTGGATGCAATGGAGGATCCAATAATCCATAAGACGAATTGTGGCATGTTTATGGGTCAGGTCAATTTTCTAAGAGTTGATTAATTGAAGAAAATGATCATGAAGCTCTAGGGAACCAACACTATCTCCATAAGGCTAAATGAATGGACGGAACTCACCTTTAATCTTGTGATCATCGACATTAGGAGTATCTAAATGGGTGGAAATTGTGTTAATATCTATCTTTATTTCAGTACCCATAAGATAAGGCGTAATAGATATGACCCTACAATTGGTGGAATCATGAACGAGTTTGGCACTGGAGTAGAAAGCAAAGACAAGATTGTCATGACAAAGGTCATTATACAACAAGACCTTTGTCCATCCTAACTCGTCAAGAGTGTCAAGTAACAAAAATCAAGTTCATTTTTCAAAAAATATAGTTAATCAGATGGGATGTAAAGACTTTCCGAATGGAGAAATATTGGTTATAATGAGTAACCGTGCACGTCGGTGTTCATACACCGAGCAAAGAATTAACACAAAATATCAAGAAATGAAAAGTACTTTTACTACAAGTGTGAAATGTCGGTTGTAATATTAATGCGTTACAACGGAACACGAAGTGTTCCGAGGATCAAACCTAAGACAGATCATGTGATATGGTGAATGAACAATGATTAAGCATGCAATTATGAAGTCTAGCTAGATAATGACTAAGTGGTATATTACGATAATCCATAAAATGAAATTGATTAAGCTAAATCATACCTAATAGGACTAAATTGCATAAAAACCAAAATCACAAAAGTATTAATCTGATGAAATAAAGTGTTCGATTGATATCCATGTTGCTAATTAACTCTCAGATTAGGGATTTAAATTGCTTAAACTTCTATTCGGTCCAATTTTACCCCTCAACAGCTACACGCCCATGTGCCAGCCCGTGTCGATTTCCCAACCTGCTTCCCAGATATGTGAAAAAACCCAATTTTTAGGCTTTCTGAGCATTCTAAAGTCTATAAATACCAATTAGAAGAAGACCTAAGGGGGCAACCAAAGAATATTAGAGAAAACACTCGAAGAATGCCATCCGAATCAGCTCAGAAGCAGATCTCCCTCAAGATCAGGGGCGAAGCCAGAGGGGCTGGCATGGGCCCCGGCCCCCCTAAAAGGTAAAATTGCTAGTTAGGCCATTGAAATTTTTTAAAATTTTAAATTAGTAAAGGTAAAATTGCACTTTGGCCCCCCTAAAATTATAAAATTTTGATTTAATCCTTTACAAATTAGAAAGATATAAACTATAAAAAATTAAACTTCATCCGGCCCCCCTAAAAAATTTTCCTGGCTTCGCCCCTGCTCAAGATCGAAGATCTCTATTTAATCTTTTTTGAAGTTTTATTGAGTTTTTTTATGTCTTGTGGTTATCCTAACTTTGATATGCTTCTATTAAGGATTATGAACTAAATTCTCTAGATACCTAGGGAGGATGAAACCTATGATAAATCTTATTATTTAATTTTTGTTTTTACGCGATAAATACTTGATTCTTGTTCTCAATTATGTATGCTTATTTTGTGTTTTAATATTTTTGGGATATTAATTCATGTTTAATGTGCTTATTTCAGTGGAGCAAAAGTCCTTATTTAAGAGTAAATCTAGCATAATTGAGTGGAGTTGCATGCAATCCTAGAAATAGGACGACATAAATCTACCGGATTAGAGTCAAATCTAATAGGGGAATCTATAGATCGAATTAATGCGGCGATAGAGGTTTTAATTTGAAAGAAATTTCAATTAATTAACCTAGAGTCAGTTGTTCTTACTCTCGAAAGAGATATTAACATAATTTAGGGATTTCTACGGATCAAGACACAAGTGAATAAATCGTTTAATTCAGATTCAGTATAATAGGTGAAGTCTAGGTGGATTCTTTCTTGGGTACTGTCTTTCTCGTTGGCTATCTTCAATTATTTTCCTATTTCATTCTCTGTTCCGTTCTTAGTTAGATTAGTTTAGTAATTTTAGGTTAAAAACAATCACTCCAATTTGTTGGCTAAATAATAGAAAAAGGGTAATTACTAGTACTTTTAGTCCTCGTGGATACGATATTCCCTACTTACCATAATTATACTATTGTTCGATAGGTGTGCTTGCCTTAGTTGTATTTATAGTTAGTTTAGTGACCATCAAGTTTTTGGCACCGTTGTCGGGACTAAAATATTAGGAACACTCAATTTTTATTAATTTAACCATTTATTTTTATTGCATTTTATTTTTGTTTTTAGTTTAATTTTTACATTCCAATCTTTTTTTTATTTGCTTCTGGCAGGTTCCTTTAGTTTATGACTAGAAGAAACCCATCAGGACCATTATTATTTGGCAGTAAGATTGAAAGTACAGCTCGCAAAAATCATAGAGAAGTAAGGTAGAGTCGACAGAGTGTAGTAGACAAGCAAGAGGACGTTATTATTATTACTGAGGAGATGTGTGATAATCAGAATAATCAACTACCTCCTGTAGTTGCTGCAAATCTAGATTCTGTTCCTCGTACTATGTACGATTATGCCAAATCCACTCTAATTGGGGCTGAATCGAGTATTGTGAGACCCACTATTACTGCAAATAATTTCAAAATGAAGCCGAACACTATTCAGATGGTACAACAATTTGTTTAGTTCGATGGTTTGGAAGACGAAGATCCAAATACTCATTTGACTAATTTTCTGGAAGTATGTGATACTTTCAAGATAAATGACATTTCTGACGATGTCATTCGCCTATGGTTATTCCCTTTCTCGTTGAGGAACAAAGCTAAACAGTGGTTGAATTCTTTACAACGAGGTTCTATCACTAGATAGGATCAAATGACTGAGAAATTCCTACTAAAGTACTTCCCACCGGTTAAGACAACCAAGTTAAGGAATGATATCTCTTCCTTTGTTCAGATCGATTTAGAGACCTTATATGATGCATGAAAGAGTTATAAAGACTTATTGAGATGGTGCCATCACCATGGGTTTCTTTTATGGCTATAGGTTCAAACCTTCTACAATGGTTTGAATCCCTCAACTAGGCAGTTGATCGATGCAGCAGCCGGTGGTACTCTAAATAATAAAACACTCGAGGCGGGTTATGATTTTATGAAGGAGATGGCACTGCATAATTATCAGTGGCCAGTCATGAGGACAAAGCCGATGAAAGCAGTCGGTGTTTTTAACTTAGATGCAATCACCATGTTATCGAACCAGGTAGAACTTTTAAATAAGAAAATTAATAGTTTATATGTTTCTATGCACGTACATCCGGTGATTCAGTGCGATACGAATGGAGGAGGAATGAACAATCTAGAATGTCTACCCTACGATCTTGGCTTAAGAACGAACAAATAAATTATATGGGTAATAATTCTAGGCTCAAAATAACCCTTATAGTAATACCTATAATGCAGGTTGGAGGAACCATCCTAATTTCTCTTGGGGTGGTCAAGGAAATCAAAGAACACAACCCCCTCTAGGCTTCTAACAACAACCTTACCAGTAAGAGAAGAAGCTGAACCTTGAGGAGATGTTAACGACGTTTATCTCGGTGTTAGAAACCCGTTTTCAAAATATTGAAGCAGCGCTTAAAAATCAACAAGCATCGCTCGAGAACCAAATAAGTCAGCTTGCTAAGCTAATTTCAAAAAGACCACAAGGTAGCTTACCTAAAAATACCAAAACTAACCCAAGAGAGCAGCTTCATGCAATTACTGTTCGAGATGAAGAAAGGTTAGTTAAATCTGAATCAGAATCGAGGCAAGAAAGTTTTGTAAGTAACAGTAAGGTTGAGGTAAGCCAGAATGAGAAAAAACTGGTTGGTAAAGAATATAAACCTCAAGTGCCATATCCTAATGCGACGAAAGGAGACCATACGAACGAACAATTTGGTAAATTTCTTAAACTTCTGAAAAATTATATATTAACTTACCATTTATTGAAACTCTTTCATAGATGCCCAATTTCGTTAAATTTTTAAAAGAGCTTTTGGCGAACAAAAGGAAGTTAGATGACTCGCCGACTGTGGAGCTAAATGCAGTTTGCTCAGCCATACTACAAAATAAACTACCCAACAAATTGAAAGATCCAGGGAGTTCTACTATTCCTTGTTTAATTGGTAGTTTGAATGTTAATAATGCTTTGGCTGGTTTAGGGGCTAGTAATAATGTCATGCCTTATAAAATGTTTAAGTAATTAGGTCTTGGGAAACCCAAACAAATGAGGATGAGTATTTAATTAGTAGATAGAACCATTAGATTTCCTAGAGGTATTATTGAAGACGTACTTGTAAAAATTGATAAATTCATATTCTTCAGTTGATTTTGTTGTTTTAGACATGGATGAGGATAGTTATGTACCTCTGATTCTAGGTTGGCCTTTTTTAGCAACTGCTAGAATTATTATTGATGTTGGTACAGGTGAACTAATACTTCATGTCGGTGATGAAACGATTATTCTCCAAGCTCGTGATTCTGTTAAGACATCTAGTGATCGAGATGATTATACAAGTTTTGTTAATATGACTAACCTTGTGGCTCAACCTTCTTTGTAGGAAATCTCTAGAAAAAATGTAATGGAGCCATGTTCTAGTCCATGTGACAGAAACAAAACAACTTATGAAGAACTAATGTTACAGATCGATGAATTAGACGAATAACGGACACATGTTTGAAACTAAGAATACACGATGCAAAGCTAAAGCGACACCATGATGAGCATGTGGTTGGAAAAAACCAATTTAAGATTGGGGACAAGGTACTACTAGATAAAATGGATCCATGTATTGCCACTTCAGAGCTGGATGCAAACGGATCAAAATCATTTACGGTACTAAATGTCTTTTCATATGATACAATCGAGGTAACTAAGTCTGAACTTGGCACATTTAAGGTAAATAGTACTTGACTTAAACCTTATTTTGATCATAGAATTGATAACAAGAAAAAAGAGCTTCAGCTTTGCGAACCACTGTGACCGTGAGAATACGAGGTAAGTCGAGCTTACACTTTAAATAAGTGCTTCTCGGGAGGCAACCTGAGTGTTAACACTACTAGCTTTCTTAATTTTATTTCATGATATTTTTAATATTAATTAATTTTCAAAATAAAAATAAATGTATTTGACCTACACGGTTTGGACACACGGGTGTATCCCAGGCTATGTGCACTATAAAGGGTTCGACAATGAGTTACACGTCCTGGCGACATGGTTGTGTGACCCACACAGCCTGGACACACGAGCGTGTCCTTGGCCATGCAAATCCTGGGACTTAATTTTTTCAAAATTTGACTATTACACGGCCTAAAGTAGCCCACACGGCCGTGCGACACAGGCCGTGTGGGACATATGGGTGTGTCCTAGGCCGTGTGAAACCTGGTGATATTTATTTCAACTTTAAAACAAGTCAGAGATTTACACGGGCAATGCGCACGGCCGTATGCGAGACACGACCACTCCACACGGACGTGGGAGAAGCAAAGGAGATTGTACATAGCAGTGTGACACGACCGTGTGAAGACTGGGTTAAAAATTTAATCACACACAGGCTGAGACGAACCACACTGGTGTGTGACATGGCCGTGTGGCCCAATGCGGGCCCTTACACGACTGTGTCACCCATTTAACCCTCAAACCCTAATTTTTTTATTTTACTTTTCTCTTCCCCAAACCTCTTAATCTTAGCCGCCACCGACCAACCCTCTTCTACCTCTCCAGCCACCGTCGTTCTCCCCATTGCTCACGCCCTCTCCCTCTTTTCTCCTTTCCTTCTTCCTTCCTCACCTTGTCGAGCACCCATGCTCACTGCCCCTACTCTTCTCTTCACCTCACCGAACCCTCCTGCCTCTCATTCACCCTTGCCGTACAGTCCACACCCACCGACCACACCCTTATCGTCCCCCTTGCATCCCTCTTTCTCGGCCTTCCACCAAGCCGCAACCCCATTACCACCTCTCTCCCACCCCCACGCCGCAACCTCCACCTTCCCCTAGCCTCATTGCACACCACCACAGCCATGTTAACCACTGTCGCGCAACTCCGGCCACCGTCCGTCACTTCATCGATTTTTACCCTCATTATTATTATTATTTATTTTATTTCTTATTCTATTATTTTATTATTTTTCTTTTCTTTACTGATTATTTATTTATTATCTTTTACTATTATTATTATTATGTCATTTTATTCTTCTTTTCTAGTTCTACTTGTTAACTGCTCTTCTTTTAATTTTTATTAAATCGTTAATTACTTATTCTTTATGCTACTATTTTAGATTATTATGATACTTATTTTTCTTCCTTGGTCTATTATATTGAATTATTTGCTCACTTATTCTCTTAATATTATTATTGTTCTTAGTATTCGAATTCGGTATTTATGCTTTCTATTCTTTTCATTATTATGTGATCTTATTTTTCTTATTACTGGTATTTCATTATTTTTCTTATTCTTCTCATTATTTATGCTTTCCATTTTATTTTGTCTTTTTATTCATTATTATTTTTGCATAATTGATTTTAATAAATAGTGTTTTAGGAGTCGATTCTCTATTTTCTGCTGTTTGGATGTTGGTGCGCATCTTAGGATGATTCTTAGTGTCGTATTTTAATTTACATGACTATTTCTCAGCCTTTTTGTTTGTTTATTTGGTGATGCATATTTTATTTTTTGATAGTGAATTCTTTTATTTTATGTATACCATGACGAACACTCGCAGCAAGTCTAAGGCCGCCGTCCTCGCTTCGAAAAAGCGGAAGAGCCCTGGCACAACCTCTTCCTCGAGCACTTCCGTCGAGGCCCGCCATCCCTATATTCAATTTTCAGCAGGTCCCCAAGAGGATTTATATCAGCTACTTCTACTCGGCTTAGGCTGATGTTTTGGTTGGGCCCCTTTGGAGTAGGTCCAATTAGTTGATCATGTTCGAGCCTTTATTACTATAGCTCCATGGGATCGATTTTTCTCCATCATCGAGTCCACATATATGGAGCTAACTTTAGAGTTCTGCTCAACATTTACTCTACAGCATGTGATGACGACTCATGATGAGCCGTGCACCATCATTTTCTGACTCGGTGGCCAAGTGTGCCATTTGAGTGTCCCTGAGTTCGGCGCTGCTTTGGGACTATACATTGCGGAGTTTGTGAGTGCCGAGAACTTCTTTCGCCTACATCGGCACATCCACTACTCGCCATCTAGTTGTTGGGTAGATCTTACGGCGAGTATGACACCTTATCATGTGAGTCGCTCCAAGGCGACTTCTCTCCCTCCAGCTTTACTGTATATTCATGCCCTTTTAGCTCATACTTTGATCGGTAGGAGGGAGAGAACCGGAGTCGTCAGTACTACCAATGCATATTTTTTATGGAGCATGGCCATCGGGCATATTTTTGATTTAGCCTACTTTATCGCCCTTGCCTTCCGCCATCAGACAGACCGCAACAGAAAGTGTCCTATTTGTTTAGGCCCTTATGTGACTCTACTAGCTCGACACTTCAATCTCCTTGACACACCGAAATAGTGCTCTACGCTTACACTCACCGGCCAGATGTCCCCACAAGGAATATCGAGCATGACCCATATGAGGATGATCGAGCGGCTTCGTGGAGTAGATCCTCTTCAGTACCTATTATTTCATCCTAACTCTCAGAATGAACCCGAGGACTTCACTGATGATGTCCCTTTCCATCACAAGGACCCACCTTATCCTCCACCCTTGAGTCACCGTCCTATTTCTTCTGCTGCTACATTAGAGGACCTCTCCGTGTAACGCCCCGAATTTGGGCCTAGTAGAATTGGGCCCATTGGGCCTTGGGCGTGGGAGCGTTTAAAATTTTTGAGAATAAGAGAACAGCTCTAATGCGTGTTGGATCCATTAGGCAAGTGATTTTGGAAGGTTAGGGGGCTTCTATGAAGTCCCGGGATCAAACTTGGGCTTTAGGGAAATTTTGGTTTTAGGTGAATAAAACCCTGGGAGTTAGTAGGTAGGCTTTAAGAATAAATTGTGGAGAAAAATGACACAAAAAGGAGTTGTGGTCTAGTGGCAAATGGCGCCACATAAGAGACAAGAGAATGACGCCACAAGGAAGTAAGGGGGTCCAAGGTTCAAGTCTTGGTGCTTGCATTTTGATTTTCTTTTTAAATGGACTTTAGACTTTGGCCATATACTTATATTTAGTTGCGCATGTTTTAAGACAACAAGGAGCTAGTTGGTAAAGTGGCTAGCAGCGTGGATTATGTTACAAGGGAGCCTGGATTCGAATCTCATGACAAGTAAGGGAGTATTTATTTTGCGGATTGGACGGCTAGAGTTTGTGTTGGATTTAAACTCTGCCGAAGGAGGGATCCCACATCGGAAAGCTAGCAAGAGGGAAGGTAAGAAGTTGGCTTTAAATAGAGCAATATATGAGGAGAGTAAGCATACCTGGTTGGCGTTGGGCATAGGAGTGCTTGGAGCGCGGTTTAGCAGCTTTAGATTCCTATCAGGTGTGTATTTCGCCCTACTCTAGCTGTAGAGCGGCAAATTGCCGAAATGCCAGTCACACGACCATGGTAGCCACACAAGCGTGCGAGTGCACGTGTGGGAGCTTCGACGCCATAGTTGAGGCC
Source organism: Gossypium australe (assembly GCA_005393395.2). Classification (NCBI taxonomy): domain Eukaryota; kingdom Viridiplantae; phylum Streptophyta; class Magnoliopsida; order Malvales; family Malvaceae; genus Gossypium; species Gossypium australe. The sequence goes on from CM016626.1 coordinate 123,198,469, forward strand.
ACCATGAGTATTCTTGTGGGTTGATGTTGTTTGGGCCAAACGGGGCCAAGTGGGCCCAATGGGCCTGTGGGCCCATATGAATAAATTGTAGGATCGTGTAATAAATATTAGACTGAACTATGTGAATCTCATACTTGTGGCTAGATTTGGGCTAAATGGGCCATACGAGTGTGTGGGCCCAATTGGGCCGAGAATGGGCCTTAGGCCCATTTGCATCGTTATCTCTGTTTAGAATACCCTAGTTTGCAAAATTACCTAAATACCCCTAGTTTGTAAGATTATCGAAATACCCCAGTTTACGAAATTACCAAAATACCCTTAGTTTGCAAAATTACCGAAATACCCTTGGTTTACAAAATTACTGTAAATACCCTTAGTTTACAAAATTACTGAATTACCCTCGACTTGTAAAATTACCGAAGTACCCCAATTTGTAAATTTATCAAAATACCCTCAGATTGCAAAATTACCAAAACACCCCTGGTTTGTGAAATTACTGAAATACCCTCTATGGGTAAAGTTACCGAAATGCCCTCTATGGGTGGGTAGAGTTACAAAAATACCCTCGATGGGTAAAATGACCGTTTTACCCCTAACGATTAAATGACCGTTGTACCTTCGTGGTAGTACTAATGTTGCATGTGTTAAATGTATGATTGATTATGTTTGAGATGCACTGCATACATGGATTAGTTATGAGTAGAATTACTGAATTACCCCTGGAGGGTAAATTACTAAAATACCCATGGAGGGTAAATTACTGAAATACCCTCAGTGGGTAAAATTACTGTTATACCCTTAAGGGTTAATTAGTATGATTGTGTGTATTCTGTTTAACTGGTTATGATGGTAATTTATTTCATACATCATTCTGATATGTGCTTTGCATACATGACATTCTACATGGGATTGGGATTTTGTAATTGGAGGAAGTGATTGATTTGTTAGGGTCGCACGGGTCGCCCGAGACGACTGTGGACTCACTGATTTGATTGTTAGGGTCGCACGGGTCGTCCGAGATGATTGTGGACTCACTGATTTGATTGTTAGGGTCGCACGGGTCGCTCGAGACGACTGTGGACTCACTGATTTGATTGTTAAGGTCGCACGGGTCGCCCGAGACGACTGTGGACCCACCGATTCGATTGTTAGGATCGCACGGGTCGCCCAAGATGACTGTGGATCTACCGACGACTTTAAGCCACTTATTTTCTGGCAGCTCGGCTACGTTCTTGGTGTGTAGGGCTAGGTGGGTTGACTTGGTCCCCGCAGGTGTGTAGGGCTGGTACGGGGGTGTGTAACGGATGGATTATTGGGTTGGACTGCATACTCTGTTTGTATTAATATGTTATAGGGCTAAGGCCTAGATTGTTACTAAATATGGCTTAGGCCCAGACTGCTTCTGTATGGGCTTTGGCCTAGTCTACTTCTGTATGGGCTCGGGCCCAGTTAGTAACTGATTAGGGGATTACACACTGAGTTCTCGTAACTCACCCCTCCATTTTAGCCTTGCAGGTGATCCTCAATGTTAGAGGATTTGGAGTCGCAGAAGACTCTGTGGTGGCCATACGTCGAGAATAATTCTCAGGAACTTAGTAAATTTTCGATTTTGCTTTATTTTAGTTTTATTCTATTTTGGGTTAATATTTTTGTAATAAGGCCGTTGGTATAAATTCTTTTAAGTTTTCCTTAATAACTGCTAAATATATAAATACGTAGTTTTCTTAAAACGACACCTATTGTTTTAAAAAATATCACATTTTTGCAATTCACTTAATTTGATTTCTGTTATAAACAAGTTTTGGGAATAGTAACAATAAGAACAACAATAATATTTTTACAAGAAAACCAAAAAAACAAATTTGATTTTTTACAAACAACAAAGCTCGAAGTTTTAAAAAGAATACGAACAACTTATTAATGAACACGTAGTTTTTAAACAACCCTTCTATGTGACATGCTAGATCCGGTCATAACGTTTAGGCCGGGTTTGGGGTATTACACTCCGAGCGGTTCACTCGCTTGGCCAGCACTGCTTTTAGAGGTTCGATAGTATTGACGCGACACTGCAGCAGATCTGTCAGCACCTCCACATCTCTTCTTCGGAATCGATGACTCACCCTACTGATGCTCCGATGATGAGGATAATTGATTTTATTTGTTTTCTTTTTAATTATATTTAATGTTTATGTTTTTTCCATTTTTAGTTATTTTGTTTTATTTTTATTTTCTTGTACTTCTTTTAATTATTATCTTTTGAACTATATTTTTATGGTTGTTTCTACTCGAGTTATAACACCTTAATCTTTTTCACTATTTGTGTTTAATTTCTTATTAGTTTGCTCAGAATCAGGCACTATATCTAGATTTGTCTACAATTTCGCTTTTCACCATTCTGGCAATTTCATCCAATATTCAGGGTAGTTTCAGTTTTCTCCTTCTCTTATGATATTCTATTTATACTGTGATTATATCTGTTTGTACATTGAGAAGAATGTACATCTTAAGTGTGTGGAGCTTATTTATATAATTATTAGAAAATTCTTGAATTATGTCTTGTATTTCATTAATTTTTTCATACTTCCATTAGAATGAATTTTTGTCGATTTGGAATATTTGATTGATGTATTTTAGATTAATTTGCTGATAATTGTGTATTGGTTGATTTAAACTTGCAGAAATGAGAGAATCAAGCATGATAAACTATTTTCCAGAAATTAAAATTTTTAGGTTATTTCTCTAAATTGAAGTATTATCTTGAAGTTTGAGATTTGCAAGATTGACATTAAAATCCATGATTTTTTGTGAGATTTTGAGCCCTTAGAGCATACATTTTTCTTGCTCATTTATTATTGGTTATCAGTGTGTCAATTTGATTTGTTATTCTAGAACTTGCGTCAATTATACATATCGAGACCACACATTTGATTTGATATATTGAGATGATAAAGGTACTTAGGTTTTAACCCACTTATCCCATAAAAAGCCTACCTTTTTAAATAACCCTTAGTGAACCCTGTTGATCCTAACACACCGTTTCTTAATTTACCCATTAATGTTAACCCATAACTCATTTTTTGTTCGTTGAGAATTTTTCCCGTTTTATTAACTCCTTTTTTGTCGAGATTTGATTCGGTTAATTTCCTAGCTATGCTCTTTTGGTTAATCCGCTGAATTATTTATTATGATTTAAAAAAATAGAAAATATCAAAGGAAAAAAATATTGATTATTATTTAGTTCTATGATTGAGCTTGAACAGTTAAATTCATATTTTGAGAAGAAGCTCGTTTTCTTATTCTTGAATAGTTCTTGATTTATGCACTTGTTTTTAATTCATCATTTGTTATTTTTCTAGTTTGGTAATTTATCAATTCAATCTCGATTTTAACCATCTTTTTCAGCCTTTCTCCACACCCTTAACCTAAGCCCCATTACAACCTCTTAAAGACCTTTTGATTTGTGTATCATATCATTTTATAGTGGTAGAGATTTAATTTTCATGCAAGCCTATGGTAATGACTTTTCATGTTTCACTATTGAGTGCTTATTCTTGAACCTTAAACACTTTGAGTGATGTGAGTGAATATTTAGTGAGGATATCGATTCTTGTCGATTTTGAAATAAAGGTAATTAATTAGATAAGGGGAGACACCTATGTTTTCGTGTTTAAAAATGTTAGCTTGGATTGTTTGAGACTTTAGTGCGCTTTTAGTTGAATTGCCAATGCATGATTATTTATGAATTATTTTGAAACATTATTGCTACAAGTTGAGAAATATTAATTTTAATGTGAGTTGAGGATTTTGTTTGAGGATAAGCAAACGCTTAAGTGTGGGGATATTTGATAAGTTGTAAAAGTAACATATTTTAATCCCATTCTTAATTTGTTTTTGGATGATTAATTATGTAAATAAGTGAATTTGATGCTCCTAATCCTTTAAATTCATGTTTCTATACTTAGGAGAGCCTCTAGGGGTGGAAGGAGCAAAAAACGAGCCACAATCAGACAAATAGAGATGTTTCCAGGATCCACATGGCTTGGGCACTTTCACACGAGCTGGTCACATGCCCATGTGATCCATATGGGTTGGCCAAATGCCTGTGTGATCCTCACAGGCTGCCCACAACTTGCTTCCTAGATACGTGGAAAAACCCATTTTTTAGGCTTTCTGAGCATTCTAAAGTCTATAAATACCAATTAAAAGAAGACTTAAAAGGGCAATCAGAGAAGATTGAAGAAAACACTCGAAGAATGCCATTAGAATCAACTCAAAAGCGGATCTCCCTCAAGATCGATGTGAGGGGAAATAAGTAGAGTGTTAGTTATACGCTTCACTTTTGGGACATGTTTGACTCTATGAGTCTATGTGGTGTAAGGAGATCCATGTATCTGATGTGTGATGATAGAGCTCACTATATGTTTCACAATCCAAGTGCCATCTTATGTTATATAATTGTGTGGAATATGTTCTATGCTTGAATGATTTTATATATGTGCTACGAAAAGACTCCTAGACTATGCATGTTTTAATATTAGATGATGCTAGACTTAAGAATGTGCTATTTGTGAATGAATGATCGGTTGCGTTGCATGATGACATGTTTATGCTGTGGTTATTCTATTCATTCACTGAGCTTGTAAAAGCTCATTCCCTCATTTCAACATTTGCAGATTAGTGACGTTACGGTGTGGGCGGTGTGGTTTCCAATAGAGTGATCCAAGGAAGTTTGGTGATTCTTCGTAGGTGTTTTATTATTCTTTTTTGTTTTGGGGAGAGAAGAAATGTGGTAGAACCTATTTGAGTTGTTGATTTTGGGCATTTGAGCTTTTTTATGTGAACTTCATATTATTATTATGCTAGAATACTTAGTTATTGACGTTAGCATGATGACAAATGTTCAGACTCGGTTTTGGTGTTTTATGCTATCGATTAAGCTTAAGTAGCAGATGTATCAATATTGGGCTTTAAAAAATTGATAACTTTGTGAATTAAACGTACAAGAAACAGAATAGGGATTTGGTATCGATACCATTGCCCGAGTATCGATACTCGGGGAAGAAATATCAATACTTAGTTCGGAGGTACCGATAGTTTTTGACAAATGGGTTTTTAATTGAGAAACAGAATGCTCAATTGGTATCGTTTTTCCAAGTGGTATCGATAGCGCTATAGGAAAATATAGATACCTGATTATCAGTATCGATAGCTACGGACATTTTTGTGAAATTTTGTGGAATGACCCTTATGCATGATTCTGGCTATTTATGTCATCGATTAACGAAAGATTTTGCATGTAATATTGATAATTAACCATTTGAACGTATTAAAACTTGATCGACTTAACACTAGACATTCGAATTATTGAATCTAGCTTTCTATTTAACGCAAATGAGACAAGACGGTGGTGTGGCATCCTGTATTCGGGCCTGGCGACCAGACGGGTATAGGGTGTTACATTCATCCTTATGTCAATCTCTATAATCAAGATTTACAGAAATTCTATGCTAAATTCAACATCATTATGTTTTAGTTAAAACTAATACAATCCACTTAATAATTTAGTCCTATTTAACATCCAAGTTCAACATGCAACCTTTTATCACTAAAAGCTTCAAAAATCACAAATGGCAACTTTTCAAAATTTTAATAGTTTCATGAAATAATCACTTGTCTTGCTAAATCAAGCTTTCAAGATCTCAAAAACATAAAAATGACAAGAAATAGACAAATCAAACACACTAATGAAATCTTGAAGCTTGTCAAACCTTATGGCTTCATGAGAATGGAGAAATGGTGGAGGATGATGAAGAAGAAAGAATATTCTCTTTCTTTCCTTCCACCTTTTTTCTTTTTATGTTATACTTTTTAACTTAATTTTTATGTTAATTTTAACCTTTAAAATCTTAAATTGTCCAATATAAAACCAAATTATATAATTGCCACATTAAACCTTAAAAAAAAAAACTTAATTAAACCTTTTAGCTAAAAAAAATTCATTAGAAATCAAATTTTATAGTTTTTACGATTAGTTCCTATACCTTAATTAAGCATTCAATCTACAAAATTACCAGACTAAAATTTAATATAAAACCATAATAGACTAGTATATATTCTTAATATTTACTGACTATATCGTTGGAAAATAGGGTTTCAAAACCACCATTTTCTATACCACTAAAAATATGTTGTTACAATTTTCCCCGTAAAAAAATGTTTGTCCTCGAAAATCTTACCAGAGAAAAGGTTCATATATTGCAATTTCATAGTTTCTTCTGGTTCCCAAGTGACTTCCTCGATATCATGACGTTGCCATAGAACCTTTACTAATGCTATCCGTTTATTTCTCAACTCTTTAATACCTCGAGTTAGAATTTTCATCAGTTCCTCATTGTATGTCATATCAGACTGTAATTCTATTTCAACCGGAGAAATTACATGGAAAGGATCAGATCTGTATTGTCGCAACTTTGACAAGTGAAAAACATTATGAATCTTTTCAAGTTTTACCGACAAAGCTAAACGATATGCTACGAGCCCTATTCTCTCGAGAACCTTGTACGAACTAATAAACCTCAGACTAAGTTTCCCTTTTTGACTAAAACGTAGAACTTTCTTCCAAGGCAACACTTTCAGGTCATCTTAACGCTAGATTGATAGCTTCAAAATATGCCATTTTTACACTGGACTGATAACTATTATTATAGGCAAACTTGGCTAACGATAGAAATTTCTCCGAACTGCTTTCAAACTCGAGAATAGTACATCGTAACATATCGTCTAAGACCTAAATTACTCACTTTGACTGTTTGTTTATCTGCGGGTGAAAAGCTATACTGAAATTAAGTTTAGTGCCCAAAGCCTCGTGTAGTTTACCCTGAAACCCAAAGGTAAATCTCAGGTCTTGATAAAAAACAGTAGATAGTGGCACACCATGCAATCTAAAAAATCTCGGAGATATACAACTCAGCTAGTTTATCAAGTGAATAATTGCTTCTGGCGGGAATAAAATGAGCTGATTTCATGTGTCTGTCTATACTTACCTAAACAAAATCTTTATTTTTCATTGTCAAAGGCAGACCCGATACAAAATCCATTGTAACTTGTTCTCACTTCGACTTTGAAATCATAATAGGTTGTAGAACCTTGGACAGAACTTGGTGTTTATCTTTCACCTATTGACATACTAAACATTTTGATACAAACTTTGATATCTCACGTTTCATTCTTGGCCACCAATACATCTATTTCAGATCAGAATACCTTTTATTACTGCTCAGATGTATCGAATAGACACTACTATGAGTTTCATTTAAAGTATTCTATTTCAACTTTAAGTCAACAGGTAATCACAATCCGTTACGAAAATATAAGATACCATCCGTACCAATGCTAAAATCGGCCGTCTAACCATCCTTAGCTAGTTTTTGTTTAGCCAAAAATTCAGATCATCATTTTGCAACTCCCGAATTTTCTATAGGAACAAAGGTTTAGGCCTTTAACTCGGCCAAAATAGATCTTTCATGCACAAAATTCAACTGGGTATTCATTGACCTTAATGTGAAAAGAGATTTCCGGCTTAAGGCATCAACAACAACATTAGCTTTACCCAAATGGTAATCAATTATCTAATCATAGTCTTTTAACAGTTCAAGCCATCTTCGTTGCCGTAAGTTCAGTTCTTTCTGAGTCATCAAATACTTCAGACTTTTATGGTCAGTAAAAACGTGACATTTCTCACCATAGAAATATTGTTGCCAAATATTTAAAAGGAACACGACTACGATAAGATCTAAATTGTGATTTGGGTAATTTCTCTTGCGTTGTTTAAGTTGTCAGGAATCATTTGCTATAACTTTTCTGTCAGGCATTAGAATGTAATCCAAACCATTCAATGAAGCATCGTTCTAAACAACAAATTCTTTCCTGGATTCAGGATGAGTCAACACTGGTGCCTCTGTCAACATGGTTTTCAACTGTTCAAAAATTTATTGACATTTCTCCGACCAAACAAAACTAACATCTTTCTGTAATAGTTTCTTCATCGGTAATGCTATTATTGAAAAGTTCTTAACAAAACACTGATAATATATGGTTAAACCCAAAAAATTGTGTACCGCAGAAACATGTTTTAGAGGCATCCAATTTAGAATAGCAAAAATCTTGCTCGGATCAACCTATATGCCTTCCGCTGAAATCACATGACCAAAAAGTCTAGCTTCCCCCAAAGCTAGAACTAACATTTTCTAAGCTTTGCATATAATTGTTTCTCACGTAAAGTATGTAATACGTTTTCAAGTGTTGAGCATGTCCAGACTCATTTTTGGAATAGATTAGAACATCATCAATAAATACAACTATGAATTTGTATAGATGTGGCTGAAAAACTCGATTCATTATGTTCATAAACACTGCAGGGGCGTTGGTCAAACCAAAAGGCATCACTAGAAACTCATAATGTTTGTAATGGGTTCTGAATGTAATTTTCGGCACGCCAACATCTTTAACTCGTAGTTGATAGTAATCGGATTGGAGGTCTATCTTTGAAAACACTGTGGCTATAACACCTCTTACCTATATACAATGCCGGAACAGGGTACGAGGCATTACCGGACTTACAACACAAGCATTCACACAATTCTGTGTCATAAATTTGCGTCCAAATTAAAGCCATTCATATTCGAACATAAAGTCCCTAATACAAGCCTACGAGGCCCAAAACATACTTTAGAAGTGGTTCGACACTAAATTGAGAACTCAGGATATTATTACGAAACATGGAAAATTTTTTACTAACTGCAGGGCTCACACGCCCGTGTGACCTTGGGACACGCCCGTGCTTCAGGCCGTGTTCAAATTAGGGTGCTCTCTTACTTGTGGCACATGGCCGTGCCACACGCCCATGTGCTAGGCTGTGTGGTAAATTAATTTACTTCGAATTAAGTGCAGGTTTCACACGGCCAAGGCACACACCCGTGTTCTAGGCCATGTAGCACACAAGGTTGAGACACACGTCCGTATCTCTGTCCGTGTGCTCAATTCTGGACATTATATTTTGCAACAATTAAGGTGTAGGGGGCATACTGCTGAAACACATACTCGCGGGGCAAACCATGTGTCACACACGGCCTGGACACACGCCCGCGTGTCTACCCGTGTGGGCAAAAATAAGGCTATTTACCAAGCCATTTGCCACCCTCATTTACACCTACACTTACACCAATTCAATGACACAATTCATAGAATACTTAGGCAACCAAAACATCCACAACTAAGGTATCAACATCACATCCACATGCTAACATCTAACATGCTTCAACACCTTAATTTATCGACACAATTCATGCAAGATTCCATAATCATGAATGGTATCAACATATGAATATACTCATAACCAACATTAGCCAACTTACATGGCCATATACAAAAAAGAAATCATTAACCAATATAAGCCAATACATTTGGCCACATTACCAATGACACATATTACAAAATGACCAAGTCCCTATACATGCCATACATTCAAAATGCTAAGACCATTGATACCCAAAATGAGAGTTTGATAGTGTGATCCAAATCTCCGATTATCTTCGATTCCGAGTTAGCTTGGCGACACTATAAAAACATGGAAAATAAACGGAGTAAGTTATATAGCTTAGTAAGCTCGTATATAAGAAATAAGCAACCTTACCATGCATATAACATTCAATTATTGTAACATAATTAAATGTAGAATTACTATGGTCTCATGATCATAATCTATTCCATCATAAAAACTTACCTCATATTCATCATTTCACATATTTATTAAACATGAGCTTTATGTACATACCTGAGCCATATCAAAATGAACTTACACATATTCTCATATTTGAAATACCCATGAACCACTCAGAATAACAATGTCGGATACTCGGGAAAATTTGCACACTAAGTGCCACATATGTAGCCAAAGCTACCTAAGTCTCATATCACATAATCGCTCGCTCTTGAGCTATCGACGGGCCTGCTCACACAAGCTGTCAGTCAAGATGTAGCTACAAGGAGCTGCTCACACAAGCTGTGAAGTATCCGGAACATATGCCAGTATACTCAACCACCGGTAGGACGTACGAGAGCAGCACCCGGATCGCATAATCACATAACACATAATGAACCTAGTGACATGTCACTTGAATCCTAACCTATTCCTAAGGCTCAAACGAGATTTCTTTCTTGTCAATTCATCTTCAGACTCATTGGTAGGATTGTACTCATTCACAAAATCAAACATACAATTCATGCAATATTAAAGCATTTAAATACAATTATTCTAAAGCTTATTTTTAACATACGAACTTACCTCGGTACAAAATGGATAATTGTTCGATTTAGTCCACAATCTTGTTCTTTCCTCGGTCTAGGTTAAAACCTCGTCTTTCTTGATCTATAATATCAAATTTAGCTTATTCAAATATCACATTATTCAATTTAATCCCAAAAACACCTTATGGAAAAAATTACATTTTCCCCTATCTTTTCAATATTTACATTTTAGTTCTTAGGCTCGTAAAATGATTTTCATTCAATTTCATTACACCCAAGCCTAGTCGAACCTATTTCATGCTCATAACAGCCCACATTTTTCATTTATTCACATTTTCACACACATTTTACAACTTTTACAAATAGGTCCTTATTTAACATTTTCATCAAAAATCACTTAGTAAATGTTGTTTATCCAACATCAAACTTCCATAATCTACCATTAGACATCAAAATACACAAATATCTAACATGGGTAAAAATCTAGACTTTGATTTTCTTCCAAATTAGTCCTTGAAATAGCTAAATCAAGTTACAACATTCACAAAAACGTAAAAATCATTAAAAACGAGACAAGGACAGACTTACAATTGAGGTTGGAAGCTTGGCCAAAAACCATAGCTATGGCGACTTTTCAAATTCGGCACAAGGGGACTAAATTGGAGAAGACAAAATCTTTTTATTAGTTTTGTTTGTCTTTATTTACCATTTTACCAAAATGCCCTTAATGCCAAATTTTGAAATTTCACCTAGCCATGTCCATTTTTGTCCATACTAAAGTATAATGGTCTAATTACCATTTAAGAACCTCCAATTTAAAATTTTATAGCAATTAGACACCTCTAGCTGCTAGAACACACATTTTGTACCTTTTACAATTTAGTCTTTTTAACTAAATTGAGTGCCCAAACATCAAAATTTTTAAACGAAATTTTCACGAAATCATTCCATAAAATTGTAGACCATAATGTCAAATTTGTGGTCCCGAAACCATTGTTTCGACTAGACTCAAAATCGGGCTGTTACAGTGGCTCCTTTCAATTGATCGAATAATTCATCTACATTGGGCAGTGGATATTTATATTTTTATAGTGACTTTATTCAATTTTTGATAATCAATACAAAACGTCATCGACCTATCTTTCTTGTTCACAAATAAAACTTGTATGCACCAATGGATACACTCGGTCGAATAAAACCTCTGTCAATACATTCTTGTAAATGTATTTTTCATTCTTTTAGCTCAGTTGGAGCCATTCTACACGGGGTAATTGATATTGGAGTACTTCTAGGTATTAACTTTATAGCAAATTCAACTTCCCATTCAAGCGATAATCTAATAAACTCCTCAAGAAATACATCAGTAAATTCACAAACGATCGGTACCTGACCAGTCTTCATTTTTGATGCTCTGTTATCTATAATATAAGCTTAAAATGCTTCGCAGCCTTTTTTGATCAATTTCTATGCAGACTTACCAATATCACATTCTTAATACAATCAGGGGGCATTGTCTACATATCAAATCAACTATGACACATTGACCTGACAAGTTTGTTACCTTGACAACATACTTAATTGAGTCTACTAGTATATTCTTTTTTGTTACTAACGTAGCATATATACATGAATGTCTTGGCCTAGGGTCAATCAATGTGTGTATAGTAACATCAAAGATAGAGAAGGTACCGCCAATAACATCAGGAGCTGAGGCTTCTTCACGAGCATGAATAACGTAAGCCCATGCAAGAGCTCGAGCTTTATATAGTACACTTGCATCTTTTGTTGCACCTCTATTGACTCCAGCAGTACCACTATTTCTTGGTCATCTTGCTCTCGTAGAAGTAACTACTGATTTCATATTCTGATCTCTATTTTGGTCAGGTTAATTTGGACATTCTTTTTAAAAATGAACAAAATATACACAATTGAAACAAGATCCATCTTTCAACCTACACACACCAAAGTGGTTTCTACCACAGTGATTACATTTAGGCATATTCATATTGTCACATTCCAAAAACCAGGTTAGTAGAAATTGGGTTAATGAACCGAGAGAGTGGTAGCTCAAATTTTATTTATTTATTTATTTTAGATGATCTTTTGATATTAATAAATATCAATTATAGTGGAGCTGTCCATGATGACTTGTGTTCGAATTCCTTCCCTCACATTATTTTCTATGTGGGTCAATTTTGCCTCAAACCTTAGTAAAGGTCACACAATATTTTTAAAATAAATGTGGTAGGAATTAAAACAATGAAGTGAAGTGATCAAGTGGTTAAGTGCTTCTAAGCTATCCTAGAGGTTCTAAGTTCAAATCCTCTTGTTCTCATCATTTTATTTAATTTGTTCAACATAATTTCCATATGCATAATGTGTTTTCTGTCCACCCCATTATTACCATGTTTAAGAGGATTCTTTTCCCTCTTTATGTGTCAAACTTACCATATGTTGAGGTAACATGATCCCTTTTAGGCTCCTATGTTTCCTCTTCTTCCTTTCACTTTATCTTTGCCAAAAATCAAGTGTTGACCATAGTAAAACATCCTATTTTTGTCCACCTCTCTTATTCCCTCTCTTTTCTTTTCTTTTTCCTCTCATCTCCATTCCATTTTCTCTCATTTTTGAAAAAACAACTACCACCTTCAACCACCATCTAAAATTCCTCCACCGCGAGTTATAGCTTCACCACCTCTACACCACCGTTCAAGGTTCTCTTCTCTTCATCATTTCTTTCTATCACCTCCCTTCACTGCCATTGTCGTCGTCGTGAACTGCTACGAACCATCGCGGGAAAACCTTTCCCCACCACTTTTTTTCTTTTCTTTCAATATGTGACCTAACCCTCCCACTTTTTTTATATTTTTTTCTCACCTCATTGGACCACCGTCGGACCTCCATCGCCAACGCCATTTTTTTCGTCGAGTTTTGGTTTTCCCCTTTTTCTTTCTCGTTCAATCTCTCCCATCTCTTTTAAGGTTTCAATCATCCTATTTTATTTATTTTGTGACCAAGACTCATTGATCATGTAATCCTTTTAGATCGTTAAACCTCTCCTCTCCTTCGCCAAGATTCATCATCGATTTCGTTGTGTTATTGAGTAGTGACCAAACGACGCTAATCCAGAAAATCATTAGTGTGATAATCAATCTTTAATTAATAAACCATATTCGATGGATCTATACTAAATTACATATTTGTTGTGTCATAACCCAACTTTGCACGGGCAAATAAGCCCAATTACAAAACTCATTAAACAGCCCAAACCCAAACCCAAAATCAACCAAAACCTACCCAAACCCATCTTATAACCCAATTACAAAACCCAATTAAACTTACCCAAACACAAAAAGCCCAAAAACAAGCCCAATTCAGACCAAAAAGTATAGTAACCAAACCCTAGCCCCCTAGGGTCTTCTGCCCACTTGCTCTGCTATCACCGCCACTACCGAAAGCTGCAGGCCACCGCCCTTGTCACCTCAGCACCGCCCTCGCCACTCACCTGCAAGGAATTAAAATAGAAGCGACAGGAAGCAAAGAAAAGATTGTAAAAGAAAGGCTATAAAACCCGATTTTGAACTAGTGTAAAAGGATTTTTTTTCTCTTTGACTATCAATACAAAAACAGATTCACCAATATTAAGCAATAGATCTGCAAATACAAAAACAAAGACAAACCAAAATAGCAAGATTGAGCATTAAACTACTAAAAAATCAGAACTGAGATCGAATGAGGTGATATTCTCTCTCTTTTATTTTCGAAGTATTCTTCCTTCTCTTTTCTTTTTCGGCATATATATATAATATTAAAGAGTATTAAAAAAGAATAAAGAATATACATTTTACCCTCTTTTTGAACTTTTGGCCACCGCGCAGTTGCCCGCGACGGCGCCGGTGACAGAGGAGTGGCAGTCTGACCGCCGGATTCAGGCCGAGTCCCCCTGGACCTGCAGAGAAAAAAAGAAAAAAAGGGAAGTTTTTTTTAGCAAGCAACTGAAATGAAAGTTTTAGGGTTTATTTTCATTTATATACACTCGGTAAAACGATGTCATTTTGGCCGGCGTCCATAAGCCCCAAAACGCAGTCGTTTCACTCTGGCCCGACCCGAGCTGACCCGCTCCAGCCTAGGATCCGCGCGTTTTTCATCGGAGGGGCTAATTTCACTTTTAGCACCTCCACCTTTTTATATTTCTGCAATCAGGTTTTCATTTGTTTCCAATTTTGCCCCGCGATTTTGTCCCGAGTTCAATTGACTCCCCTCTGATACTGCGCGTTTTATAGAAAAGGGGTATTGCGCATCTTAGTCCTTTCTGGCTATTTTCATGTGCAATTTAGCCTTTTTCTCTATTGTTTATTTCGAATTAACCTCAAAACTTCCGTTCTAAATTCAATTTAGCCCGTTTCTTTAATTATTTCGCAAATTTTTCTTATTATTATTACTATTATTTAATATTTTTATTTTACTACTGTTAATTATGTATTATTATTATTATTTCATTATTACTATACTATACAATTATTATTAGTATTATTATCCTTATTTTTATTAATATCACCATTATTCTATTTTATTTAACTATTATCACGATTATATTATTATTACCGTTATTTTCACTGTCATATTACTAATATTATTTTTTACTTATATTATTATTATTTAATTTTGTTATTGTTAATATTAATGTATTATTTTCATATTCATTTAATTATCACTTATATTATTATTCTCACCTTATCATCATTATCATTATTATTAGTAGTATTTTTACCTATATATTCATTTTCTTAGCCTAATATTATATCATCAAACAAAATACATTTTGTAAAATCATCATATTTCATCTAAAAAGATTTTAAAATAAGGCAATGTTTTGTGTTTAGAAATTCGGGGAATAGTGCCCTAACGTGCTGGGTTGCGATTTTCCGTTTGACTAAATAACCTAACATCCTTTTAACAAACTTCGTAAATCATGAGATGACTTTAATTGCGAGAGATTAAAACATTGTGTCCTAACGTGCTGGATGTGATGTTTGTATCCTCTCGGAACAAAGAAATCTCAAATTTCAGCCCAAATTATCCAAACATTTTCTAAAGGATTCGTATTTTAAAATCTTTTCAAATTTCTGACATTAAGACACCAATTAATCAACTTGGTACCAATTTTGGGCGTGACGAGGGTGCTAACCCTTCCTCGCACGTAACCGACTCCCGAACCCATTTTCTCAAATTTTGTAGACCCCAAAAAAAACACTGTTTTAGTAAATCAAAACGTTTTAAAACAAAGGTGATCTGATCACACCAAATAAAGATCGGTGGCGACTCCCATTTTTCATTTTCATTTCCAAAACCCAAGTCGATTCCCGTTTTCAAAAAAATGGTTACGACAGCTTGGCGACTCCGCTGGGGACTATAAAGAGAGCCATGCTGTAAATTGATTATTCTTTGTCTTTTGTCAAAAATTTGAAAATTCGATTTGAAAAATTATGATCCTTTTTATTGCATGTTGTTGTAATCTCGGCATTGCATTGCATGATCGTTGTGGTCACACCCTCTTAAGTGGGAGTGAGAAGCTACTCCTTCGTGAGGCTTTCACCTCCGTGCAGGATAGTGAATTGCTTTCGGGATACATCCGTACCTATGTCTTCGTGAGATTTTCATCTCCGTGCAGCCATAGGGGAATGTATTCCCCTGAACTGAACTCAGTCCGTATGAGCCTATAATGGGTGAGGATTGAGGAATCTGCTGGTTCGGGTACGTCTCTTTAGAACCAAACCACATGTAGTGAACCCTAGGAGCCCACCTTAGGTAGAGCCATGCCAAACCCTAGTGGTTACCCGATTAGGTATTTTATTCTTTGCTTACTGTGTATGAAATACTGACTTGCTTCATTTTTATTTTTGCATGGCATATTCATCAAAAAGGTGTTGATTCACATTCGATTGCTAAATAGATAGCTTGTCATGGAAAAGGGGTTTCTTGATAAAGTGGAGGACAATGCGGCCGTCCTAATATGGGTCGAGACAGTGCAGCAAAAGAAAGGAGATAGTCTTACAGAAGGGTACGTGTCAGAATTGTGGGACTTCACACGCATCAGCGTAACCCAAAATAATCTTCAAGAGATGAAAGAGATATGGAGTCAATGGGACGACGAGATCAAGCAACTGTTCTATTGTCATTACGGTGATCTGCCTTATCTGCTTGACATCAAGGTAGACCAGCACTTATTCCGAGCTATAGCCCAGTTTTGGAACCCTGCTTATAGTTGCTTTACTTTTGGGAAAGTGGACTTGGTACCTACTATAGAAGAGTATACAGCTTTGCTCCGTTGCCCAAAGATTCAAACTGACAAAGTTTATGTGAGATCTGTTAATGTCCTCACATTTTTAAAAAAGCTGATAAATATTACGGAGATGAGTGAGCAGTGGGTTACAGCCCAGATAAAACAAAAGGGAGATTGCAAGTGCATCCCTTGGAAAAATTTAAGGGATTTGATCATAGCACTTCCTGATGTGAAGAAAAGGGTTGATATCTTTGCCTTGAGCATTTATGGACTAATTATCTTCCCTAAAGTTCTAGGGCATGTGAACGAGGCTGTCTCTGACTTATTTGACAGATTGGATAGAAGAGTCACACCCGTTCCTACAATTCTAGCCGAAACTTTCAGGTCCCTAAGCGCATGCAGAAGAGCAGGCGAAGGAAGATTCACAGGTTGCGCACAACTCTTACTAGCATGGTTCCACAGTCACTTTTGGAAAGCGGAAAATATATCGTGTCGAATCTTCTCTGAGGACTATTCTCCACTGAAAAAGTTAGCAGCCACACCAAGACGAGACGATCTTACAGAAGAAAACTGGATGATGATTCTACAAAATCTGCAAGAAGAAGATATAGAATGGAAGGCTCCTTTGATGGTTCCTGACGAGATCTTATACCGGTGTGGAGATTTTGTTTGGGTTCCTCTGCTAAGAATATGGGGAGCTGTCGGGTATGCTCCTCTCCTCGTGTTGAGACAGTACAGATCGAGACAGTTTACATCAGCGACACAAGGCTTAGTTCAATTCGAGTTTGAGTACAATAGGGATAATTGTAAAAGCAGAGTTCGTGAAATATCGAGTGCTTGGAGCCGAACTCGCAGAATGAAAAGGTTTGCTACTAACCCGATGACAACCCCTGAATATGACCGGTGGAGGAGTCAGAGAATCAATGATAACATCCCCACATCGGACCAAGAAAATACCCGATCACTGGAAGAGCACTTGCAGATGATCCCCTCTGAGCTTGAAATTATCAAACAGGACTTTGAGAAAAAGAACCTGGAATTAGGAAAAAGGATAGAACAACTAGAGGAAGAGAAAATGCAGCTGGGATTGGACGTCGACGTTCAGAAGCTAGAAGCCGAGAAGCTGAAAAAGGGGAAGAATAAGGCCGAAAAAGATTTGGACAGTTTGAAGACGGACTACAAGAAGCTACGAAGGTCGATGAGAACTGCAGGACTTGGAAAACCATCAGAGCAATGGCGTCAAGAAATTGAAGAGGAAAAGAATAGAGCAAGTCAATAGGTAAAGAAACTCCGAGAAACTCAAGAGCGAGAGGATACTTTGAAAAGGAATCTGGTAGAAAGTCAAAATGAGAAAGAGAAATTAAAAACTCGGGTGTCAGAATTGGAAAGATCATTGTATCAGTATCGTAGCCGTAACTCTGTAGTCGAATTGAAGGCTAGTCTGAGCAAAATTGAAGAGATGAAAGCAAGAATTGAAGAGCTAGAATTTGCTTTACACGGTTGTGAGCTATGGGAAGAGTTTTTTGAAGTCAATGAGGAACGTTGGAAGCAACAATTGCATCACTCTCAGAGCCAGGTCAGAGACGGGATTATATTATGGGGGAAGCCGTGGCCCAAGTGCGAGAGGTGGCGGATCACTTACAAACCTTAGCAGTCCGAGCTGATGTACTATGTTTAATGTACGAGTCACAGTCAGAGAGAGGTCAAGAGTTAGCTTGGCTTCTTAAGAAAGTCAAGACCTTAAGTATTAGGGCAAGGCCTTATATGTAATCCATTTTATGTGAAGAAACTTGTTTTCTAGAAAAGTTATTCTAATGGAAATTGAATTGGAATCAATGCCTTTTTGTTGTATACATCTCACGCATCAACATTACATTGCATCATACACATTGAATCTCATAAAGGGACCTTAAAATTATGGCAGTTACCCTGGAACATCGCTACGGTACAAGAGGCAAAACAAAAGTAATGGATCAAAAAATGGAAAGATTAGAGCAAATGCAAAAAGAAATGCAGGATCAAATGCAAGAACGATTAACCAAGATACAACAGGACATGATAGAGCGGATGCAAGAATCCCAAAATAACATGATAAACCAGCTGGCGCAGTTATTGGCTAAAGAACGTGAGAAGGGAAAGGGCGTTGCTGCTAGCTCAGGGAATGATAATGACGACCCTGTTTACCCTCTGGGTTTTACCCCACCAAATACCCAAGCACCACCGGATGTGTATCCGCAAAGGACGCCTATTACTATCAGGCCACAATATCAGGTTGGTATCGCGATACCGACGCACCTCCTGACTGGTTCGGGTACTAACCCAGGAGAAAGTCCAGCTAACCCTGTGGTCCCCGATTTCGATGAAATGATAGAAATGGACAAGGCAAAAGTAGACCTGCCGAAGCAACTCGAGGACCGTTGCAAGTGGTTAGAAGAAAAGTTTAAAGAAATGGAGACTACTGACTACCGTTACGGGGTAGACGCTAAGGACTTAAGTTTGGTCCTGGACTTGGTCCTTCCGCCAAAGTTCAAAACACCGGAGTTTGAAAAATACAACGGTACTAGCTTTCCCGAGGCGCACATCACGATGTTCTATCGACAGATGGCGGGACACGTTAATAATGACCAGTTGCTGATTCACTGTTTTCAGGACAGTTTGGCTGGGTCTGCGGCCAAATGGTACAATCAGCTTAGTCGCTCCTAGATTAAGACATGGAAGGACCTGGCACAGGCTTTCATGAAACACTATGGTCATGTAGCTGATATAGCTCCCGACAGAATCACGCTCCAAAATATGGAGAAAAAGCCAGGCGAGAGCTTTAGACAGTACGCCCAGCAGTGGAGAGAAATAGCAACACAAGTTCAGCCACCGCTCTTGGAGAAGGAGACAACCATGTTCTTTATTAATACTTTGAAGGCTCCTTTCATCAATCACATGCTGGGAAGCGCCACTAAAAGTTTCTCAGATATTGTGATGTCGGGAGAAATGATAGAAAATGCGATCAGATGTGGAAAGATAGAGGTGGGAGAAGGCGCTAGAAAGACGATTCCGAAGAAAAGAGAAAACGATGTAAGCAACATAAGCACCCGTAACAAAAGCTATTCAAAGCCTATTACTGTGAACCAGCCTAGGACTGTAATCGCCGATCAGCAAAGCCCGTCTAGACAGGAGTCCAACGCAAAACAAAATACCGAAAAAATCCAATTCACGCCGATCCCAGTTACGTACAAAAAATGTACCAGGACTTGTTCGATGCACATGTGGTTGCCTCGCATTACTTAAAACCCTTGCAGCCCCCGTACCCTAAATGGTATGACCCGAATGCACAATGCGAATATCATGCAGGAATTGTGGGGCATTCAATAGAGCATTGTCTTGCCTTCAAGAAATTGGTGGAAAAACTCATACAGATGGGCGTCGTAGAAGTAGAGGATACCCCTAGCACGGAGCATTCATTACCTAATCATGGGGTTAATGCGATAAGTGAGAGAATGGGGAAAAGAGTTAAAATGGATGTCGAAGAGGTGAGAACCCCGATGAGAGGGGTTTGGAAAGAGATGATGAAGAGGGGATTAGTTGTATCGGACCCGGCCAGAGAGTATGAAGAAATGAGAAACGGATGTGAATTCCACAACATAGAGGGGCATGAGATCCAAAACTGTATCGAGTTCAGAGTGCTGGTGCAAAGGTTGATGGACGATAAAGAGATGGAATTCAATGAAAGTGATGGAAGCCAAGTAAGAGAAAACATTTGCGGGTTGGAAGACAAGTCAACAGCAAAGGTCTCGAAGGTTACCTATCCATTGGTCATCATCTCGCGACCAAAGAACAGTGAAGTAGGGGCAAAGGTAACACCAAAGGTCGTAATTCAGAAACCTACAGCCTTTTCTTTTAAAGATAACAAAAAGGTGCCTTGGAGTTATGACTGCCACGTGACAATTCCTGGAAAAGGAGACTTGCCCGGCACTTCAGAGGGAGATCGAGAGGTGGGCTCCTATACTTGCAGCAGAAAGCGTTATGACACGACAAGCGCACGAATAGAACCCATGAAAGAGAAAGTCGCGATGGGCGAACAAAAGAAGGAGAAAGTGACCAAGCAAGGACCACCTATAAACGAGCCAGTAAAGGAAGAAGAGGCTAAGGAGTTCCTAAAATTCTTAAAGCATAGCGAGTACAATGTTGTGGAGCAGCTGCACAAACAACCCGCTCGCATATCTGTGCTAGACTTACTATTAAGCTCGGAAGCCCATTGCAATGCACTGATGAAGGTACTGAATGAAACTTATGTTGCTAATGATATCACCGTTAACAAGTTGGATCGCCTGATTAGCAATATAAGTGCCGATAACTTCATTTTCTTTAATGATGACGAGATCCCGCCGGGAGGTACGGGTTCCATCAAAGCTCTCCACATCACCACATGGTGCAAAGGATACACACAACCAGGGGTACTGGTCGATAATGGATCAGCACTCAATGTTTTGCCACTGTCAACGCTGAATCGATTACCTATTGATAGCTCTCACATAAAGGCCTGCCACAATATAGTAAGGGCATTCGATGGAACTGAAAGGAAAGTCATGGGGAGGATCGAAGTACCTCTTTTAATCGGCCCAAGTACATATGAAGTGGATTTCATAGTAATGGATATCAGGCCATCCTATAATTGCTTGCTGGGGAGACCCTAGATACACTCAGCGGGAGCAGTACCCTCGTCGTTGTACCAAAAGTTGAAATTAGTCATAGAAGGCCGTCTGGTGACAATAAATGCTGAAGAGGACATTATCGCAACTGTAACTAGCGGTGCACCATATTTAGAAGCAAATGACGAAGCGGCTGAGTGTTCCTTCCGCTCTTTAGAATTTGTCAACGCAACATTCGTCATCAAGGGGAACAAGATCCCAGTGCCTCAATTATCTAAAACCACGAAAATGGGTTTGCAACTAAAGGTCGGGAACGGAGCCGTACCTAGGAAAGGACTTGGGAGGTATCTCCAAGGAGAGATCGAGGTCCCGAGATTGAAAGAAAAACGAGACCTTTTCAGCTTAGGATTCAAGCCCGACGCAAAACAAAAAAAGAAAGAGTTAGAAAAGAAACAAGAAAGAAGGAAAGCACGTCTGGGTGGAGATGAGATTAAATGGGAACCGATGACGAATCCCTATATTCATGAGACCTTTATATCAGGAGGGATTATCCATCCAAGACGAGGAATGCAAAATGAGGAAACCATGAAAGAAATTTTGGGAAACGTGCACGTCAATGCTATATCCGAGGGGAAAATTGAGGAAGAAAACTGGAATGGCATCTGCCTCTATGAGCCAGGCAGCGTTCTAAACAACTGGATGGCGGAGGAGATTCCTGTAGCTTTTAGAACTTATTCAGAGTAATACTCGGAACACACTTGTTGCTTTAAGTCTAAAAGCAATAAGAGTCCCTTTTGTGAAGCATGGCTTTGTATAAGACATCGTTATTTTCAATGAAATGCATCTTCGCCATCTTTTGAGCAAATCTTCTTCTATTTTCACTTTGTTCATCATCATTATTCTTTCATTCTTTAAATATTCTTCTAAATATTTCCATTTTTCATTCATGATGCCAATAAACATGCTTAGATTCCTTTATTCTATGAGCCTTTATTCATCTCCATAATAGATCCCCAAATATCAATGATTTGAGTAACGCTACCGATGACTCAGAATGTCCCTTTGAGCAAGATATGGGTACGGAAGATTTTCAGGATTTTGAAGATGACCAAGGTTGTGACCTATCTCCTGAACTATTGGGGATGGTAGAACAAGAGGAGAAAAAAATCCTACCTCACCAAGAGTCAGTGGAAATAGTGAACCTGGGAGACAGACAAGAAAAGAAGGAAGTAAAGATCGGAGCTGGTATTACCGCAGAGACAAAGCGAGACCTCATTGAGTTACTCCAAGAATTCAAAGATGTCTTCGCATGGTCATATCAAGACATGCCCGGGCTAAGCATTGACATCGTGGTACACCATTTTCTCATAAAGGAAGAGTACAAGCCAGTCCAACAGAAACTTCGGAGGATGAGGCCAGATGTTCTGCTGAAAATAAAAGAAGAGGTCAAGAAGCAATTTGACGCAGTTTCTTTCAAGTGGTTAAGTACTCAGAATGGGTAGCCAATATCGTCCCCGTCCCTAAAAAAGATGGGAAAGTACGAATGTGTGTAGACTATAGGGATTTAAACAAGGCTAGCCCGAAAGACAATTTCCTATTACCTCATATCGACACCTTAGTGGACAATACGGCAGGTTATTCATTATTCTTATTCATGGACGGCTTCTCAGGATACAACCAGATAAATATGCTTCCTGAAGAAATGGATAAGACCACGTTCATAACCATGTGGGGAACCTTTTGCTATAAGGTAATGCCATTTGGACTGAAGAATGCGGGAGCAATATATCAGAGAGCCATGGTAACCCTATTCCATGATATGATACACAAAGAAATTGAAGTTTATGTCGACGATATGATCGCCAAGTCCCGGACTGAAAAGGAGCATGTCCAAGTCTTAAGGAAATTATTTTTGAGGTTGAGGAAATTCCAGCTAAAGCTTAACCCAGCAAAATACCTTTGGAGCCAGATCAGGGAAATTGCTAGGATTTATAGTCAGTGAAAAGGGGATTGAGGTTGACACAGACAAGGTCAAAGCTATACAAGAACTGCCTCCACCTCGCACTCAAAAAGAAGGTCGAGGTTTCTTAGGAAGATTAAATTACATTGCTCGGTTCATTTCACAGCTAACTGAGAAATGTGACCCCATATTTCGTCTTCTTAAAAAACACAATCCAGGTATGTAGGACGAGGAATGTCAGAAGACCTTCGACAAAGTGAAGCAATACCTGTCCAATCCTCCAGTATTGACACCGCCTAATCCAAATAAGCCTTTAATCCTCTATTTGACAGTACTTGATAATTCAATGGGATGTGTGCCTGGCCAACACGATGAGTCAGGAAAGAAAGAAAAGGCAATATACTACCTTAGTAAAAAGTTCACCAAATGTGAAACAAGGTACTCACCAATTAAGAAACTGTGTTGTGCCTTGATCTGGACAACTCGGAGATTGAGGTAGTATATGTTGTACCATACGACTTGGCTCATCTCGAAGCTAGATCCTCTGAAATATATGATGGAGTTGACGGCTTTGAATGGAAGGATGGCCCGATGGCAAATTTTGCTTTCTGAGTTTGACATAGTTTATGTGAACCAAAAAGTAGTGAAGGGGAGTGCGATAGAAAATTTTCTAGCCAGTAGAGCTCTAGCAGATTACGAGCCTTTGGACTTCGATTTCCCTAATGAAGATCTAATGTACGTGGCAACCACTGAAGAAGGTACCCCAGAAGATCGTCTTTGGAAACTGAACTTCGACGGGGCATCGAATGCTGTGGGCAATGGAATTGGGGCAGTTCTGGTATCCCCAAATGGAGATCATTACCCATTTACTTGTAAATTGGATTTTGATTGCACAAATAATATGGCAGAATACAAAGCTTGTATCATGGGTATCCGTACCGCTATAGAACGCAAAATTAGGGTACTGGCAGTATATAGAGATTCTGCACTGGTAATTTATCAACTTAAAGGAGAATGGGAGACAAGAGATCCCAAGTTGGTTGAATACAAGAGATTGGTCCAAGAATTGATCAAGGAGTTTGACGATGTCACTTTCAGTTACCTGCCAAGAGACGAAAATCAGATGGCTGATGCTCTGGCCACCTTGGCTTCCATGGTCTGACTAAACAAATAAGAGGACATGAAACCTATCCAAATGAGTATTTACGAGACTCCGACCTATTGCTACAACGTGGAAGAAGAGGAGCAAAATGATCACACGTGGTGCCACGATATACTGCAATACGTGAAAAATCATAAATACCCTGATCAAGTGACTGAAACTGACAAAAGGATGCTGAGAAGACTAGCCTGTGACTATGTCTTGGACGGAGAGATCCTATACAAAAGAAGAAAGGATCAAGTACTATTGAGGTGTGTGGATGCCGCCAAGGCTAAGCAGATCCTGGAAGAAGTCCATGAGGGTGTCTGTGGAACACATGCCAATGGTTTCACAATGGCTAGACAAATCATGAGATTCAGGTATTATTGGTCTACCATGGAAAGAGATTGCCTTGATTATGCTAAGAAATGTCATAAGTGCCAAATTTATGGGGACAAGATTCATGTACCACCTTCACCTCTACATGTTATGACCTCCCCATGGCCTTTTTCTATGTAGGGCATGGACGTCATTGGACCAATCTCTCCAAAAGCTTTCAATGGACATCGGTTCATCTTTGTGGTAATCGATTACTTCACTAAATGGGTAGAGGCCGCTTCATATGCTAATGTGACAAAACAGCAGTCAGCAAGTTCTTACAAAAGGAAATCATATGTCGATATGGAATGCCTGAGAGGATCATATTTGATAATGCGTTAAACTTGAACAACAGCATGATCGCAGAGGTCTGCAGGCAATTCAAGATCAGACATCACAATTCGTCACCATATCGCCCAAAGATGAATGGTGCAGTAGAAGTAGCTAATAAGAACATCAAGAGGATAGTGGGGAAAATGACTGAGACCTACAAAGATTGGCACGAGAAGTTACCATTTGCCCTTTTCGCCTATCGAACATCGGTCAGAACCTCCACCGGGGCAACTCTTTTCTCACTGGTTTACGGAATGGAGGCAGTTTTACCCATCGAAGTTGAAATTCCGTCCCTTCGAGTCTTGTCCAAACTGAAATTAGACGAAGCAGAATGGATCCAGGCTCGATATGATCAGTTGAATTAGATTGAAAAGAAGAGGCTGAAAGCTATCCGTCATGGTCAGATGTACCAAAAGCGAATGATGCGAGCGTACAACAAAAAGGTGCGCCCAAGAGAATTCCACGAGGGAGACTTAGTTTTGAAAAAGATCCTCCCCATGCAAAAGGATCTCAGAGGGAAATGGATGCCCAATTGGGAAGGACCTTATGTGGTAAAAAAGGCTTTCTCTAGAGGAGCATTGATCTTGGCCGAGATGGATGGGAAAAACTTATCCAATCCTATAAATTCGGATTCAGTCAAGAAGTATTATGCTTGAAGAGGGAAAAGGCTAAAGTGAGAACCCACAAAGGGCGCTTTAAGACCAAAAAAAAAAACGAAGAGGCCAAAGCGAAAACCCGCAAAGGGCGCTTTGAGACCAAAGGGGTTTTGAGTCAAAAACCCGACAAGGGCGGCTCAAATTTTGACAAAAGGAGGGGTATGTGACGATTTTGTTCTCTCAGAATTAGCAAAAAAGGAGGAATGCTACATCTCAGAACATCTACAAAGCACTGCAGATCTCCCAACATCTATTTAGCTTAAAATGATCTTCGGAAGGATTGGGTAGTGAAGCTCAGGCTGCAATATCTAGGGCACCTACTTTTTCTTCTTTTCACCCATTTTTTGTATTCTAATAATGTTTGCTTTTGTTGATTAATCCAATTCCATTCTTCATAAATTCCATTGTTATTCATCATTTAATCTTTTAAGATGTTTGCAATTGAAATAACGGTCGATGGACCCATAATGCTTCCATAAAATGAGTTCTGCTTATTACTCTGGAAGCCTCTAAACAGCGCAGGAACCCAAAACAGGACCGTTGTCTAGAATCACCACACCTAGGGGTTGGAAACGTTCGAGGAAGAGGAGTCTAAAATCATGACTATTTCCACAGATTCCCTATCAAGGATATCAGACAAGATATTACGTCCGTGCCGTGACCTTGACGAGCGAACGAGCAATTACATCCTTAAGCTTTTAAAAAGAGATCATTCTCATGACATCCTGCATTCATGCAAATGTCCTCCATAATATCATTTAGTTAAGAGCATTCAATTTATTACGATCATTGCATCTTAATCATTATGAAAAATCATCATTCTCACGACCTTCTGCATTCATGTAAATGTCACCCATATCACACGTAGTTAGGAGCACTTGAGTCATTCCGATCATAGCATCCGCATCATTTGGCATAAACACAAGCATATAAAATCGAGTCTATAGGACATGTCCCCAGAGGACGGTGTAGCAACACTAGTGAAGCCAGCATCCTATTGCCACTGACCAGCAGTGGAATAGGTGGAAGATTGTCCTATTGCCACTGACCAGCAGTGGAATAGGGTGAAGACCATCCTATTGCCACTGACCAGCAGTGGAATAGGTTGAAGATTGTCCTATTGCCTCTGACCAGCAGTGGAATAGGTGGAAGATTGTCCTATTTCCACTGACCAGCAGTGGAATAGGGTGAAGACCATCCTATTGCCACTAACCAGTAGTGGAATAGGTGGAAGATTGTCCTATTGCCACTGACCAGCAGTGGAATAGGTGGAAGATTGTCCTATTGCCACCGACCAGCAGTGGAATAGGTTGAAGATTATCCTATTGCCACTGACCAGCATTGGAATGGGTCAAAAAAATTGTAGATCTTGTCGCCCTAACCAGTAGTGGGGCAAGATTGAAGGCAAATCTTGTCTCCATAAGCAGTAAGGAACATGATTTGAGCCACCGTCCTATTGCCCTGACCAGTAGTGGAATAGGTTGAAAATTGTAGATCTTGTCGCCCTAACCAGTAATGGGGCAAGATTGAAGGCAAATCCTGTCTATCTAAACAATAGGGAACATGATTTAAGCCACCGTCCTACATTCCTGAAGTTGCAGGAAGCAGACTGAAGACAATTTACTCAAAGTTGCAGTAGAACGGATTAAAGCGACAAATCTTATGCCTCTGAGGTTATAGTTGGTGGGATCAAATCTACTATAACTACAAATCTCATCTTTCAAAGTTGCGATGAAGTGGATCAAAGCAACAAGATGCAGTGGACTGGAATGAGGCTACCTGAAGAAGAGGGGTACCAAAAAAGTCAAGACTCAGTGGACCCGGACAAATTTGGGCCTTCTTTATGTCTTTGCTCTATTCTCGTAGCACGACAATGAGCAAAGAGGGGCAACTGTCATAACCCAACTTTGCCCGGGCAAACAAGCCCAATTACAAAACTCATTAAACAGCCCAAACCCAAACCCGAAATAAACCTAAACCTACCAAAACCCATCTTATAACCCAATTACAAAACCCAATTAAACCTACCCAAACACAAAAAGCCCAAAAACAAGCTCAATTCAGACCAAAAAGAATAGCAACCAAACCCTAGCCCCCTAGGGTCTTCTGCCCACTTGCTCTGCTGTCACCGCCACTACCGAAACCTGCAGGCCACCGCCCTTGTCACCTCAGCACCGCCCTCTCCACTCACCTGCAAGGCATTAAAACAGAAGCGACAGAAAGCAAAGAAAAGATTGTAAAAGAAAGGCTATAAAAGCCGATTTTGAACCAGTGTAAAAGGATCTTTTTTTCTCTTTGACTATCAATAAAAAACAGATTCACCAATATTAAGCAATAGATCTGCAAATAAAAAAACAGAGACAAACCAAAATAGCAAGATTGAGCATTAAACTACTAAAAAATCAGAACTGATATCGAAGGAGGTGATATTCTCTCTCTTTTATTTTCGAAGTATTCTTCCTTCTCTTTTCTTTTTCGGCATATATATATTATTATTAAAGAGTATTAAAAAAGAATAAAAAATATACATTTTACCCTCTTTTTGAACTTCTGGCCACCGCACGCGGTTGCCGGAGACGGCGCCGGTGACAGAGGAGCGGTGGTCTGATCGCCAGATTTGGCCGAGTCCCCCTGGACCTGCAGAGAAAAAAAGAAAACAAGGGAAGTTTTTTTTAGCAAGCAGCTGAAATGAAAGTTTTAGGGTTTATTTTCATTTATATACACTCGGCAAAACGACATCGTTTTGACCGGCGTCCATAAGCCCCAAAACGACGTCGTTTCGCCCTGGCCCGACCCGATTCGACCCGCTCCAGCCTAGGATCTGCGCGTTTTTCATTGGAGGGGCTAATTTCACTTTTAGCCCCTCCGCCTTTTTATATTTCTGCAATCAGGTTTTCAATTGTTTCCAATTTTGCCCTGCGATTTCGTCCCGAGTTCAATTGGCTCCCCCTCTGATACTGCGCGTTTTATAGAAAAGGGGTATTGCGCATCTTAGTCCTTTCTGGCTATTTTCATGTGCAATTTAGCCCTTTTTCTCTATTGTTTGTTTCGAATTAACCTCAAAACTTCCGTTCTAAATTCAATTTAGCCCGTTTCTTTAATTATTTCGCAAATTTTTCTTATTATTATTACTATTATTTAATATTTTTATTTTACTACTGTTAATTATGTATTATTATTATTATTTCATTATTACTATACTATACAATTATTATTAGTATTATTATTCTTATTTTTATTAATATCACCATTATTCTATTTTATTTAACTATTATCACGATTATATTATTATTACCGTTATTTTCACTATCATATTACTAATATTATTTTTTACTTATATTATTATTATTATTATTATTTTTGTTATTGTTAATATTAATGTATTATTTTCATATTCATTTCATTATCACTTATATTATTATTCTCACCTTATTACCATTATTTTATATTTATTGTTTTATTATTTAATTATCATCATTATCATTATTATTAGTAGTATTTTTACCTATATTCATTTTCTTAGCCTAATATTATATCATCAAGCAAAATACATTTTGTAAAATCATCATATTTAATCTAAAAAGATTTTAAAATAAGGCAATGTTTTGTGTTTAGAAATTCGGGGAATAGTGCCCTAACGTGCTGGGTTGCGATTTTCCGTTTGACTAAATAACCTAACATCCTTTTAACAAACTTTGTAAATCATGAGATGATTTTAATTGCGACAAATTAAAACATTGTGTCCTAACGTGCTGGATGTGATGTTTATATCCTTTCGAAACAAAGAAATCTCAGTTTTTAACCCAAATATCTATATTTATTTTCTTAGTTTAACATTATTAAACAAAAATACATCTTGCAAAAGTATTATGTTCCATCCAAAGATTTTTAAATAAGGCAATGTTTCGTGTTTAGAAATTCGGGGAATAGTGCCGTAACGTGCTGGGTTGCGATTTTCTGTTTGACTAACTAGCCTAACATCCTTTTAACAAACTTCGTAAATCACGAGATAACTTTGATTACGAAGGTTTAAAATATCGTGTCCTAACGTGCTGGATGTGATGTTTGTATCCTCTCGGAACAAAGAAATCTCAAATTTCAGCCCAAATTATCCAAACATTTTCTAAAGGATCCGTATTTTTAAATCTTTTCAAATTTCTGACATTAAGACACCAATTAATCAACTTGGTACCAATTTTGGGCGTGACGAGGGTGCTAACCCTTCCTCGCACGTAACCGACTCCCGAACCCATTTTCTCAAATTTCGTAGAAAAAAAACACTATTTTAGTAAATCAAAACGTTTTATTAAAACAAAGGTGATCCGATCACACCAAATAAAGATCGGTGGCGACTCCCGTTTTTCGTTTTCATTTCCAAAACCCAAGTCGATTCCCGTTTTCAAAAAAATGGTTACGACATGGTGCATTAGATTCATGTACCGGCTTTAGATCCAAGTGAAATATCTTCTAATAGGATTATGAGAATCAGATCTACAATATAAGGCGTGGGATCTAAATCTTTAATTTGAGTATAATATGTCACTTTCATTTTTAATAATATGATATTAAATAATTAATTGAGAGTACATTAAGAAGAAACTCAAGTAAGTGATCATAACCCATTAGTTTCATGAAAGGCATGCTTTGTGATGTGTTGATGTATGTGATGATGACATGTGCGCAAATCTCATCTCTACATTATGTGATACATGGCTTATCTGGTATGCTGATGATTTTAATGTGTATGTGATGCGATCCATGATTTAATATGAATAGTATATTAAAGTATGCTTAAGTGAATAAAAGTGAATATTTTGTGATATATGAAAATGTCGGCATGTTTACATGCATATGTGTAAAATTGAGAAATATGTGTTATGTGAGATTATGATCATTATTACGTGAAAAATGTGAAAAGTGAATTATTTGTGTTAAATTTGAAAATTGGCCATATCACATGCATGGGGTGGGTTTTGTGAAAGATGGAAGTTATGTGGCAGTTTATCTGCGATTATGTGGCCGTTATTGGCAATTATGTGGTGGGTTGTCCACAATGTGTTATGTGGTTGTTTATTGACAATTATGTGGTGGCTTGTCTATAAATGGTGTGTTATTGGATGAACGGGTTCTGGGGAACTTGATATTGGCGTGTAGCGGAGATGGGTAGGAAATTGTATAAAATGTGCATCGTTTTAAAATATGCATCGACATGTTCATGCATAAGAATCAGTGTTAGAACTTGTGATTATTATGATGATTGATATGATGAGATTGGTAAGTTGATATGTATGCAATTATATTTGTGATGATCTCACACTGGGCTTGTAAGCTCACCCATCTTATGTGTATGTTTCAGGTAATCCTCGTAATTAGGACTCGGATGCGGATTTTTCGTGACGGTCTCGGATGTGAACTTTTTAATAGATTATGGATTTTATATAATTTTATGGAATTTTATGGGCTTCGATTTGGGTTTGTTTTAATAACTTTTTGGGACTTTATTTTAAATTGTGGACTGTGGCATGCGGATTTTTCCTTTATGATATTTTGGAATTATTGCATGGATTGCTAATGTTGGATATTAGATTTAAATGATTATTTGACATTTTTATGAATTAGTATCCGCTGCAGATGTAATTTCAAAACTAAGTTACAATACAAGTATTTTAATAAAAAGGAACAACTAATTTTATTGAAAAGAACATGGTATTTTCAAAATGACATGTTTCAAGGACAAATGGCCTTATTCTGATGAAAACATTTTCGCCATTTTCATGGTCCATGTAATTGCTTAGGTTGGGTCATAATGTCTAAGCTTGATTTAAGGGGTTATACATATTCCGTACATTATCGACACTAATTACTGAGGTCGTCTGTGGTCTCAAATTACTTTGTCTCAATCGGTCTCTCCTAGAAAGTCTAAATGGTGCTATGAAACAATTATGAATATCTTTCATCTTCTTTGGTAGGGTAGTAGAAAACAATCTTGATGTATTCATTTTGCCAAAATCTCGAACCCTCGTCTTGTTTTGTTTATTATTATTACAGATTTCTTGTAACACCCCTTACTCGTATTCGACATCTGAACCGGGTACGAGGCATTACTGTACTTAAATAGCTCAATCATACAATATCAATCCTTAAGAACTTCATTACAAATTAAAACTTTTCATTCGGGACCATAATGTCCTTACTATAGGTCTACGAGACCCTTAACTTGCACCCGGAGTGATTCGGGACCAAACTGGAAACTTTTGAACACTTAGAAAAATTTGACATAAAATAGGGCCACACGCCCGTGTGAAAGGTGGGACACGCCTGTGTGGCATATCACATGCCCGTGTTCCACGCCCGTGTGGATTTATTTTCTAATTCTAACCTACAGGGGTTTTCACGCGACCGGACACACACCTGTGTCCCTGGCCCGTGTCCCTCACACGGCCACGACATGCCCGTGTCTTAGCCCGTGTGCAAAAAATAGAGCATTCTGTTTATGACGTCATCACCTTACTAAGGTCACACGGCCAAGGCACACGCCCGTGTCCTTAGACCGTGTGTCGAATTAAATTCCTAATTTCAGATGCAGACTTTACACGGCCTGGACACATGCTCGTGCCTTAAGCCGCATCACCCACATGGTCGAGACACACGGCAGTGTCTCTGCCCGTGTGTTTACTACTGAGCATACTGACTTGCCAACTTAGCATGCATGGGGACACATAGTCAATTAACATGCCCATGGGGCTGACCGTGTGCCACACACGGCCTAGACACACGCCCGTGTGTCTACCCGTGAGGACATTTGAAAGGCTATCTAGCAAGCCAAATGCCACCCTACAAAGCAACCATACTTATACCAATCCAATTCAACATATATTATGGCCATAAGGCACTTCTAAGAACTCAAATTCAAAACATCCACACAAGCATGCACTTCATGAATTTCATCAACATTGAATAGATGAACTTGTCAAGTATTGGCCAATTTTCAATGACCATTTACAAAATGAATTGAACAACATTAATAGCCAACACTTTGACTAACAAATATGCCATAACAAAATAACCAAGTCCTATACATGCCATACTTAAAATAAATCTAAAATTTGCTATACCAAAGCGAAGTTGATAGTGTGATTTCCGAACTCCGACGTTCCACGAATTCCCGAGCTAGCTTGGCAATACTACAAGGAAAAGGGAAATGAGAGGGGTAAGCATACATAAAGGCTCATAATGAAATCCATCCATTGCATTGAATAAAACACAAATTCTTAAACACATTGCCATAACTTACTCATGCTTACTCTTACCCATTTCATATCATGTCTCATATCGTAAAAATTTCTCGTGAATTACTCACATGTACCTGTATCACTTCATCACATAGCTTTAGCACTAATCTCATCTCCATTATAAACTTATCTATTTACCCATTGAATTACTTTGGAACACTCAAAGATACATAATCATCATCATTCGCATAAATACAATGCCAATGCCATATCCCAGATATGGTCTTACATGGGATCACCTCTAGATGTCGATGCCATATCCCAGATATGGTTTTATACGGGATCTCATATTGATTGTCGATGCCATATCCCGGTTATGGTCTTATACGATTCTAATATTCTAATTCGGTGTCGAGGCCATGTCCCGGACATGGTCTTATACGGGATCTTACCCTTCTCAAGTCTTGATGACATTATTCTCTCATTTATTAAAGTCCAACCGGGACTTCCATATCACAATTCTCATAATTTCCTCATTCAACATCATTACTCGAATTCATAGAAATATTATACAACACCACTAATATCAAACATTTAGAAACTTAATAACATGATGTTGAATTTATTACACACAAACTTACCTCGATTTCAAAAAAGGCTAAATTGCCGATCTAGTCCAATACCTTGCCGTTTTCTCAGTCAAAGTTAATTCTTCGTTCTTCTTGATCTATAATAAAAATTTAGCTTATATAATTATCACATTAATCAAAATATTTCAATAATCATACTTTGAAAAAATTATAATTTTGCCCTTCTGCTTTCACAAAATGACTATTTTACCCCTAGGCTCGTAAATCGATTTCAATCAAATTTCCTCCTTTTACAAGCCTAGACAAACATTTATTACTCCTATGGCAACTTTCAATACTCATTATTTCACACATTTACCACATTTTTACAACATCCTCAAAAAGGTCATTCTAGGTGTTTTCATGGTAACACCTTTCACAAAAGTTGTTTATCTAACAACTAAGACTCATTTTCTTCCATTAAAATGCAGCAAAAAACTTAAAAGCTCACATGGCAAAGCTCTAAACTTTCAACCATTTTGCAAAATAGTCCCCTCTTTAGCTAGCTTAAGCTTTAGGGGTTCCAAAAGTACAAATATTATCAAGAAATGATCATCAAAACACTTACTTGTAAGGAGAAGAGCTTTCTAAAATTTTTGAGCTTTCAAACCCCTATTTGCTGCTAATTTTCAGTGTGGAAGAGGAGAAGAAAAGATGATATCTTTTCTTTCTTTATTTTATTATAAAACATCAATTTAGTCCACCTAATTTCAACAACTTTGACCAATTTGACATAGTCTGTCTCCTATGACCAACTTTAAGGGCCTCCAATTTATATTCTATGGCTTTTAGACACCTTTAGCTTGTAAAATAGAACTTTCGCACTTTATGCGATTTATTCTTTTTTCTCAATTAAGCATGCAATCACTAAAATTAAAGCACCAAAATTTTCATGCACCTATATAATCATGCTATAACTCATTAAATAACATTAAAATAATTTTCTCTGACCTCGTATTAGTGGTTCTGAAAGCACTATTTTGACTAGCCCCTAAATTGGGCTGTTACAATTCTCCCCCCTAAGGATTTCTGTCGCCGAAAATCTTACCGGTGAAAATGTTAGGGTAATGGTTTCTCATAGTCTCTTTGGGCTCCATGTGGCCTCCTCTACTCCATGTCTTTTCCACAGTACTTTCACAAGGGCTATACTTTTGTTTCTCAATTGCTTCACTTTTCGCACCAAAATCTTAACCGACTCTTCACCGTAAGTCATATCTGATTGAATTTCTACCTCTGATGGTACAATCACATGTGAAGGGTCTGAACGGTATTAGCGTAACATAGACACGTGAAAGACATCATGAATCATTTCCAGCTCAGGTGGCAAAGCCAAATGATAAGCTACCGGCCCTATCCTCTCGGTAATCTCATATGGTTCGATAAAGCGCGGACTCAATTTGCCTTTCCAGCCAAATCTGAGAACTTTCTTCCATGGTGATACCTTTAAAAACACTTTGTCACTAGTCTGAAACTCAATCTCTCTCCGTTTCAAATCTGCACAGGACTTTTGTTTATTGAAAGCAGTTTTTAAACAATCGTGTATCACCTTTACTTTCTCTTCAGTTTCTCTGACTAAATCAACCTCATGAATCTGATTCTCTCTGAGTTCAGTCCAATACAAGGGCGTTCAACACTTACGCCCATACAATGGCTCATAAGGTGCCATCTTCAAACTCTACTGAAAGCTGTTATTGTAGGCGAATTCCACCAGCAGTAAGTATTTCTCCCAATTACCTTGGAATTTCAAAACACAACATCGAAGCATGTCTTCAAGCATCTGTATTACTCTTTTCGACCACCCGTCGATTTGCGGATAAAAAGCTGTACTAAAACTCAATTTTGTGCCTAAGGCCTCTTGCAACTTTTCCCAAAACCGTGACGTAAATCTTGGATCTCTATCTGAAATAATCAACAATGGTACTCCGTGAAGTCTTACTATTTCTGTCACATACAAATACTTAGATTCAACTCCTTTTGAGTCATCAAATACTTTAGGCTCTTATGCTCCGTGAACACCCGACATTTCTCACCATAAAAATGGTGTCTCCAAATCTTTAGTGTAAACACAATTGTAGCTAACTCCAAATCGTGGGTCGGGTAATTCTTCTCGTGCGGCTTTAACTGTTTAGAGGCATATGCTATCACCATACCCTCTTGCATGAGTACACAACCTAATCCATTCACGGATGCATCGCTGTAAACCACAAATTCTTTTCCCGACTCTGGTTGCACTAAAACAGGCGCCTTAGCCAACAACGGCTTTAGTTTCTCAAAACTCTGTTGGCACTATTCTGTCCATTCAAACTTTACATCTTTTTGTAGCAACCTCGTCATCGGAGTAGCTATCATGAAAAATTCCTTGACAAAACGTCTATAGTAGCCAGTGATAAACCATAATTTACACATATTTTAACCCCATGCTTGGCCTACTTTTGGATTAATTTTCATTAGATTTGATGAATTCGATGCTCCTAATCCTTTAATTTCATGTTTTACACTCAGAAGAGCTTAGGGAGTCGAAAAGAACGAGAAATGGGCCAAAAAGGGGACAAAATGGGCCTACATCAGAATCAACATGGCCTGGACCAACGTACATGGGCAGACCACACGGCCGTGTGTGGCGAGTAGAAGCAAGCACGGTCTAAGAAATCGAACACGGGTGTGTCCCTGCCAATCCCAAGTCTAATCCTATTCGGAATAGGGTACTTGTGGGCCAAGAAAGGCGTTCTAAAACCTATATAAACACCCTAAGGGGCAACCTAAAAGGAGACGCCGAGTAGAAGGTAAAAAATACTCGAAGACAGCCGTCGGGAGCAACTTGTAAGGAGGATTTCCATCAAGACTGAAGGTCTCCTATTAATTTCTCTTGAAGTTTTTGGGTTTTCTTATGTTTTGTTGTTTTCCTTATTTTAAGATGTTTCCTTTTATTAGTATGAACTAAATCCCTTAAATACCTGAGGGCATGAAACCTAAGACAGATCTTATTACTATTTGATTTATAAGATAAATACTTGTTCTTATTCTTAATTGTGAGTTCTTATTCTTGTTTTAATAATTCAGGTTATTGATTCAAGTCGAATGTGCTTATTCAGAGGAACAAAAGTCCCTGTTTGTAGATCAACACAATTAAGCGGAGTTGATTGCAACCCTAGAAATAGGGCGACATAAATCTGCCAGATTAGAGTCAAATCTAATAAGGGAATCCATAGATCGAGTTAATGCAACAATAGGGGTTTTAATTAGAAAGAGATTTCAATTAATCAACCTAGAGTCAGTTGTTTTTAGTCTTGAAAGAGATATTAACATAATTCGGGGATTTATACGGATTAAGTCAAGTGAATAAATTGTATGAATCAAAAGTAATAAGTGAAGTCTAGGTGGATTCTTCCTTGGGTATTGCCTATCTTATAAAGTTGTCTAAAAGTATTTTCCCAATTCATTCTCTGTCGTGCTTTTAATTAGTTTTAGTTTAAAAAGAAATCACTTCAATTCTTAGGCTAGATAATAAGAAGATAGTAATTACTAGTACTGGTCCTTGTGGATACGATATTATCGATCTTACAATAACTATACTATTAAACGATAAGTGCGCTTGCCTTTATTGTGATCATAGTTAGTTAGAGACACATCAAGTTTTTGGCGCCGTTGCCGGGGACTGAGATATTAGGAACACTGAATTTTTATTACTTTAGCCATTCTTATTTTTATTTGCAATTTATTTTATTTTATTTTAACTTGCTAATTTTTCTTTTATTTGCTATGGCAGGTAATTTTAGTTTATGATTAGAAGAAACCCATCAGGACCATTGCTTTTTGACAGTGAGATAGAAAGTACCGCTCGTAGAAATCGTAGGGAGATAAGGCGAAGCCTAAAATACATAGAAGAAGAGCAAGAGGACGACACTAATACTACGAGGAGATGGCTGATAATAATCCACTTCTTCTGTTGTTGCCGAAAATCCTGCCCTTCGTACTATGTATGGTTATGCTAAGCCTACTTTAACAGGAACTGAATCAAGTATTGTTAGACCTGTTATTGATGCAAATAATTTTAAACTGAAGCCTAACACTATTCAGATGATTCATCAGTTTGTTCAATTTGATGGTTTGCAGGATGAGGATCCCAATAATCACTTGGCAAATTTTCTGGAATTTTGCGACACTTTCAAGATTAATGGCGTTTCTGTTAATGCCATCGCCTTCAATTATTTCCCTTCTCACTGAGGAACAAAGCTAAATAGTGGTTGAACTCGTTACCACGAGGATCAATCACTACATGGGAACAAATGACAGAAAAATTTTTACTTAAATCTTTCCGCCGGCTAAAACGGCTAAGTTGAGGAATGATATCTCTTCTTTTGTGCAGATGGATTTAGAAACACTTTACGATGCATGGGAGAGATACAAGGACCTACTGAGAAGATGCCCTCCCCATGTGTTACCATTGTGGCTACAGGTTCAAACCTTTTACAATGGTGTGAACCCCTCAACTAGGCAGTTGATTGATGCAGCCGCCGACTGTACACTAAACAATAAAACACCTGAGGCTGCTTACAAATTCATTGAAGAGATGTCACTTAATAACTACCAGTGGCAAGTTATGAGAATGAAGCCAACAAAAGTCGCTGGCATTTTTAACCTCGACGCAGTCCCCATGCTATCAAACCTGGTAGGGCTTTTAAGTAAAAAGATTGATGGTTTGTGTGGTTCTTCATAGGTACATCCAGTGATGCAGTGCAATACAAAAAGAGGAATGAGTAATACAGAATATCCATCCTACAACCCTAGCATAGAAAGCGAACAGATGAACTATATGGGTAATAATTCTAGACCTTAGAATAATCCCTATAGTAACACTTATAATCTAGGTTGGAGGAACCACCCAAACTTCTCATGGGGTGGTCAAGGAAATCAGAGACAACAACCCCCTCCAGGCTTTCAAAGCAACCTTACCCACAAGAAAAGAAGTCGAACCTTGAGGAGATGTTAACAAACTTCATCACGGTGTCAGAAACCCATTTCCAAAACACTGAAACATCACTCAAAAATTAGCAAGCATCGATTCAAGGGATCGAGAACCAAATAGGACAACTTGCTAAGTTGATCTCTGAATGACCACAAGGCAGCTTGCCAAGCAACACTGAAACTAACCCAAAGGAGCAACTTCATGCCATTACTGCTCATGATAGTGAAGAGTTAGACAAACCAAACCTAAGGCAAGAAAACGTGGTAGATAAAGGTAAGGTTGAGGTAAGCCATAATAAACCAAAACTGGTAAGTACAGAATACAAACCTCGTGTGCCATACCCCAACGCAACGAAGAAAGACCGCACAGATGAACAATTCGGTAAATTTCTTAAACTTCTAAAAAAATTACATATTAACTTACCGTTTATTGAAACTCTTTTGCAGATGCCCAATTCAGTAAAATTTCTAAAAGAGATTTTGACAAACAAATGGAAGTTAGACGATGCGTCGCATATGGAGTTAAATGCAGTGTGCTCAGCAATTATACAGAATAAACTACCCCGCAAATTAAAATATCTAGGGAGTTTTATGATTCCTTGCTTAATTGGTGGTTTATCTGTTAATAATGCTTTAGCTGATTTAGGGGCAAGCATCAATGTTATGCCTTATAAAATGTTTAAACAACTAGATCTTGGGAAACCCAAACAAACTAGGGTGAGCATTCAATTGGCTGATAAAACCATTAGAGTTCCTAGGGGTATAATTGAGGATGTACTAGTGAAAATTGATAAATTCATATTCCCAGTAGATTTTGTTGTTTTAGACATGGATGAGGATAGTAACACTCATTTGATTTTAGGAAGACCCTTTTTAGCAACTGCTAAAACTAGAATTGATGTTGGTACAGGTGAGCTCACACTTCGTGTAGGTGACGAAACGATTACTCTTCAGGCTCATAACTCGGTTAGGACATCGAGTAATAAAGGTGAGTACATAAATTCTATTAATAACCATTCGGTTCAACCCTCTTTTCAGGAAGTACCTCGAAAATACACAACTGAGCCACATCCTAGATCTCGTGCCAATAATGAAAAAACTCATGAGGAGCGAAGGCTTCAGATTGATGAACTAGATGAGTGGAGGACACATGTCAAGGAGAAACCAAGAACACACGAAGCAAAACAGAGGCAACTCCATAACGAAATTAAAGATGAAGCAAACTACTTTAAGGTTGGAGACCGAGTTTTAATGGATAATACAGATCCTCGTGTTGCCACTTCTGAACCTAATGAAATAACCCTTTTCACAGTACTCAATAACTTTCCATACGGTACAGTCGAGGTAACTCATTCTCAATTTGGCACCTTTAAGGTAAATAGTACTCATCTAAAACCTTATTTTAATAAAATTGAGAGCAAGAATGAGGAGTTGAAACTCCTCAAGCCACCATGATTATGCGAATGAAAGGTAAGTCTAGCGTAAGACTTTAAACGAGTGCTTCTCGGGAGGCAGCCCGAGCACTAACCTCACTAACGCCCATATTTTCGGTTTGTAGTATCTAACTAAAAACTAACCAAATAGGCGCATGTTTCCCTATCCACACGGTCTCACACATGGGCGTGGCTGTAGCAGTGGCCGTGTGGACATCACGAGAAGGTATACCAGCGTGGCGGTGACAGTGCAAAAATAGGACAAAATTTTCCCAAAACACGGGCTGTGATAAAATGCCACGACTGTGCGATGCAGTCGTGGTCGACATTGACTAAGAAACACAGGACGCTGATAAACCCACATGGTTGTGTGACGCGGCCATGGTCAATACTGAGTAAATGACACGAGCGTGCGACATGCCCGTGACAAAAATGCCGTGGTTGAAACTGAGAAAGTCACATGGGCGTACGACACACCTGGGCTTTTAGGCCATGGTCGACACTGATTAAGCAACATGGGCATGAAAACCCCTATACGAGCGTGGGAGAAACGAGCGAAGCACCACACGGTCGTGCGATACGGTCATGTGATTTAGCACGCCCAGGGCACACGGGAGTGGGCCGCAACCATATGTCCCAATCTCTATTTAAACCCCCTCTTTTGTTCACTTTCTTCCCCAAATCTTCTTCCCTTAAACCCTAGCCACATGACCCCTTTCCGACCATCGTCCTCCTCTCTTCTACCCCAGCCCGAAAACCCCCCTTTTTCCCTTTTCTTTTCCCATTATCTTTCTTCCTTCTTTTCCCTTTCCCCCTTTCTCTTATTTATTCTTTACACTGCCACCACACTAACCACCATCCTTGCCACCATTGGTCACTCTTTTTCCCCTTTATTTTTGAATTCTTATCCATTCCTCATTATTTATTTTTATTTTTATTTTCTTTATTATTTTATTCTTATTCTTCATGCCATTTAGATTAAGCTTAGGGTACC
The DNA here is from genome assembly GCA_005393395.2 of Gossypium australe. Taxonomy (NCBI): domain Eukaryota; kingdom Viridiplantae; phylum Streptophyta; class Magnoliopsida; order Malvales; family Malvaceae; genus Gossypium; species Gossypium australe. The sequence goes on from CM016626.1 coordinate 123,239,421, forward strand.
ATAAGTTTATCTCGGTTGCTTCATTGATTCGATTTCAAAAGGTTCAGAGTGCTACCGGAGTATCCACCTCTGTCTAATCCATCAGGCTTCTTTTCACGGCTTTCATCCATAATTCAGGAAGTTTCACTTCTCTCTCTATCTTATGATATTCTTACTATATTGACATTATTTATCTTTGTACATTAAGGACAATGTACATCTTAAGTATGGGGAGGTTAATTATAATATTATTAGAAAATCCCTGAATTATGTCTTGTTCTTAAGTAATTTTCTCATATTACTATTAGAATGAAATTTCTATTAACTTATGATTTTTATTGATATGTTTTGGATTAAGTCATAGATAATTGTGCATTGATGGTTTAAACTTTAAGACATTAGAAAATCAAGCATGATAAGTCTATTTTCAGAATTAAAAATTTATTAGGTTGTTTCCCTAAATTTAAATATTACCTTGAAGTCTGAAATTTGCAAGGTTGACATAAAAAAACCATAAGTTTTGTGAGTCTTTGAGCCTTTAGAGCATATATTTTTCTTGCTCACTTTATTGATTATGTGTGTGTCAATATTGATTTGTTATTCTAGAACTTGCTTCGATTATGCATGTCGAGACCACATTGTTGATTTGATATACTGAGATGATAAAGACACCTAGGATCTAACCCACTTACTCTATAAAAAGCCTACCCTCATAATTAACCCCTAGTAAACCCCTTTGATCCTAATAAACCGTTTCTTGATTTATCCTTAATATTAACCTAAGACGTATTCTTTTTGATTCATTGAGAATTTTTCATATTCTTTTAGCTCCTTTTAGTCGAGATTTGATTTGAGCATTTGCCTAACTATGTTCTTTATTTTAGTTGTTATATTTTTACTTGTTCTTATTCTTAAAAAAAATAAAAAAATATCTCATCACTTAGTTCTTTGTTATTTGAGCTTAAATGGTTAATTTTATACTCTGAGAAGAAGCTTGTGTTATTAGTGACAAGTTCAATTATGTAATCATTTAGTATTAGTTATTTTTCTAGTTAGGTAAATGGTCAATTTGATCTCGATTCTAACCCTCTAATTCAGCCTTTATCCACACCTTTAACCTAAGCCCCGTTACAACCCTTTTAACGACCTTTTGATTTGTGTATCATCTCATTTTATAGTGGTGGAGATTTGATTTTCATGCAAGCTTATGGGATTAACTTTTCATGTTTGACTTTTGAGTGCTTATTTTGAACCTTAAACACTTTGAGTGATTTGAGTGAATCTTTAGTGAGGATGTTAATTCTTGTCGATTTTGAATCAAAGGTAATTATTTAGATAATGGGAAACACTTATGTTTTTGTGCTATAAAAATTTATGACTTAGATTATTTGAATCTTTAGGACTCTTTTAGTTAAATTACCAATGTACAAATTATCTATGAATTATGATGAAACATTATTGATGAGAATTATGAATTGAGGAAGTTAATTTTAATTGTGACTTGAGGATTTTGCTTGAGGACAAGCAAATGCTTTAGTGTGGGGATATTTGATAAACCATAATTTACACATATTTTAACCTCATGCTTGGCCTATTTTTGGATGAATTTTCATTAGATTTGATGAATTCGATGCTCCTAATCCTTTAATTTCATGTTTTATGCTCAGGAGAGCTTAGGGAGTCGAAAAAAACAAGAAACGGGCCAAAAAGGAGACAAAATGGGCCTATATTAGAAATCAAAACAGCCTGGAACAACGTACACGGGCAGACCACATGGCAGTGTGTGGCGAGCAGAAGCGAGCACGGTCTAAGAAATCAAACACGGGCGTGTCACATGGGCGTGTCCCTGCCGATCCCAAGCCTAATTCTATTTGGAATATGGTACTTGTGGGCCAAGAAAGGCGTTCCAAAGCCTATATAAACACCCTAAGGGGCAACCTAAAAGGAGACGCCGAGTAGAAGGCAGAAAATACTAGAAGACAGCCGTCGGGAGCAGCTTGGAAGGAGGATTTCCATCAAGACTGAAGATCTCCTATTAAATTCTCTTGAAGTTTTTGGGTTTTCTTTTGTTTTGTTGTTTTCCTTATTTTAAGATGTTTCCTTTTATTAGTATGAACTAAATCCCTCAAATACCTAAGGAAATGAAACCTAAGGCAGATCTTATTACTATTTGATTTATAAGATAAATACTTGTTCTTATTCTTAATTGTGAGTTCTTATTCTTGTTTTAATAATTCAGGTTATTGATTCAAGTTGAATGTGCTTATTTAGAGGAGCAAAAGTCCCTATTTAAGAGTAGATCAACATAATTAAGTGGAGTTGATTGCAACCCTAGAAATAGGGCAACATAAATCTGCCGAATTAGAGTCAAATCTAATAAGGGAATCCATAGATCAAGTTAATGCGACAATAGGGGTTTTAATTAGAAAGAGATTTCAATTAATCAACCTAGAGTCAGTTGTTTTTAGTCTTGAAAGAGATATTAACATAATTCCGGGATTTCTACGAATTAAGTCAAGTGAATAAATCGTATGAATCAAAAGTAATAAGTGAAGTCTATGTGGATTCTTCCTTGGGTATTGCCTATCTCATAAAGTTGTCCAAAAGTATTTTCCCAATTCATTCTTTGTCGTGCTTTTAATTAGTTTTAGTTTAAAAAGAAACCACTTTAATTCTTAGGCTAGATAATAAGAAGATAGTAATTACTAGTACTCTTGGTCCTTGTGGATACGATATTACCGGTCTTACAATAACTATACTATTAAACAATAGGTGCGCTTGCCTTTATTGTGATCATAGTTAGTTAGAGACACATCAGCCAGTTAGGCCTAGAAAACTCCTAACCTCGGTTACATTCCTTGGTGGCTTTCAATCCACAATTGCTGAGATTTAACTCGGGTCGACTCTAATTCCATCTCCCGAGACAATGTGCCCCAAAAGCCCAACTTCTTTAAGCCAAAATTCACTTTTACTAAACTTGGCATATAATTTTTATCTCTCAAAATTTGCAGAATCATCCTTAAATGCTTAATGTGCTCGTTCTCATCCCGAGAGTAGATCAATATATCATCGATAAAGACTACCACAAATTTATCCAAATACGACCGAAAGATACGATTCATCAAATCCATGAAAACTGTAGGGGCATTCGTTAAACCAAAAGGCATGACCAAAAATTCATAGTAGCCATACCTTGTCCGAAATGCGGTTTTCGACACATCCGGGTCCTTGACTCTCAACTGATAATATCCGGACCTTAAGTCTATCTTGGAAAAAATTGTGCCTCCCTTTAATTGGTCAAACAAATCATCGATTCTTGGCAACGGGTACTTGTTCTTCACAATTACCTTATTAAGTTGCTGATAATATATGCACAACCTCATGGAACCATCTCTCTCCTTCACAAATAATACGGGAGCACCCCACAGAGAATAACTCGGTCTCGTGAAGCCTTTATCCGTTAACTCTTGTAACTGTGCCTTCAGTTCTTTTAGTTTGGTTGGAGCCATTCTGTATGGAGCAATAGAAATGGGGGCAGTACCAGGAGCAGTCCCAAATTCAATCTCTCTAACCGGAGGTAGTCCTGGAAATTCCTCTGGGAAAACATTTGGATACTCACATACTATGGGCACTGATTCAATTCTTAACTCAGTCTCTTTAGCATTCATCACAAACGCAAGGTAAGCTTCGTACCCCTTTCTTAGATATTTTTGAGTCAACAAGGAAGATATCACTACTGGCAATCTATCTTGCTCATCTGATTCAACATGAATGAGATTCCCACTTTCACATTTCAACTCAATAAACTTCCTTCCACAATTCACTATCACATCATGAGCAGTTAACCAATCCATCCCAAGGATGACATCGAATTCATCAAATGGCAATAACATGAGATTAGCCAAAAAATAATGACCCCTAATCATCAAAGGGCAACCTTTGTATACTCTATCGACCAATGCACATTTGCTTAGGGGATTTGACACTCTTATCACAAATTCAATAGACTCTACAGGCATGTTTATGCTAGAGACTAATTTCATGAAAACATACGAGTGGGTAGATCCTGGATCAATTAAAGCTATAACATGAGTATCATAGAGAGAAAATGTACCCATGATCACGTCGGGGGAGGATACCTCTTCGCGAGCACGAATGGCATATGTTCTCGCTGGTGCTCTACCCTCAGATCTTACAGTCTGCTCTCTAGGTGTATTCTTGCTACCCATTTCATTACCCGGGTTTCTCTGTGGTCTTCCTCTAGCAGTACTTCTAGGTCTTGCACTTTGAGGTTTCTCTTTCCCACCCATCTCGGGGCAATCTCTAATAAAATGGTCTAGGGATCCACACTTGAAACAAGCTTTCTCATATGCTCGACACTCCCTGGGATGACGTTTGCCATACTACGGGCATTCTAGTCTACTCGGTCGAGTGTTGCAAACACTAGCAACTGAAGTGGTCTGAGCTTTAGACCCCGAGTACTGTCTACCCTTACTTCTATTCGAAAATCTAGCTGAGATGGTTGATCGAGTAGCGAAATCTCTTGACTTCTTGGATGTGGATTGGAATGACTTGCCTAATTATTTCTTCTTCGAGTTGTGACACTTTATTTCAGCCTTCCTTTTCTCTTTGACCAGTTCTTTGGCCTTACAGACTTTATCTACCAGCACCACAAATTCTTTTAGTTCTAGGACACTAACAAATAAACATAAATCCTCATTTAACCCGTCCTCGAACCTTTTGCACATAATAGCCAAGGTGGACATGCACTCCCGGGCATATTTACTAAGCCTTATGAACTCATGTTCGTATTCAGTCACCGTCATTCGACCTTGCTTTAGCTCCAAGAACTCTTTTCTTTTTTGGTCAATGAACCTTTGACTAATATACTTCTTTCGAAACTCCTCTTGGAAGAATTACCAGTTGACTCTTTCCCTTGGTACCACCGACACAAGGGTGTTCCACCATTGATAGGCCGAATCTCTCAAGAGATACCACACACTTCATGCTCTCATCAAGCGTGCATGACAACTCATCGAATACCCTGATAGTATTCGCAAGCCAGAATTTCGGCCTCTAAAGATCATCATCTTTACTAGCTCAAAATTCCTCAGCTTATTATTTCTGGATCTTATCGACTTGAGGCCTTTCTTTTCTTACTACCTCTACAACTTGGGGAGCTACAGGAGCGGTCTGAGGAATAGGTGGGGGTGGAGGGGGTTGAGTATTAGAATTTGCTCAAATATACTTAGTGTACCAGTTACTCATCATATGGAGAAAGGCTTCTCGAGCCTCTTCTCCCTGACCCAAAGTCTAGGGTCTACTCTCTACTGGCGTGATCCCTTGCGCGGGACCTGGTGCATTACTTGCAGCATCATCGGTTGTAGCTCAATCGAGATCCATTTACAATATAAAAACACAATTCAAATCGTCAGGAGCCGTCGCATTATCATTTTGTGAATACTCATATGTATGACATGTATAGCTAGACTCATACTTACGCTACGTTAGTTTGAGAATCGACTAAATCGTAGCTCTAATACCACTAAATGTAAGACCCCTTACCAGTGTTTGACATCTGAACCGGGTACGAGGCATTACCGTACTTAACTAGCTCAATTATATGATATCAATCCTTAAGAACTTCATTACAAATTAAAACTTTTCATTCGGGACCATAATGTCCTTACTATAGGTCTACGAGACCCTAAACTTGCACCCGGAGTGATTCGGGACCAAATTGGAAACTTTTGAACACTTAGAAAAATTTGACATAAAACAGGGCCACACGCCCGTGTGAAAGGTGGGACACACCTGTGCGGCATATCACATGCCCGTGTTCCACAACCGTGTGGATTTATTTTCTAATTCAAACCTACATGGGTTTTCACACGGCCAGACACACGTCCGTGTCCCTGGCCCGTGTCTTAGCCGGTGTGCAAAAACATGGCATTCTATTTATGACGTCATCGCCTCACTAGTGTAATACCCCAAACTCGGCCCAAACACCACGACCGGATCTGGTATGTCACTAAGAAAATTTTGGAAAACATGTCGTATTTTCAGAAAATATTTTTCTAAAGTTTATCATTTTATTCGAAAAAATAAATAGTTGATAGTTTAAATAAAATATGCCTTTATGAATTAAAAATCGAAATTTAAATACATGCATTAGTTCAATAAGAATTTAAATAACTAAAAGTAATTAAAGCCCAAAATAAAACAAAATATAAACTAGTTGTAATATCCTGAAATAGGGGTTGTGCGTTTGGAGCATAACTCAAGTGTTAGTAGGCCTTAAGAGTGGTTTGGATGTGTTTTGAGGGTTTTTAGAACTCTAGGATTAAAAAGGGAGTGCTTTGGAAATTTTTGAAATTTTAGGTGAAAAAGAGGAAACTAGGCTGAGGAGGCCTTAAAAGAATTTATGTGGGGTTTAAGACGCATGGAATCATTTGGCAAGGTGGCTTGGAGCGCTAAGGAGCAAGGAGGGGACTTTAGGAGGGCAAGGGTTCGAGCGGTAGGAATCGCTTTTGGAAGTTTTAATTTTTTTGGTTTCTGGCGATTGAACGAGGGGGTGCTACAAGTTGGTATCAGAGCACGGTTCAAAACTCGACTTTGAGATTTTGGGCCTGAAAACAGTTTTCAAAAGTGGGCTTTTCAAAATGTGGACTTTTATTTCAGGTTTATTCTGGCTTGGCACCTGTACCTCCGACCCGAAGTCCACCTGGTAAGTACCTCTGACTATTGAGGTAATCTGAATAATGAATGTGTGTGGCAAATACCACTGAATGAATGTGCTGATGAATGAATATGTCTCTTTTTATGAGCATGAATGTGACTCTGATTTAGAATAGCGAACTTGAACTGAACCTTTGTGTGATCGAAAGAACCACTTCTAAATACTTTATTTCATAAAATTGTTCGCGGATAATCAGTGGAACAAATTTCTAATGCATAAAACTTTCTAAGTCAGATTGCGCGATAAGAGATGAGTTCTAGAGGACGTGGTCAAGGCAGAATGGCCGTATCGGAACCCGTTAGATCAGGTCAAGGGTCTGATAATGAGGTACCACCTCCACCACCAGCCTTTGGTAATGAGCAGCAAGGTCAGACGAGGGATGATGTTGTATCGCAGACGGTGCTGCGAGTTTTAGAGATGGTGGCTGGAGCGGGAGGAATTATGAGAGCTAGGAAGTCTGTTCCCGAGCGACTTCAAGCCAATGGAGCGGAGTTGTTCCGTGGTGTATCAGGTGTGGCACCCAGTACGACTGAATATTGGTTGGAAGCAACCGAGCGAGTTATGGATGAGCTCGATCTGAGCCCTGAGGAAAAAGTGAAAGGAATGGTGGCGCTACTTCGCGACGAGGCGTATCAATGGTGGCTCATGGTTCGGGAGAGTGTCGCAGCTGAGGACCTCACTTGGGGGTATGTCAAGACGGTATACCAGAAGAAGTATGTCGGTACTCACTACATTGATGCTCAGAGGAAGGCATTTCTGGGGTTGGTTCAAGGGAACAAGTCCGTAGCAGAATACGAGGCTGAATTCCTAAGGTTAAGCCGATATGCTCGAGGGGTAGTTGCTACGGAACATGAGCGATGTGTCCGGTTTGAGGATGGATTAAGGGACGACCTGAGACTGTTGATAGCTCCTCATCAGGAACGGAAGTTCGCTGTGTTAATCGAAAAAGCTAAGGTAGCCGAAGGGATTAAGGACTCGATGAGACAAAATAGAGATAAGGATAGGAACCGGGATAGGAGAAATTTTGGATCGTCTGAATCACCTTAGGGTCTTCGGAAAAGACCGAGGGTTGAAAATTTTGCTCGTGTGACTAGGCCAGCTACGGGAAATCGGAGCCGTCCGTGTGCTCAGTGTGGAAGGTATCATGTCGGCGAGTGTTGGAACCGGAAGCGAGAATGTTTTAGCTGTAAGTCTAAGTCTCACTTGATTAAAGACTGTCCTCAAGTGATGGATAGGGCTCGAGGTCAAGGATGAGGAACTCCAAGAAGAGGTACTGAAGGTTCAGATACGAGATGAGATAGCGGGTATGTTCCCTAATTCTGGAATCTCTTTATTGCCTGGATTGTTATGAGATAGTTCATGTTTGTATGCTAGCAAAGTGTTTGGAACCTTGAATACGAATCTTGAGATAGTATCTAAGGAATGTGTTAGTTTTGTTAGAATCAGAGTGCGCAGCATAAGCGTGGTGCGGTGAATTGAAATGTACGGACGTTCGTCAGTAAGTAATTTCGAGGACGAAATTATTTTTAAGGGGGGTAGAATTGTAATATCCTGAAATAGGGGTTGTGCGTTTGGAGCATAACTCAAGTGTTAGTAGGACTTAAGAGTGGTTTGGATGTGTTTTGAGGGTTTTTAGAACTCTAGGATGAAAAAGGGAGTGCTTTGGAAATTTTTGAAATTTTAGGTGAAAAAGAGGAAACTAGGCTGAGGAGGCCTTAAAAGAATTTATGTGGGGTTTAAGACGCATGGAATCATTTGGCAAGGTGGCTTGGAGCGCTAAGGAGCAAGGAGGGGACTTTAGGAGGGCAAGGGTTCGAGCGGTAGGAATCGCTTTTGGAAGTTTTAATTTTTTTGGTTTCTGGCGATTGAACGAGGGGGTGCTACACTAGTGGCCCATGGCCTTATTACAACGAGATTTAAAATCCATTAATTAAAAACATAAAATAATAACTTGAGTCTTTTTGCTGGATCCAGATGTTCTTTTGCATGGCCACCTTGCGCTCCTCTCCAGCCCGGTCCAATGCACTAAGTGCTACCTGAAATATTAATTAATTGGTTGAGTCGCGAGACTCAGTGTGCAACCCTCATGCACCATTAGATGTGGGCCTTAGCCCCATAAAACAAAATAAACAGTTTAATATACATAATAAAAATTAATATGCAAGCCTAACCCAAATCCTAGGTTTCCATCCGCTACACGCCCCCGTACCAGCCATTCACACCATTGGGGATTTCTACAATCAACCCACACCACTACACGCCTTGATGGCAGTCTTGCTGCTCATCATCAGATCATGGCCGTAGCCACTACAACAGATCACGACAAAAGCCGCTACAACAGATCACGGTAAAAATCGCTACAACAGATCACGGTAAAAAAACCGCTACAACGTATAACTTCCTCCTTTCATCAACCCAACCCATGCAATCACAAAAAATCAATATACTTATATCATTTAATCAGAACATTCACTAACCTGGTGATTTGCTTTTACCCTCTTTGGGTTTCCATTATTAAGCCGGAATTTCGGCATTTATCAAGACATATAAAACTTATAATCATATATTTATCAAACAGATCTAGATGGTATGGAAAATTACACACCTGATTAATGTAGATACCCTTGCTAAACCAATCTACGCTTTGCTTCAAAAAGCCGGAAAGATGTGAAAATAGGGCCTCTCCTATATTCGGCCAAGGGTTAGTAAATCCCGAATTTACACGTTGAAACTAATAGATCTTCTTACCTTGAAATCTCGAAAGTAACACGATTCGAGTGCTACCGATCTATAACTTAGAGATCTATCCGATTGACTCCACTAAAGTTCCCTTCAGATTTCGCCACAAGTAGGCACCACAGAAGCAATTCGGCAATCACAGGAGATGAGATCTAGGGATTTCGGCTTTTAGGAAAATCCCAGAAAAAGTATGAACAAGAGAAGGCTGATGTGTCTTTGGCTTTTAAAATACTTGAGTGAAGAGTTTCGGTTTCTGACAGGAAAAGAGAAGAAGAAAAGAAAACAAGGAAGAGACTTGAAGATTTCGGCTAGGAAGAAAAAGAATGGAAAGAGTTTCGGCTCTTGAATCAAAGTGAAGATGAGGGATTAGGCTTAGAGATTTCGGCTTTTGCAGAGAATGAAGAAGAAGATGGAACTTTAGGAGTTTTCGGCTTTTACTTAGAGAAGAAAAGAAAAGAATGAGAGAAAAACCCAAATGCCTAAATTGAAGAGATATTCCCCCTATTTATAGAAATTTCGGCACTTACCTAACCTTGCAGATAAATCCTATCTTTTCTCCTTTATCTTAATCTACTAGCTCATCTAAAAGAGACTTAATTATCTTTAACTCCTCCTTCCTTTATCAGCATATTATCCACATATTTTAAACATTAAAATCCCTAAATTTTAGCCTTTATCTACTTATTATCCTCATAAAATAAATTCCTAAATAATAGCCTTTATCTGCTTATTATCCACATATTTTAAACATTAAAACCCCTAAATTTTAGCCTTGTTGCCATCCACTCCACCTAATCCTAATGCCCAAAATTTAGCTAACTTAAATTAAAAGAATTGGGCTCCATGAAACTTAAATTTGGGCCCCTTACTCCCTTGTGTGGCGTCACCTCCTAAGATTGGGCCACAAGCCCACTTTGGTATTTTAAACGTAGATACTACCTTTTAAACCCCTATAATGCCCAAACAGAAAATTTTAATCAAGGCCTCTACCTAAGCCTGAGCCCAATTTGGACCCCTAACACTTAAATTAACACATTAAACATATCCTACCTATTAAACGCATAGGCCCAAAAATTCAGGATGTTACAACTAAGGTCACACGTCCAAGGCACACACTCGTGTCCTTAGACCGTGTGTCGAATTAAATTTCTAATTTCAGGTGCAGACTTTACATGGCCTGGACACATGCCCGTGTCTTAGGCCATGTCACCCACACAGTCGAGACACACAGCCGTGTCTCTGCTCGTGTGTTTACTATTGAGCATACTGACTTGCCAACTTAGAATGCATGGGGACACACGGTCAATCAACACGCCCATGGGGCTGATCATGTGTCACACACGGCCTAGACACACGCCTATGTGTCTACCCGTGTGGACATTTGAAAGGCTATCTACCAACCCAAATGCCACCCTACAAAGCAACCATACTTATACCAATTCAATTCAACATATATCATGGCCATAAGGCACTTCTAAGAACTCAAATTCAAAACATCCACACAAGCATGCACTTCATAAATTTTATCAACATTGAATAAATGAAGTAACGCCCTGAATTTGGGCCTAGTAGAATTGGGCCTATTGGGCTTTGGGTCTCAGAAAATTTTTAAGTGAGTGAGAAAATGACAATTGGCATGTGGGCTTTGAGGGTTAATGAATTTGGAGTGTCTAAGGGTGTTGGAGATGTCCTGGGATCAAGTAAGGGTATAGGAAAAATTTTTGTTTAAGCCCCAAGGGAACTGTGACTTCAGTTAGTAGGCCTTTTAAATAAATGAAGAAGAAAAATGACACAAAAGAGCTTGTGGTGTAGTGGCAAAGTGGCGCCACTTAGGGAGCAGAGAGGTGGCGTCATTAGCAGGCAAGGGAGTCCAAGGTTTGAGTAGTGGCATTGTATTTTATTGGAGTGTTTATTTTACAGATTGGACGGCCAGAGTTTGTGTTGGATTTGAACTCTTGCATTGGAGAGTTTGAATTGGTCTTGTGAGGTGGTTGTGGAGGAAATTTAGGATGAGATTGAGGAGTTATCAGAGAGAAAAGTTAGAAGCTGAGAAGTGTGAAGAGTTGGTGCCGAATGAGACTCTGGAGGAAGGTAGTTTCGGCTTTTGGCTATAAAAGAGGGGTGCCAAATTCCTTTGAGAGGTTCCTTGGGTTTTCCATTACTTTTCTTTTCTCCCCCTCATTCTGTTTTTTCCGTTGCCGAATTCTTCCATTGCCAAAAAAACATCATTCTTTTTTGCCGAAATCCCTATTAGTGTTGCGTTCTTCTTCTTTCTCTGAAAGCCGAATATTCCCTTATAATCGAATAGCCCTATCTTTTTGCCGATTCCTTGCTTTTTTCCTCCATCACAAATTGGTTGATGTTATATACTCTTAATCAAGTTTTAAAAGCCGGATCTCGTTCAGTAGCTATCTAGGCCACAGGATCAAAGGTTGGATTCGGTAAGTACTTAGTCAACCTCTTTTAGTGTGTTTTGGTAAAAGCCAGAGGGATATCTAACTCTTTCTTGTTGTTAACCTTGTATTAATAAGGGTAGGGTTCAAAGATCGCAAGCGTGGTAAGGATCGGTAGCAAGTGGTAACTGTACTCATCTCAATTGTGGATTAGTAAGTGGCCAAATGTAATTGTGGCTTATAAAGGTGACTTGTGTGGAATATAAGTCACTTGATATTTGATAGTATATGTGTGGGTGCAGATATAAGGGATATTCGTGAATAGTAGCTAAGAAAGGGCTACTATAACTGGTGGCACACGGTAAGGTTATGGTAAGGCTTCGGTTTTTGGGTAAATATTATGGTTAAGTGTGTGACTGATTGGAGATTGGTATTGGTTGTAGGTTCAAGGCTAGGGATAGTGTAGCATGTCGCATTAACCAGGTGTGTACATACACTTCACACACGACAAATCAGTAAAAGCCGAAATCTTGAAAAAAATCAGAATGCCGAAAAGCTGAAAAGCCGAAAGGTTGGCACCGTCAACCAAACGAGTGTGCGAACATTCGTGTAGGAATAAAAATACGATTACCGGGGCAAAGAGAGTGATCTCATGGTCTTGGGCCACTATTTGGCCGACCAGGCCAGACGGGGCTAAATGGGCCTACCGAGCTCGTAGGCCTAAATCGTCAAGAGTTGATATGTGAAATTGAGTGACAGATTGATATGGATGGTTGTATGAATTGATTATGATCGGGCCTAATGGGCTACATAAACATGATTGGGCTTAATGGGCTATATGGACATGATTGGGCTTAGTGGGCCTTATGAGATTTTAGAAATGCATGCTAGGGTTTTAATGGACTCTAGGCCTAGTTCTGATAAATTCTTAAATAGCATAAAACTTAATTTAATAATCAAACATGTCTGTATACAAGTCGCTAGGTTAGAGTGTGGCAATGGACATATGCATGTCAAGGATTGGATCTAGGGAGAGCTTGGTACTTAAGCGGTCCTAGTGACCCACCTCCTCTTCTCTGGGATCCTACCTGGTGCATAGTGTCTGTTCACTTTAGCCGCAAGGACTTGTTGATGGGCCAAAATTCATAACTAAAACCCGAGATGAAAGAAATTACAAAAATACCCCTGTATGGTAGATTTACAAAAATACCCTTGGGTAGTGAAATGACTAAAATACCCCTAGGTGCTTAATGTGCTTAATGTGTATGTTGCACTCATGAGATATATGTTGCACTTGGGTGGGTTTGATGATACGGAGGAAGTTATGTGAGGATCGCATAGTCGCTTGACGACCGTGGATCCACTAGTGGCTTTAAGCCCATTATATGCTTAGCAGCCTTGCTGCAACGTTTGAGTAGTGCTGCTGTTGGTGCTACCTTTGGAGTGTAGGGATGGGTGGGTTGATATTTATATCCCCACAGGAGTGTAGGGTTGGAAGGGAAATGGAGTGTAGGGTTGGATTTGGGATGGGAGCATTACATTCATCTGATACTGATGTGATATGAGGTCATTGTGGGCTAAGGCCTAAGACCACCGATTTTGATAGGGCTTAGGCCCAATGTGATAATCGCATGTTGGTTGGATTACCAAGAGTCGTACACACTGAGTTTCGAAACTCACACCCTTTTATTTAATGTTTCAGGTGACTCTCAGTAGACGACTCGACGTGGGAGAGGACTCGGAGATGGCCACACTGCAAGCTACTTAGAAGTTTTTAATTAGTTTCGAATGACTTTATTTTAATTACTTTATTTTTGTTGGGATGTAATAAGACCTTGTATCTCCAATTTGACTTTACATTTGGGTTTTATTATTGTTTCAATTGCCTAATTATTAAACTTAAAATAAAGTTCTAAAGTTTAACATGGTTTTTGAAATAACTATAACATATGGACATTTTCTTAAAACATGGGCTTTCATCATAACTTAACAAGTTGCAAGGATTTTGGATTTCTAAATCTTAAACTTAAGTTTTTAACTATGCAAATTTCCTACTGAACATAAATTTAACTAAACAAAGTCGTTTTAGAATTATCCCTTTGATGTGACATCACTAGATTCGTCCATAACGTCTGGACTGGGTCTGGGGGTATTAAACTTGTCAAGTATTGGCCAATTTACAATGACCATTTACAAAATGAATTGAACAACATTAATAGCCAACACTTTGGCTAAAAAATATGCCATAACAAAATAACCAAATCCTATACATGCCATACTCAGAATAAATCTAAAGTTTGATACACCAAAGAGAAGTTGATAGTGTGATTTCCGAACTCTGACGTTCCACGAATTCCCGAGCTAGCTTGGCAATACTACAAGGAAAAGGGAAATGAGAGGGGTAAGCATAAAGCTTAGTAAGTTTGTATGAAATAAATAACAACATAAAGGCTCATAATGACATCCATCCATTGCATTGAATAAAACACAAAGTCTTAAACACATTGCCATAACTTATTCATGCTTACTCTTACCCATTTCATATCATGTCTCATATCGTAAAAATTTCTCGTGAATTACTCACATGTACCTGTATCACTTTATCACATAGCTTTAGCACTAATCTAATCTCCATTATAAACTTATCTATTTACCCATTGAATTACGTGGGAGCACTTGAAGATACATAATCATCATCATTCGCATAAAAACGACGCCAATGCCATATCCAAGATATGGTTATACATGGGATCACCTCTAAATGCTGATGCCATATCCCAGATATGGTCTTATACGGGATCTCATATCGATTGTCGATGCCATATCCCAGTTATAGTCTTATACGTTTCTAATATTTGATGCCGATGCCATATCCCCGATATGGTTTTATACGGGATCTCAATTTGGTGCCGAGGCCATGTCCCGAACATGGTCTTATATGGGACCTTACCCTCCTCAAGTTTTGATAACATTCTTCTCTCATTTATTAAAGTCCAACCGAGACTTACATATCAAAATTCTCATCATTTCCTCATTCAACATCATTACTCAAATTCATAGAAATATTATACAACATCACTAATATCAAACATTTATAAACTTAATAACATGATGTTGAATTTATTACACACAAACTTACCTCGATTTCAAAATAGGCTAAATTGCCGATCTAGTCTGACACCTTGCCCTTTCCTCGGTCAAGGTTAATTCTTCGTTCTTCTTGATCTATAATAAAAATTTAGCTTATTTAATTATCACATTAATCAACACATTTCAATAATCATACTTTGGAAATATTACCATTTTGCCCTTATACTTTCATAAAATGACTATTTTACCCCTAAGCTCGTAAATGGACATTTATTACTCCTATGGAAACTCTCAATACTCATTATTTCACACATTTACCACATTTTTACAACATTCTCAAGAAGGTCCTTTTAAGTGTTTTCATGGTAACACCTTTCACAAAAGTTGTTTATATAACAAATAAGACTCATTTTCTTCCATAAAATGCAGCAAACAACTTACAATATCACATGGAAAAACTCTAAACTTTCAACCATTTTGCAAAATAGTCCTCTCTTTAGCTTGCTGAAATTTTTGAGCTTTCAAACCCCTATTTGCTGCTAATTTTTGGTGGAGGAGAGGAGAAGAAAAGATGATATCTTTTCTTTCTTTATTTTATTATAAAACATCAATTTAGTCCACCTAATTTCAACAACTTTGACCAATTTGACATAGTTTTCTCCTATGGCTGGCCACCCTATCTCTAAGGGTCTAATTGCACTTTAAAGGCCTCCAATTTATATTTTATGGCTTCTAGACACCTTTAGCTTGTAAAATAGAACTTTCGCACTTTATGCAATTTAGTCCTTTTTAGCAATTAAGCATGCAATCGCTAAAATTAAAGCACCAAAATTTGCATGCACCCATATAATCATGCTATAACTCATAAAATAACATCAAAATTGTAACATCCTGGATTTAGGGACTCTGCATTATTGTGTGTTGCTGTGTGTTGGCATGTTTTTCTCATTATTTTGATATGTTTGGGGGTCCTGGGAAGGCTCGGGGCTAAGCTTGAGCCTTGGTAAAAATTTTATTTTTAGGAACTTTAGGGGGGAAGCTAGCAGAGGTAGGCCTTAAGAGTAATTAAATGTGTTTTGTTAACACAAGAAAAGAGGTGGTAAAATGGCAAAGAGACGCTACTTAAGCTGCAGGTAAGTGGCGTCACAAGGGAGCAGCTTTGGGAAGGGGTTCGAGTCGCAGCGATAGCATGCAAGAGCTTTATTTTTGCACTTTGGAGGCTAAGGTAGTGGTTTTGGCAAGGGCTCTCCAAGGTGGTTGGTGGAATGAGTCAAATATTTTGAATGTGAGCCCATGAGGAAGTGGGAGAGTTTGAATCGGTCAAACTGATTTAAATGCATGGAGGGGGTGAAAGTAGGAGGAAATCGTGGAAGGGGGATGTTGGTTGAGAGGTTGGCCGAATGTGAGATAGTGTGTAAGGGTGTGTGCACGGCTTAGAGTGGCTAGGAGGGGCTGAACCTTCATGGGTAGCACATAGTCACTTAGTTGAGCATTTTTCTTTCATTACGATGTGCCGATTCTTCTTAATGTCATTTTGAGTAGAGTGTTAGCAAGTCAAGCTTAGAAACCTTTTCTTCTCTTTTGCATTTGTGAACATTTACTTATTTTCTCATTTACCAAAATTGAAACCATCATTTGGACTCTCACTTTTGCATTCATTTCTTTTGCAACCAAAAGCCAAAACACCTTCTTGCTTCATTTCTTCCATTTGTTTCTTCATAGCCGAATCTTCTTGAAGCCACCCTCTCTGCCAAATCTTCTCTTTTCTTTGCTATTAGTTCTTTTAAACCTCATAGCCGAACCTTCATCTCACTTCTTGGTGTTTCATCCTTCTCCTCTATTTCTTCTTCTAAAAGCCGAAACCTATCCCTCATACCCATCTCATTGTGTTTTGTTTTACTTTTTACCATAGCCGAATCTTCTGGGGTGTAAATAGATATCTCTGGTAAGGGTAAGGTTTTCTTATATCATCTTACTATCAGTCTCTCCATTCTTTCTTTGCTTGGTGAAGCCGAACTCTTGTAGGGAAACTAAACCCATCTCTTCTATTTTGTGCCTCTTAGTCGAATATCAAGAAGCAGGGTGTAGAGAATCTTAGGTTGCTGAGAGCCTATACAATCGGTTTTGGTTGAGCAAGGTAAAGGGTTCTTATTAACTTGTTTGGCTGAAAGGCCACTCCTTTTAACCTATTTGGAGAACCGATTCTGATGTGGTGATTGCGTAGGGACTCAATCGATTTCTTAAGCCAAGTCTACTAAGCATTCGGCTTCTGTTGATCAAGGTAGGATATTCTCATCATCTCCTTACTCCTATTCTTTGAACCGATCATTCTTGCTACCATAACACGTTCTTTCATTCTTCATGGCTAAGGGCCGAATACTAGGAAGAGAAGTGTTGAGACTTCTCTAGTTGCCGAGAGTTCCTTTCCAAGCAGTTTTGCTTATTCGCGTTAGATCGAAGGTAAGGAGTTACCTTTTGGTTCTATTCATATGATTGATCTTGATCAATTGGTCACCTTAGTTGATATCGTAGTAAGTTAACCCTTGTTCTGTTATGGTATGGTATTGATCAAGTTTCTCCATGGATACAAGTGTCTATCAATCGGGAGAAGGGAGCGAACCCATAGTTGCGGCTCCTAAGTTTAAGAAACGTGCAGTATCGGCAGTACGGGACTTTCCATCGGGCTATGGTAGAGTGCCGACATCTGCTTGGGATAGGCAAATAGCTGTCGTTCCTGCTAGTGAAAGCGTCGATGTAGAGGGTATAGTCTTGCGCGTTACCAGGTGTGTATTATTCACACGCCTTCTTTATTGATGTGTTATTAACTGTAAAGGCTGAAAGCCGAAATGGCTAGTGTGATAAGGAAAATGCCCTTATGGGTAAGGTTGGAGACGCCGGGTAAGTTCTCGATATTGATATTGTTGATAATATGCATGTATGTATATTCTGATGTTATGCATGTATGAGATATGATTTGTTACACACTGTGATATTAGTTGCATACACATTGTGCACGATGTAAAAAGCATGGGCTCAGGATTGAATGAGAGGAGGAGGGAGAATCAGTGATTATTGTCACGAGTGACTACGGTCACGTGTGGTCTAAGTACCGCGGTGGTTGAAACCACGAATATTCTAATCAGTGACTTGTCTCGGTGGTCAAGTACCACAGTGGGTTGGCACCATGTATAAGATATTTATCAGAGATCGTCACGGCGGTCTAAGACCACAATGGGTTGGCCCCACGAGTACATATTATAGTGACTACTGTCATGAGTGACTTCTGTCACGAGTGGTCTGGGACCATGGTGGTTATGAGCCACAGTGGCATAATGCCACGGGTGTTTTGGATGAAGAGCTAAACTGGGTTGGGCTACATTGCATGCATATGACATGTGCTGTATTGAATAGGCTAAGGCCCAGTTTGTGTTACGGGGATTTACACACTGAGTCTCGATGACTCACCCCTTTGCTAATTTTGCAGGTAATCAGTAGATGGCAGGTTTTGGGCCGAGACGGACTCGAGGTGGCCATGCGTTGCGATTTCTTTAAGTAAACTTGCACTTTCTTTTAAATTTATATCTATTTTGGGATTTTAATTTGTAATAAGGCCGCTTTAACTTTATTTTGGGATTTGTTTATAAGCTGATTTTATGGATACTATGAACTATTGGAAAAAAAACTGGGGTTTACTTAAAAGCATAAAAATAAGTTTTTCCAAGGTTACAACAAATGGATAATAAGCCGTAAATAATTAAAACTTGGGATTTTTCTTAACATTACAAATAACATTTTCAAAGAAATTACGCACCTCAATGTTCATTTCAATTGGCATCTTTCAAACATACACCTAAGTTCGGTTTTGACAAAATAAGCTTGTTTTAGCACCTAATCTTCTTAAATAAAATAAAGAAAATAAGGTTTGTATTAACAAAACAGTTTTCGATTAACAAAAAGGCTCTTAGTCTGGATACACCAAACTAGATAATTTCTCAAGTCGCGATGGTTTTCCAAAGTTTTCAAATCTACTTCCTCTGTAGCAATCCAGATTCGGTCGTGACGTTTTGACCGGGTTTGGGATGTTACAATTGTGGTATCAGAGCCAGGTTTCATAAACTCAGCCGTGGGTGTGGGGTTCGAAAATATTTTAAAAGATGGTTAGAAAATGATTTAGAAATATGTATGTCTTTTGGAAGCATGGCACCCGAGTCTCCGGCACCAAATCTGCACGGTAAGTCTTCTGACTTTTGGTTGTTTACATGAAGTAAGTATACTATGTTGTGATTGCTTGTGCTAAGAAACTCAACTCTAGAGACTGAAACCTTAGGTATGCATGAAACTCTTAATAATGCTATTTTCATAAAACTACTCTGTAATAAACAGTGGAAGAGAACACTAACTCATAAAACTCTTAATCAGATTAAATCACGTTATTAGTAATGAGTACTAGAGGATGTGGACACGGTATGCGAGGCCGTGGAAGAGGCCGAGATGCTGGGGCTGAGCCTTCAAAATCTGAGCATGGGCTGGAGGGTGAAGTGCCCGCATCGCCAGTTGCGGAAGTGGAATTTTAGGACCAAGCTGATGGAGATGATGTTATGTCTCAGGCTATGTTACGCGTTCTGGAGAGAGTGGCTTGAGCGAGCACGGGATCAGTGGCTCGGAAATTTGTGTCAGAGCGACTTCGAGCGAATGGGGCTGAAATGTTTAGGGGCGTTTCTGGTGTGGCTCCTAATGTAGCCGAGTACTGGTTTGAAGCAGTGGAACAGGTCATGGATGATCTTGACTGCACTGTGGAGGAGAAACTGAAAGGAGTTGTGTCTCTTCTCTAAGATGAGGCTTACTAATGGTGGCTCACGGTTAGAGATGGTACAGCTGCGGACCGCATTTCCTGGGACTTCTTTAAGTCGGCATTCCAAGGGAAATACATTGGGTTAAGCTATATGGATGCGCAGCGGAAGGCATTTCTTAACATGGTTCAAGGAAGTAAGTCGGTGGCTGAGTATGAGGCGCAATTCCTACGTCTAAGTTGGTATGCTCGTGGTATTGTGTCTACAGATCATGAGCGTTGTGTTCGATTTGAAGATGGTTTGAGGGATGAGTCGCGAGTACTGATAGCTCCGCAACGGGAAAGGGAATTCGCTGTTTTAGTGGAAAAGGCTAAGATAGCCGAAGAGGCAAAGCGATCTGAAAAGCAGAATCAGGATAGGGACAAGGGGAGAAATAAGAGAAGTTTTGGACCGTCAAGATCTACTAGGAATTTTCAGAAGAGGCCTAGGTTGGATGGGCCGGGTCGAGTTGTGAGGCTTGCTGCTACTGGTCAGCCATAGCAATGTGCTACGTGTGGGAAGATCCATTGTGGAGAATGCTAGGCAAGAAGTAATGGATGCTTCAGATGTGGATCAGTGGATCACCGGGTAAGAGATTGCCCACAAGAGCCAAACAGAACGCGACCAGCAAGTCAGAATTATGTTCAGCCTGGTAGAGGAGATCAGCAGCCACAGAGAGGTCATGGTCCGACCAGAGGAGGAAATGGTTTTGGTCCTGGACGTGGGGAACCGGGTAGAGGTGCTGGGAACACAGAGGCAAGACAACCTAGGTTGGTCTATACAGTTAGACGCCGAGAGGAGAGTGATGCATCGGACGTCATAACCAGTACGTTCCTTATTTTTGGTTTGCCTTTTATTGCACTGATCGATATTAGGTCAATGCATTCCTATGTTGCTAGTACTATGTCTGAAACTCTGAACATAGAATCTGAGATTGCTTCTAGGGAGATGACTGTACTTATCCCCTTAGGACAATTTGTAGTGGTGAACAAACTCTTTAGGGGTGTGCCTCTAGAAGTACAAGGGATGGTTTTCCCGGCTGAATTGATGGAACTGCCGTTCGGTGAGTTTGATTTAATCTTAGGTATGGATTGGTTAGTGAGATATCGAGTAAACTTGGATTGCACGGCTAAGCGCATGGTATTAAGGACTCCTAAAGATGATGAGGTGGTGGTGATAGGTGAAAGGAGGAACTACTCGTCTAATGTAATGTCCGCTTTAAAGGCTGAAAGAATGATGAGAAAAGGATGTGAGGCTTTCCTAACTTTTGTTCGAGCTCTGGAGGCCAAGAAGTTGACTGTAAAGGATGTCAGAACAGTGAAGGAGTTCTCTAATGTTTTTCCAGAAGAGCTTCCAGGGTTACCTCCGGATCGCGAGGTGGAATTCAGTATTGATCTTCTTCCAGGAACAGCGCCAGTGTCTATTGCCCCATATAGAATGGCGCTGAAGGAGTTGGTGGAACTGAAAGCCCAAAGTCAGGAACTGTTGGACCGGGGTTTTATCCGACCAAGTATGTCACCGTGAGGAGCGCCGGTGTTATTTGTTAAGAAGAAAGATGGGTCAATGCGGATGTGCATTGACTATAGGCAGTTGAACAAGTTGACGATTAAGAACAAGTACCCGCTGCCTAGGATAGACGATTTGTTTGATCAGTTGCGAGGCACTTCAGTCTTCTCAAAGATAAACTTGAGGTCGGGTTATCACCAACTTAAAGTCAAGGAGGTAGATATTCAAAAGACAGCTTTCCGAACTCGTTATGGTCACTACGAGTTTCTGGTGATGTTGTTTGGGTTGACCAATGCACCAGCTGCGGTTATGGACATGATGAACCGGGTATTCCAACCCTATCTGGACCAGTTTGTCGTGGTGTTCATAGACGCTATTTTGGTCTATTCAAGTTCGGAAGAGGAGCATGATTCACATTTTCGGGTGGTTCTGCAGATTTTGAGAGAGAAACAACTGTACGCCAAATTCAGTAAGTGTGAATTCTGGCTAAGGGAAGTTACCTTTCTGGGACATGTTGTGTCTGCTGAGGAGATTAGGGTTGATCCCCGGAAAATTGAAGCTGTGTTGGATTGGAAACCACCTAAGTCTGTGGTAGAAATTTAGAGTTTTCTTGGTTTGGCTGGGTACTACAGAAATTTTGTTGAGGGATTCTCGTTATTAGCGGCACCGTTAACCAAGTTGTTACGGAAATGGGTACCGTTTGTCTGGTCAGATAAGCAGCAGGAAAGTTTTGAGAAGCTGAAGAGGATCTTGACTGAGGCTCCAGTGTTGATTCAGCCTGAGGCTGGGAAGGAGTTTGTTGTCTACTGTGATGCGTCGTACACAGGTTTGGGATGTGTGTTGATGTAGAAAGGGAAGGTGGTAGCATATGCGTCTCGGTATGTGAGACCTCATGAAGTGAATTATCCCATGCATGATCTGGAGTTAGCTGCGGTAGTGTTCGCTTTGAAGATTTGGAGACACTACCTGTATGGGGAAAGGTCCATTATCTACACGGACCACAAGAGCCTAAAATACCTCCTTACCCAAAAGGAGCTGAATTTAAGGCAGCGGAGATGGATTGAGTTGCTGAAGGACTATGATTGTTCGATCGAGTATCACCCGGGTAAAGCCAACGTGGTGGCTGATGCGTTGAGCCGTAAGGTAATATCGGACTTGAGGGCAATGTTCACCCATCTCAACTTGTATGATGATGGAACTATGCTAGCGGAACTTCAAGTAAAGCCCTCTTGGGTCAGTCAGATAAAGGAGAAGCAATTATCTGATGAGTCGCTAAGTTCGAAACTTCAGTTAGTGGCAGGTGGTGAGACAGAAGATCTTAGTGTGAGTAGTGATGGGGTATTGTGCTTTCAGGAAAGGGCTTGTATGCCAAAAGACTCTGAGTTAAGATAGAAGATTCTACAGAAAGCGCATAGTAGCTCATACGCTATGCATCCTAGTGGGAGTAAGATGTATCGGGATCTGCGAGAATAGTTTTGGTGGCCAGGTTTGAAGCAGGAAGTGACTAAGTATGTGAGTAAATGCTTAACGTGTCAGCAGGTGAAGGCGGAACACCAATTGCCTTCAGGGTTGCTGCAGCCAGTAAAGATTCCACTTTGGAAGTGGGAAAGGATAACGATGGACTTTGTGAGTGGGCTACCCCTTACGCCTATGAAGAAAGATTCGGTGTGGGTAATTATGGATCGGTTGACGAAGTCTGCTCATTTCATACCGGTTCGGGTTGATTACTAGTTATAGAAGTTAGCCAAGCTGTACGTGGCAGAGGTGGTGAGGTTACATGGGGTACCTGCGTCTATCATATCAGACAGAGACCCCAGGTTTACGCTGAGGTTCTAGAAGGCGTTGCATCAAGCATTACGTACGAGATTGGATTTCAGCACAGCATTTCATCCACAGACTGATGGTCAGTCTGAGAGGGTAATTTAGATCTTGGAAGATATGTTGAGAGGCCGCGTCATTGACTTCAGGGGTAGTGTGGAGGAATTTCTACCATTGGCGGAATTCGCATACAACAACAGCTACCAATCTAGCATTAAGATGGCGCCCTATGAAGCATTGTATGGTCGGAAATGTCGCACTCCTACTTGCTGGACAGAGTTGGGTGAGCGACAGTTGTTAGGTCCAGAGTTAGTTTCTAAAATAGAGGAAAAGGTTAAGTTAATTCAGACTCGGTTGAAGGAAGCTTCTGACAGGCAGAAATCTTATGTGAATTTGAAGCGTAAAGACATAGAATTTGCAGTAGGTGATAAGGTTTTCTTAAAGGTTTCACCATGGAAGAAAGTTCTAAGGTTTGGACGGAAGGGCAAGCTGAGCCCCAGGTTTATCGGGCCTTATCGTGTGTTGAAGCGTGTGGGACCAGTAGCTTATCAGCTCGAGCTACCTTCGAAATTGAGACAGATCCATGATGTATTCCATGTCTCGATGTTAAGGCACTACCGTTCGGATCCATCTCATATAGTGCCAGTGGAAGAAATCGAAGTAAGGCCTGACTTATCTTTTGAGGAGGAACCAGTTTAGATTTTAAACCGAGATGTTAAAGTGTTACGAAGGAAGACGCTTCTGTTGGTTAAAGTTTTGTGGCGGAATCATGGTTCCGAGGAAGCTACATGGGAGCCAGAGGATGTGATGCGACAGTAATACCCTCACCTCTTTTTATCAAGTAAATTTCGAGGCTGAAATTTTCTTTAAGGGGGTAGAACTGTAACATCCTGGAATTAGGGACTCTGCATTATTGTGTGTTGCTATGTGTTGGCATGTTTTACTCATTATTTTGATATGTTTGGGGGTCCCGAGAAGGCTCGGGGCTAAGCTTGAGCCTTAGTAAAAATTTTATTTTTAGGCACTTTAGGGGGAAGCTAGCAGAGGCACGCCTAAAGAGTAATTAATTGTGTTGTGTTAACACAAGAAGAGAGGTGGTAAAGTGGTAAAGAGATGCCACTTAAGCTGCAGGTAAGTGGCGTCACAAGGGAGCAGCTTTGGGAAGGGGTTCGAGTCACAGCGATAGCATGCAGGAGCTTTATTTTTGCACTTTGGAGGCTAAGGTAGTGGTTTCGGCGAGGGCTCTCCAAGGTGGTTGGTGGAATGAGTCAAATATGTTGAATGTGAAGCCATGAGGAAGTGGGAGAGTTTGAATCAGTCAAACTGATTTAAATGCATGGAGGGGAGTGAAAGTAGGAGGAAATCGTGGAAGGGGGATGTTGGTTGAGAGGTTAGCCGAATGTGAGATGGTGTTTGAGGGTGTGTGCACGGCTTAGAGTGGCTAGGAGGGGCCGAACCTTCATGGGTAGCACATAGTCACTTAGTTGAGCACTTTTGTTTCATTAGGGTGTTCCGATTCTTCCAAATGTCATTTTGAGTAGAGTGTTAGCAAGTCAAGCTTAGAAACCTTTTCTTCTCTTTTGCATTTGTGAACATTTACTTCTTTTCTCATTTACCAAAACCGAAACCATCATTTGGACTCTCACGTTTACATTCATTTCTTTTGCAACCAAAAGCCGAAACACCTTCTTGCTTCATTTCTTCCATTTGTTTCTTCATAGCCGAATCTTCTTGAAGCTACCCTCTCTACCAAATCTTCTCTTTTTTTTTTTGCTATTAGTTCTTTTAAACCTCATAGCCGAACCTTCATCTCACTTCTTGGTGTTTCATCCTTCTCCTCTATTTCTTCTTCTAAAAGCCGAAACCTATCCCTCATACCCTTCTCTTTGTGTTTTGTTTTACTTTTTACCATAGCCGAATCTTCTGGGGTGTAAATCGATATCTCTGCTAAGGGTAAGGTTTTCTTATATCATCTTACTATCAATCTCTCCATTCTTTCTTTTCTTGGTCAAGCCGAACTCTTGTAGGGCAACTAAACCCATCTCTTTTATTTTGTGCCTCTCAGCCGAATATCAAGAAGCAGGGTGTAGGGAATCCTAGGTTGCTGAGAGCCTATACAATCGGTTTTGGTTGAGCAAGGTAAAGGGTTCTTATTAACTTGTTTGGCCGAAAGGCCACTCCTTTTAATCTATTTGGAGAACCGATTCTGATGAGGTGATTGTGTAGGGACTCAATCGGTTTCTTAAGCCAAGTCTGCTAAGCATTCGACTTCTGTTGATCAAGGTAGGATATTCTCATCATCTCCTTACCCCTATTCTTTGAACTGATCATTCTTGCTACCATAACGCGTTCTTTCATTCTTCATGGCTAGGGGTCGAATACCAGGAAGAGAAGTGCTGATACTTCTCTAGTTGCCGAGAGTTCCTTTCCAAGCAGTTTTGCTTATTCGCTTTAGATCGAAGGTAAGGAGTTACGCTTTGGTTCTATTCGTATGACTAATCTTGATCGATTCGTCACCTTAGTTGATATCGTAGTTAGTTAACCCTTGTTCCGTTATGGTATGGTATTGATCAAGTTTCTCCATGGATGCAAGTGTCGGTCAATCGGGAGAAGGGAGCAAACCCATAGTTGCGGCTCCTAAGTTTAAGAAACGTGCAGTATCGACGGTACGGGACTTTCCACCGGGCTGTGGTAGAGAGCCGACGTCTACCTGGGATAGGCAAATAGCTGTCGTTCCTGCTAGTGAAAGCGTCAACGTAGAGGGTATAGTCTTGCGCGTTACCAGGTGTGTATTACTCACACGCCTTCTTTATTGATGTGTTATTAACTGTAAAGGCTGAAAGCCAAAATGGCTAGTGTGATAAGCAAAATGCCCTTATGGGTAAGGTTGGAGACACCGAGTAAGTTTCTCGATATTGATATTGTTGATAATATGCATGTATGTATATTCTGATGTTATGCATGTATGAGATATGATCTGTTACACACTGTGATATTGGTTGCATACACATTGTGCACGATGTAAAGAGCATGGGGTCGGGATTGAATGAGAGGAGGAGGGAGAATCAGTGACTATTGTCACGAGTGACTACGACCACGAGTGGTCTAAGTACCACGGTGGTTGAAACCACGAATATTCTAATCACTGACTTGTCTCGGTGGTCAAGTACCATAGTGGGTTGGCCCCACGTAAACGATATTGATCAGAGATCGTCACGGTTCTCTAAGACCACAGTGGGTTGGCCCCACGAGTACATATTATAGTGACTACTGTCACGAGTGGTCTGGGACCACAGTGGTTA
Organism: Gossypium australe; assembly: GCA_005393395.2. Classification (NCBI taxonomy): domain Eukaryota; kingdom Viridiplantae; phylum Streptophyta; class Magnoliopsida; order Malvales; family Malvaceae; genus Gossypium; species Gossypium australe. The sequence continues at coordinate 123,265,816 of CM016626.1, forward strand.
TGAGCCACAGTGGCATAATGCCACGGGTGTTTTGGATGGAAAGCTAAACTGGGTTGGGCTACATTGCATACATATGACATGTGCTGTATTGAATGGGCTAAGGCCCAGTTTGCGTTACACGGGGATTTACACACTGAGTCTCGATGACTCATCCCTTTGCTAATTTTGCAAGTAATCAGTAGATGGCGGGTTTTGGGCCGAGACAGACTCGAGGTGGCCATGCGTTGCGATTTCTTTAAGTAAACTTATACTTTCTTTTAAATTTATTTCTATTTTGGGATTTTAATTTATAATAAGGCCGCTCTAACTTTATTTTGGGATTTGTTTATAAGCTGATTTTATGCATACTATAAACTATTGGAAAAAACCAGGGTTTACTTAAAAGCATAAAAATAAGTTTTTCCAAGGTTACAACAAATGGATAATAAGCCGTAAATAATTAAAACTTGGGATTTTTCTTAACATTACAAATAACATTTTCAAATAAATCACGCACCTCAATGCTCATCTCAATTGGCATCTTTCAGACATACACCTAAGTTCGGTTTTGACAAAATAAGCCTGTTTTAGCACCTAATCTTCTTAAATAAAAAAAAAATAAGGTTTGTATTAACAAAACAATTTTCGATTAACAAAAAGGCTCTTAGTCTGGATACACCAAACTAGATAATTTCTCAAGTCGCGATGGTTTTCCAAAATTTTCAAATCTACTTCCTCTGTAGCAATCCAGATTCGGTCGTGACGTTTTGACCGGGTTTGGGATGAATAATTTTTTCTGACCTCAGATTAGTGGTTCTAAAACCACTGTTTCGACTAGCCCCTAAATCGAGCCGTTACATTTATTCCATTTTCTGTGTCTGATCAGATAAAACTACAATTTCACGCAATTCCATTACACCCGCTAACATATTGATTTCATCGATCAACCTATCTTTGAAACGAATACACATATCTTCTTTGGTCGGCACAATCTCGAAAATATTTATTGGGTTGTAAAAACTGTCGGTGATATTCAGCAACAGATCTATTTCCTTACTTCAGCTCAAGAAATTCTTTCTTCTTCTTGTTTAAATACCATTTACTCACATATTTCTTTCGAAATTCGATTAAAAAGGTCTCAATTAACCCTGTCTTTTCGTACTACAGTTGCTAAAGTCGACCACCAGTGGAAAGCTTTGTCTTTTAACAGAGATACTGCACATCTCAAGTAGTTTTCGAAAGGACATAACATTTTATCTAGAACCCTTTGTGTATTTTCTAACAAGTACTCAGCTTTGGCAAGTTCATCATCCATTTTACCATAAATTCTTTGGCCCCACATTTCTAGATTTTATTGATAGAAGGCCTGTAAACAATTATTGGGGTTGAACTTTGAGGACGAAAAGGTGTCGGGGTAGGCATACGTGGGGGAGGGTGTTGTTGAGTTGCAGGGTTGGCTCGTACAAATTCTGTGAACCACTAATTCATCATTTGGAACAAGGCACCTTTCGCCTCACTTTCTGGCCCTTAAGAATTGGGCTCACTCTGAATAGCCCCATGCTCCGAGGTTGGGACATTACTAGCAACTTCTTCATAAATGCTCGATTGGATTCAACTGACATTTTTTGTCTGTAAAAAAAACATAACGAATCAGGAGTCTCACATTATCATGAGTCATACGCTGATATGTATTTATAGACTCAATACATGTTATGTTCAGTCTTAGAATCGGCTAAATTGTAGCTCTGATACCACTAAATGCAATACTCTTTAGCTGGTTCGATTGTCGAACTCGAGTTATAGGATGCCACGATAGTTAACAACGCTAACTGTCTGTCTGTCTACGGGTTAAAGTTGTAGTAAAATAAAGTTTATTGCACAAAGCCTTGTTTAGTTTACCCTTAAACATGGAGGTAAATCTCGAGTTTCTATAAAAAATAATGGATAGTGGCACACCATACAATCTGAAAATTTCAGAGATATACAACTCAATTAGTTTTTCAAGTGAATCATCAGTCCTGATGGGAATAAAATGAGTTGATTTTGTCTGTCTATATACAATTTGTAACAACCCTATTTTGGGGCTAGTTGGAATAGTGGTTTTGGAACCACTAATTCGATGTCAGAGAAATTATTTTTAATATTATTTTATGAGTTATGACTTGATTATTTGAATGCATGAAATTTTTGGAGCATTAATTTTAGTGATTTTATGCTAAATTGTGAAAAAGGACTAAATCGCATAAAGTGCAAAAGTTTTATTTTACAAGCTAGAGGTGCCAAATAGCTATAGAATTTTAATTGGAGGCCCTTAGTGTGAAATTAGGCCTTTTTAAAAGTCATATCCGACCATAGGGGGGACAAGAGGCTTAATTTAGTTAATATTTGGTGGTGTTAAGTGATTAATGAATAAAATAAGAGAAAAATAAGAAAGTTATCATCTTTTCCTATTCCCATTTCTTCTTCCACCAAAAAATCAAGCAAGAATAGCGGTTTTTGAAGCTTGAACTTTCAGCCAAGCTATCCTCTTACAAATCAAGAAGAATGTGGAATCAAACTTGACGGGGGAAAAGGCAAAGTTACGGACTAAATTACAAACTGACATATTTTGTATCGAGGTAAGTTTATGAGTAAACGATACATCCTTATTACGTATGATTTACCTATTAATGCATTCTGTAGAAGCAAATGCTTATTGGTGAGATTTATTGAAATGGTAGAAAATGGGAAATTCTCGAATGAACCTTTGAAACAGAAATATGGGTACAGATAAATATCCGTAAATATGTAATGGTTCGTGGGCTGTGTGCGATACCACCTTGTTATTTATCAACAATCGACTGTGTGTGATACCATTGTATTTATTATCATTTGGTGGGCTGTATGCGATACCACCATAATTATCATTGTTGGTGGGTTGTGTGCGATACCATCCTATTATTGATTGATGGTGGGCTCTGTGCGATACCACCCGATTATTTATTAATGGTGGGTTGTGTGCGAAACCATCGAGCATCTTGTCTCATTTCGAAGGGTTCATTGAGAAACTTATCTAAGTGAAATTACACGTGGCTTTGTGGTGATAAGTGCAAGGCATAAGCGCAAGTAAATGTGAGCAATGTTTATGATATGTGGTTGCGATGTGATAAGAGTTGAAATGAATAAGCATGATTATGAGGATATGAATTGTTTTTATATAGTATGTAATGTTTTTTATTGATTAGCATGTGATATGATGCTTATTGTTTACATATAGACTTACTAAGCTTAACGCTTAATCCCTTCTTTTTCCCTTGTTTTATAGTGTCGAAGAGCCAGCTCGAGATAAGGAGATAATCAAAAGATCACCCACACTATCAGCACATCTTGGTATAGTTAGATTTAGCATTTTGAGTATGGCATGTGTAGGGACTAGACATAGTTGAAAGACATATTGTTTTGGCCAAATGTGTTGGCTCATTCAAAGATGAATTCTTTTGTATAAGGCCATAGTTCATGGCTCTTTCTTATTAATCTATGAAATGATAAGCTTATTCATGAATGTGCAAGTTGATTGTTTGATGTGATTTATGTTTGTGTGAATTGGGGTGATAGAAAGAGCTTCAGAAATAGCCTTGTTCTCGTCCACACGGGTAGGCACACGGGCGTGTGATACACGGTCAGCCCTATGGGCGTGTTGTTAGGCCGTGTGTCCCCCTGCATGCTAAGTTGGCAAGTTAGTATGCTCAGTAGGAACCACACGGGTGGAGACACGACCGTGTGTCTCAACCGTGTGGAAGACACAGCCATAGGACATGGGCATGTACCTAGGCCGTGTGAAGTCTGCACCTGAATTTAGGAATTTAATTTGCCACACGGGCGTGTGCCTTGGCCGTGTGACATTTATGGGTGATGATGTCAGAAACAGAATGCTAAGGTTTTTGTACACAGGCTAGGACATGGGCGTGTCGTGGCCGTGTGAGGGACACGGGCCAGGGACATGGGCGTGTGTCCGGTCGTGTGAAAAACCCCTATAGGTTTGAAGAAATAAAACTACACGGTTGTGGGCGTGTCCCTGCCTCTACACGGGCGTGTGGACTGTTTGATGAAAATTTTCTAAGTCTTTCTATAGATCTGTAAAAGAGTTTAGTTTGATCCCGAACCATTCCTAATGTGTGATTTAGGCCTCATAAGCTTGTTTAAGAGGCGTTACGGAAAGTTTTAAATTTGAGTGGAAAGTCATGTCTCGGTTTTGCATAATTGCTTGCATATGAGTCTAGTAATGCCTCGTACCCTGTTCCGGCGTTGAATATGGGTAAAGGGTGTTAATTTAATGGTATCAGAGCTATGGTTTAGTCAGTTCTCAGACTACCATAGCGTGTGTGAGGGTCTAGCTATACATGCCATAAATATGTTACGATAGTGTGGTGACTCCTGAAAAATTGTAAACTGTGTTTTTATATAGTAAATGGATCCCGACTGAGCTACTGCTGATGACGCTGCTAGTAATACGTCGGCTCCAGTGCAAGGGACCGCTCCTGTAGAAAGTAGACCCGAGACTTTGAGTCAAGGATAAGAGGCTCGGGAAGCCTTTCTCTACATGATGAGTAATTGGTACACTGAGTTTTTACAAGCAAATCCTAATGCTCAACCTCCTCCACCCCCACCTATACCTCAACCAGTCCCCGTGGCTCCTTAAGGTATAGATTTGGTAAGAGTGACTAAACCCCCGGTCGATAAGATTTGACAGCAAGGGGCCAAGGAATTTAGAGCAAATATAGATGATGACCCTGAGAAAGTAGAGTTCTGGCTTGAGAACTCTATGTGAGTATTAGATGAACTCTCTTGTACACTCGAGAAAAGCTTAAAATGTGCTGTGTCATTATTGAGGGACTTGGCATACCACTGGTGGAAAGCGCTGACATCTGTAGTTCCAAGGGAGAGAGTGACATGGGACTTCTTCTTAGAAGAGTTCCGAAAGAAGTATATATGTCAGCGATTTATTGATCAGAAACGAGAAGAGTTTCTTGAATTAAAGCAAAGCAAAATGTCTATGGCAGAGTATGAGTGCAAATTTGTTAGACTCAGTAAGTACGCTCACGAGTGTGTGTCCACAGAAGCTATTATGTGCAAGAGGTTCGAAGATGGGCTGAATGAGGATATTAGATTGCTAGTTGGGATCTTGGAGTTGAAGGAATTTGTAGTATTGGTTGATAGAGCTTGCAAGGCTGAAGAGTTGAATAAAGGAAAGAGAAAAGCTATGATTGAGGCCCGAGATGCAAGGAAGAGGCCAATGAGTAAGTCGTTCCAAACTCAATCAAAGAGGTCCAAGGAAACAAACCATTGGATGACTGCTTCAGCTGGATATTCACATCGAGATCGTGGTAACACACATTCAGGTTTGAGAGTTCAAGCCACCTCGATGGCAAGCATGGGTAATACGAAGCCAAATAAACAGGAATGTCTAAATTGTGGTAGACAACATACTAGGGAGTGTTAGGGAAACAATCAAACTTGCTACAAGTGTGGTTCACCAGACCACTTCATTCGAAACTGTCCTAAGAAGGATAAGAAAGATAAAAAACAAGAAGTGAGAGCGAGGAATGTACTTTTGAGGGGTAGACCACAGAGGAACACGGGAAGTGGGACTAGTAGTAGAGGTGCGCCTAGAGATTCTGCTATGAGATCAGAGGGTAGAGCACTTGCAAGGACTTATGCCATTCGCGCTCGCGAAGAGGCATCATCTCCAAATGTGATAAGGGTACTTTTTCTCTTCATGATATATCTGTTGTTGCATTGATTGATCTGGGGTCTACCCATCCCTATATTTGTATGAAATTGGTATCTAGCATGAATATGATTGTTGAGTCTACAGAATTTGTGATAAAAGTGTCAAACCCGTTAGGCAAGCATGTGTTAGTTGATAAAGTGTGTAGAAATTGTCCCTTGACAATTAGAGATCATTGTTTTCTGGCTAATCTCATGCCGTTGTCGTTTAATGAATTTGACCTAATTCTTGGCATGGATTGGTTGACAGCTCATAATGTTTTAGTAAACTGTGGTAGTAAGTTTATTGAACTGAGATGTGCAAATGGAAATATCATTTGGGTTGAATCAAGTAAATCAAATAGTTTGCCTGTAGTGATTTCGTCTGTAGTAGCTGTTAAATGCCCAAGAGTCGGAAGTAAAGATTGAATCAGTGCCTGTGATATGCGAGTATCCGGACGCATTTCTGGAAGAGTTACCCAGATTGCCTCCAATTAGAGAAGTCGAGTTCGGCATTTAGTTAGTTCCGGGTACAACACCTACTTCGGTTGCCCCATATAGGATGGCACTATTGGAGTTAAAAGAGTTGAAGGTTCAGTTGCAAGAGTTAACAAATAAGAGTCTTGCCAGACCGAGCTATTCACAGTGGGGTGCTCCGGTACTTTTTGTGATGAAGAAAGACGGGTCAATGAGATTGTTTATAGATTACAGATAGCTCAACAAGCTAACAATGAAGAATAAGTATCCTTTGCACAGATCGATGATTTGTTCGGCCAATTGAAAGGAGCTACAGTGTTCTCTAAGATAGACCTAAGCTCTGGGTATTACCAGTTGAGAGTTAAGGAGTAAGATGTGCCAAAAACTGCATTTCGGACAAGGTATGGCCATTACGAGTTCCTTGTTATGCCCTTTGGCTTAACGAATGCTCCTGCGGTATTTATGGATTTAATGAACCGTATCTTCTGGCCGTACTTGGATAAATTTGTAGTCGTTTTTATTGATGACATACTAATTTATTCTCGGGATGAAAGTGAGCACGCAGAACACTTGAGAACTGTTTTGTAGACTCTAAGAGATCAGTAGTTGTATGCTAAGTTTAGTAAGAGTGAGTTTTGGCTCTGAGAGGTCAGATTCTTAGGACACATCGTGTCGGGTGATGGAATTAGAGTTGATCTAAGTAAGATCTCAGCTATTGTTGAGTGGAAACTATCGAGGAATGTGTCAGAGATTAGGAGCTTTTTGGGCTTAGCGGGTTACTACAGATGGTTCGTTAAAGGGTTCTCCATGATTGATACACCGATGACGAGGCTGCTACATAAAGATGTTAAGTTTGACTGGACCGAGAGGTGCTAACAGAGTTTTGAGAAACTAAAAACATTGTTGACTGAAGCCCCAATTTTAGTACAACCGTTGTTGGGAAAGGAGTTTGTAATCTACAGTGACGCGTCAATGAATGGTCTTGGTTGTGTGCTGATGCAATAGGGAAAAGTAGTAGCTTATGACTTGTAACATTCCGAAATTGGGCCTAGTAGGATTGGGCCAATTGGGTCTTGGGCTTTAGGAAAAATTTTTATGTCATCTAGTTATTTGTGTTGGCTCGAGTATGAATTTTGTGTGTTAGCATAGTCTTGTGAAGGCTTGGAAATATTAGAAAGTTAGAATAATTTTTAGTATGGTTTATTTAATGAAGTGGATTAAGTGGGCCTAGCACTTAAGTTAATTTAAGTGTTCATTTAAAGCATAAGAGGAGTAAGTGGCAAGTTGGTTAAGGAGTTTGGAAGGTGGCTTGAGGTTAGAGGTTCGAGTAGCATGTTTAGCATTTTGAAGGTTTATTTTTGAATCCTTGCATTGATGGACGGTCAAACTATTTATGATAGGTTGGACTATTAATTTTGGTAAGTTGAATATATGTTTAAGGAAAGCATGGAATAGGGGATAAGATTCTTAAGGTTATGGTATGAAGAGGGGACAAAAGGCATGAAGGGTGGTGGATGTTTTGGAAAGTTTTCCTAGGCTTTAGTGCATGTATGTGGACGGCATGGGTGTCTAGGAGGGTGGCCGAATGTTGTTAGGTGGTTTGGGGGGGATAGTTGGTCAACTTTTCTTTTTGTGCATCTTTTTGCACTTTGTTTTTCCTCTCCAAAAACTCTTTCTTTTGGCCGAATGTAGCTTATGCTTTTGTGCAAATTTTGCTTGTGATTTAGCCTTTATTTTGTTTGAACCAAATACCATTTCCTTTCTTTCATTTGATCCTTTTGAACCGAAACAACATTGGTACTTTTGTGCACTTTTCTTTTAGGAAAATAGGTGTTGGCCGAATCTTTTTCTTCTCTCTTTCTCTTTTCTTCTTTTGATATTAGTTCATAATCACATTTTCTTTTATTCTCTCTTGGCCGAATTTCTCTCTTCTCCAAACTCCCTTTTCTTTTTTCCATTGTTGCTAAAATCGAACACACTCTCTCTCTCTTTCATTCTCTTTTCTATTCACATATTTTCTTCTCTCATAACCAAATTGCCGAAACTCCCTACTTCCTTTTAGTCTTTGTTTTGGCCGAATATTCAAGGTAGACTCTCTTTGGTTTCTTAAATCGATTTTGGAAAAGAGTAAGTATTCTTGGACGTTTTTCTGTATTTCTTTCTTCTTTCTATATCACTTTCTTGTGGTCATAGGCCGAATCTTTGGGCATTGGTTTGCAAGGTTCTAATCATTCTAGAAATTGATTTCATTTAGGCTTCTCGGGACGTTGGAAGCAATCATCTAAGCCTCGTTTCTTTGTCAATCGATTTGGGTGAGTTTAGGACAAGGATCTAGTGCGATAGATCGGATCTTCGGAAGTTAGTATTTGCGTTGGTGAAAGGTGTGTATCTTACACACTTTATAACTTGGTTTATATATGTATTTTTGTGTGTTATAACTAATCATATTATGAAAGTGGGAAAAACGATGAGGTTTGGATATGATACCATGATGGTATGAATGAGGATTCGGGTAAGTCCGTTTCGATATGTTGTTAATACATGAGGATTGAAATCATGATCTACGATTTATGAGATTTTGTTATATGATTCATATCAAAGTATATTGACATGATTTGTTTATATATTGCATTGGTATGGGCAACATGAGAGGAGGGGGAAGATTGTGACTTCGGTCACCAGTGATTTGGTATCACATTGTGTCTTCGGACACCAAAGATTTGGTATCTCCAGTGATTTGGTATCACATTCGTGTCTTCGGACACCAGAGGTTTGACACCTCATAGCGTCTCATCCCTGTGGTTAATACCACCGTGGGTTGGCCCTACTTTTGAGATAAGGGATCGACGCCAGTGATTTGGTATCACATGTGGGTTGGCCCCACAACTTGATGATTCGTGTCTTCGGACACCAGTGGTTTGGAACCACCAGTGATTTGGTATCACATTCGTGTCTTCGGACACCAGAGGTTTGGCACCTCATAGCGACTTGTCCCTGTGGTTAATTCCACCGTGGGTTGGCCCCACTTTGAGATATGGGATCGTCTGCCAGTGATTTGGTATCACACGATGGGTTGGCCCCATCACTTGATTTGTGACCTCGGTCACCAGTGTTTTGGTAACACAATTGTGTCTTTGGACACCAATGGTTTGGCACCACCAGTGGTTTGGTACCACACGGGGTAGAAAAGGAGTTATGGATGGCTAGGTTGGGTGCATTATACATATATGTTGCTTTGTTATAAATTGTGTAAGCATGTGGTATTACCCGGGAGAGGGAATATACACTGAGTCTTGGTGACTCACCTTCTCCCTTATCATTTCAGGTGATTCGTGAGATCGCGGATATGGAGCCGGATGAACTCGAGGAGGCCATGCAATAAATTTGGGTTCTACGTGAACTTTGGTTTTAGAACTTTACTTTATTTAAATTTGGTTTTATATTTTTATGGGTTTGTAATAAGGCCTCTCTAAATTATGGTTTGGATTATTTTTATGTTTTGAACATGTTTTAAATATGGGTTATAAATTTCTTGATTATTATAATAAATTGAGCACAAAGTTTTCTAAATTACACAACGCGATGGTTTTTAAAAACGTTGTCATCGGGTAACATAAATCATTTGATAATTTTAACAACTTAAGTGTTTTCGATAATTTAAACGATTTTCAAATATTAAGTTTCTACATTCAAATGTTAATGGTTTTCAAAATAATAATTCGAGTTTTCTTAAAATGACATAAATGTTTTCTTAACTAAGTTTTAAAAGATTTAGTTATGGGATTTTCAAAGTGAATTATCAGTTTAAACTTATTATACACCTGATTTCTACAAATATATAACTTTCAAAGAGTTTTTCACTAAGAGTTAAATTGTTATTCGATTCTTTTCAAAATGTTTTCCTCAGTGACATACCAGATTCGGTCGTGGCGTATCGACCGGGTTTGGGGTGTTACATGACTCGAGACAGCTAAAACTGCATGAAAAGAATTATCATACTCATGATTTAGAGTTGGTTGCTATCGTTTTTGCTTTGAAGATTTGGCATCATTATTTGTATGTTGAGAAATGTCGAATCTTTACCGATCATAAGAGTTTGAAATACTTGATGAACCAAAAGGATTTGAATTTATGACAACGGCAGTGGCTCTAATTATTGAAGGATTATGAGCTAGTAATCGATTATCATTCGTGGAAAGCGAACGTGGTTGCGGATACCTTGAGCAGAAAATCCCTGTATGCTTTGAAAGCTATAAGTACGATATTTGCATTGTCTGATGATGGTGCTATTTTAGCTGAGTTGAGGGCTAGACCATTATTTCTTCATCAGATACGTGAAGCTCAAAAGAATGATAGTGAAATGCAAGTTAAAAGAGCTTAGTGTGTGTCGTAACCACCCTTTTTGAAAAGACGGGAATCGAACTTGGATTTTTAAAAATGAATAAAAAACGGGAGTCGCCACCGATCTTTTATTAGGTGTGATCGGACCACCTTTGTTTTAATAAAACATTTTTGATTTACTAAAACAATGCTTTTGGTCTACGAAAATTAGAGAAAATGGGTTCGGGAATCGGTTACGTGCGAGGAAGGGTTAGCACCCTCGTCACGCCCAAAATTGGTACCAAATTGATTAGTTAATGTCCTAATGTCGAAAGTTTGAAAATTTTGAAGGAAATTTGACCCCTTTTTAGAAATATTCGTGTTTTCCTTGAACTAAATCGAGATTTTCTCGTTTCGAAGAAATAAAGTGTCACATCCAATACTTTAGGACATGATAGTTTAAATCTTCGATCCTAAGATCATCTCATAGTTTTCCGGAATTGCAAATCAAGATTTCTCGTTTCCGAGGGATTAAAATATCACATCCAATACTTTAGGACACGATAATTTAAATCTTCGAATCGGAGATTATCCCATAGTTTTTCTTGAAAATCGAGATTTTCTCGTTTTAAAAGACTAAAAAAATATCACATCCAATACTTTAGGACACGATAATTTAAATCTTTGAGTCCAAGATTATACCGTAGTTTTCTCGAATTAAAAATCAAGATCTTCTTGTTCCAAAAGAATAAAGTATCACATCCAATACTTTAGGACACGATAATTTAAATTCTTGAATCCAAGACTATCTCAAAACGGTCGATTTACATAAATGACGCGAATAAAAATAATCATAAAAATATCGGCACAAAAACAAAGGAATAAAATACAAAGGTTAAAAAAAAAGCGAGAGATAAAAAAAAAACAAAATGATAGAGTTGGTAACGATGAGGACAATAAATATCATAATATGAATACCATCAATAATAATAATAGTAAATATAGTGATAATGAAAAAATAAAAGCGATACAAAATATGTACAACATGGTAATATAGTAATAGTAATGGCAAAATACTAAAATAATAATATAGTAATAATAATAACAATAATAATAATACAAAATAATAATAATAATAATATACATAATATATACGGTAGTGACAATGATGATATAGTGATAATAAATGTAATAACATAGTAAGTATGTATATACACATAATAGTATAATAATAATAATAGAAGTAGTAACATACAAAGATATATAAAGTAAACAAATCATAAAAATAATAATAAAGGTAGTAATAATAATAATAATAGTCATATATAAAAAATATATACAGTATGCTAATATAATAGTAATATAACAATAACAATAGGAAATATAATAATAAAGATGATAATAATAAGTAGTAATAATAATAATACTATGTATGTACGGTATAATAACATAAATATAATAAAATAATAATACTATGTATGTGCAATAATATAATAATAGTAATAGTAGGTATAATAATATAATAGTAATAATAATGCTAATACTAATGATAATATTAATATACAAGTAACGATAATAATAAATATGTACAAAATAATATTATTAATAATAGTATATAATAATAATAGAAAAGTAATGACCAAAAATAATACTAATAATGATAATAATATAATAATAATACATGAAATGAGTATAATAATAATATAGTATTGAATGATTAATAGCGATTAAAATAAAAATGGTAAAAATAAACGATATAAATTAAAAATAGACTAAATTGCATGAAAGATAGAAGTTTCAGGTTAAATCATACAAAACGGATAATGGGAGGACTAAATTGCAATATGCGCTAAAGGAGAAGGGGCTAAAACGGATAATAACCCCTTTCTCCAAAACGCGCAGCACGTAAGGGACGAAATTGTGAAGGAATGAAGTTCCTGGGGAAAATTCAGAAATAAAAGGGACTTGATTGTAAAATCCAGAAAACGCGGAAGGACCGCGCGAGTAAATATCCCCAGAAGCAAAAACACGCGGATCCTAGGCGGGTCGGGTCAACCTGCGGGTCTGGGGGATGAAACGACGTCGTTTTGGTGTTGAAAGGCAAGGACCAAAACGACGCCGTTTTGGTGTGTATATATATAGAAAAATTAAGCCAAAAAAAATCATTTCTTAACAGACTTAAAAAAAGCACTCCCTCACCCTCTCATTCTCTCTGCAGATGCGAAAGGAGGGGAGGGCACACCGGCGGTCTTCGTCGCGGCCGGCCACCGCGCGTGGTGGCCGGAAAGGTAAAGTTTCCTCCCTTTTCTTTTTTTTTTTACTGATGTATATATTTCAAAAAATAAATAAAATAAAAAAAACGAAACAACGAATATAAAAAAAAGGATTCGAAATCACTTCGTTCTTTTCTGATTTTGTGTATTGATGAACAAGAGAATCGAAATAAAATAAAAGTGAAATCACCTTCGTACGTTGTGGGTCTGATTTAGATTTCTTGATTTCTCGCTTGTTTTCTTATTTTTCTGAATCTATTTTTTTTATTGATTCCCAAAAAAAATCCAAAAGTTTTTTTTTTATTTACATTGCTTCCTTTTGTTTTTATAACCGAATGTAAAAAGAAATACAATATTTTTTTATTTTTGTTGCTATTGTTGCTGTCATTTGCTTGTAGGTATGGGGGAGCAATGGGTAGTGGGGTTGCGGCGCACTCGGTTAGTGGAGGATGGAGGTTTGCGGTGCACCAGGCTGGAGAGGGGGGAGGAGCGGCGGCTAAAAAATTTTAGGGTTTTTAAACCCTAAAATTTTTCTGAAAGATATGGGCCTTCTGGGCCTGGTTCTTTTATTTATTTTGTTTGGGTCTGATTTGTAACGGGCCGGGCAAATTGGGTATTACAGTGTGAATCGGGAAATAATTCTAATTTTCAGGTCGGTACAGATGATTGTTTGATGTTTCATGATAGAGTTTGTGTACCTAAAGATGATGAGTTGATTCGGAAGATTTTATATGAGGCACACAATGGTTGTTTGTCAGTACATCCGGCCAGCACAAAAATGTATAATGATTTGAAGAAGTTATATTGGTAGCCGGGTATGAAAAGAGATATTTCTGAGTTTGTTACAAAGTGTTTGATCTGCCAAAAAGTAAAAGCTGAGCATCAAATACCATCGGGTTTACTTTAGTCAGTGATGGTTCCCGAGTGGAAGTGGGAACAAATCACGATGGATTTTGTAATGGGGTTACCTACGACTCTAAAAAAGAAAGATGTTGTGTGGGTCCTCGTTGATAGATTAGCGAAATCGGCTCACTTTATACCGGTACGTGTTGACTACTCACTTGACAAGTTGGCTGAGCTGTATATTGCCAAAATTGTGAGACTACATGGGGTGCCTATGTCCATAATCTCAGATAGAGATCCAAGGTTTACTTCGAGATTTTAGAAAAAGTTGCAAGGAGCCTTGGGTACAAAATTGAATTTTAGTACCGCATTCCATCCGCAAACCGAGGGCCAATCCAAAAGAGTGATTCAAGTTCTTGAGGATATGCTCCGATGCTGTGTTATAGAGTTCGAAGGTAATTGGGAAAAATATCTACCTTTTGTTGAATTTGCCTACAACAACAGTTTTCAGTCGAGTATACGAATGGCACCGTACGAAGCATTATATGGTCGCAAGTGCCGGACTCTTTTGTATTGGACCGAGCTTAGTGAGAAGCAAATCCACGGGGTTAATCTGGTTAGAGAAATTGAAGAGAAAGTGAAAGTGATCCGTGATAGTCTGAAAGCTGCTTCAGATCGACAAAAGTCTTACACAGATTTGAAAAGTAAAGAAATTGAGTTTCAGGCGGGTGATAAAGTATTCCTGAAAGTATCCCCGTGGAAGAAAATGTTGAGGTTTGGCCAGAAGGGCAAATTGAGTCTGCGATTCAAAGGGTCGTATGAGATTACGGAAAGGATTGGACAAGTAGCTCACCGGTTAACTTGCTGGCGGAGTTAGAGAGAATACACAATGTGTTTCATGTGTTGATGTTGCGACGATATCGTTCTGATTCTTCGCATGTGATTCCTCCAACCGAAATTGAGATATGACCGAATATGACTTACGAAGAGGAAACAATTAAGATTTTGGCTCGAGAGGTTAAATAGTTGAGGAACAAAAGTATAGCCTTAGTGAAAGTGTTATGGAAAAAACATGGTGTAGAAGAGGCTACACAAGAACCGGAAGAAGCCATGAGAGAACAGTACCCAAACCTCTTTATCGGTAAGATTTTTGGGGACAAAAATCTCTAAAGGGGGAGAGTTGTAACAGCCCGATTTTGGGGCTAGTTGGAATAGTGGTTTTGGAACCACTAATTCGAGGTAGAAGAAATTATTTTTAATATTATTTTATGAGTTATGACTTGATTATATGAATGCATGAAAAATTTAGTGCATTAATTTTAGTGATTTTATGCTAAATTGTGAAAAAGGACTAAATCGCATAAAGTGTGAAAGTTTTATTTTACAAGCTAGAGGTGCCAAATAGCTATAGAATTTTAATTGGAGGCTCTTAATGTGAAATTAGGCCTTTTTAAAAGTCATAGCCGGCCATAGGGGGGAAAAGAGGCTTAATTTAGTCAATATTTGGTGGTGTTAGGTGATTAATGAATAAAATAAGAGAAAATAAGAAAGTTATCATCTTTTCCTATTCCCATTTCTTCTTCCACCAAAAATTCAAGCAAGAATAGGGGTTTTTGAAGCTCAATCTTTCAGCCAAGCTATCCTCTTGCAAATTATGAAGAACGTGGAATCAACCTTGACCGGGAAAAAGGCAAGGTTACAGACTAAATTACAAACTGACATATTTTGTATTGAGGTAAGTTTGTAAACGATACATCCTTATTACATATGTTTTACCTATTAATGCATTGTGTGGATGTCAATGCTTATTGATGAGATTTACTGAAATGGTAGAAAATGGGAAATTCTCGAATGAACCATCGGAATAGAAATATGGGTGCGGATAAATATCCGTAAATATGTAATGGTTGGTGGGCTGTGTGCGGTACCACCTTGTTATTTATTAACGATGGGATGTGTGCGATACCATCGTATTTATTATCATTTTGGTGGGTTGTGCGCGATACCACCGTAATTATCATTATTGGTGGGCTGTGTGCGATACCACCCTATTATTGATTAATTGTGGGCTGTGTGCGATACCACCCTATTATTGATTAATGGTGGGCTGTGTGCGAAACCACCAGGCATCTTGTATCATTCTGAAGGGTTCATTGAGAAACTTGTCTAAGTGAAATTACATGTGGCTTTGTGGTGATAAGTGCAAGGCATAAGTGCAAGTAAATGTGAGCAATGTTTATGATATGTTTATGATATGTTGACGGAACCTAGTGTTCAATTTTCACCTCTTGACACACTAAACATTTTTATACAAACTCATGAATCTCACATTTCAATTCTGGACACCAATACATCTAATTCAAATCACAATACATTTTATTACTGCTCGGATGCATCGAATAGACACTACTATAAGCTCCGTTTAAAATATTCTGTTTGAACTCTGAATCAGTAGGTACACACAATCTATTATGAAAATATAAGCTACCATCGATACTAATACTGAAATCGACAGTCTGACCATCCTTAGCTAGTTTCCACTTAGCCAACGAATTCGGATAATCATTTTGCAACACCCAGTTTTTTGTCGGAACAAAGGTTTAGCCATCAGCTTTGCTAAAGTATATCTATCACACTCTAAATTCCACTAGGCATTCATTGACTTCAATGCGAAAAGAGATTTTCAGCTTATGGCATTAGCAACAACATTAGCATTACTCGAATGGTAATCAATTATCCAATCAAAGTCTTTTAATAGTTCAAGCCATCTCTGTTGCCACAAGTTCAATTCTTTCTGAGTCATTAAATACTTCAGACTTTTATAGACAGTAAAAACATGACATTTCTCGCCATATAGATAATGTTGCCAAATCATTAAAGTGAAAATGACTTTGGCTAGCTCTAAATCATGAGTCGGGTAATTTCTCTCATGTGGTTTAAGTTGTCAAGAAGCATAAGCTATAAATTTTTCGTCCTACATCAGAGTGTAACCCAGACCATTCAATGAAGCATTGCTTTAAACAATAAATTCTTTCTCAGATTTAGGCTGAGTAACACTGTTGCCTCTGTCAACATGGTTTTCATCTGTTCAAAACTTTGTTGACATTTCCTTAAGCCAAAACTCAAATTTATTAAACTTTGCATATAATTGTTTCTCACATAAAGTATGCAATACGACTTTCAAGTGTTGAGCATGTTCAGACTCATTCTTGGGATAGATTAGAATATCATCAATAAATACAACTACGAATCTATCTAGATGTGGCTGAAAAACTTAATTCATTAAGTCCATAAATGCTACAGGGGTGCTGGTCAAGCCAAAAGGCATCACCAGAAACTTATAATGTCT
Source organism: Gossypium australe (assembly GCA_005393395.2). Classification (NCBI taxonomy): domain Eukaryota; kingdom Viridiplantae; phylum Streptophyta; class Magnoliopsida; order Malvales; family Malvaceae; genus Gossypium; species Gossypium australe. The sequence goes on from CM016626.1 coordinate 123,282,802, forward strand.
GTAACGGGTTCTAAATGCAATTTTCGACAAGTGAACACCTTTAACTCGTAGTTGATAGTAACCAAATCGGAGGTCTATTGATAGTAACCAAATCGGAGGTCTATCTTTGAAAACATAGTGGCTCCTTTTAACTGATCGAATAATTTATCTATATGGGTAGTGGATACTTATTCTTTATGGTGACTTTATTTAATTGTCGATAATCAATACACAACCTCATCAACCCATCTTTTTTCAAGAATAAACCTGGTGCGCCCTAAGGTGACACACTTGGCCGAATAAAACCTCTGTCAATCAATTCTTACAACTGTGCTTTTCATTCTTGTAGCTTGGTTAGAGCCATTCTATACGAGGCAATTCAGATCGGAGTTGTTCCAAGTATTAACTTTATAGCCAATTCAACTTTGACATCAAAGAAGAGGTGTCGTGGTAGGCACAGGTGGGGCTGGATGTCTTATTTAGGGTCCTTGGGATCCTCACTTTCTTTAACTCGTTGTTGTAGAATAGAGTCTCCGACTATTCTGTATAGGTCCCAATCCGTGATTGTGCCTTGGGTGTACCCTGTCTTCTTTACATTTGTAAGAATTTCAGCTTTCAAGCACAGAATATTTATTGTAAAGGGGAAGTAAGCAGGGTTAGAACATTTAACGGCACAATTTTGCATCTCCCTCAAGATGATCTTTCCCACATCAATGGTCTTTCCAGTTAAGATCGAGTATAATAAGACCATTCGCTCTAATGAGGTTGTAGTCCCATGTGAGCTAGGCATTAGGCTAAATCGAATGAAATAGAACCATACCTTCGCGAATGGTGTCAACTATTCTCTCCGACAAGTGTGGATTCCTTGTTTTGACACAGTCCAATTGGAACCTTGAACTGTAAGTTCCTCGAGAATTTATTGCAGAATTTCAGGCTTGATATTGCTCATCAAAGATGAACATTCATCATTCTCGAAATCAGGTAATTCAAAGAACTCATTAATAGCATTTGAATTAATTGGTACCTTGATTCCGCGAACTAGAACTTCTGTCATCTCGCTTGAGGTTAAATTCGCATAGAACTCACGGACTAACTCCTCATCCACACTACGTCTCTTCTCACAAAATAGTTCCCAATTGAGGGCTTCGGAAACTTGATGAATGTGTGCCATAAAGTCTCTATAGTTGCTTTCCTTCAGTGTGAAGCCTTTCTCAGGATGCATCTGTTGATTTTTGAAGATACTTTAGTATCTCACTTTGGCTTCAACACAATGTAACTTGCTTTGTGTTTCGTCGATTTGAGCAGAGGCACGAATTCTTTTGTGAGGCATGATTAACCTGATCATAAGATGGAAAAATATATTTTCTCAAAAATTTGATTAATAAAAATTATTAATAATTCAATAAATTGAAAAATTAAATAATTGAATAAAATTAAAATTTTGAAAGAAAATTAGGTCTTACCACCTTTTTTTGTAAAAATATAATAACTCTAAAAATAATTATGAAGGAAAATAAATGGCAATGTGAAGGAGGTTGGAGGGTTTGGTTAAAGGGGTTGGTGCAAGGATGGTGTGCCGATCAAGTGCTTGAAGGGCGACCAGGCGCACGGCTGATGGTGCGGGAGCAGGCAGTAATGTGCGGCAGGGGTTGATTTGGCAAGAAGTAGCATGCGGGACCTTCCGCAAGCTGGCCTGGTGCACTGGGGCGTGTGTAGGTACTAAGTGCAAGTGCGGAACACGGCCTGGGCAGCTGCTGGGCAGGAGCAGCAAACGCGCGTGGATGGGCGCTGGAACAAGTCTGTGCGCAAGTTGCTGGGGCGTGCTAGAGCTAGCTGCTGGCCGAGTGCTGGGCTAGGCTTGCGGCACTTTTGGGGTTTTGGTTCTTTGGGGTTTTGAAGATGGATGAATAGAGGGAGAAAGGTTGATGGTATTTATAGAGGGAGAAATAAGATTTGTAGTAGAATTCTTAGAAAATTTTAATGATTAAAAAAAATCCTTAAGTTCTAATTCTACTGAAAGTAAATAACAATTAATAATTAAATATATGCATATGAAATTATCAACTGTTATTAAATTATTAAGATAAACATAAAATATAATCAAAATAAAATTAATCCTAATTCTAAGCCAAGTTGATAAAAATTAATATATAAATTATAAATAATATAATTATATATTAGAGTTTATCAAATTATTAATAATATTAAAGATATTTATTCTAGATGCTTTTTGAAAATATTCACAAAGAGAGGCACCTAGTTTTTTTATTATTTACGAAAAGAGCAACTAAATTTTAAAAATAATTCAATTAAGTCCCTAGACTTAATGAAAATCTAAAATTGAGTTGCAAATTAAAACTTGGATCAAAATTGACCCTTTTACTTGAAAAACTAAAAATTTATTTTTCCATTTAAGGGATAATTTCTTAGAAACTTATGCCAAAATAAATTCCCAGGAAAAATTGGAGGGGTCACAAACGGTCCCGTTTAAGTTCCAATCTCCTAGACAGAATTTATTTAAACATACTAAACCTGAAAATATACCCTAAATCATTTATTCAAAAAGAAAAACAAAAAATTAAGTATCCGATAAAATGAACGAGATTTTATCCCGTTCAATTTTATCTCCCCAATAATGTTTCAGGCGCTGAGCATTAATTCGGAAATTACCTCCCTTACCTTGGAGTTCAACAAATCCGTATGGATAGACTTGGTGAATCGTAAATGGACCGGACCAACGTGATTTTAGCTCACCTGGAAAGAACTTCAATTTGGAATTGAACAACAAGACTTGCTGACCTGCTTCAAATTCTCGAACTCGAATGTGGTTGTCATGCCATTTCTTAAGTCTTTCTTTAAGTAATTTGGCATTTTCATATGAGAACATTCGCAACTCTTCTAACTCATTGAGTTGGAACATTCGTTTCTCTTTTGTGAGCTTAGGATCCAAATTAAGCTGTTCAAGAGCCCAGTAAGCTTTGTGCTCTAACTCCAATGGTAGATGACAGGCTTTCCCAAAGACCAACCTATAGTGTGACATCCCTAAAGGTGTCTTGTATGCTGTTTTGTAAGCCCATAAAGCATCATCTAATTTTGTGGACCAATCTCGTCGGTTCGGGCAGACTACCTTCTCAAGTATGCCTTTGATCTCCTTATTTTCCAGTTCAGCTTGCCCATTCATCTACGGATTGTAAGCTGTTGCAACCTTGTGTTTCACTCCGTGCTTGTCTAATAACCATTTTAACCACTTGTTCACAAAGTGGGATCCTTCATCGCTGATGATAACTCTTGGGGTTCCAAACCTTGTGAACACATGCTTCTGTAGAAACTTCATCACAACCTTAGAATCGTTTGTCGGATATGCCTTAGCCTCAACCAACTTAGACACATAGTCTACTGCTACTAGTATGTACCTGTGACCACAAGACAGAGGAAAAGGACCAAGAAAGTCAATACCCCATACATCGAACAACTCTACCTCAATGATGTTTGTTCAAGGCATCTCATTTTTGTTGGGGACATTTCCAACCCTTTGACATAGATCACAGCTCTTCACGTAAGCATATGCATCCTTGAATAGTGTTGGCCAAAAGAATTCGACTTGCAATACTTTGGCCACTGTACGTGTGCCTCCGAAGATTCCCACATTTGGAGCTGAGTGACAGTGGTATAAAATCTTTGGTATTTCATCTTCTGCCACGCATCTCCTGATCATCTGATCTGCACACTTTTTAAACACATATGGCTCCTCCCAGAAATAGTACTTCACATCATGAAGAAACTTTTTCCTTTGTTGATAAGTCTTATCAATTTGCATCAAGCCATAAGCTAAATAGTTAGCAATATCAACAAACCAAGGGGTATTATGGACATGGTTTACCTTCAATATATGTTCATCTGGAAACGTCTCCTGAATTGGTATAAGAGGAGAATTCCCTTCTTGTGGCTCTAATCTGGACAAGTGGTCTGCTACTTGATTTTCTACTCCTTTTCGATCTTGAATTTCTAGATCAAACTCTTGAAGTAGAAGTACCCATTGGATCAGCCTCGGCTTAGCGTCTTCCTTCGCAAGTAAATACTTAATTGCCGAGTGGTTCGTATAGACAGTCACTTTGGTACCTACAAGATAAGATCGAAACTTGTCGAAAGTAAACACAATAGCAAGTAACTCTTTTTTTGTTACCGTATAATTCAGTTGAGCTCCTGTTAGAGTTCGACTGGCATTGTAGATGGGATGAAAAACTTTGTTCCCTCGCTGGCCCAAGACAGCTCCAATTACAAAGTCACTTGCGTCACACATCAATTCGAATGGCAAATCCCAGTCTGGTGTGACGATTATGGGTGCCGTGACTAATCGACTCTTTAAATCATTGAAGGCTTTTAAGCATTCCTCATCAAACTTGAATATTGAGTCATTCTCCAATAATTTTCATAAGGGTTTAGTAACTTTGGAGAAGTCCTTGATAAATATTTGATAAAAACCGGCGTGGCCCAAAAAGCTCCTAACACCTTTTACAGATGTTGGAGGTGGGAGTTTCTCAATAACGTCTACCTTTGCTTTGTCTACCTCGATCCCATGTCTCGTACCATAAAATGGCACTTTTCCCAGTTGAGTACGAGATTCGTTTCTTCGCATCGCCTTAGTACCTTAGCTAGATTGGCTAAGCAATCATCGGTAGTATCTCCGAATACTGAAAAATCATCCATAAAAACTTCCAAATACTTCTCAACCATGTCAGTAAAAATAGACATCATACATATTTGAAATGTAGCAGGTGCATTACATAAACCAAATGGCATGCGTCTAAATGCAAACGTACCGTACGGGTAGGTGAATGTCGTTTTGTGTTGATCTTCTGGTGCTACTGTAATCTGATTATACCCTGAGTATCCATCGAGAAAACAATAGTAATCTCGTCCTACGAGTCTATCCAGCATCTGGACCAAGAACGGGAAAGGAAAGTGATCTTTCCTAGTCGCCTTGTTCAGCTTCTGATAATCGATAAAGATTCTCCATCCCGTAACCGTTCTAGTCAGTATCAACTCATTGTTCTCGCTCTCTACAACCGTGATACCTCATTTTTTTGGCATGCACTGGACCGGACTTACCCATGAACTGTCTGAGATGGGATAGATGATACCCGCATCTAACCACTTGATGATATCTTTTTTTACTACGTCTTTCATGATGGGGTTCAGTCTCCATTGTCCATCGATCGTCCCTTTTTTGCCATCTTCCAGGATAACCTTATGCATGCATACAGATGGACTAATACCGTGAATATCGGCTATGGTCCATTCGATGGCCTTCTTGAATTGTTTCAAAACTAAGATAAGTTTCTCTTCTTGCTTAGTGGTCAATTCTGCTGAAACAATCACAGGCAGAGTAGAAGCGTTACCAAAATAAACGTATTTTAAATGAGAAGGTAATACCTTGAGTTCAAATTTAGGTGGCTCCTCGATCGATGTTTTTGGTTGGGAATAGTCCCTCTTTTCTAACTCCAAAGATTCAAAACGGGATTACGGATTAAATCACCTTTGATTAGCTTGTAGCAAAGCTAAGTATTCATCCTCCTCTTCATCATTTGGGGGATCCGATGTCAAAATTCTTTCCAATGGGTCCTCAACACAGTTGAGTTCCTTCTCCACTATTAAATCCTCTAAATCGGACACACAGAGTAATCATAAATTGTATCAGGAAATCGTATAGACTTAAGGACATTAAATGTTACCTGATCATCCTGAACATGCATAGTGAGCTTGCCCTTCTGCACATCAATAAGGGTCCTTCTAGTTGCTAGGAACGGCCTTCCTAAGATGATTGGTACTTCTTTGTCTGCTTCAAAATCTTGAATTACAAAGTCAGCATGAAAGATAAACTTATCTACATGTACCAATACGTCCTCAATTTTTCCTTCTATATGTGTTAAGGATCGATCTGCTAGTTGAAGCGTAACTGTAGTTGGTCTAACTTCTCATATCCCCTACTTTCTAAATATTGACATAGGCATCAAGTTGATACTTGCACCTAAGTTACATAATGCCTTACCACAATATGTTGCTCTAATGTTGCACGGTATGGTAAAACATCCAGGATCCTTCAATTTTGGGGGTAGTTTGTCTTGAAGATATGCACTGCATTCCTTCGTCAGAGCTACCGTCTCAAATTCTCCAAGTCTTCATTTCTTAGACAATATATCTTTCATGAACTTGACATAGTTCGGTATTTGCCCAAATGCTTCAACCAACGGGATGTTGATGTGAAGTTGCTTGAGTACGTCAAGGAACTTCTTGAGTTGAATCTCCTGCTTCTGCTTCTGAAGTCTTTGAGGGTAGGGTGGTGGTGGTTTCATTACTGGAACTAATTCTGGTTGATTCTTCTTTGGTGGCAATTCTGCATCTAACAAAGTTGTTAATTGATCAGAATTAGCTGGTCCTGAGGTTACTTTGTCGGGTTTTGCAGATCCTGGTTCTGGTGAAACTGGGATTTCAACACTTGGTTGAACTTCTTCTGAATCTTGAGCGTCAGCTGGCTCCTTTTCAACTTCGACAGTGTTGGGCTCTACTATCTTTCCGCTCCTCAATGTCAACGTTTTACAATGTTCCTTCCCTGGATTTCTCTAATTCTCCGTGTCACTAGGTAGAGAACCTTATGGTCAGTTCCTGAGTTCAGTAGCAAGCTGGCCCACATGATTCTCCAAATTCCTTAGAGTGGCGTCATTTTTCGCCATATATGTCTTCAATAGACTCTCTAAGCTATTGGATGGTTCTGCTTGGGTTGGTTTCTGAACTTGTTGGGGGAAGCTAGGCGGCTGAGTTGGTTTAGGTTGGGCTTAAGTGTTACTGGTTCCAACCTCTTGGTTACTCCAAGAAAATCTGGGTATTTTGCCACGACGAGTTATAAAAGTTGGATTGCAGCCCTTGCCTCCCTCAGTTTTGGTTCTGGTTACCCATGTAATATACGGATTCGGGGTTCGATGGACATTCTTCAAACAAATGTCCTTCCCCACAATACACACAGGCTATATTCTCAAATTGGTTAGGTGGTTGGGCTGAAAACTGTTAGACCCATTAGTGGTAAGATTCTTAAGCATTGAGGATATTGAAGATACCTGAGATGCGAGTGAAGTGAGAGCATCCACTTCATGTATTCCAGCGACTCATCTTCCTGGCGTTGCTTGATTGGTTGGCCATTGATAATTATTACTGGCAATCCTCTCAATAATTTTGTAAACCTCGTTATAAGACTTAGAAAGGAGAGCACATTTAACAGAGGCGTCCACTACCATCCTCGTATGAGCGTTGAGACCATTATAGAATGTCCCAAGTTGAATGCAATGTGGGATTCCATGATGAGGGCACTTTCGTAATAACTCTTTGTACCTTTCCCATGCCTCATACAGGGACTCATCATCCATTTGTTAAAAGGCAGTGATCTCATTCCTCAACTTGGCATTCTTGCTCGGCGGGAAATACTTAATGAGTAATCTCTCGGCTAACTCTTGCCATATAGAAATAGTGTAACACCCCAAACCCAACCTAGAAGTAAGGCCCGAATCTGGCGTGTCACATTGGAGGTTGTTTTAAAACCGTGTGTTCGTTAGAAACTATGTATTCTTCTTGAAACTCTGAGTTTCGTTGTTTGTTTATAAAAACCCGATTTATTCAATATCCATTTTAGAAAAGTTGTAATTAATTTGAAAAATTGCCTTTCTTATGAAAATCGAATTTGAGTATTTACAGAAACGTGATATTTACAATCTAGTTGCGAAAGTGTAGAGTTTTGAAAACAGTTATTGTTTTGGAAAACCGCGATTCAATGTTTAGCAGATTTAAAACCTAATAACTAAAAATCCCAAACTAAAACCAGAATTTAAGAGAGGCCTTATTAAAAAATATTAGCCCAAATTAAAAAAAAAGTAAAATACTAAAATCCAAGCTGATCGTAGTGTGGCCACCCCCAAGTCATCCCGCACGTCGAACCGCTTATTTAGGGTTACCTTAAAAATTAAAAAGAGGGCGGGTGAGTTTGCGAAAACGCAGTGTGTACAACCCTCGTCAGTGTAAACATGCATCACAACAATCTGGGCCGAAGCCCATTACAGTAACGGTGGCAATTGGGCCTTAGCCCAAAATAGCCTCGGTTGGGCCTTAACCCATATCATATGTCACATATCATAAATATCTGGGCCTAAGCCCATCTCAATAATATAATCTGTATATGCAATGCATTAATGCCCATACCAGCCATACACTCCATCTCCTGTCCAACCGTGCACTCCTGTGGGGATTTAATCGACCCACCCATCCGTACACTCCTTATGTAGCACCGGTTGCGGCACTAACTTATCGGTGCAGCATGGCTTCTCGGTGGCTAAAAATCCTTTGGTGGATCCACAGCTGTCAAGCGGCCATGCGATCCTATTAGCACTTCCTTCGTAGTAATAATCCCATTCCCATGCAGCATAATAACACATGAATGTATCATACAATAATAAACATACCATAATAATCATAAATCGCATACAACAATAACCATATAACATGTAGGGGCGTTTTCATCATTTTGCCCTTCAGGGGCATTGATCGCTGAAATCAGAGCTTTAAAATTTATAAAAGAATGATTGAACCTGAAGACTAACTCTGACAATGATTAAAGGCAAGTGTACCTATCGAACAGTAGTATAGCTTAGGCAAGACCGGATTATCGAACCCAAAGGAACTAAAAGTACTAATACTAACTTTCTTTTTATTATTTAGCCTTAAAAATGGAGTGAAGTTGCTTTTAAACTAAATTGACGAAGACTAAGCTAAAGACACAAAGACGAAAAGAACGATTTGGAAAATAACTTGAAGAAAAACTCAATTGATCACGATGATACCCTCAGGAAGAATCCACCTAGACTTCACTTGTTATTTAACCCTAAACCATATGATTTCTTTACTTGGCTTGATCCGTAGGACTCCCTAACCTATATTAAACCCTCTCTCGAGGCGAATAACGTCTAACCCTAGGTTAATTAGTGGAACTCTCGTTCGCTTATAATAACCCCCTAGAATAGCAGTAAATCGATCAATTGACTCCCATATTAGGTTTCACCCTAATCCGGCAAAATCTCGTAACCCTATCTCTAGGCGTTCGATCAACTCCGCTTAATTATGCTAGATCTACTCTTAGGGAGGGTCTATTCCTCCTCCACCTAAGCACATCAGATTTGGATTAAGCAACATAATTAAGAACAAACTAAGTAGTTATCATATAATTCAGAAATCACATAACAAGATTCATCTAGGTTTCATCCCCTTCAAGTATCTGAGGGGTTTAGTTCATAATAAATAAAAAGAACATCTCAAGAGAAAAGATAAAACAAAACATAAGAAAATCCTAAAACCCCCTGAAAGAATTGAAGGAGAATTCCGCCATCTTGAGTATAACTCCGGCTTCTTGGGATGGATCAACTGGCTATCCTCGCGTTATTCCCTAACTCTGACCTTCTCGGCTTGGCTCCTTGGCCTAGCTTTGACGCCTTCGGCTTCTGCCGAACTCCCGCTTCAAGTTGCCCCCTTGGGAGTTTATATAGACTGTGAGATGCCTTACTTGGCCCCTAAGTTTCCTAATTTAAGTAGAATTCCTACGAGGGTGTTTGAATAGGCTTTGGAATGTGTTTCTTTGCTTCCAAGTATCCTTCCCCGAATGAAATTGCTCTTTCTAACGACAGGGACACGGCCATGGCACACGCCGTGTGGATCGTGGCCAGGCCGTGCTCGGACTTTTAATGAGGCATGGCCGTGTTAGCTTTGGGCCAGGCCTTGTCGATTTCTCTCTTGGCCCAATTTGGTCCATTTTAAGCCCGTTTTTCGTTCTTTTCATCCTTGGGTGCTTTCCTAAGTATAAAACATGAAAAGAAAGGATTAAGAGCACCTTTTTTACATAAATTGGGGATAAGTCATCCAAAAACAAGCTAAATATGGGATTAAAATATGTTATAATTACGGTTTATCAAATACCCCCACACTTAAGCTTTTGCTTTTCCTCAAGCAAAATTCTCAAATCATAATTAAAAGAAACTTCCTCGATTCAAAATTTTCATCAATAATGTTTCATCATAATTCAGAAATAATTCATACATGGATAATTCAACTCAAAGAGTCCTAAAGATTCAAACAATCAAAGTCTTACATTTATAGCCCTGAAAACGTTAGGTGTTTCCCCTCACCTAAATAATTACCTCGGATTCAAAACTGACAAGAATTGACATCCTCACTAAAGATTCACTTAAATCACTCAAAGCGTTTAAGGTTCGAAATTAAGCACTCAAAAGTCGAACATGAAGAGTTAATTCCATAGGCTTGCCTGAAAATCAAATCTCCACCACTGTAAAATGAGATGATACAAAAATCAAAAGGTCTTTAACAAGATTGTAATGGGGCTTAGGTTAAGGTTGTGGATAAAGCCTGAACTAGAAGGTTAGAATCGAGATCGAATTTGACAATTCACCTAACTAGAAAAATGAACTAATCTTAAATAATTACATCAATTGAACTTACTAATACGAGCTTTTTCTTCAAGACCTGAAATTTACTTGCATAAGCTCATCTATCATAGAACCAATAACGAATATACTTCATTTTTTTAAGAACAAACTATTATAATAATAAGAAAGAGCTTTTACAACTAAAATATAGAACATAGTTAGGAAACTTGTTCAAAATTGAATCTCGACAAAAATGGTAGTTAAAAAGGAATGGTGATAACAAATACAAAGGGTTTTGGGTTAATATTAGTAGGTGAGTCAAAAAAGGGTTGTTAGGATCAAAGGGGTTCACTAGGGGTTAATTATGAAGGTTGGCTTTTTAGTGGAGTGAGTGGGTTAGATCCTAAGTGCCTTTATCATCTCTGTATATCAAATCAAAGGTGTGGTCTTAACATGTATAATCGAGGCGAGTTTTAGAATAACAAATCAATGTTGACACACTCATAATAAAAAGTGAGCATGAAAGGATGTATGCTCTAAAAGGCTCAAAATCTCACAAAAATTATAGGTATTTTGATGTCAACCTCGTAAATTTCATACTTCAAAGTAACATTCAGATTCAGGTAGACAACCAAAATTTTTTTTTTTTGAAAAATAGACTTTATCATGCTTGATTCTCTAGTATCCTTCGAATTTAATCATCAATGCACAATTATCAATGATTTACTCCAAAACATATCAACAAAGATCATAAATCATAGGAAATTTCATTCTAACCATAATATGAGAGACTTTACTTTTGAACAAGGCATAATTCAGGGATTTTCAAATAATACTATAGTTAACCCCCCCACACTTAAGATGTACATTGCCCTCAATGTACAAAGATAAATAATAGCAAAATAATCATAAAAATCATAAGATGGGGAGAGAAGTGAAACTCCTAAATTTTGGATGAAGTCAATGAAAATAAATCGGATAGGATTGGAGGTGAACGTGAGGAAGCGTCTTGAACCGTTTGAAATTAAATCCTCGAAGCAGCCGGTCTGATTTTATTGTATCCTAAGCTAAATCTAAATATCATAAAGAATAAGAAGAAGAAAATAAAATAAAATAACGTAAAAAATAATGAAATGAAAATAAAATAAAAATAAAAATAAATAATGGAAAATGAAAGACAACTAGAAAAAGGGAGAATGAGGTTTAAATAGAGATGTAGCCCGTGTTTTGGGATTTTGAATTTTGGGCGTGTTCAAGTTGTTCAGGCACGGCCGTGGGTGTAGTGGCACGCCCGTGTCTATTTTCACACGGTCATTTAATACGGGCGTGCTCCTCCCGTGTTCGATAAGTCAAAATGTTGGCACGGTTGGAAGGCACGGCCGTGTTTAGTTCCTGCTTAACAAGTCAGTAACCTCACACGGTCGTTGGGCATAGACGTGTTCTGCCCGTGGTGTGCAAGTCAGTAGCTTTACACGGTTAGTTAGCACGGGCGTGTTCTGGTATCGCAGCCCGTGTTAACGAAAGAAAATTTTTCCTGTTTGGGCACAGCTCTTGGGATGCCCGTGGTTCGGCCATTGACACGCCCGTGTTCAAGGCCGTGTTTAAAAACCTGCACTTCTATTAGACTATTTTAGTGTGGTGTTAGAAAAATTGACATAAAATGTTAGTGGGTTAGTGCTCGGGTTGCCTCCCGAGAAGCGCTTGTTTATAGTCTTAAGCTAGACTTTACCTCTTATTCGTATGGTCATGGTGGTTTGAGGAGGTGAAAATCCTTTCTCATGTGATCACTTCGGTTATGGATATATAGTTTAAGTCGAGCAATGTTTACCTCAAAAATGTCAAATTTAGGATTGCTTACCTCGACTGTGCCGTATAGGAAGACAATAAGTACCTCAAAAGTGATTTCTTCGTTTGTCTTGAGGTCTGAATTGGTGATTCGAGGGTCTTCCTTATTCAGCAATACCTGATCCTCTATTTTGATGTGATTTGTTGTTCCTATTAGCTTGTCTGGGGTCTCCTTCAGTTTCACTTCGTGCGGCTCCTGTTCCTCTCTAATTTGTGTTTCCTACTCTTTTAGTTTGTCAACCCTAAGGCTTTGTTCCTTATGTGTTTCTTCTTTGTTGGCACGAGGTCTAAGTTCTAGCTCAGCTAAGTGATTTCGTGATGCTTCCTGTAAAGAAGGTTGCACCAAATGATTATCAATAGAATTAATGTTCGTACCTTTATTACTCGATGTCCTAGCTGAGTCAAGAGCTTGAAGAGTGATTGTTTCATCGTCTACATGAAGTGTGAGTTCACCGAATTCTTCCTCTGTGTGGTCTTTCTTTATTGCATTGGGATATGGCACACGAAGTTGGTATTCTGTAATTATCGATTTTGGTAAATCATGGCACACCTCAACCTTACCTTCACTTACCAGAGGTTCTTGCCTTGGGTCTAACAATTCACTGTTATGAGCTTGTGCAGCTTGGGGCCCATGATTCAGCTCAGGTTTGTAGCCTTGTGGTGTTTCCTGGGGTGAAAGTTGAACAATTTGATTATCAACTGAATCTACTTTCTCACCTTCATCACTTGATGTCCTGGCTGAGTCAAAAGCTTATAGACTGATTGATTTGTCACCTACACGAAGAATGAGTTCTCCTATACCAACATCAATTTTAGTCCTGGCAGTTGCTAGAAAGGGTTTTCCTAAAATTAAAGGAATCGAATTGTCCTCATTCATGTTTAAGACAACAAAATCTACTGGGAATATGAATTTATCAATTTTGATTAGAACATTTTCTATTATACCCCTAGGAATTCTGATAGTTTTATCAGTTAACTGAATGCTCATCCTAGTTTGTCTGGGTTTCCCTAGATCTAGCTGTTTAAACATTTTATAAGGCATAACATTGATGCTTGCCCCTAAATCAGCTAAAGCATTATCAATAGATAAACTACCAATTAAACATGGAATTGTAAAACTCCCTGTGTCTTTTTGCTTTTGCGGTAGTCTATTCTGTAACATTGCTGAGCATGCTACGTTTAATTCCACGTGGTGCTCCTCGTCTAATTTGCATTTGTTTGCCAAGAGCTGTCTTAAAAATTTCCTCGAGTCTGGCATCTGAAAAAGAGCTTCAAGAAGAGGTAAGTTAATATGTAATGTCTTTAAAAGTTTAAGAAACTTACCGAATTGTTCTTCTGAATCGTCTCTTTTCATTGCTTCGGGGTAAGGTATGCGAGGTTGGTACTCTTTAATTGCCAATTTTAGCTTTTCTTGCGTTACCTCTGTTTTACCTTCTTCTACCTTATTTTCTGGCCTTGTATCAGGTTTATCTAGCCCTTATTATTCTGAGCTGTGATGACTTGAACTTGTTCCTTAGGGTTAATCTCAGTGTTGCTTGGTATACGTCCTTGAGGTCATTCTGACATCAGCTTTGCGAGTTGTTCGACTGCATTAGTGACTTCTTTGACTGATTTAGTAATTTCCTCAATTCAGCTCTTATTGCTTTTGATTGTTCCCTCAGTTTCTTGGATACGTTTTTCTGTGTCTGCCGAAAATTTTGTCAGCATCTCTTCAAGGTGCGACTCCTCTTCCTGTTGGTGAGGTGGTTGTTGAAAATTTAGAGGAAGCTCCGGTCCTTGGCTATTTTGATCATCCCACGAGAAATTGGGATGGTAACTCCAACCTGCATTATAAGTATCATTATAAAAATTATTTTGTGGTCTAGAATAGTTACCCGTATAGTGAGCTTGCTTGTTTTCCATGCCATATCCGTAGGGTGGGTACTCAGGATTCGCCACTCCTCCTAGATTCGAGTCATATTGCATTACTGAGTGTACCTGCGAGGAACTATACAAACAACCAATCTTTTTATTCATCATCTCTAGATGGTTAGATAACCTGGTGACCACGTCGAGGTTGGAGACACTGGCGGCTTTTGTTGGCTTTGTCCTCATAACTTGCCACTGATAGCTATTTAGTGCCATCTCCTCTAAACTAAAATTACCTGTCAAAGCAAAGAAAAATTAGCAAAGTAAAAATAAAAAAAATAAAAAAATTGCAATAATAAAATAAAAAATGGCTATAGTAATAAAAATTAAGCTTTCTTAATATTTTAGTTCCCTGGCAACTGCGCCAAAAACTTGATCACTGAAATCAGAGCTTTAAAATTTATAAAAGAATGATCGAACCTGGAGACTAACTCTGACAACGATTAAAGGCAAGTGTACCTATCGAACAGTAGTATAGCTTAGGCAAGACCGGATTATCGAACCCAAAGGAACTAAAAGTACTAATACTAACTTTCTTTTTATTATTTAGCCTTAAAAATGGAGTGAAGTTGCTTTTAAACTAAATTGACAAAGACTAAGCTAAGGACACAAAGACGAAAAGAACGATTTGGAAAATAACTTGATGAAAAACTCAATTGATCACGACGATACCCCCAGGAAGAATCCACCTAGACTTCACTTGTTATTTAACCCTAAACCATATGATTTCTTTACTTAGCTTGATCTGTAGGACTCCCTAACCTATATTAAACCCTCTCTCGAGGCAAATAACGTCTAACCCTAGGTTAATTAGTGGAACTCTCGTTCGCTTATAATAACCCCCTAGAATAGCAGTAAATCGATCAATTAACTCCCATATTAGGTTTCACCCTAATCCGGCAAAATCTCGTAACCCTATCTCTAGGCGTTCGATCAACTTCGCTTAATTATGCTAGATCTACTCTTAGGGAGGGTCTATTCCTCCTCCACCTAAGCACATCAGATTTGGATTAAGCAACATAATTAAGAACAAACTAAGTAGTTATCATATAATTCAGAAATCACATAACAAGATTCATCTAGGTTTTATCCCCTTCAAGTATCTGAGGGGTTTAGTTCATAATAAATAAAAAGAACATCTCAAGAGAAAAGATAAAACAAAACATAAGAAAATCCTAAACCCCCTGAAAGAATTGAAGGAGAATTCCGCCATCTTGAGTATAACTCCGGCTTCTTGGGATGGATCAACTGGCTATCCTCGCGTTATTCCCTAACTCTGACCTTCTCAGCTTGGCTCCTTGGCCTAGCTTTGACGCCTTCGGCTTCTGCCGAACTCCCGCTTCAAGTTGCCCCCTTGGGAGTTTATATAGACTGTGAGATGCCTTACTTGGCCCCTAAGTTTCCTAATTTAAGTAGAATTCCTACAAGGGTGTTTGAATAGGCTTTGGAATGTGTTTCTTTGCCTCCAAGTATCCTTTCCCGAATGAAATTGCTCTTTCTAGCGACAGGGACACGGCCATGGCACACGCCGTGTGGATCGTGGCCAGGCCGTGCTCGGACTTTTAATGAGGCATGGCCGTGTTAGCTTTGGGCCAGGCCGTGTCGATTTCTCTGTTGGCCCAATTTGGTCCGTTTTAAGCCCATTTTTCGTTCTTTTCATCCTTGGGTGCTTTCCTAAGTATAAAACATGAAAAGAAAGGATTAAGAGCACCTTTTTTACATAAATTGGGGATAAGTCATCCAAAAACAAGCTAAATATGGGATTAAAATATGTTATAATTACGGTTTATTAGGCATATTGGTCATTTTACCCTTCGAGTGTAATTCCGTAATTTCACATACAACGGCCTTTCCAAATGCCTACTGTCACCTCAAGCGAATCGGGACCCTTATTAGGTCTCCACGGAACTATTGGGCCTAAAATCCGTTTTAGGCCCAAATGGGCCCACACGCTCTTGTGGCCCAAAACGATTGTTTGGGATACAGGTTTGCAGATTCAACTTTCAGATTTATTGCTTAACAATTTTCCATCAATTCCGCCCATGTGGGCTGAATAGCCCATTGGCCCCGCTAAGCCCGATTCAGCCCGGTTAGGCCCGTTACAGCCTCGGTATTGTGAGAGTGTTCGTTACACTCTCAATAACTTAACATCACGATTCGTATCTCGATTTGCCACTGCGAGCGCTCGAACGCTCGAGTGGGCATGGTTGTCAGCTTTTCGGCTTTTCGGCCTTTGTCGATCTATAATCTGAATGGTGTGAGTACACACCTGACATGATTTGTGGTATTTGGCACTTCCTCCAACACACCAATAGCGACAATTCTCCTTGCTATGCCTGAATGTTCGTTTTACCCTTCGAAGTTATGTCCCTAAAGAAAAGCACGAGTTAGCGATGCTGATTCAAAATAACGAAGAAACGGCCTTTCGACCTAAATGAACTTAGAACAAAGAATATCCATCACCATCCTATTCGGCCATAGCTATGGTTACCACCAAGTATTAGCCTCTTCTCCAACGAAGGTATTTGGTCCACCCTCGACTGATCAACGATTCGTGCCCTTATTGAAAGGATCGCGTTAGAAAGCTACTCGAGGTAATAAGAGAAGCGGCTTTTAAGAAACTTCAAAAAAATTAATCAAAAGTAACCAAATGCCCCCCATACGGCCATAGATACCTTACCAAGGTGCCACAGATTCGACAACTGACCAACAAGGGTTTCGGCATTCCCAAGGGAACAACACGCTTCTGGGTGGAGAGGAGTATTCGAACTCAGCCTAAGAGAAAGGAGTTAAAAGAAAATTGATTCGGTTCTTTAAAGAAAAAGGCATGAATGGTCAATCTCACAAGCAAATTCGGCCAAGTCACCAATGGACGAAAGAAAGAAATAAGAAAGGTGTACAAAGAGAAGAAACTAGAGAAATTCGGCAGAGGTTTACCAAGAAGGGAAAAGGAATGACCAAAAACGTCACACTACTCTCCAAAAGATGAATTGAGCAAACGGCACCTACAGACTTTACTAGCCGAAAATGCCAAAAACACCACCTTAGCCGTATTTTCTTCCCCCCAACACTTCCCATATTCGACCAACCACTACTACACTCCACCATCCCCTGATTCTCCCCCCTTTTTACTCCCCAACATGCTCTCCATCACCCATTCAAACTATTTGACCAAGTCCTCTCTCTCTCCTGCAGAGTTCTACTCCAACTCCACCTCTTCTCGTCCCATAGCATAAAATAAAAGTCTTCAAATTGCCAACAGTGGGATTCGAACTCCTTCCCCCTTACTATGCCAATGACGCCACCACCACTCCACCAAGTGCTCACTTGTGTCTCTTAAACACACACAATTAAACTTAAGTCCTACTTTCCTTAGCCGTCACCACTAAAGACCAAAAATCCAAAATTTTTCTGTGGCTCAAACTCGAACCCAAGCCTCTATAGGACCCCCAAACACACTCAAATAGCAAGCTAAATAAGCACAACATGGATTTAAGCAAAACTACTAACCCCTAACTTTTGGGATGTTACAATTCTACCACCCTTAAAGAAATTTCATCCTCGAAATTTCCAACTATCTAATAGCCGCACAATACTAGTTATATCACTAAGTTTCTACTGTGCATTCTAGTCCTAATTGCAACCAAGGAAAATAGCACATTACGGGTAAAGAACGTACCAGTATTTGCATCCGGAGCGTCTCCGTCCTCTTAGTGACATGCTGCATAAACCAATGCTAGCTCCCTCGCCTCCGCATGACCAGCACCTCTATATGGAGCTCCATGGCCCATACTGTTTCCATTCCTTGATGCCCACGGCCTCTAGGCAGCTGCTGTCCACCCCTTAGTGGCTGTACGTTACCCCTACCGAAAGCCTACCTTAGATCCAGTCTTTTGGGACAACCTATGAGACGATGATCCATAGAACCGCAACTCAGACAAGCCCCTGTCCTTTTCCAGTACTCACCCACATGACCTTTCCCACAAGTAGTACAAGGTAATAACCCCGTAGCAGCAACAGGGGGCCCAGCTCTGACTGACCCGTTTAGTCTAGCCCTTCTCCTAAATCTTTGATCAGAATCAGAATGCTCAGACTCCCTCTTGTTTCTGATCCTTTCTCTTTCCCAATTTAGACACTCAGAGCTATCAACACTCGGAAACTGTCCCTGAGACCATCTTCGAACCGAACACAACGTTCGTACCCCGTTGCCACAATTCCTTGAGCATACCGACTAAGTCGCAAAAATTTTGCCTCGTACTCAGCCACAAACTTGTCACCTTGAACCAGATTCAGAAATTCTTTTCTACGAGCATCGACATAGCTAGCGCCCACATACTTTCCTTGAAATGTGGACTTGAAGAATTCTCAGGTCAATCGATCAGACGAGGTACCCTCTTTTACCGTAAGCCACCACTGGTAGGCTTCATCCCTCAGCAAAGACACGACACCTTTCAACTTCTGTTTCGGCTTGCAGTCGAGGTCATCCAAAATTCTTACAGTGGCTTCTAGCCAATATTCTGCCACACTCGGGGCCACCCCAGATATTTCCTTGAAATTCTCTGCTCCATTGGACTGTAGTCATTCCGTAACCGACACATGGCCTCCAATACTAGTATTAGGCTCAACAGACCCAGCAACTCTTTCCAAGATATGAAGCATTACCTGTGACAGTACGTCATCCCCAGCAGCTCGGTCGAACGACCCTGTCTCAGTTACCGGTGAAACTGATGCTTCTCTCGCCTCAACATTGGGCATGTGGTCTGATGCCGAAGACCCAACCCTAGCACTTCCACGACCTCTACCGCTGCCTCTGGCACCCCTTCTAGCACACATTATCACTTCGTGCATTATCTGAATTAAAAATTTTATGAATTTAGCTCATAGTTCCAGTAAATAAGCAAATGTTTTATGGAAGTAGTAGTTAAGAGTTGTTTTCAAAATCGTAAGCTCACTACAGTTTTAGTCTCCTACGGGCATCAGTTTTACTCTAACTAGGAGTCTTAGTATAGTCTATCATCTAAAGTAAGCCCAGTAACTATCTACAGTATAACAGTTTAAAACAGATAGGAGAACTTACTTGGTCCGACACTGGAGACTCGGTGTGCCACACAAAAATCCTCCAAACCACTTCAGATTATTTTGTAAACATCTTTAAAATAGAAACTAAAGCCCATTTCACAAGCCAAGTTTTGCAACCTAAGCTCTGATACCACTAAATGTAACACCACACACCTGGCTTAGAAGTTAGGCCCGAATCTAGCGTGTCACATTGGAGGTTGTTTTAAAATCGTGCGTTCGTTAGAAACTATGAATTCTTCTTAAAACTCCGAGTTTCGTTGTTTGTTTATAAAAACCTGATTTATTCAATGTCCATTTTAGAAAAGTTGTAATTAATTTGAAAAACTACCTTTGTTATGAAAATAAAATTTGAATATTTGCGGAAACTTGATATTTACAATCTAGTTGCGAAAGTGTAGAGTTTTGAAAACAGTTATTGTTTTGAAAAACCGCGATTCAATATTTAGCATATTTAAAACCTAATAACTAAAAATCCCAAACTAAAACTAGAATTTAAGAGAGGCCTTATTACAAAATATTAACCCAAATTAAAGAAAAGTAAAATACTAAAATCTAAGTTGCTCGTAGTGTGGCTACCCCCGAGTCCTCCTGCACGTCGAACCGCCTACTCAGGGTTACCTGAAAAATTGAAAAGAGGGGGTGAGTTTGCGAAAACTCAGTGTGTACAACCCTCGTCAGTATAAACATGCATCACAACAATCCGAGCCGAAGCCCATTACAGTAACGGTGGCAATTGGGCCTTAGCCCAAAATAGCCTCAGTTGGGCCTTAACCCATATCATATGTCACATATCATAAATATCTGGGCCTAAGCCCATCTCAATAATATAATCCGTATAAGCAATGCATTAATGCCCATACCAGCCCTACACTCCGTCTGTTGTCCAACCATGCACTCCTGTGGGGATTTAATCGACCCACCCATTCGCACACTCCTTATGTAGCACCGGTTATGGCACTAACTTATCTGTGCAGCATGGATGTTCGGTGGCTAAAAATCCTTCGGTGGATCCACAGTTGTCAAGCGACCATGCGATCCTATTAGCACTTCCTCCGTAGTAATAATCCCATCCCCATGCAGCATAATAACACATGAATGCATCATACAATAATAAACATACCATAATAATCATAAATCGCATACAATAATAACCATATAACATGTAGGGGCGTTTTCATCATTTTGCCCTTTAGGGGCATATCGGTCATTTTACCCTTTGAGGGTAATTTAGTAATTTCACATACAACGGCCTTTCCAAAGGCCTACTGTCGCCTCGAGTGACTCGGGACCCTTTTTAGATCTCTACGAAACTATTGGGCCTAAAATTCGTTTTAGGCCCAAACGGGCCCACGCTCGTGTGGCCCAAAACGCATGGTTTTGGTTACAGGTTTGCAGATTTCGCATTCAGATTTATTGCTTAACAATCTTCCATCAATTCCGCCCATGTGGGCTGAATAGCCCATTGGCCACGCTAAGCCCGATTCGGCCCGGTTAGGCCCGTTACAGCCTCAGTATCGCGAGAGTGTCCTTGACACTCTCAATGACTTAACATCACGATTCGTATCTCGATTTGCCACTTCGAGAACTCAAACGCTCGAGTAGGCACGGTTGTCAGCTTTTCAGCTTTTCGGCCTTTGTCGATCTATAATCTAAATGGTGTGAGTACACAGCTGACACGATTTATGGTATTCGGCACTTCCTCCAACACACAAATAGCGACAGTACTCTTTGCTATGCCTGAATGTTCATTTTACCCTTCGAAGTTACGTCTCTAAAGAAGAGCACGAGTTAGCGATGCTGATTCAAAATAACGAAGAAATGGCCTTTCGGCCTAAATGAACTTAGAACAAAGAATATCCATCACCATCCTTTTCGGCCATAGTTATGGTAACCACCAAGTATTAGCCTCTTCTCCAACAAAGATATTTGGTCCACCCTCTACTGATCAACGATTCGTGCCCCTATCGAAAGAATCACGTTAGAAAGCTATTCAAGGTAATAAGAGAAGCGGCTTTTAAGAAACTTTAAAAAAATTAATCAAAAGTAACCAAATGCCCCACATACGGCCATAGATACCTTACCAAGGTGCCACAAATTCAGCAACCGACCAACAAGGGTTTCGGCTTCCCCAAGGGAACAACACGCTTCTGGGTGGAGAGGAGTATTCAGACTCAGCCTAAGAGAAATGAGTTAGGAGATAATTGATTCGGTTCTTTAAAGGAGAAGAGAGAAAAGAGATAGAAGGACAAAATAAAGGAAAATGAAAACATTACCTTCAACTAGAAAAAGAAACCGATAGGAGAATAGTGAATAGATTCGGCCAACAAAAGGGAACCCCAAACTCCAATTTGAAGTACAACTTAAAGGGAAATCACATAGAGGAGATGTGGCTATTCATCTTAAAGGGAAGAGAAGAAAGGTTGAAAAAAGAAAAAGGCATGAATGGTCAATCTCACAAGCAAATTCGGCCAAGTCACCAATGGAAGAAAGAAAGAAATAAGAAAGGTGTACAAAGAGAAGAAACTAGAGAAATTCGGCAGAGGTTTACCAAGAAGGGAAAAGGAATGACCAAAAACGTCACACTACTCTCCAAAAGATGAATTGAGCAAACGGCACCTACACACTTTACTAGCCGAAAATGCCAAAAACACCACCTTGGCCGTATTTTCTTCCCCCCAACACTTCCCATATTTGGCCAACCACTACTACACTCCACCATCCCCTGATTCTCTCCCCTTTTTACTCCCCAACATGCTCTCCATCACCCATTCAAACTATTTGACCAAGTCCTCTCTCTCTCCTGCACAGTTCTACTCTAACTCTGTAACATCCGGGAATTAGAGGCTTTGATTTTGTTATGTTTCTGTGTGTTTTTTATGCTTTGCTTGTTGTTTGGGTGTGTTTGGGGGCCCCAGGAAGGCTCAGGGTTAAGCTGAAGCCTTGGAGAAAATTTTAATTTTGGGCACTTTAGGGGAGAGCTGGCTGGGACAGGCTTTAAGGATTATTGCTTGTGTTTGTTGACACAAGAAGTGAAGTGGTGGAGTGGCAAAGTGGCGCCTAGGGAGCAAGGGGAGATGTCGCCATAGGGGAGCAGTGAGAGAGTAGGTTCGAGTCTCATAGTCTGCCTTTTTGGAGTTTATTTTGGCGTTGGGATGGAGAGGTGGTGGATTCGATTTGGACCTTGAAGAGTGGGAGTTGAATAAGTCAAATATTTTAAATGGGTGGCCATGAGAGAAATGTGGAATTTGAATCTTTTAAACCAATTCAAATGATGGGAGGAGAGTGAATGTAGGAGATGATCAAGGGGTTGGTGGCTTGTTGGGAGGTTGTTGACCGAATGTGGCTTGGTTGAAGGGGGAAGCTTTCAGTTTTGGGGCTAGTTGAGGTGAGTGTGCTGAATGTGGTCTTAGGCTTTTCATTCTTCTCTTTGGTACATTTTCGGTTTTTAAGTGTATGTGGGTGTGTGTGCCGATTCTTCCAAAGGTCATTGTGAGTGGAGTGATAGCAAATCAACCTTAGAAGTCTTTTACTCTCTTTTGCATCGGTGAGCATTGGCTTTTCTTCTCTCATTTACCAAACCGAAATCATCTCTTGTGAATCTCACTTTTGCATTCTTTCTTCTTGAACCAAAAGCCGAAACTTCAACCCTCTCTTTTCCTTTTGTTCATACTCATTTTTACACTTTATTTCCCTTTAGCCGAACCCTCCTATAACCTTCTCCATTTCGTTGTTTTCTTCCATTTGTTTCTTCATAGCCGAAACCTATTCCACATTTCTCCTCTTTGAGTTTTGCTTTCATTTTTTCTCTATAGCTGAATCTCTAACTGTTCATTCCTCTTCGTTCGTTCCTGTTTCAGTGGATTGCCGACACTCATTCTGCTAACCTTCTCAAATCAGTTTTTACTTGTTTAAGTGGTAAGTATTCTTCTTCTCTTTCAATTCTTTCTTTTCTCTTGCTGGTTGTTTAATCGAAGGCGTTAACCTGGTACTTTGGTGCATTGGACGAATGTAGGGGGCCTCGTCTTCATATTCTTTCTGTATCTGGCCAGCGTTTGGAAGATCTTTGGGGGCGATCGGTTTTTTTCGATCTTGAGACTCAGTCGTTTTCTTAATACAAACTTGTTAGCTTTCGGGTTTTGTCGATCTAGGTAAGAAACTTATTTGTTTTGAGCGTGTACTCTCATTTTCATCTGCTTCAATGCCTTAACCCGGTCTTTTAACCAAGATCTTTTTCATGGATTCGAATGCCAGCCAAGTATGGAAGGGGGTTGGACTTGTAGTCCCAATCCCTAAGTTCAAAAAACTCGCGGTATCTGTAGTACGAGATTTTCCACCGTGTTGTGGGCCGGCTTCTGATCAGGATAGGCAGATCGCTGTCTTACCTGCAAGTGAGAGTGTCAACGACGTTGAGAGTATAGTTCTTTGCGTATACAGGTGTGTAATTTTGCACACCTTCTCCTGTTGTAAATAATATGTATATGCTTTATTAAATGCCGAAACTACGGCATTGGCTGTTGTTTTACCCATGGAGGGTAAAATCAAGACATTAGGTTAGTGACTTCTGACTATGTTATATATGCGATTCTGTTGACATGATTGTATGTACACTCTGAACATCTGATATATGTTGATACCTGTTGCATTCATATACCATGATTACATGTTCGCATAGGGGATGGGCATATGCTATGAATAGAAGGGGAAGTATATCTGGTGACTATGTCACATTAATCTGGTTGCTTTTGCCACAATCTGATCTGGTGGCTCTGCCACACTCTGTTTTGGTGGCCATGCCACTCAGTCTGGTGACTCTGTCACGATTTGACAATGAGCAGCTAACTGCAGCGTGACTGCCATCGATGGTGTGTAGCGGCGAGGGTCGATTGTAGAAATCCCCACTGGTGTGCTTGGCAGGTACGGGTGGTGTGTAGCGGATGGATAACTAGGTTGGGGGTGGGATTTGAATCATAACGCATTGATTCCTGACTATCTGCTATTCTTTGTTAAATGGGCTAAGGCCCAATTTGATTCTGTATAGGCTTCGCCCAAAATGATTTGTGAGGGCCAGGGCCCAATTATGGTTAATGAAGAGTAATTGCACACTGAGTCATTTGACTCGCCCTTTCTGCTTAACATCTTTGCAGGTGATACATAGTGCAGTGGATTTGGGCCGGAGGGGACTACAAGGTGGCCATGCACGGTTTATCTAGATAAAACTTATTCTTCTTTAATTTTCAGGATTTTGGTTATGTAATAAGGCCACTAATAATTTGGTTTAATTTCGATTTAAACTCTAGACGTTTTGAATGCAAATATTCGACAATATGTTTTACAAAATGCAAAGGAAGGTTTTTCTTATAATTTAATTAACGATTTTATAAACAGATTGTTACAACAAGCTTCTAGATTAATTGAATACAACAATATGTGTTTCCAAAAGTCACCTAAGCATAAGGATTAGGCTAATTAAAATTTTTCCTTAAATGAATAACGAGTTTTCTAATGAACAACTAACTTGGAGTATTAAAAAAAAAACTTAAAAATTGTCTGAAGTTCGCGAAGTTTATAAATTCTTTCCAAGTGACATACCAGATCCGGTCGTGGTGTTTGGGCCAGGTTTGGGGTGTTACAAACTCCACCTCTTCTCGTCCCATAGCATAAAATAAAAGCCTTCAAATTGCCAACAGTGGGATTCAAACTCCTTCCCCCTTGCTATGCCAATGACACCACCACAACTCCACCAAGTGCTCACTTGTGTCTCTTAAACACACACAATTAAACTTAAGTCCTACTTTCCTTAGCCCTCACCACTAAAGACCAAAAATCCAAAATTTTTCCAAGGCTCAAACTCGAACCCAAGCCTCTATAGGACCCCCAAACACACTCAAATAGCAAGCCAAATAAGCACAACATGGATTTAAGCAAAACTACTAACCCCTAACTTTTGGGATGTTACAAA
Organism: Gossypium australe; assembly: GCA_005393395.2. Classification (NCBI taxonomy): domain Eukaryota; kingdom Viridiplantae; phylum Streptophyta; class Magnoliopsida; order Malvales; family Malvaceae; genus Gossypium; species Gossypium australe. The sequence continues at coordinate 123,308,047 of CM016626.1, forward strand.
TAAAGTTCGGTGGCAATGAGTTCAACCAGGCATGAGCTCTGTCCCTTAGCGAATATGGGAACAGCTTCAGTCGTAATGCATCTTCGGGTACTCCGACTAACTTGAAAGAATCACTCACTTCCATAAATTATCTTAAGTGAAGATAAGGATTTTCAGTAGGCATTCTACTGAATTGGCCCACAGTCTGAAGCATCTGGAACATGCTGGCTTCAGCTCGAATTGTTGTGCCTCTATTTCGGGTCTCCTACTACCTGGATTAAGATCGTTAAATTCTGGCACAACATATTGTCGTAAAGCTCTATCCCTATCATCAGCAATAAGGATAGGATTTTGAGCAAGGTTTGCTTCGTTTCCTTGATTTATATTCTGAAAGTTCATCTCTTCAGTCCTTCTCTAGTTCGCTTGTCTTCTTTGCTATCAAAAGGTTCGTTCTATTTCAGGGTCCACAGGGAGTAAGTCGATAATCTAGTCAATACTCATAAACACTTGAAATAATCACAGAAAAATTACGTAAGTAAAGATTTAACCAGGAAAATAAATAAACCAAAATGTAAAAACAGTTTCACAAATAATGGCTTTTTTAAAACAGTCCCCGGCAACGGCGCCAAAAACTTGGAACGACGAAAATGCGCAAGTGTACACAATCACAACAAGTAATAAAGTGACAGGTAAATGTCGAGTTATCGTACCCACTGGGACTGTAAATAGGAACATTTATGAAATTGATTTTAAAAAACTTTGGTGATGGAAAATATTTTAGTTTAAAGATGATTAAAAACTAAGGTTTAAAAACTAAGTAAAAAAATTAAAAATAAAAAGGTTCTAATGCACGAGTTCAAATACGGTTTAATCAAGATGATATAATTGTGTTGGATTAATTACATTCCTTTAACGTAGAATTATTAAACTTATGTTTATACTGCTACGAACAAATTTACGGCAACTCGGTAATTTGCTAACTACTGCTCATACATACTTATTAAATTAATCAATCTCTTGAACATTTTTCAATGTCAATCCAACCGATTAATCAATCTTCACAAGCATATAAAAGCTCAAGTGAGGTAACAGAGTATTTCTACCTTGAAATAGTTTAATCACAATAATCTTGCAAGTTATGCAAGGCATATATATTGCCGAATACAATGCTAATTTAAACTTCAACTACCTTAGAAGAATAAACATGCACTGATTAAGTATTGTGTCAATTAATTACAATTTCAATACGATTTAATCACTAATTCATTAGTTATTTAACAATTAATATTACAAGAATAACTTAGGCATGATTTTACTTAATCAAGCATCTTACCGAGGCCTATAACAGCACAAACACAATTTGATAATTCAAGCAGGCAAAATATAATCAACCCAACACAGATTAAATTCAAGCTAAATTGATTAAAATAACCATTTCAATAGCATAAATATTCACAAACATGATTGTCAAAACAACAACGAGCAGTGTCTGCCAAGCCAATTTTCGCCCTTTGTGCGAATCTGTCAAAAATAGTCAAAATTAATCAAAATTAACTATAAAATTAAATAAAATTCATCATGTTCATTGATCGCTAAAATCAGAGTTTTAAAATTTATAAAGAGAATGATCGAACCTGGAAACTAACTCTGACAACGATTAAAGGCAAGTGTACCTATCGAACCGTTTGAAATTGAATCCTCGAAGCGGCCGTCCTTATTTTATTGTATCCTAAACTAAATCTAAATGGCATGAAGAATAAAAAGAAAATAATAAAGAAAATAAAAATAAATAAAAACAAAAAATAAATAATGGAAAATGAGAGAAGAAAGTCAACTAGAAAGGAAAAAGGAAAAATGAGGTTTAAATAGAGATGTAGCCCGTGTTTTGAGATTTTTTTCGCCACACGGCCGTGTGTAAGGCCGTGTGGTCTGGAAATCTGCTCTCTTGGTTAGTTCAGTGCTAATAATAAGAAGAAAATGAAAGAAGAAAAAAAATAAAAATGTAAAAATAAATAGGGTTAGTGCTCGGGTTGCCTCCCGAGAAGCGCTCGTTTATAGTCTTAAGCTAGACTTTACCTCTCATTCATATGGTCATGGTGGTTTGAGGAGGTAAAAATCCTTTCCTATGCGATCAACTCGGTTTTTGATATAAAGTTTAAGTCGAGTAGTGTTTACCTCAAAAGTGCTTAATTTAGGATTGCTTACCTCGACTGGCCCATATAGGAAGACATTAAGTACCTCAAAAGTGCTTTCTTCGTTTGTCTCAAGGTCTGAATTGGCGATTCGAGGGTCTTCCTTATTCAACAATACCTAATCCCCTATTTTGAAGTGATTTATTGTTCCTATCAGCTCGTCTGGGGTTTCCTTCGGTTTCACTTCGTGTGGTTTCGGTTCTTCTTTAAATTGTGTTTTCCACTCTTCTAGTTTGTCGACCCTAAGGCTTCCTTCCTCATATAACTCTTCTTTGTTGGCACGAGTTCTAAGATCTAGCTCAGCTAAGTGATTTCGTGATGCTTCCTGTAAAGAAGGTTGAACCAGATGGTTATCAATCGAATTAATGTTCGTACCTTTATTACTCGATGTCATAGCTTAGTTAAGAGCTTGAAGAGTGCTTGTTTCGTCGTCTACACGAAGTGCGAGTGCACTAAATTCTTCCTCTATGTGTTCTTTCTTTATTGCATCGGGATATGGCACACGAGGTTGGTACTCTGTAATTGCCGGTTTTGGTATATCATGGCACACCTCAACCTTACCTTCACTTACCACAGGTTCTTCCCTTGGGTTTGGTTCGTCTAACCCTTCACTATCGTAAATGGCTTGATTTTACTCTCTTGGGTTAGTTTCTGTGTCGCTTGGTGGACGCCCTTGCGGTCATTCGGACATTAACTTTGCAAGTTGTCCGACTGCTTTAGTAATTTCCTGAACTTGGTTCTTGATCTCTTTGATCGATGCTTGTTGATTATCGAATGTTGTCTCAGTTTTTTGAGGACGGGTTTCTGTGGCTGCCATGAATTTTGTCAGCATCTCCTCAAGACTCGACTCCTCTTCCTGTTGGTAAGGTGGTTGTTGAAAATTTGGAGGAAGTTCCTGTCTTTGGCTTCTTTGATCATCCCACGAGAAATTGGGATGGTAACTCCAACCTGCATTATAAGTGTCACTATAAAAATTATTTTGAGGTCTAGAATAGTTACTTGTATAGTGAGCTTGCTCGTTTTCCATGCCATATCCGTAGGGTGGGTACTCAGGATTCGCCACGCCTCCTGGATTCGAGGTTGAAAACACTGACGGTTTTTGTTGGCGCTGTCCTCATAACTTGCCACTGATAGTTATTTAGTGCCATCTCCTCTATAGACTAAAATTACCTTTCAAAGTAAATAAAAGAAAAATTAGCAAAATAAAAAAAATAAAACTAATAAAAAATAGTAGTAAATTGCAATAAACAAAATGGCTAAAGTAATAAAAATAGAGTTTTCTTAATATTTTAGTTCCCCGGCAACGGCGCCAAAAACTTGATCGCTGAAATTAGAGTTTTAAAATTTATAAAGAGAATGATTGAACCTGAAAACTAACTCTGACAACAATGAAAGGCAAGTGTACCTATCGAACAGTAGTATAGTTTAGGCAAGATCAGATTGTCGAACCCACAGGAACTAAAAGTACCAATACAAACTTTCTTTTTATTATTTAGCCTAAAATAAAGTGAAGTTTCTTTAATCTAAATTAACGACTACTAAGCTAAAGACGCAAAGACAAAAAGAACCAATTGGGAAATAACTTGAAGAAAAACTCAATTGATCACGACGATACCCTCAGGAAGAATTCACTTAGACTTCACTTGTTATCTAACACTAAATCATACGATTTATTCACTTAGTTTGATCTGTAGGAGTCCCTAACGTATATTAAACCCTCTCTCGAGGCAAATAACGTCTAACCCTAGGTTAATTAGTGGAACTCTCGTTCTCTTATAATAACCCCCTAGAATAACAGTAAATCGATCTATGGATTCCCATATTAGGTTTCACCCTAATCCGGCAAAATCTCGTCACCCTATCTCTAGGCGTGCGATCAACTCCGCTTAATTATGCTAGATCTACTCTTAAGCAGGGTCTATTCCTCCTCCACCTAAGCACATCAAACTTGAATCAATATCCGCGAAATATTAACTCAAGAATTAAGCATACATAATTAAGAACAAACTAAGTATTTATCATATAATTCAGAAAATGATAACAAGATTCATCTAGGTTTCATCCCCTTCAAGTATCTGAGGGGCTTAGTTCATAACTAATAAAGAAAACATCTCAAGAGAAAAGATAAAACAAAACATAAGAAATCCCTAAAACTTCCTGGAGGAATTGAAAGAGAAATCCGCCGTCTTGAGTAGAATTCCGGCTTCTTGGGATGGATCAACTGGCTAACTTCGAGTGATTCCCTCAACTCTGACCTTTCCAGCTTGGCTCCTTGGCCTAGCTCGACGCCCTTACAAAAGCCCTGGCAGAAGGCTTCTGCCGAACTCCCCTCTCAAGTTGCCCCCTTAGGTGTTTATATAGACTTTGTGATGCCTTGCTTGGCCCCTAAGTATCCTTATTTAAGTAGAATTCCTACTAGGGTGTTTGAATAGGCTTCAGAATGTGTTTCTTTGCCTCCAAGTATCATTTCCCGAATGAAATTGCTCTTTCCAGCGATAGGGACATGGCCATGGCACACGCCCGTGCGGGTCGACTTCAGGCCGTGTTCGAGTCTTTTTATGGAGGCACGGCCTTGTGAATCGTGGTCAGGCCGTGTTCTAGCTGATCCATGAGGCACGGTCGTGTGGCTTGAAGTCCAGGCCGTGTCAATTTCGTGAATTGGCCATTTGGCCCGTTTTAAGCTCGTTTCTCATTCTTTTCATCCTCGGGTGCTTTCCTAGGTATAAGACATGAAAAGAAAAGATTAAGAGCACCTTTTTACATAAATCGAGGCTTAATTCATCCAAAAGCATACTAAATGTGGGCTTAGAATATGTTACTTTTACGGTTTATCATTCATATTTTTAACATAATTTAATTATTTTATAATATTTAATTATTTTTTGACAAGAATTTAACCGAAATAGCATGATTTTAAGTTAAAAAGGGCATGTAAAAACACGTAAATTTTCGTGTTTCCAATAGATTGTAGAGGCCACAACGAGTGTTCTCGTGCTCTTGGGCCGATATGGGCCTCGTTTGGCTGAAATGGGTAGTGTGGGCCCAATGGGCTCATGGGCCCCACACAAAATAAATCCACGATAAGTGGCAAATACTGGACTGGGCTATATAGTTCGCATAGCCGTGACTGAATTTGGGCTAAACAGGCCACACGAGCATGTGGACCCACTTGGGCCGAATATTGGGCCTTGGGCCCATTTTCACTGTTATGACCATTTAAATCATCTGTGTCGCTCGAAGTGACTGTAGACCTTCGGAGAGGTCGTTATTTGCATCGAGACCCCAAAATAAGTAAAGTGACCAAAATACCCCTAAAAGGTAAACTTACTATTATACCCCTACTAGATGGAAATGACCATTTTACCCTTAGAGGTAGGTTGAACGTTATTTGTAAGACTATACTGAGTAGGAAACTTTGCATACACGAACTATTTATGATATGACATACTGCATGGGGTTGGGATTTTGATATGAGGGAAGTACTGTATTGGTGGCTCTGCCACATTCCCTGCTACTGGTGGCGTTGCCACATATACTGTTACTGGTAGCCCTGCTGCATTATTATTACTGGCAGCTATTTTACGATATTGGTGTGCTGGCTGGGTGGGTCGATTTCATCCCCACATGGTGTGTTGGTTGGTACGGGTGGAGTGTTGGCTAGATTGGGGTCGGTTGCATATTCATACCGTACTGATATTGTATTGGACTTAGGCCCACACTGTTACTATAATGGGCTAAGGCCCACACTGCACTGTTACTGAATAGGGCTCAGGCCTAGACTGTTACTGCATATATTGTTACTGACTGACGATAGGGGATTACACACTGAGTTTTCGTAAACTCACCCTTTTTTTTAACTGTACAGGTAATCCCTAGCCTTAGATGATTTGGAGTCGCGAGGGACTCGGAGGTGGCTACACGATCGATAGTGTTCTGCTTTAGACTTATTTATTTAAATTTCATATTGGACTTTGATTATGTAATAAGGCTATTGGTATTTGATTAAGTTTTTAATTGAGCTTTGTTTACTTATTTTAAACTGCTAGTTTAGGGAAGACGAGTTTTCAAAATAATTACTGTTTTCAAAGACACGAAAATTTGGATATCAAATTTTTCAAAAAATTTTGCGAATTTAACTCAACCTACTATAATAAGAGCAGCTAATAAGGCACACGTTTGACTAAATAATTTGTTGAATAATAATAAAGAGGTTTTTTAAACTTAGAAACGAATTTTTACCAACAAGACAAACTTTCGAAAGACAATTCACTGTGACACACTAGATTCGACCATAGCGTCTAGGCCGGGTTTGGGGTGTTACAGTTTAACTAATACTAAGCAGTATTACGTGGTCGAATTGTAATACCAAAAAAAGCTGGGATTAGTATATGAACCTAAACATATTCTTACTCTAATCAAAAAATGTGAAAACTAATTGAAAGAATAATATATTGTCTATCGAGTCCAATTGGGGAGATTCTCTGTCTTGAGCATTGAAGTGGATGACTCCTAAAACATTGAGATAGATGTGAGTGACTGGACTAACAGTACATCAAACAGGACCCAAGTAGAATAGATTCTATATCCATTTATGGATTTATTCACTTGTGACGTTCATAGTGTGACATACATTAATCTTGAATGGATGATGGACTATGTAAGCGCAGATTCAAGTAAAAGGTTGAGTTCAAATAGGTAAGGAACCGAAAACTGGTGGGTCGAGTATACGACTCCTGCAGTATGTAGCATCATTCACAATAGTGGAATTCATAGCCCAGTTAATGGGTAAATAATATCCTCTCATCAGCATTACATGATAGATTAAAAGTAAAAGTAGCCACAAGTCATTTTGCTTTATGATAAATGACTCAATTATTATTTTATAGTTATTGACTTTTTATTAAGGAAGATGTAATGGTTACCATTAGATAAAATACATCATATTGGGAGAACAGATTTTCCCAAAGAGATTAAGGGTATCTTATGCTGGTAACACACTTATGACAAGGTAATTAGACTGTTTCCAACCTGACTATTTCCAACCCCCGCCCCTGGTTAATCCCCCTCAGACTACAGTTGTGCCACTAGTTATGTATCCGAATATGTTGAATAAGCCTCCAGTTGACAAGATCCATAAATATGGGGCTGAAGAGTTCCGGGCGACTAATGATGATGACGCTGAAAAGTCCGAATTCTGGTTAGAAAATACTATTCGGGTATTTGATGAAATGTCTCTAACTCCGGAAGAATGCATAAAGTGTGTTGTATCATTACTTTGAGATGTAGGTTATCAATGGTGGAAAACTTTGATTTCTATTGTTTCGAAAGAGCGTGTTACTGGGACTTTTTCCAGATTGAGTTCCAGAAGAAATATATTAATGAGAGATTCATCGATCAAAAATGAAAGGAATTTCTGGAGCTAAAACAGGGCCGAATGACTGTTACTGAATATGAACGAGAGTTTGTGAGATTAAGTCAGTATGCCCGAGAATGTATATCATCCGAAGCCATAATGTGCAAAAGATTCGAAGATGGTCTTAATGAAGATATTTCCCTGTTAGTCGGGATCTTAGAAATAAAAGAGTTTGTTGTACTCGTCGATTGAGCATGTAAAGCTGAAGCGCTCAGGAAAGATAAAAGAAAAGCTGAGTCTGAAGCCCGAGATATGAGAAAGAGATTTCCAAGCAAATCATTTCAGTCTGCTTCGAAGAGATTCAGAGATGATCAAGGTCGTTCAAGAGATAATGTGGGACATTTAAATAGAATGAGTTCCAAAACCCCAGCAACTTCAGTGGCCAGTGTTGGTAATGTCTAGACTGAGAGACCTAAATGTAAACATTGTGGAAAAAGGCATCCGAGAAGTTGTAGACTAAATGACAGAGCTTGTTTTAGATGTGGATCACTTGATCATTTTATCCGTGATTGCCCTGAATCTGTCGAGCCAGATATTGTTCAGAATTCGAGACCTGATAATACACCTGTGAGAGGTAGAACTTCAAAGAATGTAAGAAATCTTAGTATGAGTCAGAGAACTACGAGAGACACTGTTGCAAGATCTGAAGCTAGAGCGCCAGCCAGAGTGTATGCTATCCGAGCTCGTGAGGAAGCTTCATCTCCAGATGTTATAACGGGTACTTTTACACTTTATGATGCTTCTGTGATTGCATTGATAAACCCTGGTTCTACGCATTCGTATATATGCATGAATTTAGTATTCTGTAAGACTTTGCCTGTAAAGTCTACTGAGTTTGTTATAAAAGTATCGAACCCCTTAGGTAAAAGTGTCCTTGTTGATAAAGTATGCAAGAACTGTCCGTTAATGTTTCGAGATATTTGTTTCCCTGCTGATCTGATGCTTTTGCCGTTTGACGAGTTTGATATTATTCTAGGTATGGACTGGTTGACATTACATGATGCTATTGTGAACTGTAAAAGAAATACTATTGATTTGAGATGTCCAGATGATAATATTGTACAGGTTGAGTCTAATGATTGGAATGGATTGCCTGCAATGATATTTGTATTAAAAGCTCAGAGTTATGTGAAAAAGGGATATGAGGCATATTTTGCTTATGTGATTGATTCGGAAATGTCTGAAAGGAAAGTTGAATCAGTGCCTATTGTCTGTGAGTTTTCTGATGTGTTCCCTGAAGAGTTGCCGGGTTTTCCTCCGATTCGTGAAGTTGAGTTGGGTATTGATCTAATGCCTGGCACGACACCTATTTCGATAGCTCTGTATAGAATGGCACCAACAGAATTGAAAGAATTAAAGTCACAGTTGCAAGAGTTGACAGATAGAGGGTTTGCTAGACTGAGTTTTTCGCCTTGGGGTGCTCCTATTCTGTTTGTGAAAAAGAAAGATGGTACGATGAGAATGTGCATCGATTATCGTCAGTTGAATAAGGTGACTATAAAGAATAAATATCCGTTGCCCAGAATTGATGACTTATTTGATCAGTTAAAAGGAGCTACTGTATTTTCCTAGATTGACCTAAGATCGGGATACTACCATTTGAGAGTGAAAGATTCAAATATACCGAAAACTGCTTTCAAAACGAGGTACGGCCATTATGAGTTTTTAGTTATGCCATTTGGACTAACAAATGCTCCTGCTGTTTTTATGGATCTGATGAACAGAATTTTCAGACCATACCTAGATCGATTTGTTGTGGTGTTCATAGATGATATATTGATTTATTCACGGGATGCGACTGAGCATGCCGAGCATCTGAGGATTGTGTTGCAAACTCTGAGAGAAAAGCAATTGTATGCAAAATTTAGCAAATGTGAATTTTGGTTACACGAGGTTAGTTTTCTGGGACATAATGTGTCAGCTTCTGGGATTCATTTTGATCCGAGCAAGATTTTTGCTATTCTAGATTGGAAACCTCCGAAGAACGAGTCTGAAGCCCGTAGTTTTCTGGGTCTAGCTGGTTACTATCATCGATTTGTAAAAGGATTTTCAGTGATAGCTACTCCGTTGACTAGACTACTTCAGAAAGATGTTAGATTTGAATGGTCTGATAAATGTTAGAAAAGTTTTGATCAGCTGAAAACTCAGTTAACAGAAGCTCCAGTGTTAGTACAACCAGAATCTGGCAAAGAATTTGTGATTTACAGTGATGCTTCGTTAAACGGTCTGGGATGTGTTCTGATGCAGGAAGGCAAAGTTGTAGATTATGCCTCGAGACAATTGAAGCCGCATGAGAAAAACTATCCGACGCACGACCTTGAGTTACCTGCGATTGTGTTTGCACTTAAGATTTGGCGTCATTATCTGTATGGTGAGAAATGTCACATGTTTTCAGATCATAAAACTCTGAAATACTTGATGACTCAAAAAGATTTGAACCTGCGTTAAAGAAGATGGCTAGAGCTGTTAAAAGATTATGAGCTTGTGATAGATTACCATCCAGGTAAAGCAAACGTTGTTGCTGATGCATTGAGTAGAAAGTCATTGTTTGCATTGCGAGCTTTGAATGCTCAGTTAGATTTATCTGATGATAGTTCTGTGATAGCAGAATTAAAAGCAAAACTGTTGTTTATACAGCAGATATGTGATGCTCAGAAGGTTGATAATGAATTGTTATCGAAACGAGCTCAGTGTGATTTGAATTCTGAATCTGAATTTCAAATTGTTAATGATTGTTTAAGATTCTGAGATCGTATTTGTGTTCCGAGAAATCCAGAGTTGATTCAGCTAATTTTAAATGAAGCACATAACAGTTGTTTATCTGTTCATCCGAGAAGTACTAAATGTACCATGACTTGAAGCGACACTATTGGTGGTTTGGTATGAAACGAGACATTTCTGACTTTGTTTCGAAATGTTTAGTCTGTCAGCAAGTGAAAGTTGAACATCAAATTCCATCTGGGCTGCTACAACCGATCTTGATTCCTAAGTGGAAATGGGATAGAGTGACGATGGATTTTGTTTCGGGATTGCCTCTGAATCCAAGAAAGAAAGATGTGATATGGGTCTAGTTGATTGATTAACTAAATCTGCCCATTTTATTCCAGTGAGTTTTGACTACTCACTTAATAAGTTTGCTGAGCTTTATATTTCTGAAATTGTTAGGTTGCACGGGGTGCCACTATCCATTGTGCCAGATAGAGATCCGAGATTCACATCGCGATTCTGGAAGAAGTTGCAAGAAGCTTTAGGCACGAAATTACATTTCAGTACAGCTTTTCATCCGCAAACAGATGGTCAATCCGATCAGATTATTCAAATTCTCGAAGATATGTTAAGATGTTGCATTCTTGAATTTGACGGTACGTGGGAGCAGTACCAACCATTGATTGAATTTGCATATAATAACAGTTTTCAGTTAAGCATCAAAATGGAACCTTATGAAGCTTTGTACAGACGTAAATGTCGTACTCCTCTGTATTGGACTGAGCTCAGTGAGAATAAACTACTCGGAGTCGATTTGATAAAAGATTCAGAGCAAAAACTGAAACTGATCCAAGATTGTTTGAAAGCAACATCTGATCATCAGAAATCTTATGCGGACTTGAAATGAAAAGATATAGAATTTGAGATCGGTGAAAAAGTATTTCTAAAAGTGTCTCTGTGGAAGAAAGTGTTTCGATTTGGACGTAAAGGCAAGTTGAATCCGAGGTTCATCGGGCCGTATCAGATCATTGAACGTGTTGGGCCTGTTGCATATAGATTAAGATTGCCCTCTGAGCTAGAAAAGATTCATAATGTATTTCATGTCTCGATGCTCCGTAGATATCGATCTGATCTGTCACATGTGATTGCTCCATCTAAAATTGAAATTCGATCTGATATGACGTACGAAGAGGAACCGATCCGTATCTTAGCTCGTGAAGTGAAAGAGTTGAAAAACAAGAAAATTCCGTTAGTGAAAGTACTATGGAATCGACACGAAATAGAAGAGGCTACGTGTAACACCTCTATTTCGTATCCGTCACCAGATTAGGGTTAGGAGAGTTACCAGACATATCGAAAAGCATTAACAGAAATTCACACATTCATTCGTCATTCTCAAGCATAGTGTCCCTTAAATGGATCCTCGAGACCATAAGCATGCTTACAAATCGGGTCGGGACTAAAGCGAAACACATACAACAGTTCATTGAAAATTAAAACCTTTCTAGAATACAGGGGGTACACGCCCGTGGGAGAGGACCGTGTGCCCTCCACGGCTGCTGGACACCCCCGTCTGTCCTGCCCATAGTCATATACTGACTATACTCCCATGGCCACCAAGCACGCCCGTGTACCTTGGCCGTGGACTAACCTGACTTGGCCCCCACGGTCACAACACGCCCGTGTGCCCTGACCGTGGTCGAGCCTGCCAAAACCAACACGGTTATCCAGCACCCCCGTGCTAAGGCCGTGTACTACAAGGCCAAATACTAATTTGCTCCCACAGTCACTAGGCACACCCGTGTGCCATGGTCGTGTGACATTATAGGCCATTTACAAGGCCAAAATGTCACCCATTTGGGGCAAACCTAAAGCAACATATATCATCTCATTTCATTCACATATAACCACCAAAATATACCAAATAGCCATCCAAATTATGCACATTTGACAACTAAGGTAATCACAACAATACATTCAATATAAACATTCAAAACGAATTCTAAACATACCAATTTACATGATCAAATCTCAATTATGCTTAAGCACCAATCATCTATAACTTACCATCTCATAACCAATTCATATATCAACTAATCATACCAAAACAACTCACATATCATATTCCTTTAAGCATATTACCAAAACATAACTAGCCAAATCACATGGCTAAGTTCACTTTACATCTCATATCAAGGACTAGCCTATAAATGCCATATCTAGCCTTATACATTTTCAAAGTGTACCAAAATGATTTTAGTAGTGTGATGACGATCCGTGATGGTCCTGAGCCTTCAGTAGCTTTGACGACCTATAAAACAGAGAAAACGCACACAGAGTAAGCTTTCCAAAAGCTTAGTAAGTCATATACAAATAAACTTGGCATGGGAGGCATATATGTAAAAAATACATTAGCACATATCAATCACCTAAGCAAATTATCACATATATGCTTTGATTCATATACTTTTGATCACATTTGCCATATTCACAATTCAAGAATCATATAAACTCATAACTCATCTAACCAAAACTTTACATATCATATCATCAATTCCATATTCATAGCATCATAATAAGATCACATAGATGCTTACCTTGTATACACAATTAGTGTATAATCAACATACCTAAAATGAATTTACAACCACACACTTGTTCATAGTTCGAATTTACATTTCGTATCACCGACTTGCCTGTTGAACCAATAGGAATCTAGTAAGATACTCAGAAAACTCGGAATAGTCGTACAATGCCAACGTCCCAAACGAGGTTTTACATGCACTCAGATATCGATGCCACTGTCCCAGACAGGGTCTTATACGAATCAAAACAATGTCGATGTCCCAAACATGGTCTTACACGTAAGGATCATATCGATGCCAACGTCCCAGACGTGGTCTTACATGATTAAACAGAACAGATACCTATGTCATGACATACTCAATCCTATCTATTCCTAGGTTTGAACGGGACTTCTCAGACTTAGCCACTATATCGGACTTATCTCGAAATTCATATGCATAACTCCTCATAAGTATCCATAATCAACAATAGTATATGATAAAATATAATATCTTTCGAGTACGTTTATTTGCATAGTGACTTACCTCAGATTCGGTTTATCGGAATGAAAATGGCTACTCGTTTACTTTCGTTTTCCCACAATCTAAGTCCGTTTTCCTCGGTTCTTGATCTAAACATATTCAAAATTAACCCTTTTATTCACTAATTCATTCAATTCAATCCAAATATACACATTTAGGGCAATTTTCAATTTAGCCCTCACATTTTCACATTCGGACAATTTAGTCCAATTTTCTCAAAACATCAAATATACACAATTTGTTCACACATATGCATAGTCAAACCTCCCTAGGGACTATATAAGTCAAAATATTTCATCAAATTCAAAAATTAGTTCTCCAAAATAATATTTTCACAATTTAGCCCTATTAAGCTAAATTCATCAAAAATTCAAGAACAATGTATATTCATCTAGCTCATATCTTTCATTTAACACCAAAAATCATCAAAAAGCTTAACATATCATCAATGGCATCTTACACAAACATTATCAATTCATCAAATTGAGACATGGGTTTGATAGCTCTCAAAGCAACGATTACAAAAACATAGAAATTATCGAAAACCGACTAAAACATACCTTAAATTAGACCAAACTATGGCTGAACCCTTGCTTGGTTTTATCTATTTTCTTTCTCTTCAAATTCGGCACAAAGATGAGCACTATCTCATCATTTTCATGTTTGTTTTATTATTACAAACATATTATTATTCATTTACTAAATTATCCATTCAATTAATAAATAAAACAAACATATAACAAGGGCATATTTGTCTTTCATTCACCCGCTGACTAAATAGTGGTCTATTTGCTTCATAAGGCCTTCACTTTTACAAAGCCACAACAGTTAAACACTTTAACAAATAGCATGCAACTTTCACATTTAATGCAATTCAATTTTTGGTCAAATTAAACACACAGATGGACAAATTAGCTCACAGAAATTTACCACATGCTTAATCCCATATCAACAACACAGAAAATAGTATTAAAATATTATACAGACTCGAATTTGTGGTCCCGAAACCACTGTTCTAACTAGGGTATAACCCGGACTGTTACACTACGTGGGAACCTGAGGATTCAATAAGACAACAATACCCGGTAAGATTTTCGGGGACGAAAATCCCTAAGGGGGGAGAATTGTAATAGTCTGGTTTATACCCTAGTCGGAACAGTGGTTTCTGGTTCACCAATTCCAGTCATTAAAATATTTTAATATTTATTTATGTGTCTTCGATATGTGATTAATCATGTGTTAAAGTTTCATAAGTTAATTTGCCTGTGTGTGCTAATTTGATAAAAGGATTGAATTGCATCAATTGCAAACTTAGCATGCTATTTGTTAAAGTATCAATGTGTTGTGGTTTTGTAAAGGAGGAGGCCTTATATGGCAATTAAGCCATTAGTAAGGTAATGGATGGTAGATGGCCGAATATACCCTTGTTGTATAATGGTGTCAAATGTCTTTTAAATGGCTAAAAGGTAAATGAATTATTAACATATTATTAATGAAACAAAAGATGAAAATGTTCATCTTTTCATTTCTTTTCATTTGACTGAAACTAGCAAGAAAAAGAAAGGTTTTAAAGCTTTGCATATTCAGCCATTCCAAGCTTGAATTAAGGTATGATTTTGAGTTGGATTTTGATGATTTTTATGTTTTTGAGATTGTTGCTTAGTCTACTATCAAGCCCATGTCTCAATTTGATGAACTGATGTTGTTCATGAGAAATGCCATTGATGTTATGTTGAGCTTTGTGATGATTTATGGTATTAAATGAAAGTTTTGAGCTAGATGAACATACTTTGTTCTTGAATTTTTGATGAATTTAGCTAATTAGGGCTAAATTGTGAAAATAGCTTTTTGAGGGACTAATTTGTGAATTTGATGAAATGTATGGACTTAGATGAGCATGAGTAAAATTCGGCTATGCATGGATAATATGAGATTTTGTGTATTTGTGATTTTGTGATAAAAGGACTAAATGTTCCAAATGTGAAAATGTGAGGGTTAATTTGTAAATTGCCCAAAATATGTATATTTGAATTGAATTGGATGAGTTAGTGAATAACAAGGGGTTAAATTGAATATGTATAGATCAAGAGCCGAAGAAAACGGACTTAGATCGCGGGAAAGCGAAAGTAATTGTGTAGCCGTATCCATTTCCGTAAACCGAACTCGAGGTAAGTCATTATGCAAATAAGCATATTCGTATTGAATTATGTATGTTCTTATGACTATTGTTATCGATGAATACTTATGATATGATCTGTTCATGAATTCTGAGATAAGGATTACTTAGTGACAATGTCCGAGAAGTCTCGTACGAACCTAGGAATAGATAGGATTAGCTATGTTATGACATAGGTATCTGTTCTGCTTTATCATGTAAGACCACATCTTGGACGTTGGCATCGATATGATCTTTACATGTAAGACCATGTCTGGGACATCAGCATTGTATTGATTCGTGTAAGACCTTGTCTAGGACAGTGGCATCGATATCAGAGTGCATATAAGACCTCGTTTGGGACGTTGGCATTGTACGATTATTCTGAGATTTCTGAGTATCCTACTAGATTGTTTATGGTTCAACTGGCAAGTTTGTGATACGAATGGCTATGTAAATAGTGAGTCTGTTTCAGGTAAGTTGACTTATACACTAAGTGTATATAAGGTAAGTACCTTTGTGATCTTATTATGATGATTATGTATATTGGGGTAACAATATGATATGTGAAAGTAAGCATGAAAGAGCTTTGTATATATAAGACTTTTGAATTGATGAATGTGGCAAATATGGTTAAGTACATGGACCAAAGTATATATGTGATAGTTTGCTAAGTAATTAAGTTGTGCCCATGTACCTATGTGCATTTATGCCTTCCATGCTAAGTTTGTTTGTATTATGACTTACTAAGCTTTTGGAAAGCTTACTTTGTGTGTGTTTTTTCTCTATTTTTTTAGGTCGTCAAAGCTATCGAAGGCTCGGGACCATCAAGGATCGTCTTCACACTACTAAACTCATTTTGGTACACTTTGGAAATGTATAAAGCTAGATATGGCGTGTATAGGCTAGTATTTGATATAAGTTTGTTATATGAACTAAGTCAAGTGATTTGGCTAATTATGAGTTGAGAATTTGCTTAAATGAATGTGATGTGTGAAGCATGTTTTTGGTATGGTTAGATGACACATGAAATGGTCAAGTTTTAAGTTAGTAATGGATGAATTATGTTTGTGATAAGATGAGTTTTAGTCTTGTAGATTTAGTATGTATGAGATTGGATTTGAATGTATATAATGAATGATTAAATTGGTATGTTATTGTTTGTCTAATATGCATGAAATGTGTTGGTAAATGTTGCTTGTAGGTAAGACCCAAGTGGGTGGCATTTTGGCCTTACAAATGGCCTATAATGTCACACGGTTGTGGCACATGGGCGTGCCTAGTGACTATGGGGCTAAGTCAGTAGCTAGCTTAAGAGTACACGGCCTTGGCACACAGACGTGCCTGATAGCCGTGTGGTTTTGACAGGATCGACCATGGCCAAGGTACACGGGTGTGCTTGATGGCCGTGGAGCCAAGTCAGATTCGACCACGGCCAAGGTACACGGGCGTGCTTAGTGGCCATGGTGTTAAGTCAGTTTAGACCACGGTGAGGACACACAGAAGTGTCTAGCAGCCGCAGAAGGCACATGACCGGCCCACACGGGCGTGTATCCCCTGAATTTTAGAAAAGTTCTAAATTTTCAAGAATGTTTGTATGTGCTTCGGTTTAGTCCCGACCCGGTTTATAAGCATGTTTTAGGTCTCGTTGACCTATTTTTGGGACATTACGAGTGTGATTGATGAATGTTTGTATGGAATGTTTTGAAAGTTTTCGATTAGTCTGATAACGCCCTAAACCCTAGTCCGGCGACGGATACGGGTTAGGGGTGTTACAGCATGTTACTCATGTTAATAAATAATTAGATTTTAATAGTTTTTTTTGCTACAACTAAACCTAATAAGGTTTTCCAAAAGCAATGTCAAGCAATGTGTTTTTCTTAAAATCACGCCATGGTTATTAACTTGACTTAATAAAAGCTAAACTATTTAATGAACATTTTTGAAAATGACAAAGGTAATCGCAATTTTATTTAAAAGAGAGTGCATTTTATGATAAGGTGGATTCGTAGTTTAAGTGTCCCATGTGACCTTCACGATTCGACCATAACGTCTAGGCTAGGATTGGGAGGTTACATATAAAGGTATTAGAGCCTAGGTTCAAAACCTCGGACTAAATTTTTATTCTTTTCAAAAATGAGTTTGCATACATGCATTCATAAAATGAGAGCTTTTGGAAAATAAAACACAATATTTTAAAAATTATTTCTTTCAGAAAACGACAAAGTCCAATGCCATGCCAATGGAAACAATATTGAACCTTTAGAAAGATGGTAGATACTATTGCATAAATTTTTTAAATAAAAGAACTTAATTAAAAGTGCGATAAAAGATTAAACAAAAATAATAAAGATATTCTTACTTGTAAATTATAGATTCCATAAATCACCGAAATGAATACTCATGGAATGATAACTCGTGGTAGGAGGGGCCATAGAGGGCGACCTCCAATGGCTTCAACTGAGTCGTCTGCATCACAAAGGCCCGTTTAAAATGCTAAGCCCAATGAGGCCATTAGTGAAACCACTATTGAGGGAGGAAATAAGGGTAATAGGAATTATGATGATAACAAGTATGATAAGGATGATCCAGTAACACAGGTTTTGCTAAGGCTTTAAATTGAGTTGTTGGGGGCCCGATTGGTGGTGTTAGTCATGGAACAATTGCTGAGAGGCTCTGCTCTAGTAGGGTAGAGTTATTCATGGGTATTTCTGGAACTACTCCTACAATGGTCGAGTATTGGGTAGAGACCATTAAACGTATATTGGATGATTTGGGCTGCATTCTTGAGCAAAAACTTAAGGGTGTTGTATTCTTATTGAGGGATGAGGCATACAGGTGGTGGCAATTAGTGGTTAGGGGTACACTGCTAGAGAGTATAGATTGAGCCTATTTTCATGATGCCTTCTAGGGTAAATTTATGGGTCCTTGCTATGTAGGGGATCATCAGTTTGAATTTATAGAGTTAAAACAAGGTGACATGACAGTTTCTGAGTATGAGGAAAAAATTTTTAGGTTGACCTGCTATGCACCTAGTATGGTGGCGTTTGAGCAAGAAAATAAGTTTCGTTTTCAAGAGGGTCTAAGGTATGACCTTAAGGTACAGGTAGCTCCACATTAGGAGCATGTGTCTGAGGCTTTGGTCGAGAAGACAAGATTATTGAGGAGATTAAGCGCGTAGAGCTTGGAAAAGGGGAAACAGAGAGATCAACCTAAGAGAGACGTGGGCTCTGCTGGCCCAAATCTGGGTCTTGTTAAGTGGGCCAGAGAGGCTAGGCCACCATAAAATAGGGAAGCAGTGGGCCCTAGAGAAGAGGAGCCATCTGGGTGAGTGTTAGAGAAGAACGGGTGCTTGTTTGGCTTTTGGCTCGATGGAGCATAAGATTAAGGATTTTGCTAACCAGAATGATCAGATGTAAGATTCGGCTCGAAATCAGTGACCTACTAGGGGTCAAAATCAATGAGATACTAAGGGTGCTCAAAGCGACCATAATCAAAACAAAAATGGTAATGGTAATCAAGGACAGAGAGCACCGGCTCAAGGTGTGAATCGGGTTGAAGCTAGGAAACTTGTCTTGGCATATGCGGCTAGACACCGAGAGGATAGAGATGCAGCTGACATTATAGCAGGTACCTTTACTATCTATTCGGTGCCTTATTTTGAATTGATTGATATAAGATCTACTTGTTCTTATATTGTTTGTGATGTGGCTGTAAAATTGGTGATTGGGGTAGAGAAAACTGAAAAAACCGTTACTGTAGTCAGTCCTTTAGGATTTTCTAAACTTGTGAACAAAATTTGTAGGAGATGCCCTTTAGAAATTCAAGGAGAGATTTTTCCCTCCGACTTAATGGAATTACCTTTTAATGAATTCGATCTAATTTTGGAAATGGAGTGGTTGGTTGAGCTCCAAGCCCATGTGGATTGTGCACAAAAGAGGACAACTTTGGTGATCGAGTCTGGAAAGGAAATTGTTATGGTTGGGGAACGTCGAAATTATTTATCCAATCTGGTCTCTACTAAGGTGGCAGGGAATATGGTACTGAAAGATGAAGGTTTTCAAGAGAGCTTTTAATAAAATTGTTCTATATTTTATTAACTAAAGAATTGAACTTAAATAGAGAAAAGATTCATAATCCTAATTGGGAAAATAATTCCCTTATTCTAATCAACTACTAAAACATAAGGGAAAATAATTCCCTTATTCTAATAAACTACTAA
Organism: Gossypium australe; assembly: GCA_005393395.2. Lineage (NCBI taxonomy): Eukaryota > Viridiplantae > Streptophyta > Magnoliopsida > Malvales > Malvaceae > Gossypium > Gossypium australe. The sequence goes on from CM016626.1 coordinate 123,327,821, forward strand.
AAGATAAAATAAAATATTCCTAGAATATGAATGGAACTTATCTACCTAAATAATATTTATCTACCTAAATAAATTTAAAATACATACATATTTCAACAAAAGAGTGTGAAGCATTTCTGGCTTATGCTTGAGATACAAGTGTCGTTGATCCTTTTATTTATAGCATTCATACAGTAAATGAATTTCTTGATGTTTTCCAGAGGAACTGCCAAGGTTGCCTCTAGATTGGGAAGTGGAGTTCGGTAATGAATTGCTACCAGGAACGGCACCGATGTTCATTGCTCCCTATCCCATGGCACTTAAAGAGCTAAAGGAGTTGAAAGTATAGCTACTAGAACGGTTGGATAGGGGTTTCATTAGGCCTAGTGTTTCACCATGGGGCGGACTAGCTTTGTTTATGAAGAAAAAACTGGTACACTTCGATTATGCATTGATTACAGATAGTTCAAACAAGCTAACTTTAAAGAATAAGTATCCTATACCAAGAATTGATGACCTACTCGATCATTTTAGAGGTGCAACTATTTTCTTTAAAATTGACAACCTATTTGATCAATTTACAAGTGCAATTGTGAGAGAACGAGTTTCGTAGAAAACTTGTTTTATTAATTATTTTTTAAACAAACCCATTCACTTTAACTACCCGATATTGCAAAACAACATTTTCATTTATTTCAAAACTTTTGCAACGGACAAATACTTTGGAGTCCTTAATTTTGATAATTGAAATGTTTCAATAGTAATGTGATCTTTGTTAGAAATTCCAATTAAAATATTATGTTTGCAAATAAAAAAAAATACCAAAAATATATGTCCCAAACAATGTTTAAAAAGTCTGAAAGTTCGTAAGGTCCATAATAAATTTAAAACATACTTAAAATTTAAAGTGTTTGAACTGAGCTACGGAATCACCGCCAAATCCTAAGTCTGAGGATCACCTGAAAATAATTAAAACACACGAGTGAGCTAGAAGCCTAGTGTGTGACTTGGCCCTGATATAGAATTTTACTTATTATGCACACATAAGCAAATATCATATCACAATTTCATATATTCAGAAGCAGACATCATATTAGAACAAATCCTACCCCCATTCGCTACACACCAACTCCGTCCAACCAATCACACCAATTAGGACTACAAGAGTCTGCCTATCCAATCACAGCAGTACGTGGCGGAATGCCACTCATAAAGGTGTAGCTGAACTGCCAGACAGATATTGCGGTTTAACTGCCAGAAATTGTAGTAATACTTCCAGAGTACACTTCCTCCATCATATATCAAAACCCATCCCAATGCGCATGCATAATCAAACAAACATCTATTCATATCACATGAAATGTATTGCATGCATACCTAAACATATTTTTTTTACATATCATATTATATCATATTGCTTATACAGAATTAATCCTACTTATCATGCTTTCTAAGAATACTAACACGTAACATACCAAATTTATGCTTTTATAGGCCTACAAAATAACCACGAATCAAATTTTAGAGTCTCTTAATCGACCCTAAATCGGGCCTTCAAATTGACCAAAAAAGGCCCACACGCCTGAGTGGCCCACATAGCCGAACAAGCCAGCTTGTGCAGCCCACACGGCCTACCTATTCAGACCGTGTAACCACACATGCCTGTGTGGTGCGCATAGCCTGTCACATAGCCAACCACACAGTCTTGTGATGCAAAGAAGATTCGAAACAACCATTGTTTTTCAAGATTTTATGTGTTCTATTTGGGTTTTCGGGTTAGATTAACACATCTATTAACATTTCTGATAAACCACACAAAAATGCACTCTGAATCCTACATACGGCATCAAATTGCATCGATTAACAAGCACGAATTAACCCAATATTTCACTACATTACACCTTTTTTTCCAAAAGAAATCAATCCCCAAAATCAACATATGAGCATTTACTTCATAGAAAAACAACATCAAACAGTGACTACTCCATTGGAGGATTCTGATTCTCACACCATTCTCCTAACCAAGAACCACTACAAACGCTTAACACAACGAAGAGCAAGAATACACACCAACAACTCATACCTTGCTCAAAGAACAAATTAGATTCTAATGTCAAAAAAATAATTCAACGTCACTTACGCTTACTTGGATTTACGATCACGAATGAAGAATAAAAAAAAGTAATCCAAAACAACTTAATGGCAACAACGCAGGGAGCAAAACAAAAGAAGGAAAAATGAAAATTCAAGAAAGGAAAGAAAAAGAGAAAGTAATGTGACAAGAGAGTGGAAGAAACAAAAGAAAGAAACGTGACTAGGGGAGTGGGAAAAATTGGACAGTAAAAAGGATAAGAGGTTTTAGGGAAGTTGATAATTCTAAAAATAAAATAAGATATTCCACTAAAATCCTAACCCACCACATTTTTAGAATTCAAATTGAACTCAACTTCTAAAAAATATCCTGAAACAAAAAGTATTCCACACATGCGCACAATAAGATTTAAACAAAAGACCTAGTGGTAAGCTGAAGCCTTACCATTGAACCAGGTGGCTCATTCTGTTATAACTTGCACAGAAATAAGATTTAAGTCAAATGATCAGGGATAGGGATTGAGTCAAAATTAAAAAAGTTCAAAGGAAAGGATTCGAACCCAGAACCTCACGCACACAATCACAACACTCAACCACTGAACCAAATTAAATTATTTGATATAATTTAGCAATCCAAACATAAGAAAATTGGGGCGTTACAAACTCATTGTAACACCCTGAATTTGGGCCTAGTGGGCTTTGGGTCTCATAAAATTTTTAAGTGAGCAAGAAAATGATAAATGACATGATGGCTTTAAAGGTTTAATGAAATTGGAGTGTCTAAGTGTGTTGGAGAAGCTCTGGGTTTGAGTTTTGTGGTAGAGGATTCTTAATTTATTTAATTAAGGAATTAGGGTTGTGAGTAGTGGGCTTTTAAATAAAAATAAGTGAAAAATGGCACAAAGAAGCCTGTGGTGAAGTGGCTAAGTGACGCCACTAAGGTGTAGAGAGGTGGCGACATATGCATGCAGGGAGGTCTGAGGTTCGAGTGCTAGCTTAGTTTTATTTTGGAGTTTAATTTTAGGCTTCTAGAAGGCTGGAAGTGGTGTGTAGAGGGACTCTAAGGAGAAGTGATCAGTAGAGAGAATTTAGGAGAAGGATAAGGGAGATATCACGGAGAAAAATTAGGAGATGACCAGTGGATGAAGTGGTGCTGAATTGGACTTTAGGGGTAGCTAAGTTTCGGCTATAGGCTATATAAATGTGTGTGTGCTGAATCTGGGGTCCTAGGTAATGCCGAATTTTCCATTCCTTTTCTTTTTCCTTGCCGAAACCTTATTTTTCCACAACCGAAAATACCTTGCCTTGTTGCCGAAATCTCCTATAACCGAATCCCTTTTTTGCCGAATTCTCTCATAGCCAAACTATTTTATTGCCAAAGTAGCATCATCTTCTCTTGCCGAAATCCCTATTAGTGCTGAATCTTTGTTGTTTTCCTCCATCACAAATCAATTATTATCTACTATCTGTCAAGGTTAAAAGCCAAATCTCGTTCAGTAGCTATCTAGGCTGCAGGATCAAAAGTGGATTCGATAAGTATTCAGTTAACCCCTTAGTATGTTTTGTTAAAAGCCGAAGGGCTATCTAACTTCTCATTATCGTTAATCTTGTATTAACAAGGGTAAGGTTCAGAGATAGCAAGTGTGGTAAGGATCGTTAGCAAAGTGTAAGTGTACTCAACTCGATTATGGTTTAAGTAAATGGCCGAATGTGAGTATGATCTATAGGGGTGACTTGTGTGGATTATGAGTCACTCAAAGTTTGATGGTGTATGTGTGAGTGCAGATCTAGGGGATACTCGTGATTAGTAGCTAAGGAAGGGCTATTAGAACCCGGTGCCACACGATAAGGTTACGGTAAGGCTTCGACTTTTGGTAAATATTTTGATTAAGTATGGGTGATTGATTGAAGGTTGGTTGGTTGTAGGTTCAAGACCAAGGATAGTATAGTACATCGCAGTAACTAGGTGTATTGATAAATCGTAATAGTAACATATTTTAGGCCCACATTTAGCATGCTTTTGGATGATTTAAGCCTTGAATTGTGTAATTTGGTGCTATTAATCCTTTGTTTTCATGTTTTATACCCAGGAGAGCATCAGAGGATGAAAAGAATGAGAAACGGGCCCAAAACGAAGTAAATGGGTCATATCACAAAATCGACACGGCCTAGGCCCAAGACCACACGGCAGTGCCTCATCAACAGACTCGAACACGGCCTAGCCATGTTTCACACAGGCGTGTGCCATGGGCGTGTCCCTGCCATGGCCAAGAGGAGTTTTACTCGGAATAGGATACTTGGAGGCAAAGAAACACATTCCAAAGCATATTTAAACACCCTAGGAGGAATTCTGCTCGGATTAGGATACTTAGGGGCCAAGTAAGGCATCCCAAATCCTATATAAACACCCTGGGGGCAACTTAAGCGGGGAGTTCGGCAGAAGCCTTTTGCCAAGGCTTTTGTCAGGGGAACCCAAGGCTTTAGTCAGGGGGCGTCCAACTAGGCCAAAGAGGGCAGAGTTGTGGGAATTTACTCGAAGATAGCCAGTTGATACATCTCAAGAAGCCGGAATTATACTCAAGACGGAGGATCTCTCCTTCAATTCCTTCAGGGGGTTTTAGGGATTTCTTATGTTTTGTTTTATCTTTTCTTTCAAGATGTATTCTTTTATTAATATTATGAACTAAACCCTCAGATACCCGAGGGGGATGAAACCTAAGATGGATCTTGTTATCGTTTGTTGAACTATATGATAAATATTTGACTTGTTCTTAATTATGTGTTCTTAATTCTTGTGTTGATATTTCCGAGATATTAATTCAAGTGTGATGTGCTTAGGTGGAGGAGCAAAAGTCCCTGCCTAAGAGTAGATCTAGCATAATTAAGCGGAGTTAATCGCACGCCTAGAGATAGGGTGACTAGATTTTGCCGGATTAGGCTGAAACCTAATATGGGAGTCCATAGATCGAGTTAATGCAATTCTAGGGGTTTTAATTAGAAAGAGATTTCAATTAATCAACCTAGGGTTAGACGTTAGTAGCCTCTAGAGAGGGATTAATATATGTTAGGGAATCTTACGGATCAATTCAAGTGAATAAATCGTCTGGTTCAGAGTTAGATAACAAGTGAAGTCTAGGTGGATTCTTCCTCGGGTATCGTCTTAATCAATTGGTTTTTCCCAAAGTTATTTTCCCCAATTCATTTTCTTTGTCTTTGCATCTTTAGTTTAGTCACTAGTTAATTTTAGATTAATAAATAATTCACTTTTATTTTAGGCTAAATAATAAAAAGAAAGTTAGTATTAGTACTTTTAGTTCCTTTGGGTTCGACAATCCGGTCTTGCCTTAACTATACTACTGTTCGATAGGTGCGCTTGCCTCAAATCATTGTCATAGTTAGTTCCCAGGTTCGATCATTCTATTTATAAATTTTTAAGACTCTGACACACGATCATGTGTACAAAAACTACACACACATGATATCGGCAAGGCCGAAAAGCCGAAAGTGGCTAAATGGTCCCGGTGGGCCCTGAGGCTAAGTTTGATGAAATTGATTGATTTGGTTATATGAATTGAGTTAGTCATGCATGTTACATGATCTGGAATTGTTTTGGGCCTAATAGGCCATATGAATGAGATCTGGGCCTAATGGGCCATAAGGATGTGATTTTGGCTTAATGGGTTGTATGAACGTGAAATGGGCTTGATGGGTTTATGGGGATGTTGACAAGTATGCTAGGGTTTAATGGACTTTAGGCCTAGTTCTGAACAACTCTTAAACCGCATAAGACTTAATCTAATAATTAAACATGTTTGTGGACAAGTCGTTGGGTTGGAGTGTGGCAAAAGACATATGCATGTCTAGGATTGGATCTAGGGAGAGCTTGGTACTTAAGCGGTCCTAGTGGCCCACCTCCTTTTCTCTGGAATTCTACCTGGTGCATAGTGTCTGCTCACTTTAGCCGCAAGGACTTGTTAATGGGCCAAAGTTCATAACTAAAACCCAAGAGGGACCAAATACCCTTGATTTGAAAATTACCAAAATATCCTTAGATTTGCAAAATTACTAAAACATCCCTAATTTGTAAAATTATCAGAATACCCTTGATTTGCGAAATTACCAAAATATACCTGATTTACAAAACTTCCAAAATACCCCTATTTTGCAAAATTACCTAAATACCCCTGTAGAGTAGATTTATGGAAATACCCTTGGGTAGTGAAATGACTAAAATACCCCTAAGTGCCGAATGTGTGAAAATGTGTATGTTACATTCATGAAATAAATGTTGCACTTGGGTTGGTTTTGATGATACGGAGGAAGATTTGAGGATCGCATAGTCGCTTGACGATCGTGGATCCACCTGTGGCTTTAAGCCTATTATAGTAGCTTTGCTGCAACGTTTGAGTAGTGCCGCTGCTAATGCTACCTTTGGAGTGTAGGGATGGGTGGGTTGATATTTATATCCCCACAGGAGTGTAGGGTTGGAAGGGAAATAGAGTGCAAGGTTGGATTTGGGATAGGTACATTGCATTCATGTGATACTGATGTGATATGAGGTCATTGTGGACTAAGGCCCAAGACCACCGTTTTTTATAGGGCTTAGGCCCAATGTGATAATTGTATGTTGATTGGATTACCAAGGGTCGTACACACTGAGTTTCGAAACTCAAACCCTTTTTATTAAATGTTTCAGGTGATCCTCAGTAAACGGCTCAACATGGGAGAGGACTCGGAGATGGCCACACTACAAGATACTTAGAAGTTTTATTTATTTGTCTCAAAAGACATGATTTTAATTACTTTATTTTTGTTGGATGTAATAAGGCCTTGTACTCCGATTTGACTTTGGATTTTGCGTTTTCTTGTTTCAACTGTTGACTTAATTACTAAACCTGAGTAAATTTCTTATGTTTAAACATGGTTTTCGGAATACTTAAAATAATTAAATAGGCTTTTATCATTACTTAACAAGACTCAAGGATTTTGGGCTTTTGGGTCTTAAATTTTAACTTAGCAAAATCATTTTGAATTATCCCTTCAACGTGACATTCCCGGATTAGGCCATAATGTCCGGGCCGGGTCTGGGGGTGTTACACTCATCACGAGAAAGTGTGTCAAGATCTTTTGACTCCTGTATGACTGTTATTTTTGCTTCCCACTATTTTTTAAGGCTATTCAACAAGTTCTTCACCATCTCCTAGTTGGCATAGGTCTTCTCAAGAGCCTGAGACCTTTGATGATATTGGTGAATGACCGCTTGTGCGCATCCGCAGAAAAACAAATAATTTTATAAAGAAATTGTAAAGGTGCGATTTTAACTGCAAGCGTATAGTATCAGTTGTAATATTTGTTGTGTGAATGGAACACTAGAGTATTCCAAGGATCAAACCCAAGGGATGTCAGTAGATGTATTTATCAAGTTAATTACAAGTTAAGAAACTACTAATCTAATAAAGTCAGAATTTTTTAGTGAAAATTCTAAAATAATTTTTTACAAACTAAATTTAAGTTATCAATAAAAATAACTGATCTAATTTTCTTCCCCATTGATTTTGACAATATAAATGATAAAGCGATAGCCGGTTGATTTGTTAATTAGTAGCTGAGCTAATAAACCTATACCGATTATATTGTTTGTCACTCTTAGCTAAGAATCTCCCCTTGGTCTTAGACTAAAAAATACCACATAGTTTCTCCCCTCGGTCTCACCTAAGCATATAGATCTCCTTTAGGTCTCACTATTCGACACAATTATATCGAACTATCTAATGATAAACTCTCCACTCAGTCTCGTTTATCTAGATTTTCCACTACAGGCGTCAATTCTAGCGTATTAAGCATTTTGATATAATTGAACAACCAATTAATCACCCATAGACATTAACTTAAACTAACAAACAACCAATCAACCAACCATCAACAAATTTAACACATAATTGACCACCTCTCCTCTACTCTCACAAACAGGGGAGAGAAATCAACACTAAAAACAACAATTAATCAATAACTACATCTGGTATTTGCAAGTCTGATAGGTTAGTTGTAATATAATTGTACAACAGAGTACAGAGTTGTAAGACCTCTAACCTGTAACCGTCGTCGGACTAGGGTTAAGAGGTATTACAAATCATTTCCGAACATTTCATATCATTTCCAACACAAAGTCATTCAAACAACATAATTTACAATCATATAGTCCCTTAATGAGGTCTACGAGACCTTAAACACGTGTTAGAAAGGGGTCAGGACTAAACCGAACTCATACAAAAATTTCTAAAATTTTAACATTTTTCTAAGTTACAGAGGTCACACGCCCGAGTAGGAAGGCCGTGTGCCTCGGACATGCCCGTGCGTCCAAGCCATGGCAAAACAGGGCATACATACTGACTTGTTCACACGGCCTAAGACACGCCTGTCTGCTTCACCCGTGGTCGACACTGACTTGCACCACATGGCCAGTCACACGCCCGTGTGTCCAGCCCGTGGTCGCTACTGACTTGATCCACACGGCCAGTCACACGCCTGTGTGTCTTGCCCGTGGTCGAGTCTGTTTTGCACCAAAATACAAACCTGCATGACACGGTCGAGCCACATGCCCATGCGCTCAACCGTGTGGGCATTTATAGGCCATTTTCTAGGCCAAACATGCCACCCACACTTTGAATCACCTACAAGCCTTAAATTATATGCATTTATACCAAAAATGGCAACCAAAACATATCAATATATGTACCATTTAATCATCATCTAGATCACTTACTTCCAGACTAAATTCCTACTCAATTAAATCCATCCAAAACACCATTTTCACAATTAAAAACTTATAAGCCAAGTATCATGTAGTTCATACTATAAGTTCACATTTTATCCATCATTCTCATCAACCAATTCAAGTATAAAACATACCATTTCCATTCTCACTATTTCACAATTCATTCATCACTTTCATAGCCTACATATATACACCATCAACATTCAACCATCTAGCCATATCACATGGCAAGGTCCAACATTACCAAAACATACCGTAACTTCTAGCCTATACATGCCATATACCAAATATGTACATCTTTCAAAAGTACCGAAATAGATAGCCAATAGTGTGAATGAGTCGCTGGCGATCCCTGAATCCGAGGAAGCTTTAATGGCACTATAAAACAGAGATACACATCACACAGTAAGCTTAAGAGCTTAGTAAGTTCGTAATAAAATACATTTTTGTTCATTAACACTGTTACAATATACAATGGTAATTCATCACATAGATCAACTCACAAATACTTATACCATATCATCTTTAGCTAATTTATTCACTCAACCATTCATAATTCCATACACCATTTCATCAACCACAAAGGTTTAATACATACCTTAGCCAACACATAGTTATTCACCATCCATGCTACTCAATGCTCGATATTACATTTCGATCAACCTTTGTTATTCATTTGATTTAATCGCACACTTAGTGCCAATTTCATAACCGCAGCATAAATATCATCGCACACTTAGTGCCTGTACTTTAAACCAAATTTATCTCGGTATCACACACTCAGTGCCAATCAATGAAGCCGAAGCTTCCATAACTTCACACACACAGTGCTATTCATCTCTGTCTCAATTTCAATTACGCACACTTAGTGCCATCTAATTTATTTCTGCACATAGCATTTCTAATCTCATATTCACATATATATATTCATTCCATAATTCTAAAATATAATTTAACAATACGTATTATATCCGAACTTACCTCGGACGTCGAAATATCGCCGATCAATCGAGTGCTTTGTCTTTGCCTCGACCTCGATCCGAATCTCTCCTTTCTTGGTCAATTGAAGCTTCAAAGGGCCGAACCCTATTTGCTCTTAATCTTTCTTTTTCCTTTGTTATTTTGGTGGATGAACACTAAAATGGCCACCATTTAAATTTGTTTTTATTATTTTAACATTGATATGCTAATTACCATTTTTACCCTTAATACTAACATTAAAATCCAATTAACTTATATCCATTACCATCCATGCATGCTCCCAAGGTAAAATTTCAATTTAAGGACTCCACATTATAAAGGCAATAGCAATGTAGCACTTTAGCAATTAGCACACAGCTTTTGCATTTTATGTGATTATGTCATCTTTCTTAATTCGACACACAAACGATAAAATTTTCACACCAAATTTTCACGCATGCTCAATCACGTATAATAAACACCAAAAAAATATAAAAAAAATTTTTCCGATCTCGGATTTGTGGTCTTAAAACCACTGTTCCGACTAGGGTCTAAACTGGGCTGTTACAAGAGTGCTCAAAGGATTGAACCCACAAGAGTCAACGATTGAACCAATTTTAGCTACAAGCATTCACAATAAAAAGTCTAACCAACTAATCTCTAAACACTATAGTACGGAAAACCATAAAGCCAATAGTAATTATACTAATTTATGAGCTAGCTACAAAGTACTAATTTGTAAACTGGGCAAAGTTATGAAATTAAAAAGTAAATAACAAACATTGGTTGATTGCTTTCAATATGGTTCACCAATCCTCGAATTAAGGATCTAAATTGCTTAAACTCCTAAAATTGTTCCATTTTACCTCTCGGTCCCATTTTTACCAAATTAGACAAGTTAGTCTAGTTTATCTCTCGATCTCACCGGCTAATCTGAGACTAACAGATAGATGCTCAACAAGATTACCTCTCGATCTCACTTGCCTTGATTTTCTCTTAGGAGTGTCAATATTAAGTTTTAAGGTTCATTCAATTTAGTCCAATTTATTTCAATTTAGCCTTTTGCTAAAAAATTAGCTTACTTACATTTCCATCAACCAACCCCTTTAAGGTTTAGTTATTCATGATAAAAACTAAGCTAACAAACACAAAAGAAGAAAACATGGTAGCCATTAACATAAGACTTGACAAAAAAAATGAAATTTGGGATTTTTAACATAGAAAGCTTGAAGGAAAAATAAAGATGAGCATTCAACAGTAAAATAATGAGCACAGAACATTGAATTTAAAGTCTTTAATAGATTAAACTAGAAGAAACATAAATAACATTAAATCAAAGATTAAAATGTCATTACAAGTAAAAGAGATGGGCGAAAAATGAAAATAGTCCCAAGCTACATTGATAACTAACTTAACTAACTTAAAAGATGACAAGAACAAGAAGAAAATTGTAGAAAAATAAAATTTATAGCTATAGAGGAAGATGAAAAATAAGAAACCCTAGAAAATGAAAAAGAAACTTAAGATAAATAAGAGAAAAACTACTAAAACTAAGCCTAATGCTCCTTTTCTCTTTCCTCAGCCAAATTTGGTTGTTTTAGCAGCAAATTTAACCCACAATTGTTGACCAAAATCCCCTTGAACGTGTCTTTCTAATTGGTGCTTCGATTGGACAAGAGCTACCTCTAATGTCATTTTCTTGTCTTCTCACGATGTCGATATCACAATACCTACGTATGGATGTCATGATATCAGTAGCAACTCTGAAATGAGGGATTCTTGGGATGTTGGGTATCATGATACCATTTTAGGTGGTCTTCATTCTCTTTTTTTCAGCATTGTTTAGGGTATCGCGATTCCCGTGATACCCCTTCTTTTGGTGATGTTCTCACTCGAACTTAGCCACCAACACGTTCCTACAACACTTAATCAGTCGTTAGAGTCCCCAATGGCACAATTGGCCAATTTGGGTCTTAAAATCAGTAAAAAGAGGCATTCACACTTATTTCATTGCAAAAACTACAATTATGGTAAACTACTAAAAAGACATATAAATTGCTTAAAAACAAGTTCGTTAAGTGTCACAAGGAGCCTAATTTGACACATCAAATTACGGTAGATCAATAATCAAACTTAAATTTCAAACAAGTATTTTATCAAACACATGATAAGCATAAAATAAAGGTAAAAGGTTTAAGAAAATGCTCATTCAATTGATTGGAATCTGATGAAGCCCAAGAGTTTGATCCTCTCCTTTTCACATAGTCTTCAACAAGAAAAAAAAATAAAACAACAAAAAAGAAATCTATTCTAAAAATGGAAAAGAGAAAACCTAACCTAAACTATGAAAACCTAAGGAAAGTGTTCAGCCACCAAAAATCTCTAAAACTTATAAAGTTGTATTTATAGCCTATTAACATCTAACATAACATTAACCATTATGCCCTTAAATGAAAAAAAAAATACTTAACCTTGTTGGACATAAAAATGCCCCTGCAGTTTTTTCACCTGTTAGGCAACGATATCGTGATATCTAGGCTTGAGACATTTAATCCACTAATTGGTTTCATTCAAATACAATGCTATTGCAAATTAAATGGGTAAATTACATCAAAAGTCATCTAAACATTAGTGATATTTTTGTTATCCAAGTATAAAAAATTATAAAATGATCAGGCAAACTGTTAGTAATCTTTTTATTGGAAAATTTGATGTATTTCAAAACATTCTGTAACACCCCATACCTGAGTCCGATACTAAGACTGGATACGGGACATTACCAAGCTTGATTTACTAGAATATACTCTTACGGGCTGTAAAATTATGAGCCGACTTATAACCTTTCTTTCTTGATCAAAATATACGCATCATGGGCCTACGAGGCCTTGAACGCTTATCCGAAAACTTCTGGACACTTAATCAAAAATTTCAACTTTAAAACAGGGTTCACATGCCCATGTTATTAGGGACACGCCCGTGTACCCTTAGACACGCCCACGCCTACAACCGTGTGGAGTTACTAACTATATTCACACGGCCTGAACACGGCCATGTCTGTCAACCGTGGGAAGCTACTGACTTCCATCACACGGTCTGGGCACACGCCCATGCTTTGACCATGTGTCTTACACGGCTCATACACACGGCGGTGTAAGATGACCGTGGCCACTCTGATTTAAAACATTAAGGTGCAGGGTTCAGACGGCCTAGACACACGCCCGTGTGTCTAACCGTGTGGGCACTTAGAGGCTATTTACCGAGCCATTTAGACTCCTGCAATAAAGATCATACTCATACTCGAACCAACCAATCAATATCAACACATCTTTAATGAATAATCCCACATATTTCATTGATGTTTAAAAACAACTAACCAAAACAAATTTGGCCAACCACTTAGCCATGTACAAAAGAATAATGAACTTAATAGCCTATACAATGGTCCTTCTCAAAAACATGTTATCAAAATGTATGTTTCCTATACATGCAATACTTACTAAAATAACTTGGCTATACCAAAATAAAAGTTGATAGTGTGCTATGAGCTTCGACTCTGATGATCCACAAGTTAGCTTGGCGGGACTACATAGAAAGAAAGAAATTAAAAACGTAAGCACTTAGCTTAGTAAGTTTGCATGTATAACTCATAATAGAATAACTTGCTTAATAAAACCATTTAACATAACAATGGTATCATAATTTCAGCTATAAAGCTTACTTACTCATACGTGATTCTTCCTTGTCTCATGATACTTACTGTTCTCATACTTGTAAGGTAAATTAAGTACCTGTATCACTTGATCACATTGATCAGCATACTTAAACATAATAATCATGATCTCTAACTCATCATGAACATAAATGATACTCAATTTCAACTTAGTAATAGCTTTGCTTTCTTAGCTTTCTTGCTATCACATTTTGACTTACTCATTTGCCCGATGAATTTCTGCGAATAAACGAGGATACTAAATCTCTTATCATGAACTTGATACCAAAGCCATACTCTAGATATGGAATTACTTGAAATATCTCTTCAATGCAAAGCTTGAGTCCTTGGACTTACATGATATCTTGTTTGATAATTTGATCAATGCCAAGCTTGAGTCCTTGGACTTACATGATATCTTGCTTGATAATTTGATCAATGCCAAGCTTGAGTCCTTGGACTTACATGATATCTTGCTTGATAATTTGATCAATCCCAAGCTTGAGTCCTTGGACTTACATGATAACTTGTTCAATGCCAAGCTTGCGTTGGACTTACATGATAACTCATTCAATTCCAAGCTTGCCTTGGACTTATGTAACACCCCAAACCCAGCCCAAACGCCACGACCAGATCTGGTATGTTACAGGATAATTGTTATAAACTTCGCGTTGAAGGGGATTTGAAATCTCGGTTTGGTTAAGTAAAAATTTATTAAATAAGTGTTATTTGTAGGAAACCTTTGTAGTTTTTTTTTTTTAAAACGACTTGTTTGAAAATTCCATCTTTATTTCTTCTTGTAAATAAGTCTTTGAACATAAATTTATAAAATGTAAGCATTAGCAAATATAGATTGATAACCTAAGCTATGGAGCCTTATTACATAAATAATCCCAAAACTAAAACTTAAAAGAAAAACCGGAAATAACTTATAAAAAATAAAAGACTTGATGGCCCCTCGAGTCCGCCTCGGCTCCCATGTCCACGATCTACTGCTCATCTGAAAAGTCAGGAAAATAAAAGGGTGAGTCACCAAGACTCAGTGTGCAAATCCCGAAAACACATTAAAGGCTTGAGGCCCACAAACACATTATGGGCCTTAGCCCATACACAATGGCAACAAAATAATTACATGCAACATGGCCCAACCCAACCTAAAAATCCATCCTCTACACACCAGCCCGTACCAACCAACACGCCTCGGGGATTTCTACAATCTACCCACCAACCGCTACACACCATATCGGCAGCCATGCTGCCTATTCCTAACAGTCAGGAATAAATTTAACGTGGCTTAGCCACCGATCACTATTGTGACCTAACTTTATAATTCGTGGTTTAACCACCGATCACCAAGTGACCTATTAACATGCTCTTCCCCTTCATCATATCAACCCCATCCCATGCATACATACATGCAGAATCAAAACAATATACTACCTAAAAGTTCACAGTCTATCACATACATCGATACACATAGAGAAGTTTCTATGATTACGTACCTGGCATCCCTTGCCTACCCTTTTTGGGTAATCCGACTGTATATACAGCCTTTTTTCGGCTTTTAGCCCATAACATAATTTAGTACAGATTAATTAGTGTGTTAGAGATCTACACACCTGATTACAGACAAGACGAGACCTTCTATGTCGACACTATCAGAAGCCGATACGACTGCTAAATGCCTAAGATTTTGTTCTGAAGCCGGTCCACAACCCGGTGGCCAATCCCGTACTGCTGACACCGCTCGTTTCTTAAACTTAGGGATTGGTTTTACAGATTCAATCCCCTCTTTCGCTTGATTATTTGATTCCATTAAAAGACCTTATCATAATATATGGTTAAGATCACAATTACGATAGCGAATCAAAAGAGAATCTAAAGAGAACCCTTTACCTTGAAATCCCGAAAAGAGAAATATGAGGTTCAGAGACTAACGGTTCTGGCTTTTAGATCTAAGCGATCTACTTCAATTCTCGAATATCGCCCAACACGTAAACACAAAAAACCAACAATCCATTAGCCTTTCGGCTTTGTCTTCTAAAAACTGAAAGAGAAAAAGAATAGATGAGAAGAAATCGGCACCTACCTTTACAGATAATTCGGCAACTCCTAAAAGATTTCAGCTTTTGAGAAGATTAAAAAGAGAAGATGATAGGAAGAAATCTATGTAGATTCGGCTTTTTGTGAAGAGATCGGTAAAAGAGAAGAAGCAAAGAACAATGAATATTTGGCTTGTAGAAAAAGAATGAAGAAGAGAATTAAGTTCAAGAGTTTCGGCTTTTGCATAAAAGTGAAGATGAGATAATGGGATTTAGCGATTTTGGCTTTAGCAGAGAATGAGAGAAAAGAATGGGAGAATAAAACCCTAAATGCCGAAAATAAAAGGATATTCCCCTTACTTAACCTAAATTTCAGCACCTACTACCTAAATCCTGAAAATGCCCCTTTTTAAAACTAAAACTAAGCTACTAATCAAAGGAAATTTCAGCACCCCTTAGCCATACTAAAACCGATTTCTCCCCCTCCAAGAGATGGAAATTCGGCCACCACCTTAACCAATGGATAATTCCTAAACTTTCTCCCTTATCATTATCTGATCTCTCATCCACAAGTGCCCCAGAAAACACCACCTCTTCCTTCCTTTATCTACCACATTATCAACCATATTATCCACATTATCCAAACAACTAAATCCTCCTATTTTCAAGCCACGTTGTCGTCCCACTTTACCCACTTAAATGCCGAAAATTAACTAAATTTTAATTAAAAGAATTGGGCTTCATACAACTTGAATTTGGGCCTCCCAGTTGACGCCACTTCCCTGCTCTTTTAGTGGCGCCACTTTGCCACTGGGCCACAAGCCCATTTTATATTTTAAAACACAGATAATCATCTTTTAAGCCTTATCTAATCAGGCTTTCCACTAGAGTGTCCAAATAAAAAGTTCTAACTAAGACCTCGGCCCAACCTTGAGCCCAATCTGAACCCCTTAAACACTCTAATCAACACATTATACGTAACACATAACAAATGCATAGCCCCACAATTTTAGGATGTTACAGTTCTACCCCCTTAAAGAAATTTCATCTTCGAAATTTCCAACTAACTATTAATCGTACTACCCAAGTCTCACCACTATGCTTTCGCTGCACACTCTAATTCTAAAGCCAAAAGAAACACTTAGTATACTATGGTAGAGTACGCACTGGTATTCGCATCTAGAGTGTCCTCGTCCCCTTGGCGATGTGCTGCATAGCCAAAGCTGGCTGCCTCGCCTCAGCATAACCTACACCTCCACGACCATGTCCTGTGCCATTGCCACTATTGACTTGACCACGGCCCCTTGGTGGTTGTTGACCTCCTCTTCTCGGCGGTGCATTCTCTTGACCTGTGGGCCCTTCACTGCCCCGTTGCTGTGGACAGTTTCTAAAGTAGTGGTCCGTAGATCGACACCTAAAGCACTTCTCACTGTCCGCCCAACACTCACTTACATGGAATTTGCCACATCGAGCACATTTCTGTGTCTGACTAGCAGCAGCAAGTCTCTCATTTCGACTCGGTCCATCTGACCTAGGCCTTTTCTGAGTACGCCCAATTGCCCCTGATGATCCAAAATTTCTCTTGCTTCCACCCCTATCTCTATCCCGATTCAGTTTTTCTGTCTGCTTAACCTCCTCAGCTATCTTAGCTTTTTCCGCAAGCACAGTAAATTCCCTCTCCCGCTGTGGTGCTGTCAGTACACGCAGATCGTCCCTCAGACCATCTTCAAATCGAACACAGCGTTCATGGTCTGTGGCCACCATTCCTTGAGCATAACGGCTAAGACGTAAGAATTCCGCTTCATACGCAGCCACCGACCTAATTCCCTGAACTAGGTTCAGAAACGCTCTACGCTGCGCATCCACATAACTAGTCCCAATGTATTTACTCTGGAATGTCGTTTTGAAGAAATCCCAGGTGATACGGTCAGCCACTGAACCATCCTTAACCGTAAGCCACCATTGATAAGCTTCGTCCCACAGGAGAGATACAACCCCTTTCAGCTTCTCCTCCTCCGTGAAATCCAGATCATCCATTATACGCTCAACCGCCTCCAACCAATGTTCAGCTGTATTTGGGGCTGTACCAGAAATTCCCCTAAACACTTTTGCCCCATTAGCTCTAAGTTGCTCCGACACAGATTTTCGGGCTCCTGTGCCCATGCCTACCCCAGCAACCCTCTCTAAAACCCTTAACTTTGCCTGAGATACAGCATTATCTCCAGCCGTCTGATCCTGAAATTCGGCCTCTACAGCTGGTGGAACTGGCATCTCGTTTCCTGACCCATGGCTAGATCCTACTGGTTCCAACACGGCCATCCTACCCCTACCGCAGCCACGCGGCGGACGTCCACGACCCCTTGTACTCATTCTATCGATTCGCGTTTATCTGATTAGAAATTTTATGGATTATTAATTTCTTTCACTAATTAACCACGAACAATCTTATGAACAGTAATTTTAAGAGTAGTTCTTTCGAATTCTAAATTATATCTACGAGTTTCAGTCTCAAGTTTGTCTTCTAGTTCTAGGAACCACATACATTCAACCATCATACATCAACATACAAGTAGCATCCACGAATTCACATTCATCACATAAGGGTATTTTCATCATTTCAATACCCAGGGGTATTTCCGTAGTTTTGTCCTACAGGGTATTTTCGTAATTTCCCAAGATAGGGTATCTTGGTGTTTGTTTTTTTTCTTCGAAATAGAGGTATTTTTAAAACAGGGGTATTTTGGAAGATTTAATTTTGCAAACCGGGTACTTTTGTAAATCTAGGGATTTTCGGTAAATTTCACAAAACATAGGTATTTTGGTGATTTTGCCAACCGAGGGTGTTTCAGTAATTTCACAAATTTTGGTAATTTTACAAATCCAGGGTGTTCTGGGAAATTTTCACAAATCAAGGGTATTTCGAAAATTTTACAAAACTTGGGGGTATTTCGATAATTCTACAAAATAGGGTGGCTGGTCCCTTTCGGGTTTTAATTATAGATTTTGGCCCGTCAACAAATCCTCGTGGCTAAGGTAAACAGTCACTGCGCACCAGGTAGGATTCCAGCGAAGAGGAGGTGAGTCACTAGGACCGCTTAAATACCAAGCTCTCCCTGAATCCAATCCTAGACATGCGTATGCCTGTTGCCACACCCTAACCCAGCGATTTGTTCACGGGTTTGTTTGGATAGATTAAGTTTTATGAATTTAAAGAGTTGTTTAAACTAAGCCTAAAGTCCATCAATGCCTAACATACTAGCCTACGTCCATCAAGCCCATCAAGCCCAATCATGCATATCATATCAAAGGTTAGAATACTTACCTGCATGGATCGGGTGCCGGTAGACTCGAAGGCCATATCTTCATCCAAGACACTTTTCTCAAATTCACATCAAATTTTCAAAACACTACTAGACCCATTTCACAGCCCGAGCTTTGAAACTAGGCTCTGATACCAAAATGTAACACCTCAAACCCGGCCCAAACGTCACGACCAGATCTGGTATGTTACAAGATAATTGTTAAAAACTTCGCGTTGAAGGGGATTTGAAATCTCGGTTTGGTTAAGTAAAAATTTATTAAATAAGTGTTATTTGTAGGAAACCTTTGTAGTTTTTTTTTTAAAATGACTTGTTTGAAAATTCCATCTTTATTTCTTCTTGTAAATAAGTCTTTGAACATAAATTTATAAAATGTAAGCATTAGCAAATATAGATTGATAACCTAAGCTATGGAGCCTTATTACATAAATAATCCCAAAATTAAAACTTAAAAGAAAAACTGGAAATAACTTATAAAAAATAAAAGACTTGATGGCCCCTTGAGTCCGCCTCGGCTCCCATGTCCACGATCTACTACTCATCTGAATAGTCAAGAAAATAAAAGGGTGAGTCACCAAGATCAGTGTGCAAATCCCGAAAACACATTAAAGGCTTGAGGCCCACAAACACGTTATGGGCCTTAGCCCATACACAATGGCAACAAAATATTTACATGCAACATGGCCCAACCCAACCTAAAAATCCATCCTCTACACACCAGCCTGTACCAACCAACACACCTCGGGGATTTCTACAATCTACCCACCAACAGCTACACACCATATCGGCAGCCATGCTGCCTATTCCTAACAGTCAGAAATAAATTTAACGTGGCTTAGCCACCGATCACTATTTTGACCTAACTTTATAATTCGTGGTTTAACCACCTATCACCAAGTGACCTATTAACATGCTCTTCCCCTTCATCATATCAACCCCATCCCATGCATACATACATGCAGAATCAAAACAATATACTACCTAAAAGTTCACAGTCTATCACATACATCGATACACATAGAGAAGTTTCTATGATTACGTACCTGGCATCCCTTGCCTACCCTTTTTGGGTAATCCGACTGTCTATACAGCCTTTTTCTGGCTTTTAGCCCATAACAAATATTTAGTACAGATTACTATACAGCCTTTTTCCGGCTTTTAGCCCATAACATATATTTAGTATAGATTAATTAGTGTGTTAGAGATCTACACACCTGATTACAGACAAGACGAGACCTTCTATGTCGACACTATCAGAAGCCGATACGACTGCTAATTGCCTAAGATTTTGTTCTGAAGCCGGTCCACAACCCGGTGGTTAATCCCGTACTGCTGATACCGCTCGTTTCTTAAACTTAGGGATTGGTTTTATAGATTCAATCCCCTCTTTTGCCTGATTATTTGATTCCATTAAAAGACCTTATCATAACAAAAGAGCTTATTGAACCTTGGAGGATATGCTATAAGGCGAAATATCCTTAAAGACAGTGCCCATCACACCTCATGCTATTCAACTCTTATTTTAGGTTCATTAAATTGATGAATATTTACAACACTTTTTTTTGTTCCATTTTCATTAATTAACTAATGGAACAAGAACGTGGCAATTCTAAAATTGGCTTAAATAACAAATTTAGCCTATCAAAGTTAACAAATTGAATCAAATTGATCTTTATTCTAAATAGTTGGCCTTCGACATTTATATATTGTTTAATTTCATCTTGATTTTAAAAATTATAAATAAAAATAAAAAACTCGAAAAGTTATATTAAAGTTTAAAATACATATTTTTACAATTTAAAAAATTTATGATAATAAGTAGAATTAAGATGCCATGCATAACCATAGAATAAAACACACAAATAACTTAATTAGATTAAGAAATTTGAAAGTCTTAAACTTCATCCAAGAACTTATTAAACCCAACAATGTCTAATGATTAATTGTTTACTACAATCAAAGATCACTTCTGCCTTATTTCTCCTTCCCTAATCTCTTTGGAGATTTAGTTACTTCTTCCTTGGCTTGATGTCATAAAAATGATGTCCACAATAAACTTGTCATTAAAATTAGATGTCACAAGAGTTCTAAAGTAGCTTTACCAAGAATTTAAACGACTTCATGTATGTTTGAGGAGCTATAGTGGCAGAGAAAATGTAAAAAAATAACTTTCAACTTTTAGTTTTGTCCTTGTACCTTGATAGATCTCTTGAATGAGTCCTTAACGGTTTTTGCTGCAAATAACTTCACATAATTTAACCCAAGATTCGGCTAAGAGAGCTTTGAGGTGTTCAAGGTCTTTTTTGGAAAATGAAATAGTGAAAAATGAAGCAATAACATATTAAATGTTGAGTATGCCTCATATTTTAGTCAAATTTGAGAGATAATCTCCCAATTAAACTTTGTTTATTTATTTCAATTGAACTCTGATTAGTCTAGATTATTTTATTATTATTTGACCTACGAATTTAGCCTATAAATTGGCTCTTTTACAACCTTAGAAAATACACTCATTAAAAGATTAGGACTCATAACACTTTTGGAGAATTTTGTTTTTATGTTTTGAGGGTTCTTTGTTTTTGGGTTTCAGGGTTTAGTTTTTATCTCCATCATTTGTATTCTTAATTCTTTTGCCATTATAGTAAAATTATCTTTACCCATGATTTTTTATCCTCTTTGGAGGGGGTTTTCCACGTTAAATTTGTGTGTTCAATTTCTCAGTTTCTTCCATTATTTTTTACTTGATCGTTGATTAATTGTGTCGATCCGCAACAATTGATATCAGAGCTAGTTCAATTTTCATAGATCAACCCATTCAGAGATTTTAGCAACAAGGTTTAACATTGACAAGTTTGATGGTGTCACAAATTTCAATCTATGACAAGTTCAAATGATGGCAATTCTAGTTCAGACCGGCCTGGAAAAGGTTGTTCCCGGGAAAATGCCTAAGAATCTAGATTAGATAGAATGGGAAGAGCTTGATGAAAAGACCTTGTCTGCAATCTAGTTGTGCCTCGTGAATAGGGTATTGCAAGAGGTATTGATGGAGAAAAACTCATCCACCTTGTGGAAAATGTTAGAACTCTTTACGTTACTAAGTCTCTAACTAACCATTTAGTGTTGAAACAATGTCCTTTTACGTTTCGTATGAACAAAGGTGAGCTTCTTAGGTGATGCGATCCCGGCTGCATCATGTTTCGATACACCTCGACAACATCGAAATTGGCCCAAGCACGAGGGGCCCAAGTGCAAAATGAAGTTTTTAATTTCAGTTTGTTAATTTGGTTGCTGGAAAATAAGGACTTGATTCATTTATTTTAGTTAATATAGTTATTTTAGTTTGTTTCTTTAATTATGTCATAGTTTGAACATCATTTGTATGAGTTCTGCATTTAATAAAGTTGTGCATTATGTAACTCTCATGTTAGTTAAGTTTGCATCATAAATTATGACATGCATTATGTAACTCTCATGTTAGTTAAAGTTTGCATCATTAAATTAAGTCATGCATTAAGTAACTCATTTGTTCATTTAGTTTACATCTTAAACCATGCATTTAAGCATCTTAGTTGTTATATATGTTTGAGTTTGTTTATATAAGTATGTTATTTAATTTGGCTATTACTTTTTACTGCATAAATTAAAGTGTGTTTATTTTCATTTTAAATAAGGTGATTTGAGCTGCATGTTCATTAATAAATTCGTGTATGAGTGTTTATAGTGTGTTGATTCTTATGAGTGTCTTTAATGCTTAATTATCTACCTTGTAGGTGATTATTCATATGGCTAATTGACTTTTCAAGTTTGGCATTTTTCAAGCCTTCAAAGATCATTATGGGTGACTATTCATATGGTTAATTAGCTCTTCAAGTTTGGATATTTTTCAAGCCTTCAAAGATCATCAAGGTGGCTGTTCAAATGGTCCAAGAGTGTCTCTTCAAATCTATTCAGTTTTAAAGCATTCAAAGCTAGTTAATGAGCCAATTAAAGAGATGAATGCACAAGTCTTGTAACACCCCTTACCCGATTTCTACGCCGAAATCGATCCCGAGGCATTACTAAACCGATATCACTTAATCGCCACTTATGCTCAATGTGACTACACTCTTATCCTCTTTACGACATCATTCTCGACTTAAGAGTCCTTACTCCGACACCTGAAGGTTCTCGAGATTGACTCAAAACCTTTTCTGATTATAAATATTTTACTCTTTTATACAGGCTCACACGCCCGTGCATAGACACACACGTCCATGTCCTCAAACCGTGCTTAAAAACCTATGCATTCTGCCATTTGACCCATGGCCATGGCACGCCCGTGTTCCCCAATCGTGTTTGATTATTGACTTCCTCCACATGGCCTGGTGCCGAGGCACACGCCCGTGTGACTAGCTCGTGGCAACTCCAATTTAAAAATGTCAACATGCAGGGGACACATGGCTCAATCACACACTCGTGGGCTGACCGTGTGTCACACATGGTCTAAACACACGCCCTTGTGTCAATCCACATGGACAAGGACAAAGTTATTTGCTAAGCTCTTCTCACCCCTCTTTCATGCCTAACATGCATCCATCCGATACATCTACAATAAACTTAAAAAGAATACAATTTCACATAGATAACTACATCTTTGCATATCATGGAATAGCCAACACTATGGCATTATACAAAATGCATCATTCATTTAAAAGCCAATACACCTTAGCCATTTACAACAAAACTCACTAACTCATCTAGCCCCTATACATGCCATATACAAAACATTGAGTCTCATGTACCAGAGTGTGCTGATATGTAGGTTGTCTTCCAATGATCTTCATATCAAGGTTCAAAACTTTTGATCTATAAAACAAGGGAAAAGAAATAGGGTAAGCTTTGAGCTTAGTAAGTTTACACATAAACAATTAAACATTACAGTATAAGCTAAACAACAATAGCATTATACTAACATATAATACACAACTATGCTTACTCTTTTTATCCCTTACTACAATTCCAACACATCACGAGTCTCTTACCCGTAATCATTAAAATACATCCCTGCATTTAATATCACATTTATACAATATGCATCACATCCTTATTTATCAATAATACATCCACATAGTCACTTTCCTCAATAATGCAACCACAAAGTCAATTCACACAGCTAATTCACACATAGTGAGTCCACACAGACAATATTAATTCACATAACTTATCCACACAGCCAATATCTCGGTGGTTTCGCACTTAGCATACCACAATCGATTAACGAGATATTATCGCACTTAGCTTACCACAAGGGTACTTATAGTGGTTTCACACATAGTCCACTAGACAATATACTAAATGATAGCATCGCACATAGCCAGTTCATCGTCATTATGCATTAGAATAGTATCGCACTTAGCCCACCATCTAGCATTATTACAACACATGCACAAGCTCTACCACATTTACTCTACTTGAACCACATAGGTTCTCAATCAATCTCAATCATACATCCATTCTCATTTTCTACCACATTCATCCCGCATAGGTTCTCAATCATGCTATACACTAGCTAGCATTAACAAATTATAATTATGATCGCATTGTTTATGTATAGACTTACCTCGGTATTTAAAAGTATGGAAATATGCAATTTAGTTCGCCACCTTGCTTTTGCCTTGGTTTCTATCCAGGCTTCGTCTTTCTTGATCTATAATGAATAAATTAGCTTATTCAATACACACATTGACTAAATTAACCCACATCTCATACTTTAGCAAATTTACTATTTTGCCCCTAAACTTTTTCATATTTGCACATTTGCCTCAAGGCTCGTAAAGTGATTTTTATTCCACTTTCTAGCTTTCATGCTTAGCCAAAACACTTACTCAACTAAAGCTATCATCAATTCTCACAAAAACACACATGTATGACCAAACTCAAGATTTTCACAATCAAGTCCCTACACGCATTTTCATGGGAAATCACTTAACAAAAGATGTTTCTACTACATCAAGTTTTCATAATCTTCCATAAAACATCAAAATGCATGCATGTCATACATGACCACATTTTTGAACATCCATTATAGCTTACCAAATAGCTAAAAATAGCTTACCCATGCTACCGGGACTTCAAAAATACGAAGAATATCAAAAACTAGGCTTAGGAGCACTTACTAGCAAGCTTAAAAAATTGCAAGAGCCCTAACAATGGCTATTGAAATTTTGGCAGCTTGGGGAAGAAGATGAGTGAATTTTTGTCATCTTTTCACCTATTTAATCATTTAATAGCCAAATGACCAAAATGCCCTTTTTGATAAACTTCAAATTTTTAACTCATCCATTCCCAATTTTGTCCAACAATTAAAAATTGGGAAAATTGTTCATTAAGGACCTCTAATTGATATTCTAAAGCAATTTCACACAAATAGCTTGTAGAACATCACATTTTACAACTTTTGCAATTTAGTCCTTTTGGACAATTCAACTGCAATTTGACAAAATTGCTTTATGAAACTTCCACACTAACATGCATACATAGTATAAACCTCAAAAAATCATACATATACCTCGGATTTGTGGTCTCGAACCACTATTTCGACTAGGCCCTAAATCGGGATGTTACAAGTCTTTTGGCATTCAGTTTAAGGGAGATGAAGGGACACCAAACAACACATTAAGGGTTCATTAAGTCAACAATAAAGTGAAGAGGCATGCCTTTTCATCTACACTAGAACCAAGTGAAGAGACATGACTGTTGGCTTCATTACATGACTTAAAAAATGAAATTAAAGCTTGTTAAAAACCTTAGTTAATTGCTGGAGGTGAAAGGTCACAAATAGGCATTTGAATAATCATACTAGTGCCTATAAATAGTTTGTAAGAAAACATTGTTTTGGTTAGACAACTTTTGCTCAATTTATGAATTATTTGATACTTGTAAGAATTCAAATCTCCTTGTTTCTCTCTAAGACTGATCTGACTTATCAAGCTAAGTCTTGTGGCGTTATTTTCATCCTTGTTTATCGAACTTATCACTTATAAGTGTGGCGTTCAACATACCTCTGGTTCCTATCTAGCTAGAGAGTGGGTCAAGGTTTCTTTGCTATATTACCAACCGTTTTCACCTAAGAGCTGTTTAAGACTCGGATCAACAATTTCCTAATTGTTGGTTCTATCTTAGCCCTTAGCCGATCCTCATCCATCTTTCATCTAAACCATCTTTGTTACCTTTGTTTGAACCTATTTTTCAACCTCTTCCAATTTATTTCAAAAACAATCCAAGCCTTGCTTAATTTCACGATCGAGCAATCTAAATGACTCGAATCAACACCGAACCTAGTTCGTATCATTAGGGATCTCATTAGTCAATTTATTACTCTTTTGAATGATTTAAAGAATACTAAGGTTAAGATTGACGATGAAGATTAGGCTATGCTATTACTGCGCTCTTTACCCCCTTCATACAAGTATTTCAAGGAGACAGTAACACCCCAAACCCGGCCAAGATGTTATGGCCAAATCTGGAGAAGTTAAATCAATTCGTTTGAAAAACTAATTTAAAAACCTAGCTTCGAAATTGTGTGATCTGAATATATTATTGTCGGTAAAACACTTACAAGTTCTTAATGAAATCTCATGCAGAATTTATTTAGTTTTTGAAAAAACACTTAATTTGATACTTAGACTTGCAACATAAATTTCGGAGTAACAAAAATCACAAATCGTGAATTAGATTTGATAAAATGTATGTTTGCTATTTGTGCATATTCTAAAACTTTCGTTGTTATCTTACGTAAAATTTATTTTAAATTTTACAACAGAAATCCATATTTAGTTTAATTTTACAAAACCACGTTTTCCTTTCACTTAACAGGGAACACACAAAAAGCTTAAGCCAAATAACGAAACCCAAAACCAAAATTAAATCCAAAAACTTAGTCCAAAACCAAAAGACCAAAAAACTTAATTAATGATAGTTCAAACCATCTTAAGAGAGAAACCAATCCGAGATCCCACACGTTGTCCGATCCTAAATTTGCTGGTTACCTAAGGGGAAAACAAATGAAGAGTGAGTTTATGAGCTCAGTGTGTAACACATGTAATATCCCGAAATAGGGGTTGCGAGTTTGGTAAATAACTCGAGTGTTAGTGGGCCTCAAGAGTGATTTTGATGTGTTTTTAGAGTCCCTAAAACTCTCGGATTAAAATGGGAAACTTTTGAAAATTTTGAAAATTTTGGGCTAAAAGTGAAATTGGGCTGAGGGAGGCCTTAAGTAAAAATTTTGTAAAATTTTGGACATGAAAGTCCAGTAGTAAAGTGGTTTCCGTGTACCACTTAAGGGTCGGCGCCAAATGAGTCAGGGGTTCGAGTCTTCTATGCGGCATAAGTTTTTATTTTGTTGCAAAAGTGCGTTAATGCCGAAGAAGGTTTTAAAAATATATTTTGAACATCGGTGAATAAGAAATTCCAGGTGGTAGAGTGGCTAAGAACGCAAGGGGGCCTCTCGAGGTCGGGCGTTCGAATCCCATTGTGGGCACGGATGCTTTTATTTTTGGCTCCTGGTATTAAGGTAGGGGAACCAGCGAAGCATAGATTAAAAGAAATTAGTGCTGCAATATTGTCATGAAATTCAGACTGGCCGAGTGGTTGAGACACTTGCAGCAAGGAGGCTTCCAGAGGTCATGCGTTCGAGTCACGATTGTAGCGCATGTGCATCCTATTTTTACTTCTAGCGCTAAATCATAAAAAGGCCTGCGAGTATGGTTTAAAAGAATTTTCGAAGCAAAATTGGCAAGAAAGTCACATTAGCAGAATTGGCAGGACGCATGGGCTTGATGCTTCTGGTCTTGGGTTCGAGACCCTGGAGCGCAGCATGGTTCTGATTATTTTTGCTAACGTGAAAGGGCTGCATGGGCATTAAATGCAGCAGGCACGCATGAAGCAAGGATTGCTTCTTCTTTTTTTTATTGGAAGTACGGGGCATTACTCCTTTACTTTTATTATTATTTAGTTTTATTTTATGATTAATAAGGTGATGGGCTACATTCCTTATGTAGTATAGTTTATTATTTTGAGGATAGAAATTTGCAAAAGTGGGAAGCATGGCCTTGGGAGGATGAGTATGTCTTGGGATAGTGTATTATTTTTTCAAGGATGAATTTTGGCTTTGAATGGATACATGTATGGCCGGCCTTAGTTTGATAAAAAGAGAAGCATGGCCATTAACCCTTTTAATTTATTCAAGGATGGGTAAAGTGATGGAATAAAGAAATAAACAATGTTGAGCTTAACAAAAGGAGAGCATGCGGCATTGGAATTGAAAAAGTATGGCCTTGGTCTTGTGATGCAAAAAGCATGGCCAAATTTCTTGATTTTGGTTTTCTTTGCAATTTTGTTTGGCCGAAAATGGTGAATCCTTTGGGGGGGACTTTCATTCGGTTGTGAGTGTAACCAAGGAGTGCTAAATTTCCTTAATTGTTTTCTTTCTTCCCACATATTTCTTTTGCATGGCAGAAATAGAGACTTAGGGGAGATGAGCTTCGGTTTTGAGGGAGCTAGAGAACCTTTCGGCTAAGCAAATGTTACTTGCATGGCTTCCTTACGTTGTTGTTGGCAAAATTATTTGGTCACTATTACCAAATCCTTCGACCTTTTTCCTTGGTCCTTTATATTTTTAACCTTAAATCTTTATATATTTTTCGTCGAGGCCGATTCTACAAGAGTAGGACCATAGAGTCTTTGCTTTTGATTGAAGGAAGGAGACTTTAGGGGAGCTCTCGGGTTTCGAAACACCAAGGTAAGCAAAAAGGTAAATTCGGTAAAAGGGCCATGTTTGAAGTATTCTTGTGTTGGCCGATCCTAATAAATTGTTAGTAGAGTTGCTGTCAACACCAAAAGTAAATAATCATTTTCGGATCCTTTAGCAAAGACTTGTGGTTGTTAACTTTCGGCCATAAGCTATATTTTTGGGTTTTGTGATAACCTAATGTTGAGTTTGGCTTTAGGGATGGCCGAATATGTATTAAGCCATATTGATGTGTTCTTTTTGTGTGTAGCTAGTGTTAAGGAGCATCAAAGGAATCTTTCGGGAGTTGATGTGCTCAAAGGACTTTGTTGAGCAAGGTAAATGGAATTTCGATATCTTTGAGAGCTAATCGACAAAAACCAGTGGTGTTTCGGGATCGAAATAAGCTAGGTATATGACTCTTGGTATTCGGCCTAAGGCCATGTTTTTGGTACTAAGTGTGACCGATTTCGGTTATGTGTTCTAGGAGCAAATCGATAGAAATAACAAAAGCTTTCGGGATCTTAGTTGCTGTTAGATTCGATAAATCAAAATCTCGCTATAAAGTTAGGTGCATAGTTATCGCACTGTACTCTTGTTTGTTATTCATTATATGTGTTGTATGTGTTGTTTTATGTAAACGAATATGTTATGCATGTTAGCCAAAATAAAGGCTAAAAGTATGGATACTAAGGTAAGTGATCGAATAATTAGGTTATGATATTAACCTTTCAGTGATTTGCGATAATAATTGATTATTGATGAATGTAAAATAAAGTGATGACATGTGATGTATATTGTTCTGAATAACATGTGACCATGTTAGATAAAACATACATATTGGTTTCGTACAAAATGTTGTTATGGTACATATACGTACGCATGAGACATGTGATGTGACTATTGGAGAAAAGGTGTACACTATGTGAGTGTTCTAATGCTAGCCTCGTGCTACATTCGTGGTTGTTGATTTGTGAACTGATTGATATGTGAGATTTCTATGGGATCGGTGGCTTAGCCACGACCTTAAGAAATAATGTGCAAAAGAAAGATATGTGGATCACTTTGTGGATTGGACTTCGTAATTGTATATTCGTAATCATATTCATAATATCGTGTATTCATAATTGCATATTTATAATCGTATGTTATGTATATATGGACTATGGGGATATGGGCCAAGCCCATATGTGAGGACATGTGTATATGCACTGAGTCTTGGTGACTCACTCTATTCTTATTAAACCTTTCAGGTGGCGCGTAAAGCTTGGACCGGGTCGGAGAGGATACAAAGGTGGCCATGAGGAAATGGACTTTTATGAAAAGAGACGGTTTATTTGATTAATTAAATAATGATACTTTCGTATTTTGATTAAGTGTGAATTGTAATAAGGCCCACTAACGTGTTTCAGTTCATTTGTTAAGTATCGTTATTATTATGCCCAATTATGGAAAGATAGCTTAAATGTCGATTGCAAATAGTTTTATTTTCTCAAGTAAAGCTTGAATCCGATATTTTTATAACAAACTTAGATTTTTACTGAGAATATTATAAGTCACGAAAATGTTTTATTAAAGGAAACAAATTTTTAACGATTTATCTCTTAAGTAAGAATGTTTTTTGAAAGTATTCCGCAGTGGCATTCCAAATTCGGTCGAAGTAAATAGGCTGGGCTTGGGGTGTTACAACACATCCCAAGCAACAAATCAGATACACATAAATAAACAGATACGTTTTCAGATATATATTCAAACATATTCTCATATATAGAATCAGATGTATTTTCATAGTTAGATACGAATGCAAATGTATATTCAGATGCGGATGCAGACACATATTCAAATACAGATGCAATCACAGATTGTAACGACCCGATAATCAGGGATGACAAAAAGTGAGGTTTAGGACGCTATTCCCGTAAAACGAACTGATAAATATTTTATTAAATGTTTACGAGTTTAGTTTAGTAGTGAATTAGATTTTGGTTAAGGCAGAACTTCAAGTCCCTACAGGATTACTTCAACTTATTTATATTCCTGAGTTGAAATGGGAACGCGTAACGATGGATTTTGCAATGGGGTTACCATTATCTCCGAGTAAGAAAAATGTTATGTGGGTGATCGTTATCGATTTATGAAATCGGCTCATTTAATCACAGTTAGGACTGATTGGTCACTTCAAAAACTTGTTGAAGTTTACATTCAGGAAATTGTGAGATTGCACGATGTCCCTATATCGATTATCTTTGATCGAAATCTACGTTTCACTTCAAGATTTTGGAAATAGTTATATGAATCTCTAGGTACGAGACTTAATTTCAGCACAACTTTTCACCCGCAGACCGATGGACAATCTGAATGTGTTATTCAGATTTTGGAATATTTGTTTCACACTTATGTAATTGCTTTTGAATCAGGTTAGGAATGTTATTTACCTTTGGCTGAATTCCTGTACAATAATAGTTTCCAGTCGAGCATTCAAATGGCTCCGTACGAAGCTTTATACGGTCGTAGGTGTCAAACACCTGTTTGCTGGTCAGAGTTGAATGAAAGAAAAGTGGTTGGCCCTGAACTGATACGTGAAGCAAGGACAGAGTCAAGATAATTTGAGATAGATTGAAAACAAAAGACTGATTGATCACTTCAATAACTTGCTGAAGTTTACATTCAGGAAATTGTGAGATTGCACGATGTCCCGATATCGATTATCTTTGATCGAGATCTTCGTTTCACTTCAAGATTTTGGAAATAGTTATATGAATCTCTAGGTACGAGACTTAATTTCAGCACAACTTTTCACCCGCAGACCGATGGACAATCTGAATGTGTTATTCAGATTTTGGAATATATGTTTCACACTTATGTAATTTCTTTTGAACTAGGTTAGGAATGTTATTTACCTTTGGCTAAATTCGTGTACAATAATAGTTTCCAGTCTAGCATTCAAATGGCTCCGTACGAAGCTTTATAC
This sequence comes from Gossypium australe, assembly GCA_005393395.2. Taxonomy (NCBI): domain Eukaryota; kingdom Viridiplantae; phylum Streptophyta; class Magnoliopsida; order Malvales; family Malvaceae; genus Gossypium; species Gossypium australe. The sequence continues at coordinate 123,359,434 of CM016626.1, forward strand.
GGTCGTAGGTGTCAAACACCTGTCTGCTGGTCAAAGTTGAATGAAAGAAAAGTGGTTGGCCCTGAACTGATACTTGAAACAGAAGACAGAGTTAAGATAATCTGAGATAGATTGAAAATAGCCTTTGATAGATAGAAATTGTACACAAATCTAAAATGTCGATATATTGAGTTTTCTATTGGCGACAAAGTTTTCCTAAAAGTTTCACCTTGAAAAAAAGTCCTATGATTTGGCCGAAAAGGAAAGTCGAGTCCTTGTTTTATTAGACCAAACGAGACCACAAAAAGAGTTGGATCCATTGATTATCGATTGGCATTACCTGCAGCATTATAGAAAATGCACGACGTCTTTCATGTGTCGATGCTTAGGAGGTATCAATCGGATACGCCTCACATTATTTTGGTGGAAGATATTGAAATTCAACCTAACTTGTCTTATGAAGAGGAATCGGTCGGAATTTTAGCCCACAGGATGAAAGAATTGCGTAATAAACACGTTCTGTTAGTGAAAGTTCTATGGCATAGTCATAGTGTTGAGGAAGTGACTTGGGAGCCAGAAAAGATGATGAGATCTCAATATCCCCACCTCTTTTTAGGTAAATTTTGGGGACAAAATTTATTTAGGGGGAGAATTGTAACGACCTCATAGTCAGGGGTAACAGAAAGTGAGGTTCGAGACGTTATTCCCGTAAAACGAACCCATAAATATTTTAATAAGTGTTTACGAGGTAAGTTTAGTAGTGAATTAGATTTTGGTTAAGTGATTTCGTAAAATTAGGAGTTGTTTAGGTACAAGGACTAAATCACGTAAAGGTTAAAAGTTGAATTATAGATTAAAATAGATAAAAAAAAGGGATTGATGTAGCAATTATACCATTTATTAAATTGGTTGGGAGGTGGCCGGCCATGGTTTAAGGATATATATATGCATGTGTATGTTATATATATTAAATTTATAAGTTAAATAATAATAATAATAATAATAATAGTTAATGGTGAAAAACAACCAAACCAATTTTCTTTTATTTTACATGCAAACAAATTAGAAAGAAAAGAAAGAAAGAGGAGAAGAAGTTGGATGGCACCTTAGGGGTTTCTAACTTTTCAACTTCAATTGTTAACGTCATACCAGAATCCTAGAGTAAAAAGAGGAAGGATAAAATTGACGTCGAATAGCTTAGAATTACGGTTTGTGTTTCTATAATCCAGACTCTTGTAAATTGTTCCATTTTTGTACTATTATGAATGGTAAGACATGAGGTGAGTAGTTTTGTTGAAATTGGGATGAAACGGATTGAATTGAATTAATGAATGTTTATAAGGATTTAAATGTGTGTATTGAGAAATGTACATATTTGTATATATGATGAATTGAATATACGTTTTAAGAATTGTGATTGTTAATGAATTGAATAAAATGTCTATATGTTACAAATGTATATATATATATATATATATGGAAATGAGACATTGGTTATATTGAAATGTGAAATGAAACCCTATTGACTATTTGGGCTAAGTCAAATATAGATGGCATGCCATAAGATAGGAAGAGTTCAGATTTCTTCGACCTCGAGTCGATGAGGTACTGGGTGCCAATTTGATTTGGTTTAACCAATGAGACACTAGGTGTCAACTTATATAGTGCTGGGTGCAGATATTACTTTGGATTTATCTGATGAGGCACTGGGTGCCAAACTGGTGTGTTGGTTGGATCTGTGTATCAGTCTGAGCCCGAGTCGTGTTAATAGGAAAAAAAACGATAAAATCGATGAGCTCGATATCGAAATGTCAATGATTGAAAATGGAAACAAGATGTGAAATGGATTATGAAATGATGAAATTAGATGTGCATATTGAAATGAAATTGTGAATTGTATATAGATATGAATCATGCTATTGCATGAGTGGAATCATTAAATGTTATATGAAATGTCAATGTTATGTAAATGAACATGTGGAACCTAATGAATGTAAATAAAGAATGAGCAAATTTGCATTATTTCTTTGATACATATGTTTATAGCATTACTTGTTACATTTCTTATATTTTAATTATTTATATCAAGTTTAAATTGTTCGAATTATAGAAATACCACTGAGTTATACTTAGCGTGCAGTTTTATTTTTCGTGTGCAGGTTAAGTGCTTTTTAGCTTGCCATCGACTCAGCATTCAACGACGATCCCGTACTCAAGTGCGGTGATGTTTAAATTTTGTAATGGCATGTACCTAGAAGGTCTTTTGGTTGGTAGTGTGATGATATTTTGGATTTCAAGTGAATTGATGCTTATATGTATATAAGGATGAGGTTGAGATTATGTTTTGGTATGTAGTTTAATTAATGTTTGGTATGTGTTTTTAGCTTAAAGCATGATAGTCTAAATATCTAAATGTTAGTTCAATATTAGCAAATTGAGTATGGATGATAGTCTTGCATGGTTGATGATTTGCTGATATGTTTGAGTATATAAAATGTGGTACAAATGAGGGTACATTGGTTAGGTATATTAGATGATTGATTTGGCATAGTTTGAGCATGTTTAATTGTGTTTTGGATAGGTTAAATGGCTGGTAATTGAGTTGCTTAGTGCTCAAGAAAGTAGGAAATGGTAAACTTGAGTTTTAAGGTACTTTTAGATGCACACGGCCATGTGTCACACACAGGCAACACACACGGGCGTGTGCCCTAAGCATGTTGGAAAAAAATAGTATAGGTGTAGTTTCCACACGGCCTGCGACATGGCCGTGTGACCCAAGTCAGTGAGTTACACGAGCAGAGATACGGTCGTGTGTCTCAAGTCGGTGAGTTACACGAGCAGGGACAAGCCATATGTCCCAATTTCAAAAGTTATACGATATGGCCACACGACCGTGTGTCCCCTGTTTTTAGGCATTTTAAAATTTCACCCTAAACTTCTAGAATTGTTTCAAATTAGTCCCTATTTGTTCATAGACTATTTTTGGGGTTATATAGACTCAAATTAAGGCCTATAAGAATATTTTTACTCTGATTTGAAATGAAATAGCATGATTGATTATAATTGTTTTGAATTGTTAGTAATGTTCCTGACCCTAATCTGACGATGCAGAGGGGTTAGGGAGTTACACAGATCCTACCCCCATCCTCTACACACCAACTCCGTCCAACCAATCACACCAAGTAGGACTACAAGAGTCCATCCATCCAATCGCACTGGGTCGTGGTGGTATGCCACTCATAAAGGTGCAGCTGAGCTGTCAGAAAAATGTTGCGGTTTAACCACCAAAATTACAGTAATACTGCCAGAATACACTTCCTCCATCACATATCAAACCTATTCAAATGCACATGAATAAATAAAGTAACACATATATTCCATAAATAGATGTCATGCATACTTTTCATACGTAATCATGCTTTCGGAGTTATCAAAACACAAATCATACATTTATTTTTCACATACCTTACCTGCATCACATATAGACACAAATCAAAAAATGTCTCATTTCAAGTCTTATTTAAGCCAAACAGACCCCACAGAAGGTCTAATTACGAATTTTGGAGTCAAATGGGCTTAGGTGAAAGTTTTAAGAAAATGGGCTCACTAGCTTGTGTGGCCCACACAGCCTAACACACGCCTGTGTAACCAACACAGGCTGCCACACGATTATGATCACACTATCTACCACACGGCCTGCCACACAGTCGTGTGACCCACACGGTCTACCACACGACTTACCAAACGACCATGTGACCCACACAGCCTACCACACAGCCATATGATGTCGACAAAATACTTTTTGACTCTAGTCGTTCGCTGATTTTTGGGTTTTTCATTACACACCTGATCAATTTTGATGTACGACCCTACGGCAGCCTTCTAGACCCCTGAACGACACTTAAGATAAGATTGAGTAGCATGAAATACCAAACTCGAATCACTATTTCAACAACGAATATCGACAATCAAACTTAATTACAGAGGAAACAACCCTAACAACAATGATTAACCACTTACTCTTGAAATAACAGCAACCAACAAATTCTTGGTTCATCGGAGGGTAACCATCTATCGATCTCCACCTATTATGGACACAAAATCAATCTAACAGATACTTAACCCTTTAATGATCAATCAAAACCACATAATAAAAAAATTTGCGTCCCTACTTAATATCCCCACAAAAAGATTTATTTACCAGAACTTGATATTGCAACGGTGAAACTTTCAATACATAGATGACAAACAAAATAATGAATAGCAACAGATGAAGAAGGAAAGGAAAATATTCTGGAAAAAAGAAAAAGAATTGAAAAAAAAAATAGAGAAAGTGTTTCACTAAAAATTCGATGTGAAAACAAAATTGAAAAGAGTGTGGAGAGAGAGAAGAGATGGACGATTAAGGGACAAAAACTAGGAGAAAATCCCTCATCACTTTTTTAAAACCACCACACCAACTCTTATTCTTTATCCACATCAGATTTTTCTGCTGAGTTAAAACAAAAATAAACTCCACTTTACACACACAAGATTTGAACATGAGACCCCTGGGTAAGCTAAAGCCTTACTACTAAACCAGTAGGCTCATTCTTTCAATAGTTGAGCAAAAATAAATTATGCCAAATGTTCAAGGATAGGGGCTTAGGAAAAAAATAATAAAAATTCAAGGGAAATGATTCAAACCCAGAACCTCTCACATACAAGCACAACATCTATCCACTGAACTAGATTTACTCACTTAAAAGATTTCCACAATCTTAACTCAAAGACAGGACGTGACCACTCTTAGTTTCACTAACGCAATTTCTTCTAATCCGATTTTTGGGATGTGACAAAGACCCTGATTTATGGCAGAGACAAACTCTCGTTCGAGGATGAGAAAGATCATTTTTTGAGTAAAGATAAACTCGACAATGAGTTTGGTTCGGATAGCAAGGAAGATAGGCAAGCTTCCATTTTGGTAGCATCAAAGAAGCGAGACAAAATGTGTCACTATTGTAAGAAGTTAGGTCATGCTAAAGTAGATTGTTATAAACTACAAAATAAAAGGGCTGCTAAGAGTAACGAGGAAGATGTAACTAGTGTTAATTTGCCCGATGAAAGCTGTGATAGCTCTGAGCTTATGTCTGAGTGGATCTTAGATTCGGGATGTTCTTTCCATATGTGTCCCAATAGCAAATGGTTCTTCATATACAGTTTGGTTGAAGGTGGAGTTGTGCGCATGGGAAATGATTCATCCAGTAAGGTAACCGATATCGATACTGTTAAAATTAGGATGCATGATGGGACAATTAGGACACTCACAAATGTCATGTATGTACCTGATTTACGAAAGAATCTCATCTCCTTGAGTATTTTAAACTCGAAAGGTTGTAGAATCAACATCGAGTCGGGCGACATTAAGGTGTCTCGTGGGGCTCTCGTTTTGTTAAAAGGTAAAAGGATTGACAGTCTTTATATTATGGAAGGTTCTACAGTGGCTGATGAAACCGAACGTCCCTCATTTGTTACAAAGTCGAAGTCAACTCGTTTCGAGCAGAGGCAACTTGGCCATTGGAGGGAGAAAGGTATGACCGTTTTGTTGAAGAAAGGTTCTCTTTTGGATGCAGGTTTTGAAAAGTTAGGGCACTGTGTTCGTGAAAATCAAACCTGGGTTAGTTTTGATTTGGCAGTGCACAAGTCGAAGGTTAAAAGTCTTCTAGCTTCTAAGCATAGATCCGACTCAATTAATTCCTTGCATAGTTCAAGATAGGCCCATAGTGGGCTTTGGCAAAGATGGCGTTGTGGAAATATTAGTCAAGGTGGAGATTTGTTGAGTATGCCTCATATTTTAATCAAATTTGAGAGATAATCTCACAGTTAAACTCTATTTATTTGTTTTAGTTGAACTCTGATTAGTCTAGATTATTTTTTTATTATTTGACCTACGAATTTAGCCTATAAATAGGCTCTTTTACAACCATAGAAAATACATTCATTAAAAGATTAGAACTCATAATACTTTTGGAAAATTTTGTGTTTACGTTTTGAGAGTTCTTTGTTTTCAGGTTTTGGGGTTTAGTTTTTATCTCCATCATTTGTACTTTCCGTTCTTTTGCCATTATAGTAAATTTATCTTTGCTCGTGGTTTTTATCCTCTTTGGAGAGGTTTTTCCACATTAAATTTGTGTATTTAATTTCTCCCGCTAATTTTTACTTGTTCATTGCTTAATCGAGTCTATCCCCAACATTAAAAATCTAGGCTGATTGAATTGTTAAATTTGGAGATTGGAGAAAGAGAGTTCAAAACTTTGGGTGTAGTTCTAGATATATCGTTGTTGATTTCGATTAAATGGAGGTTGGATTTGAAATGAGAACGAAAAAGCAAGTTCATGGATGTGTTTTGGGTTTAGGCCGACAGCAGAGAGAGAGAGGAGAAGAAGAATAAGAAGAGTGAAAAAGAAAAAGAAATAACATGGAGAAAAATGAAAGAAAACTAATTTTTTAACATTTAATGTTTTGAAATTTTAAAATATTTTTAAAATTTTTATTTTTTTAATATTTTTTTAGAATTAGGATCAAATTACAAAACATTAAAGGATAAAATTTTTAGAATCAAGATCAAATTGACATAACATATAAATACCAATGATTAAATTTGTTATTACGTCAATTTGAACAGCCATGTTAACCAAAATGAACTAAAAAAAGGGGTTTAATACATAATTTGATACCTGAGTTTGACACTTTTTTCTAATGTAGTACTTATGTTATTTTTTGGTTCAATGTGGTACTTGTACTTGACAAAGGTTATATATTTCGGTACCTAAAGATACCTCTGTTAAGTTTTTAGTGTTTAATTTAAGGTTTTTAGAGTTGATTTAATGAAAATTCATATTAGCTAATAATATAAACAATAACTTTAATCAAATCAGCCCTAAAATTTGAATCAAATTACATCCATTGAGCTATAGTTGACAAATTAAATAAATTCACAATTAACACCTAATTTATTCTCTTAATAAAATCATGGAAAATTCAAACCTAACAATATTAACAATTAACTTTCAACAAAATCAACATTAAAACACAAATTAAACACTAAAAAACTAACATGTGGGTATCAAAACATATAAGTTTTGTCAACTACAAATATCATATTTGACAAAACAATAGCACATGTACCACATTAAAAAAATAGTCAAATTTGAATACTAAATAATCTATTAAATCAAACAAAACAATAAATTAAGTAATTATTTAAGTTATTACGATAGTTTATCCTGATTTAATTTGATTTGGTGGCAAATTTATTATGATATTTATATAGGGTATATGTGAAATTAATGCACATTAATTGGGTATAAAAAATGATTAAAACGTCACTATAGCAGTTAAGTGAGATGGCAATGATCTCTCTTAGACTCATACCTTAATCAGTGGTCAAGGATTTGATTTTTGTCTAGGATATGGAACAACTTTAAAACTTGTAGTCAACATCTATCCCTTTAATAATATTAAGAAATTCATAAAATTAATTACTAGATTCCTTAAAATTAATACATTGAGAAATAAAAAGAAATATCTTAAAACGCAAGAAACTTATGTCTGGTCTCATGCATATAAATGGTTGTTGATTCTTGTAAGAGACGTAAGAATGTATCCACATCATGTTTGAATATTAATTAATTCTAAGCTTTAATTAAAATTTGCAGACATTTTCGATAATTAAACCTAGATAGCTTAGTATTTTACGTGAAGGCGGCCAACTCTTTTGCGTGCCAGCTAAATCACATCCATCGTTACACATGTTCGATAACCCTATTATTCCTTCCAGTACTTACACACAAAATCATTAAGTTGGAAAATTAGATTTAAGGTAACAAAATTATATGCATTTAAAACATGAGACCTCAACTTGTTTGATTTTTAATATTTTAATATATATTTTTCATATAGTATTGATATTATATAAGGCTATACTCTAAAACATTTAAAAATATGTTGACTTTCTCTCTGTTTAAAATTTTAATAAAAGGATAAATTTATTAAATTATTAAATATTGAATTAGAAATGAAATAAAATAATTTTTAATATGAATTATTTATAATAGATTTAGATTAATCATTTATAAACATGAGTAAATTTAAACAAAATTTGATAATCATATTTTAGGCTTAACTATGCTTAGACAAATATAAATTATATACAGTGATACATTTAAAATCCAACTTACTTTAATCTAACCTAACTCATGAAGATTCCCAACAACAATACGTCAACTGACTGCTACTATAACTCTCTCACATATACATATATACATATTATTCCAATATTTTTTAAATATGATTTATTTTTTTTATTTTAATTTGCGAAATCATATATTTGCTTTGTTAAATTAGGGTCCAACAATAAACTCGCTACCACATAAGTTACTTCGCACCTACGTCACATTTAAGAAGACAATTAAAATTTATTAAAATTTTATACGATTTCGTTCTTTTTATTAATTTTAGTTCTTTATTTTTAAATTTTTAAATTTCAATTTTGACCAAATAATAATTGTTAAATTTTTTTAATTAAATTTTACTAATCCTTATTATATATAAGTTGTAGATTTAGTTTCTTTATTTTCTCAATTTGACCAGGTTTAATTTATACTTTTTTCAAAATATAAAATTCCAACCCTAGATCAAACAATAACTAATAAATCCATTAATCAAAATTATAGTATTTTTTGTGAGTATTATGTTGAAATAGCAAACCAATACGCGTGCAATAATATGTTTGTTGTATAATATTTTAAAAATATAATACTCTAACTTAACAACTTAATAACTTTTATTGGTCAAAAATTAAAATTTTAAAATCTTAAAAGTAAAAGAATTAAAAATAACTAAATTATTTGTCCCAACTTTTTCTAAGCAGGGAAATTCAATCTAAAATTGTATCATTTTTAAACAACTGATTGAATTAAATTGATATAGACAATAAAACAAAAAAAAAATTAAGAAGAAGTAAAAGTAAACAAACTACAAGTAAATTTTTGTTTTGGTCAATCAATTAAAAATAGTTACAAGTTGGTTACTAAATTATTTAAAAAATTTTATTTAAATTACTGGGTTATTAAAACAATTGTATATGATTTTCTCTATTTGCTTTGCTTGCACCAATTGAAAGCTTTTTGTCTTATTTTCTTTTACAGGTCAATTTTTTTCATAAAACAATTTTAAATGTCATGAATTTACAAACAAAAAATTCAAACAACTTTTTTTTTTAATATTTGACACTGACTGTCAGATAGACTTACATTTAAGATATATTCTTCTACTCGTCGACGGGTACTGATCCGTCATATCGATCATCGAATCGTCACTTGGAGCTCGCTGGCGGAACTTAAAAAAAAAAAAAAAACTAAACAATCCATTGACTAAAATAAAATCATTTTAATAGTTTAATGACTTAAATAAAAAATTTCAAATAATTTAATGACCAAATTATAACTCTAACTAACACGAAATTTAATGTCTGATGTTGAAGTTAAAAAAAAAAAAAAAAAAACATCCACGTGAAGTAATTCGTCACTGGTAAGGCAACCAAGTCTAGTTAGTTGCCTATCTAAACAAACTTAATTAACTCTTCTAAATGGGAAATAAATATTGTGAAGTAAAGGAATTTCTTGATGTTCACAACCTAACTAATCACAAAACCATTTTGTTTGTTTGTTTAATTTTTATCAATGAAAGTTTCGAGCTTAGCTCTTTTAGTAGATATCACAACATATATGGAAAACAAGTATAAAATTAAATTAGTTTCAATTGCGAGCGAAAATAAATTTAAATTTAATTAATAGTATTAAATGTAGTTCAATTGTTTTTTATTTTTTTTTAATGCTCGTTAAAATGTTATCATGTTAGATAGTATTATTTAACATAATATTTTTTTTTGGTGAAAAAGAAATTACAACTCAAGTATCAAACATTATGAAAACTCATCATATAATTCTTATCAACCAACCGCAACTCCGGTTCCCTGTCTCTCCTAAGCTTGACTATCATGTCTGCAATTCTATTCTCTTCTCTGGGAATATGTTGAAGATTCCAGTGACTCAGAAGCTTCAAAAGCAAAAGTATTCTCGTAACTAAAGCAGAATTAGAACCTTCACGAACTCCTTCACAAAAACTCATTCATAAATGAGGTTAACAGCTTCAAGATTGTCTATCCGAATGATGACTTTTCGAAAGCCGCGATCAAGAGCAATTTGCAACCCATCAATAATGCCCCATAATTCTGAATCAATAACTTCGCAATTACCCAAATACCTCGTAAAGCCAACAATCCAAGTCCCATTACGATCTCGCAGAAGCCCTCTAGCTACGACAAACATATCAACATATTTAACCGAACCATCCGTGTTCAAATAGACCCAACCACCTAAAGAAACAGGAACAAAATCTGATATTGAAATTTTAGTGCCTTGCGAACCTAACACCTAAACATACTGTTTTCCCCAACATAGAGAGGCTTTGATAACCTCATCAGTACTCCACGAAAAACCTTGAAATATGCGTAGGTTCTGATTCTTCCACATACGCCAAATGATGATCCCGAACAGACAAGACCAATTGACACCACCCACTAGATTTACGGCTTGCTGATTTTGTAAATTAAGCTCCATCCATTCGTATAGAGGCCCTGCAAAAAAATAGATTGTTTACCTGGAAGGATTAACTGTATCCAAATAACCCTTGCCGTTGTGCAATCCTGTAGAACATGAAGGACACTCTCATAATTATGGCCACATGTACCACAAGCAGTATCTGAACCCAATCCTCTTCATATTCTTTCAACATTTGTAAGCAAACGATGTTTAATAGCAAGGCAAATGAACACTCTAACCCTTTGTGGTCCCTAATATTTCCATGGTAATTTCCAAACATCCTCTTTTGCATTCCATGAATCTTTCCAAAGTTTCCTATACGCACTTTTAATTGAGAAAGCACCAGACGTAGTCCCCTCAAATAATTCTATCCACACCAAAATTTGGTTGAGATTGCAGAATCCCTACAATCTGATGAATGATATCTTCAATTAACCAAAGGTGGAAGAAATCTAAATTCCAATCCCCATTTTCCATGACCATGTCACTAAGGGAACAATCCATATCCAAGCTAGAATTGCAAGCTATCTTTTTGTACAACGGCCCAACATTAGGAACCCAAGAATGCTTCCAATAGTTAATATTGCACCCATCTCTAACTAAATAGAGTAGATTCTCACGTATGAGTGGCCAAATCTTCGATAAAGATCTTCACAAGAAAGAACACTGTCCCCTCGATAAATATTCCAGTAATCCACCTTGAACCTCATACTTAGACCGAAGCACATTAACCCATAAAGAAGAATAATCAGTCACTAATTTAAATCCCAACTTCATCATAAAAGAAGTATTATGATCATGTAGAGACCTTATACCAAGACCACCATGAGATTTAGGTTCACATATCGAGTCCCAACTAACCAAAGCAATTTTTTTATTACCACTAGTGGATCCCCAAATGAATTGTCTAACCATAACTTCAATCTCATCATACAAACCTTTCGGGATCATCATCAATTGCATAAAGTAGCTCGGAATTGATAGCAAGACCGCTTGAGCTAAAGTAATTCTACCTGCAAGAGAGAGTTGTCTAGCGTCCCAACTACAAAGTTTACACTGCACCTTATCAACAACAAAGCATAAAGTATTATTCGTAACCTTCTCATGAAAGAGTGGAATCCCTAAATACGAACCAAGATTCTGCACTACTTGGAACCCAAAAAATCTACTAATACACCTTTGAATATCTTCATCCACCCCTTTAGAAAAAAAACATATTTGATTTTTGCAGATTAACATTATGACCCAAAACACCAAAAAAAGTATCTAAAACTTCCTTGATAACCCATGTTTGCTCCTCCTCCGTCTGGCCAAAAAGAATCAAGTCATTTGCGGAAAAAAAGATGAGAAAGGGACAGACCTGATCTAGTCAGCCGAAAAGCCGACCATCTACCGTCAGCCATAGCTACATGGATACCATGCCCTAGCCACTCCATACACAAAATGAAAAGGTAAGGTGAAAGCAGGCATCCCTGACAAACTCCTTTTGCCAGTTTGAATTTTTGGGATGGCACTCCATTTCAAAGCACTTGCATAGTTGAACCAGAAATAGATGACATAATGATATTACAAAAAAAGTTAGGAATACCTGCAGGCTGTAGAGAAGCATCTATGAAATCCCAACGAACACGATCATAGGCCTTCTCGAGATCAATTTTAATGGCCATCCATCTTTTATTCTTTTGCTTACTCTTCATAGAGTGTATGACTTCTTGTGCAATGATGATGTTATCATTTATGTTCCTTCCTGCGACAAATCCTACTTGTTCAGGTGCAATGATCTTTGGAAAAACCACTTTAAATCTATTAGCAATAACCTTCATCACCAGCTTGTATAATACCGAACAAAAACTGATAGGGCGAAACTGCAAGAAACATTCCGAATGCTGCACTTTAGGTATAAGGACAATAAGAGAATTATTAAGGTCTGGATTAATATTATCACCAGAGAAAACCCGCTTAACCCACTCAAAAATCGAAGGACCAACAAGCTCCCACTGACTTTGATAGAAAATAGCGTGTAATCCATCACTGCCTGGTGCTTTTAAAGGTGCCATATCAAAAAGGGCCTTCTCAATCTCCTCATCAGATACTGGCATACTAAGGAATTGGATCACTTCCTGCTCGAGAGACAGGAAGGCGCCACACCCAAGACTACCTGTTCTTCTTAACTGCTCTCCATAAAGATTCTTATAAAAATTAATCGCTTCCTACTTCAAGTCATCCTCATCCATAACCCACTCCCCCGCTTAATTTTAGGGAAACAATACGATTATGCTTCCTTCTCTATAAAGTTTGCCTATGGAAGAATCTTGTGTTATGATCCCCAAAAACTAACCAGTCACACTTGGCCTTCTGCCGCCATAAAAGCTCCTCATGATGTAACACTGACTCTAGCTCTTCTCAGATTTCTAACTCAACTTGATTTAAAAAAGTCGAGCTTCTTCAATCAATCACCTTTTGAACATTATCCAGCTTTTTCTTCAAAAGATTCTTCCGATGTGTAATGTGACCATATACCTCCTTATTCCATAATTTCACTTTATCAGTGAAAGTAGCATGTGTAGTCGACATATCCCCCAGAAACTCCCAATTCTTTTTAACAAAATCCGAAAATCCTAGATGCTCAACCCAACCGGCCAAAAAATGAAAAGGCCTCCTTGATGAAGGCTGAACATCAGGCATAAGAGTTAATTTAAGGGGTTTATGATCCAATTTGAGCTTTTGTAAATGTAGGACTTTTGACAAAAGAAACTTAAGGCTTCAAGCATCATTTCAAATTGCTCTATCCAGTCTCTCAAAAACTCCCCCTCTATTCCAAGTAAAGTTTGGACCACTAAACCCCAAATCGTGCAGCCCCATGGAATCCATGAACTCACTAAAGAGAGCACATCTTTTCCCAATAACCCGACCACCTCTTTTTTCACAAGAAGCAAGAATAGCATTGAAATCTCCAATTGCTAACCACATAGTCCCATCCACCAGCACAGTATATTTAAGAGCTTCCCATAACTGCTTCCGCTTTTTACCATTAAGACTACCATACACAAAAGTGACCAAAACCGGTTGCTGATAAGAATTTCCAGAAATTCTGAGTAAAATAAATTGGGAATGATTACCCAAAATATCAACAGAAATTGTATCTTTCCATCCTATCCAAATTCCACCAGAGAAACCCACAGCTTCCACATGATACGAAAAATCAAAACTGAGCTTAGCAATAACAGAATCAACTTTGACACCACTTACCCTTGTTTCTAAAAAGCCAACCAAATCAGGCTTATGCTCCCTATTATACTCCCAAAAAACACGAGGAAATTCCAAACTAGCACAACATTGATAATTCCAGCAAAAAATAGTAAAATTCATATTTAAAATAAAATTAAAAATACCACCATATTATGCAAATGTGGATCCAAGGCCACTAATCTGTCCATCAACATTGCCTCCAATTTCATCTGCTCCAAGCCCAACTTGCAAATTGATGAGATTAGCCATGGAGCTTATAGCTTCTGTCAAAGGAATTCGAGAAATTCTAGCATTTTTTAATCTACCTCCCTTTTCCTTGAACGTGCGATTAAGAGAAGCTCCACCATGATTATTACCAATTTTATTCTCAGAACCACGCCCTCTAGAAATAGAAAAAGATTTATTAGTATTAACCAAAATATTTTTCTTATTACCTTAGAGCGATTTTGACACATTATTTTCATTAATAATAACAGCCGAATGGTGATTTGGGTCTAAAAGATTCGCATCCAATTTGACCACAGATTCACTGGGGCCTTTGAACATGGGATTATTGAGAACCAAATTATTCCCCGCATTTCCTGAAGAAACCGATTGCACTTCCACAAGTTCCTGTTCTGATAAATCATTAGAAGACATCCCACCAAAACATTGTTTATCCAAAATAATATTTTGTCCATTAAAAAATGTGATGTCCAGTCCACTAGGAGTTAACCCATTAGACGCTAAAGGATCAGCCTGTTCAGGCCTTTCCTCTCTTGGCCCACCAAGCTTCTCATTCGACGGCCCACTTGTCCGTGCATCACCCACCTTTGTTTGCGCTAAACCTGCAGACGGAAGGAGAGAAATAGATTTAGAAATGGAAAATTTATTTCTCAAGTCCTTATCCTTTTGGGGAAACCCATCTGACCCCACATGCCTTTTCCCCAATGATTTAAAACTAATATCCCCCTTAATCTGACCTGTCCCAATAATTCTTGACCCGCTAAAACTTGAGCCCAAAATAGGCCCAACCGAAGACCTAAAACCTGCCTCAGCCCCACGGTCCACTCCATCAACATAGCCCAAAACCCCTTTAGTATTAACCCTAGCTTCATTACTTCTCATTCCCACAGCCGCACGACCATCTTCCTTCTCCCCCAAAAAACCCCATTAAAAGTATCATGTTTGTAAAATAAAATATCAAAATAGTATCATGTTTGTAAAATAAAAGGTTAACATTAAAAATATACTTATAAAATATTTATTTAATAATTAAGTCACAGGTAGAGTAATAACTTAAAAAAACTCTCATCAATATTGAGATGTCGGTTGACTTATGACACCAACTTAATTAATGGCGGTATCAATATACAAACGATATGGGTGAAAATTTTGTTAATAAATTTAAAATGTAAAAAAAAGATCAAAAACAAAGCTTAGTAGGAATGGTAAAGTTAAGATTTTATAAATGTTAGTAACATAGGTTTAAATCTCATTATTTGTAAGATTTTATTGATTTTATTTAAAAAATATAAAAAAACTCTCGTAAGAATATAATTTATTTTAAATATGTAAAGATATTTTAATAATTTTTTAATTAAATTAGTGATCGATTTACTCATAAGACTAACTCAATTAGAATTTAAATAGTAGAGATATAACAATGTTGCAACCACATATGATCAAATGTCATTTTAATAATTACATAGGATCAAATGTGGTTTTAATAATTAATTAAATACCCTGATGATTTAATTTAAATTTAATCTTATAGAAAATGTATTGAAGTTTAATTTTTGTTTTGAGTTAATATTTTTCTGGAGTTAAATTTATTTAAGACTACAAGTTGTTTTACTTATCTATTACAATTTTTTTTATTATTTACTAAAACGTGTATGAAAATTTTTATTTTTTTATTGTCCCAATCAACTTATTTAATTAGTTAAGTTAAATTCGATGGTTGTCGACTTTCATACCATAAATATCCCACCTCTTTCTTTCTCTTTCCACTCAAAATTCATTTAATCTTTCATTCTTAAAAAAAAAGTTATTTTTATTATTTTATTGGTAAATTTAAAGTTTTTTCACTTTTGAAATTAGAATCGTGATTTTACTTGTGATAAGTTAGAATTTTTATGTAATGTTAAGTTGTTTTTAATCGAATGATTTTGTATCAAATTCTTAATATCTTGATTAAATAATAATTTTTAGAGGTTGATTAATGTAAATTTTTTAAAAAAATTAAGATAAATTATTTTTATAATTTTGAATTTCTTAAATATTTATTAGAAAATTAACATTTTTGTCTAAAATTTGTTATTACTAGTGTGATTGTAAATCTTGTGTTTGATATATTACATATATTAATTACTATTTTGATAAGTCTTACATTTAATCATATTATGCAATTTTTTAAATAGTTGAGTTTCTTAAAATTTGATCTAAAATCAAAATTGACTGGCTTCGCAACGTAGTGTAAGATTTGCAGCAGTGGAAGTGGCAGATAATATGAAAAAGGAGGTGATAGATACAGAAACACACAGGTCAAGTTTAGCAAATGTAAAATAAAATAAAAAGAATAAAAGAAAAGAGTGAAAATTGGTGAATTAAGATGGATCAGCCTTTGTCTACGGTGGTCCAGTGGAGACTCTGCATATCACCCACATGGAGTAATGTAATCTTCACTCATATTCTCATTAAACATCACATGCAACTTTACTAATGATTTTCAGTCTCAAAGACATGCATCATCATTTTTCTCCTCATATTGCATACAAAAATACAAAGAACAATAATAAATTAAAAAACAAATGTTTTAACAGCATCATCAGAATTAAGCCCCTCAAGTGATAAAGAATTAATGGGGTGTTGCGGAGCAGTTAACGAGAGCGACGATTGATTAGGCCATACTTAGCTGTTTCTGTTCTGCTGCTACGCCTTGGAAGATAGACTATTGATTCTGAAACTGCACATGTTCTTTTACAACAAGTGTAAAGATTAATGAACCCGAACCTATCACTGATACTCCTTGTAATCTTAGCTCCACTCCTGACTTTGCTTGATGATCGTTCATCATCATCTTCATCATCCTTGGAACATTCCACCAACGCTGTGAAAAATGGGTCCTTTCGGAAACTCTCCGCGACGGCGGTGGAAGTGGAAGAGGAAGATTTCTTTCGGTTGAATGAAGCTTCCTTGGAGGTTGGTGGTGGCAATGGCAGCAACTTGATGGAATCTTTCTTCTTGTGGCTTTGTAGCATCTTAGGGATCCCTGGTAAACGTTCCCATGAAAATGGTACGCCTGAATATTGGACCGGAGTCACCGGACTGAGAGGGGAATCGTCTTGATAATACGAAGATCCAAGTGAAGATGGCAACGATGACGACGATGAAGTAAAGGAAGGTGTTCGCAGGGAGGAAGAGTATTTGGTGTCAAGTTGTTTGGGTGACATTTGGTCACGCCATGAAGAACCCATTACTATACACAAATAATAAAAGGAGGGCCAGGGGAAACCTATTTGTGTTCTTATACTACTTTGATTTTCTTTTTCTTTTTCTTTTAATCTGACATTTGCAATTGCACATATATATATATATATATATATATACATACATACATAGAGAGAGAGATAATTCATTTTTGGGGGGTAATATTTATAAAGAAAAAGATATTATTAATTAACTAAAATAACGACCCATGGCAATAGGCAAGGCATTGATGGGAAAGGGTAAGGAAAAGAAAATGACTGAACATAGGTATAGACTGGGAATTAAATTGGGGCTGGTAGTCATAAACCCTACTTTTTTGGTATTGGAAAGTGGTTGTTCACGGGCTGACCCGAATAATGGACCCTAACCCGGTAATGTTGAATCAATCTTAGCAGTGTTTTTATTGTTATTTATTGAACGACTAACCCATTCAAGAAATAGTTCTATATTTTCATGTACTTATTCTTCTTCGGGGTCCCAACATTCTGCTAGATTAAATCAAATAATGAAATTTATATTATTTCTTTTTCCGTAAAAATACTATAGAGGCCCTTATATTAGAAGTCAAATTACATTTTATCCCATTTACTCAAAAAATAGACAAATTAGTCCTTATATATTAGATCAATGAGAAAACGAGTTCTTCTATTAAAATTCCATCAAATTCTACTATTAAAAACTGATTCTTCTATATCAGAATGAGGTACACATGGCACGCATTGTGTAACTGTTTGATTATTTTGTCAGCGACGTTAGGTTTTAACAATAGATACTGATGAAATTTTTAAGATTAAATACTATTTTGCTCTTTAATATAATGTAAAGGGACTAATTTGTTCATTTTTTTAGTAAAGGAACTAAAAACTTGATTCCCAGTACAGAAGCCTCCGTGATGCTTCTACCTTTCTTTCTCTTTGTTTAAACTTGGAGATTATTTCTTTCTCTTTGTTTTTGATAAAATATTTTTATTTGATATATATTTAGATATTTTTATTTTGTATTATATAAATATTTTTTATACAGTGTCTAGAATTACCCATATCCCTCTCCAACCCTTAAATAAGAAGATAAAAGTGTTTCAGTACACTCAAACTCACATCCTCCTGCTGCACAGGTAACAATGTCAATACCAACTAAACTAAAACCCAGTTAGCAAATGAAAAACATATTTAGATGTAAAAAGAAAAACAAATTTAAATATTCAATTTTTAAATCTACAGTGAATACATCGTTAGATAATATATAAATATTCCAAATTATATGATTATTTAGAAATTTTAATATATTATGATAAATACATATATTTATATCTAACAATTATACCCCAAATTCTAATAACATAAAAGTAAATTCAACATTAAACAAAATATTAACCTCTAAGTTATATATATGTAGTTCGGGTGTATCCTAGATAAAAGTTGTATAAATCGAGCTTTTCATAACTTGGCAATAAATTAGCATTAATTGTAAGTGGTTGAATTAAAGTGCAATATTTTATGTCTAACATCACATAATTAATACCTTAATCTTTTGCTGATAGATTCTGCAATCAAATTGTTCATTATTTTTCTCCTGTGTGCCATTTATTTCATTCAAAACATCGGGTTTTCAATTTCTTATATACAACTTATTAATTCTTTTCAAATAAGATTATATCGAAATGAGGTTGTCGAAACTATTTTTTTAAAAAAATAGGGTCGACTTTAAAAATGAAAATAGAGTCGACACTAATCTTTTTTAAGGTGTGATCGGATTATCTTGAGATTGGTCATTAAAATATTTTGATCTATTAAAACAATGATTTTGCCTTATAAAATTTGAGAAAACGGGTTCGGGAGTCGGTTATGCACGAGGAATGATTAGCACACTCGTAACGCCCAAAATTGGTACCTAATTAATTAATTAATGTCTTAATGTCAAAAATTTGAAAAAAAAAATTAAAATACGATCCTCTTTAAAAGAAAACTTGAATAAATTAAATCAGATACTAAGACCCTCCTATTTCGAAAAAGTAAAATGTCACATCCAGTGAGTTAGGATTCGACATTTCAAATCCTCGAAACTAAGCTTCTCTTTTGACTTTTAAAACTCATGCATTTAAGTTTAAGAAGGACATTCAGTTATTTGGGTCAAATGAAAAATCGGAACCCAGTAATTTAGGGCACAATTTCTCAAAATTCCAAATACAGAATATTACCTTTATTTTTAGAAACCCTTACCTCGAGATAACGAAATGTCACATCCAGTGAGTTAGGACACAATATTTTCGAATTCCCGAGAATAAGTTCTTATTTAACTTATACGCTTTGATTTTTTTTTAAAAAAGATAATCGGTTCTTTAGGCTCGACGAGAAAAATCGAAACCCAGTAAGTTAGGGTATGATTTCTCGAATCTCGAATTACAAAAAATTGCTTAATAAAAAAAATTTGTAGGGATAAAGATTAATATAACACGATTTTATAGTAAAATGCAAAAAAAGAATTCTGATACTAATATGCATAACAGGCTAATGATAAATGCGTTAATGCATGACAATATAAAGGACGAAGATCAAATAACAAGCCAAAATACACGAAAAATAATAATAATAAACTAAAAATTTAAAACTAAAAGATTAATATTAAACAAATAAATAACAAGTATAGTGTAACACAGATTAAAAAATCATGATGTTAATAATGATGAAGGTGGCATTAATAATAATAATAAAATTTGAAGTTTTAAAATATGTAGAAAGATATAAATAAATAAGTAATAAACTGATAAATGAATAGCGTATTAAAATTTTAGCAAATAAATATTATGGAAATAATAGTAATAATAACAAAGTTAATTAAATAATAATAAAATAATAATAATAGTAATAAAAATAATATAAACTAGTAATAATAAAAGTAATAATAATAATACTACTACTACTAATAATAATAGTGATAATTAATTAATTTTAAAAAAAAAACTAACAAAAAGGACTAAATTTGAACTTAAAACGTAAATTTTGGGGTAAATCCGAAATATATAAGAAGAAAGGGACTAAAAATCGATACGCTTAAAAAAGAGGGGTCATCGGGGAAATTATTCCCTTTCCCAAAACGGCGCCGTTTACTGCGGGATTAAAGTGAAACGGAAAGAAAATTACAGGGGCAAATTAGAAAAATAAAAAAACTGAATTAATAAAGGTAAAAATATGGAAGGGTTATTCGCGCAAATAGCCCATATAAGAAAAACACACGGATCCCCTGGGGGGTCGGGTCGGTTGTGCGCGGATGGCCTTATATGGCGCCGTTTTGAGGCCACTGAAACAGGCCCTAAACGACGCCGTTTCATACCTTTTATAAAGGCCAAATTTTTTTTAAAAATAACATTTGCCATTTTTTAAAAAAAAAACCAAATGCTTTATTCTTTTTTCTAAACTCCTCCTTTAGCCGACCCTAGGGTTCCATCGCCGCTCTACTGCTGTTGTCAGTGGCCAGCGTCGTGCGAGCTGTGGTTTTTAGCCCCCGTTTTAAGGCGCCTTTGAAGGCCAAGCCTTCCCAGCCCAGAAAGCCGAAAGAAGAGGGCTTTCGACCCCTTTTTGGGTCCGATCTCGCGACGGAGAAGGGCCCTCCGACGACGCGACCGCGAGGTGATTTTGGTAAGCCTTTTTCTTTGATTTTATGTCAAAAAAAAGGAAAATAAACTGAAATTAAAAACAAAAAAAAACACAAGCGAATAGAAAAAAAGATAGATCACATTGAATTTGTTCTGTTTTTTCTCTATATTTCGTGTCTATAAAAAATGATACATTCTTCTCTCTGGCTTTATAGCCGAAAATAAAAAATAAAATAAAAATTAGTATTTCTTGCTTTTTTTTTCTTTTTCTCTACTGTGTTTTCGTCATATTTGCAGGTACGGAGGAGGACGTTTGCTGGCTGCGGAGGTACAGCGTGTGTGGGAGCGCGCATGTGGAGGAGCGGCGGCTAAAGCTTGCTAGGGTTTTTTTTTTATTTTTTTGTTTAGGTTATGGGCTATTTGGGCTTAGGGTTTAGTTGGGTTTGGGCTTTAATTTAATTTGGGCTTGTATTGGGTCTATTTTTTTTGTAACGGACTGTTAAAAAATAGGACTTTTATTTTATTTTGGTTAATTGGGTCCGGGCAAATTGGGCTAATTACAGCTGCCCCTCTTTGCTCGTTGTCGTGTAACGAAAATGGAGCAAATACTTAAAAAGGGCCAATTTTACCCCGGCCTCGCTGAGTCTCTACTTATTTTGGTGCCTTTCTTCTTCGAGTAGCTTCATTCCATCCCACTGCATCTTCAGGGGCATAGGAACTAGCGCTTCGATCCACTTCAAGGTGATTAGACTTGTAGCTCCAATCTGCTCCACTGCAACTTTAGGGAGATAAGGTTTGCCATGATAACTTCAGTCTGTCCCATTGCAACTTCAGGGGTATAGGATTTATAACTTTTAGGTTAAATCTATTCCACTGCAACTTCAGGGAAATAAGATTCGCTATCTTCAGTCTGCTCCACAACAACTTTAAGAAGATAAGACTTGTAACTTTAACCTGCTGTGCTGCAATTTCAGGGAGACAAGGTTTGCCATGATCTGCTCTACTGCAACTTCAGAGAGGTAAGATCTATAATTTATAGCTTCAATCTGTTCCACTGCAACTTCAGGGAAATAAGATTCGCTATGTTTAGTCCGCTCCACTGCAACTTCAGGGAGATAAGGTTTGGTTTTGGTAGATTTGATCCGACCCACTGCAGCTTCAAAGGTATAGGATTTGTGACTCGTAACTTTAGTCTGTTCCACTACAACTTCAGGGAAATAAGATTCGCCATTTTCAATCTGCTCTGCTGTAACTTCAGGGAGTTGAGATTCGTAACTTTAACCTGCTCCACTACAACTTCAGGGAGATAAGGTTTGTGGCTTTAATCTGCTCCACTGCAACTTTAGGGAGATAAGGTTTGTGGCTTTAATCTGCTCCACTACAACTTCATGATAACTTCAATCCGTCCCACTGCAACTTCAGGGGTATAGGATTTGTAACTTGTAGGTTAAATCTGTTCCACTGCAACTTCAGGGAAATAAGATTCGTTATCTTTAGTCTGCTCCACAGCAACTTCAGGGAGATAAGACTTGTAACTTTAACCTGCTCCACTGCAATTTCAGAGAGACAAGGTTTGCCATGATCTGCTCTACTGCAACTTCAGAGAGGTAAGATCTGTAATTTATAGCTTCAATCTGTACCACTGCAACTTTAGGGAAATAAGATTCGCTATCTTCAATCTGCTCCGCTGCAACTTCAAGGAGATAAGACTTGTAACTTCAACCTGCTCCACCGCAATTTCAGGGAGATAAGGTTTATAACTTCATTGGTCTATTGCACCATTCTCTAGGTAACACGACCTGTAAAATTCATTTTATGGGCCTATCTTTGTGGCAAATGATTAGGAAGTCGTGATCAGAATGAATCAGATGCTCCTATTTGGATGTGTACGAATGACATTTGCATGAATGCAGAATGTCATTTTTCAAGAATGACCCCCTTTTAATGTTTAGGTTGTCATTGTTCGTCATTCATCAAGGTTCTATCATTGATATGCTACCGTGCCTTCTTGTTTAGCCAGTATCTTTGACAGAAGATTTGAATAAATAGTCATAATTTGGACTATTCTTTCTCAAACATTTTTAACTTATGAATTTGGTCAGTTCTGACTAATGGTCCTATTTCAGGTCCTCGCACTATTTAGAAGCTTCCAGAGTAATATGCAAAACTCCTTTTACTCGAGTATTATTGGTCCAATAATCATTATTTCAATGAAAAATGCTTGAAAAGGATTATCGCAATGGACAAGATGAAATTTTATTGAGAGTAAAACTCGAAAATGATAGCAAATTTTGCTAAGATTCAAAATGAATAAGGTGAAAATAGGTGCCCCGAATATCTCAGCACGAGCTTCTCCGCACAAACTTCTTGAGGATCCTTTGAACTTGATATGTGTTTAGAAGAACTGGAGTACTTTGTTGATGCCCCTAGGCGTAACATCCCTCCTCCTTGTTAATTCAGGCATAGCAAGACTATTGCATGCCCAACCTTTGATCAAAATTTGAATTGCCCTTTTTTTGGGTTTTCAATTCAAAACCCCTTTGGTCTCAAAGCGCCCTTTGCAGGTTTTCGCCTTGGCCTCTCCTTTTTCCTTTCCTTTTTTTTTAGTGTGGGAGTTCTTGATTGGATCAGAATTCACCGGATTAGGCAGAGTCTTGCCATCCATGTCAGTTGATATCAATGCTCCTCCAGAGAAGGCATTCTTTACCGTATAAAGTCCTTCCCAATTTGGTATCTATTTTCCTCTGAGATCTTTTTGTATGGGAAGGATCCTTTTCAAAACTAGGTTCCTCTCATGGAATTATCTGGGACGAACCTTTTCGTCATAATCTTGGATAGCTTTCAACCTCTTTTCTTCAATCAGGTTTACTTGATCATATCAAAATTAGATCTATTATGTTTTATCCAACTTCAACTTTAGCAAAACTCGGAGGGAATAAATCTCGACTTCAATGGGCAAAGCCGCCTCCATTCCATAAATCAATAAGAAAAGCGTTGCCCCAGTGGGGGTCCTAACAGACGTTCAACAAGCACAGATGCCAATCTTCATGAGTCTCAATTATTTTCCCTGCGATCCCTTTTTTTAACCATTCGTTTTGGGGCGATACAGTGTTTAATCTTGAACAGACTGTAAACTTCTGATGTCGCGTTGTTGTTCAAATTTAATCATCGTCAGATATGATCCCTCTTTGAGATTCCATACCGACATAGAATTTACTGACTGTCGACTTTGTAACATCGGCATATGAGGCAGCTTCCACCCACTTGGTGAAGTAATCGACGATCACAAAGATGAGTCGATACTCGTTAGAAGCTTTTGGCATGATCGGCCCACTGACATCCATGCCCCACATATAGAAAGGCCACAGATTCTCCTGATTCTTTGTAAGGTGGGATATGTTTGTAACATCCCCAAACCCGGCCCACGAGTCTAGACCGGATCCGGTTCTGTCACTGCGGGACGGTTGAAAATCTTTGACTTTAGATTAAAACGTGAAAATTCGTTAACTTTGAAAATTATGTCCACTTAAAAATTAATAAATAATATAAGTTTGTTGAAAATTTCTGAAATAAAATATTATTATAAGTATAATATGAATCTTTTATGAAAATATTTTTAAGTATAGTATTAACTCCCACAATCATAAATAGAGTACTTTAAATCAAAGGGGCCTTTATTACATCAAGTAAAATTCCAAAATATTGATAATATAAAATACTTAAATGAAGTAAAACATCTTCTGCATGGGCCACCTTGTATCCACTCCAACCCGGTCCGATCATCCTGTCACCTGCGATGTTGGATAAATAATTGGGTGAGTCATAATGACTCAGTGTGTAAGTTAACCACTGAAATCCACCCACATGCTAGCCACATAATATCCCAATTATCAAATGCAACAAGTATATATTCATTTTAACAATTACCACAATCTGGGCTTGGCCCACATTCAAATCATACTCAAATACTGGGCTAGGCCCATTCCTCAATAAACCACATATCAACTGGGCTTGGCCCATTTCCACGTATGTTCCCAAAACATACCTATCCACATGTCATATTGGGCTTGGCCCATTTCCATATTATTACAAAAATAATGCAACATGATTCCCAACCCAAACCTAGGGTCCATCCGCTACACACCCCCTTATCCAGCCTACCACACACCAGGGGACTATCGAGTCACCCTCTCCTTTTCCCTCCAAAAAGGCAACCAATGCCATCCACGATGTAGCGTATAGCTAACATCAAACCACGATGGAGCACACAGCAATCCATCAAGCTACGATATGGCATAAAGCCGATATCAATCAAGGTAACCACGCGAACTAAAGCGCAAAGATCCACAACGCGACCTCAGTCAGCGCCAATCCACGATGTAGCACAAAGCTGACATCAACCACGTACTCGAAGTACACCCGTACCTTCTTTCATAACCCACCCATGCACATGTAACATAATATAATGCGGAGATGATGCATGTGCATGATATTCACAATCATAGGCATACTCACATATTAAAAATCAATTATCATATATTAACAAATTTGCTACTTACCTGGTCATCACCATACCCCCTTCAAGGGTATCTTTTTCACATTTACTGCACTTGTTAGCAAACTTATAAAACAGGCAAATATCACGCAAATCCCGGAAACAATGGCTAACTACACACCTTATAACCTGAAGCTCTAAACCCTCGATCCCGACGCTATCGTTTAGTGAGACTACGGCTATTTGCCTAACGTTTTCTGCTGCACGACCACACCCCGGTGGCCAATCCCGAACTGCCGAGACGGCTCTTTTCTTAAACTTCAGGACAGGGGCTTTCTCTTGCCCTCCTTGACTGGTATTGGTCTCCATCAAAAAGCTTAATCAGAATCACACCATTAATCAACAAGTCATAATCTACTTATTAACGAGTCTAAGTTACTTACTAATATCCTTACCGAAATAAATTGAGATCCCGAAGGCCTTCCTTTGCTTCTGTCGATTTGCCCCTAAGAATCATGGTACATAATTGGTCAATACCTAATAACCAAAATGGCCTATGGCCGAATATTAGCACTTACTTACCTTGATGAGTAACCGAATTCAAACAGTCCCTAAGTGCTCCCTTGCGTTGGCCTTAAAACCGAATGGAGATGAACAAAGGAGATCACCTTTGTTGATATTCGGCCACCACACTAGGCTATCAAAAGGAGATTTTGACCAGGTTTGAGAGGAGATTCGGCTAAAACAAATAAAGAAAAGAAAAGGAGAAAGGCTATGGATATTTGGCTTAGGCTAACTGAAAAAGAGTTAAAAGGTTTCGGCAATGGTGTTCAACATTAAAGAAGTCTTGGCCTACGCAAAATAATTGGGAAAAAAAAAGAATCTCTCTTGCTTCAAATTCGGCAAGAACACTAGAGAAGAGCAAATAAATTCGGCACAAGCAATTAAAAGGAGAAAAAGAGTATGAAAAAGGGTGCTCTCCCTATATATAAAATTCGGCCACTATCCTGTATGAAGAACCCAAGGTTCGGCCAACACCCACTAATTCAAATTAAATTGAATTAGTTCAATTCAAAAACAATTTGAATTGTTCCACTATTATCCCACTTATAAAAATAATAATCATCCTACAATAAATAAATAAAAAAAACAAATACTAGATGAAATTAAACACTAATCTAATCTTATCCTATTTTACCTTTTCAATTAAAAAAAACCAAAAACCAACCTTCCAGCCGAATTTAAACACTGCCCAATAACTTTGGCCGGCCACCAATTCCTTTTAATTCTAATCCAATTCCCTTCCTATTTTATACCTTTATCAACTAAAAAAAAAAAATAAAAGAATAATCTAATAATTATCTCCTCCAGCCGCATTTAAAACAAAATTAATCCTAATCTTTATCCCCACCTGCAGGCTCCATGTGCCGTCCACCCTTCCAATTTGCTGCCAAAAGGAATAAAAAAAAACTCCAATTGCACAGCCTTAGGTTCGAACCTGGGACCAACCTGCTGCACACCCCTCCTCCAACGCCCCAGGCCACTCGGCCATATTGACTTTCATGTCAAATAGCCCCAACAATTATTTTTAACCCCTTCCTACTTCAGCCCATCACCATACAAAAATAAAAACGCCAACACTGCTGCTCCAGCCCTCGAACCCGCGCTCTCTCCTCCCTCCAGCGCCTAAGTGGCGCATGAGTGCCACTCCACCAGCCCATCTTTCTTGTCCGAAATCCTCACCATATATTTTTAAGGCCTTACTAAGCCCAACGCCCAAAACAAAAATAAAACGCCACTTTTGTTGCCGCCTAAACTCGAACCCAGGTCCTCAATGGCCCTACTTCCAGCCCCCTAAGCAGCGCATGAAGCCACCTTGCCAAAGCCTTTCTTGCGTCCTAAACTCCACAATTTTATTTAAGGCCTTCCAGCCCAGTCTCCCTTTTTACACTAAAATCTAAAATTTTCCAAAGCCTTCCCCTTTTAGCCGAGCATTCTCAAAACCTCTAAAACACCTCCAAACACCCAAAAACCTACCAACACCTGAACTACACACAACCTGCATAGCCCCTAAACCAGGATGTTACAATTCTACCCTCCTTAAAATAATTTCGTCCTCGAAATTACTTATTACCGAACAATCATAACTCACTATTCTACGCCTCTGCTGCGCACTCTGATCTTAATCTATTATACCTCCCGACTCAGTCCCTAAGTTCTCACTCAAGACCCAAATCATACAAGAAAGAGCTAACTTACAAACAAGGAAAACAATTAAAGGATATTCCAAAACAAAGGAGCTTACCCGATATCACATCATTGGTTGACTTTGACTAGCACCACGACCCCTCGGCGCTCGAGGACAATTCTTAACCAGATGTGCCTTAGATCCACACCGAAAGCATTCTTTACTATTTCCCCAACACTCTCCCGTGTGAGGTCTTCCACATTGAACACAAGAACGATTCCGATTCTCAGCAACTGGCACAGGTGGACGTACCGTATTCTCAACTCTCGGTCTTTTCTGAGCATCTCCAAACGATGCTGACGGTCCAACCCTTCTCTTATTCTCGTTCCTATTCTAT
This sequence comes from Gossypium australe, assembly GCA_005393395.2. Lineage (NCBI taxonomy): Eukaryota > Viridiplantae > Streptophyta > Magnoliopsida > Malvales > Malvaceae > Gossypium > Gossypium australe. Next base: position 123,387,448 of record CM016626.1, read on the forward strand.
TCTCGGCTCTCCCTGATAGTCTTCCTAACCTCTTCAGCGATCTGAGCTTTCTCCACTAGCACCGCGAAGTTTCTCTCCCTCTGCGGAGCAATCAGCATTCGATGTTCATCTCGCAATCCGTCCTCAAACTGGACGCACCTCTCATAATCAGTGGCCACAATTCCCTTAGCATACTGGCTTAACCGCACAAATTCCGCTTCGTACTCAGCTATCGACTTACTTCCTTGTACTAGGTTTAAAAACGCTTTCCTTTGCGCATCTAAGTAGCTGGCACCTACATACTTCCCTTCAAACTTAGCCTTAAAGTAATCCCAATCCAATCGATCTGCCGGTACACTTTGCTTGACAGTGAGCCACCATCGATAAGTTTCGTCGTGAAGCAACGAAACAGCACCCTTCAGCTTTTCCTTATTGGTGCAGTCCAAATCATCCATGATTCTCTCGACTGCTTCTAGCCAATACTCTGCTACATTTGGAGCTACTCCTGACACTCCTCTAAAGACTTCAGCCCCGTTCGACCTGAGTCTCTCGGATACTGACTTCCGAGTTCCATTTCCCCTACTAGCTCCTGCTACTCGTTCTAGCACTCGTAACATGGCCTGCGATACTGCGTCATCTTCTCCTGTCTGATCTTGCCCCTCTACGTCCACTGCTGGCGGCACTTCACTTTCTGATCCATGGCCAAACCCTACCGGTTCCGAAGCTGCCATCCTACCTCTACCACGTCCCCTAGAACTCATCTCTATCGTCACGATTTAATCTGATTTAAGAAATTTTATGCATTAGAAATTGTTCCACTATTTTACCGCGAGCAAATTTTATGAAAGAAGGGTATTTAGGAGTAGTTCTTTCGATCACACAAAGTCTCAGTTCAAGCCTGCTACCCTAATTCAAAGAATCACATTTACACACATTCATTCGTCCACAAGAACACATTTCTCCCTCAGTAGGGCACATTCAATGGTATCCACCACACATCCACTATTCGGACCTTTCTGCCCGTTTCTACCCTAGGGGTATTTCCGTCATTTTCCAGGTATTTTCGTAAATCATCAGAAAATTTTGAAAGCCTTAATAAATCAGGATTTGGATATTCCAAGCCTTTAAGGGTATTAAAAATTCTCAATTTAAAGGTGACAAGATTTTGGAACCAGGGGTATTTTGGTAATTTATCAATCAGGGGTAATTTTGTAAATTCTCAAATTAGGGTATCTCGAAATTTTACGAAATAGCATTTTTGAATACTTTTGCAAAGTAAGGGGATTTTATTAAAATTGGGGTTAAATCGGAAATTTTAAAAGTCAGGGGCATTTTAGTAATTTTCAACATAGGGGTATTTTCGTAAATTTCTGCAAATCGGAGTATCTCGATATTTTGAAAACTAAAGATTTTGGTATTTTACAAAGCAAAAATTATTTTAACAAAAGTTGAGGGTAGTGCGGTAATTTACAACACAGGGGTATTTTTGTAATTTTGCCGCTAGGGCATTTTGATAATTTTGGTAAATTGAGAAAACGTTTTTCAGAATCAGATTTAGGGTTTACAAATAAAAGGGTAAGTTTGAAAATTTTAAAAATTAAGGGTTTTAAAACAGCAAGGCCAATCCCTTTCGGGTTTTATTTATTGTTTAGCCTATGACTGAGTCCTCTTGGTTAGGGTGAACCGAAGCTACGCACCAGGTAGGAATCCCGCGAAGAGGAGGTGAGTCACGAGGACTGCTTAAGTACCAAGCTCTTCCGGATCCAATCCTTGACATGCACACAGGGGTTACCACACCCTAACTCGGCGACTTAGTCGTAGGTTTGTTTAGTAACTTTAAGTCTTATGTATATGTTTGAGTAGACTAGTCCTAGGGTTCAATAGATCCTAGTTCACTAATCTACGAGCCCAACTAAGCCCATAACAGTTCATATAACAAGCTACTTCACAAGTCTGAAGTACTTACCTGGTGGACTCGGGCCGGAGGTACAGGTGTCATGCCAGAATACCTGAAAAATAATTTATAAACCCATATTCTTGAAAAGCCCCTTTTGAAAATGTTTTTGGGCCCAAAACCCTCAAAGCCGAGTTTTGAACCTGGCTCTGATACCAAAATGTAACATCCCCAAACCCGGCCCACGAGTCTAGACCGGATCCGGTTCTGTCACTGCGGAAAGACGGTTGAAAATCTTTGACTTTAGATTAAAACGTGAAAATTCGTTAACTTTGAAAATTATGTCTACTTAAAAATTAATAAATAATATAAGTTTGTTGAAAATTTCTGAAATAAAATATTATTATAAGTATAATATGAATCTTTTATGAAAATATTTTTAAGTATAGTATTAACTCCCACAATCATAAATAGAGTACTTTAAATCAAAGGGGCCTTTATTACATCAAGTAAAATTCCAAAATATTAATAATATAAAATACTTAAATGAAGTAAACATCTTCTGCATGGGCCACCTTGTATCCACTCCAACCCGGTCCGATCATCCTGTCACCTGCGATGTTGGATAAATAATTGGGTGAGTCATAATGACTCAGTGTGTAAGTTAACCACTGAAATCCACCCACATGCTAGCCACATAATATCCCAATTATCAAATGCAACAAGTAATATATTCATTTTAACAATTACCACAATCTGGGCTTGGCCCACATTCAAATCATACTCAAATACTGGGCTAGGCCCATTCCTCAATAAACCATATCAACTGGGCTTGGCCCATTTCCACGTATGTTCCCAAAACATACCTATCCACATGTCATATTGGGCTTGGCCCATTTCCATATTATTACATAAATAATGCAACATGATTCCAACCCAAACCTAGGGTCCATCCGCTACACACCCCCTTATCCAGCCTACCACACACCAGGGGACTATCGAGTCACCCTCTCCTTTTCCCTCCAAAAGGCAACCAATGCCATCCACGATGTAGCGTATAGCTAACATCAAACCACGATGGAGCACACAGCAATCCATCAAGCCACGATATGGCATAAAGCCGATATCAATCAAGGTAACCACGCGAACTAAATCGCAAAGATCCACAACGCGACCTCAGTCAGCGCCAATCCACGATGTAGCACAAAGCTGACATCAACCACGTACTCGAAGTACACCCGTACCTTCTTTCATAACCCACCCATGCACATGTAACATAATATAATGCGGAGATGATGCATGTGCATGATATTCACAATCATAGGCATACTCACATATTAAAAATCAATTATCACATATTAACAAATTTGCTACTTACCTGGTCATCACCATACCCCCTTCAAGGGTATCTTTTTCACATTTACTGCACTTGTTAGCAAACTTATAAAACAGGCAAATATCACGCAAATCCCGGAAACAATGGCTAACTACACACCTTATAACCTGAAGCTCTAAACCCTCGATCCCGACGCTATCGTTTAGTGAGACTACGGCTATTTGCCTAACGTTTTCTGTTGCACGACCACACCCCGGTGGCCAATCCCGAACTGCCGAGACGACTCTTTTCTTAAACTTCAAGACAGGGGCTTTCTCTTGCCCTCCTTGACTGGTATTGGTCTCCATCAAAAAGCTTAATCAGAATCACACCATTAATCAACAAGTCATAATCTACTTATTAACGAGTCTAAGTTACTTACTAATATCCTTACCGAAATAAATTGAGATCCCGAAGGCCTTCCTTTGCTTCTGTCGATTTGCCCCTAAGAATCATGGTACATAATTGGTCAATACCTAATAACCAAAATGGCCTATGGCCGAATATTAGCACTTACTTACCTTGATGAGTAACCGAATTCAAACAGTCCCTAAGTGCTCCCTTGCGTTGGCCTTAAAACCGAATGGAGATGAACAAAGGAGATCACCTTTGTTGATATTCGGCCACCACACTAGGCTATCAAAAGGAGATTTCGACCAGGTTTGAGAGGAGATTCGGCTAAAACAAATAAAGAAAAGAAAAGGAGAAAAGGCTATGGATATTCGGCTTAGGCTAACTGAAAAAGAGTTAAGAGGTTTCGGCAATGGTGTTCAACATTAAAGAAGTCTTGGCCTACGCAAAATAATTGGGAAAAAAAAAGAATCTCTCTTGCTTCAAATTCGGCAAGAATACTAGAGAAGAGCAAATAAATTCGGCACAAGCAATTAAAAGGAGAAAAAGAGTATGAAAAAGGGTGCTCTCCCTATATATAAAATTCGGCCACTATCCCGTATGAAGAACCCAAGGTTCGGCCAACACCCACTAATTCAAATTAAATTGAATTAGTTCAATTCAAAAACAATTTGAATTGTTCCACTATTATCCCACTTATAAAAATAATAATCATCCTACAATAAATAAATAAAAAAAAACAAATACTAGATGAAATTAAACACTAATCTAATCTTATCCTATTTTACCTTTTCAATTAAAAAAAACCAAAAACCAACCTTCCAGCCGAATTTAAACACTGCCCAATAACTTTGGCCGGCCACCAATTCCTTTTAATTCTAATCCAATTCCCTTCCTATTTTATACCTTTATCAACTAAAAAAAATAAAAATAAAAGAATAATCTAATAATTATCTCTTCCAGCTGCATTTAAAACAAAATTAATCCTAATCTTTATCCCCACCTGCAGGCTCCATGTGCTGTCCACCCTTCCAATTTGCTGCCAAAAGGAATAAAAAAAAACTCCAATTGCACAGCCTTGGGTTCGAACCTGGGACCAACCTGCTGCACACCCCTCCTCCAACGCCCCAGGCCACTCGGCCATATTGACTTTCATGTCAAATAGCCCCAACAATTATTTTTAACCCCTTCCTACTTCAGCCCATCACCATACAAAAATAAAAACGCCAACACTGCTGCTCCAGCCCTCGAACCCGCGCTCTCTCCTCCCTCCAGCGCCTAAGTGGCGCATGAGTGCCACTCCACCAGCCCATCTTTCTTGTCCGAAATCCTCATCATATATTTTTAAGGCCTTACTAAGCCCAACGCCCAAAACAAAAATAAAACGCCACTTTTGTTGCCGCCTAAACTCGAACCCAGGTCCTCAATGGCCCTACTTCCAGCCCCCTAAGCAGCGCATGAAGCCACCTTGCCAAAGCCTTTCTTGCGTCCTAAACTCCACAATTTTATTTTAAGGCCTTCCAGCCCAGTCTCCCTTTTTACACTAAAAATCTAAAATTTTCCAAAGCCTTCCCCTTTTAGCCGAGCATTCTCAAAACCTCTAAAACACCTCCAAACACACCCAAAAACCTACCAACACCTGAACTACACACAACCTGCATAGCCCCTAAACCAGGATGTTACAATGTTTCTCATCTTGTTCTACTATCCTTAACAAATCAGGAAATGAGCTACAAACTCGGTTATCTTCAAAGTCCTAAGGTTCTTCTGGACACATATCTTGCTCAAAAGGAAGTTCTGAGTCAATAGCAGTGTCACTCATATTATTGATATCTGGAGACCTGTTATAGGGACGAAAAAAGATTCGAAGAACAAAAGAATCTAAGAATATTTATTTGTGTGGTATGATTATGAATGAAATGGAAACAGTAAAAGAATATTTGCTTGAAGTGAAACAAAGATGCATTTTATTGAAAAAATATATTAGACGTATGCCTATTTCACAAAAGGATTTTTATTGCTCCTAGGCTTAAAGCAATAAGCATGTTTTGGATGTTACTCCGAATTGGCTTTAAAAAATTCAGGGATCTCTTCCGCAGTCCCATCGCTCAAAACATTCCCAGGTACGCAAGGGCAAATGCCTGATGAATTCTCTTCTTCGGCTCCCTCTCTGGATACGGTGTTAATGTTTAAATTTCCCGACATTCCTTCCGGCCTTTGACTTCTTCAAGGAATTCTAACTATTTATTATCTATTAGGCTCTGCACCAAAGCTTTGAATTTAACGCACTCTTGGATTTCATGACCTTCTTCAGCGTGGAATTCACAGTAGCTCCTTATCCCTTTGGGTGTCTCCTCCGAATTCTGAATGATTAATCCCATGTCTATCATTTGTTTCAAAACTCATTTCAATGGGGTTTTTACTTCTGCAATATTCTTCTTGATTCTCTTCCCCGTATTCTCGATTATCACGTTTACTCTCTTATCAGCATGGTTGGGTAACAGATTTTCTACACCAGACGGATTGTCAAATTTCACAATGCCCATTCGGATGAGCCTTTCAATTAATTTTTTGAAAGTGGTGCAGTTTTCTATCGAGTGTTTAGTGATTCTTGCGTGGTACTCGCATTGGGCATTCGCGTCGTACCATTTGGGAAACATAGGCTGCATAGGTTTTGAGTAGAACGGAGATACCAAATGGGCATCAAATAAATTTTGGTATAACTCCCTATACATCATGGGGATGGGAGTGAACAGGCTTTCATGAAGCAATATACGGCTCTCGGCTGGCCCATAGTGATTGGCTTGGGATACCCTTTACTAAACATGTTCATGTTATCCACTTCATTTTCATTTTTCTTCAGGGTTGACCTTTTGGTACTTTCCCTTGTGTCTATCTTCCCACTCCTTAAGGTGTTTTCAATCATTTCACTGGACATTACTATATCTGATAAGCTCATGGTAGCGCTTCCCAATATATGGTTAATGAACGGGGCTTTCAGAGTATTGATGAAAAGCATCGTCGTTTCTTTTTCCAGAAGAGGTGGCTGGACTTACGTTGCCACCTCTCTCCATCTTTGGGCATATTGCCTGAAACTCTCACTTTGCTTTTTATCCATATTCTGCAGTGTAATTCTGTCAGGTGTCATGTCTGTTACATGGCTATATTGCTTCATGAAAGCCTGTGCCAAGTCCTTCCACGAGTGGATTTTGGCACGACTCAGTTGGTTGTACCATTTAGCTACAGACCCGATCAGAATGTCTTGGAAGCAGTGGATCAATGGTTGATCATTATTAACATATCCTGTCATCTTTCGACAGAACATGGTGATGTGAGCTTCAGGACAACTAGTTCCGTTGTACTTTTCGAATTCTGGCATTTTGAACTTGTAGGGAAGCACTAGATCTGGGACCAAACTCAGATCCTTAGCATCGATTCCATGCTGACTATCAGCGTTTTCCATTGCCCTGAATTTTTCCTCCAGCCATTCACATCGGTCCTCTAACTGCTTTGGCAATTCTGTTCTTGTCATTTCCTTTTCTGCCATTTCATCAAGGTCAGTGACAACAGGATTAGCTGGGTTATCCCCTGGGTTAGAACTTGATTTATCTTGAAAGTTCATCGGTACCGAAACACTGTCTTGAAATTGTTGAGGCCTAATCGTGACGGATGCTCTTCAAGGGTACACCTTAGGTTGTATTGGAGTAAAACCTGGAGGATAGAGAGTGTAACATCCTAAAAAAAAAAAAAAAGAATTGGAGCATGATTAATGGGAGCCATGGCAAAAGCATGAAAATTTCATAAACAAACAAAATTTGAGATAAGCATGGGTTGATTTTTAATTTGTAAAAATCCTTCAAAAGAATGTGCATAGAGGGAGTGGCTATTAAGGTGAAAAGATGACTAATAAAAAGTTACCTTTTGATATAATTAGTGGTAATGTTGACTCACCACTAATTAAATTCCTCATGAATATGCATATTTCTTGTCATGGTGGGGTAAACATATATTTTGTAATAAGGGGTATGAGGTGGATGGCATGAGAGATGAATTAAATTCTTTAAAATTAGGTATATTGGATGAACATTCAGCCCTTCAATTTTGTTTGTAAATGAAGAAGCAAAAACCTCTTAGCCATATCTCTTCTCCTTTTCTTGTGTATTGGACATTTCTTCCTTTGGTTGAATCTGTGCTCTAGTAGTTTGGCTGAATAACACATCCTTGCCAACTAATCTTTAGCCTTAAGTCAAATCAGTGGAAGTCGGATATATCATAGTTAAGTTGCTCTTCTCTATTCGTTGACCTTTGGAAGTAGTGGTGTCGACGATCAAGAAGGTTTAGTCCTTACTGTAATCAGGTGTGTAATCCCTTACTTTCCGAATACATGTTTGAAATGGGGTGTGTAATCTCATACCTCTCTAAATGTTTGCATGAAATGTTCTGTGAATCGGTCGAAAGACTGAAAAGCCGCAAACCAGCATCTATTACTACTCGGGCGTACGTATGCTCGAAGTGGTAACCATATTTTGTAACAAAACAGTTTTGGTTTATAGCAGTGACATGATTTTGAAAAATCACCAAAAATAGTTTAAATTGAATTAGAAAGTGAAGGAGATATGGATTGAAAGATAATTGAGTCTATTTTCTTATAAAAGAAACGGAGAAAGCAAAGGATTAGTATATTTTGAGATTTTTAGATTTTTGTGAGACTGGTTCAGAGTGATTTCGAGATCCCCTGTTCTGACTTGGAAAAATCACTATAAATTGTAGAAAAATAATTACGAGACATGGTTTATATTATTATAATCCTTAGTGAGTCTATTTTTATTTGGATCAAACGAAACCAGTATTTGAGTTCTGTACAATATGATATCTGAGATTTTGTAAAGAGAGCGCAGAACTGTCAAACAGTGAAACAAGAGATAATTTGAAGAATAAACTGTACTAATTGGCTAAGCCAAAAATTCTGGAAAAATTACAGTAAGAATTTTTATGAGTCTAGTTTCAGGGAAAATTTACGGATCTAAATTTCGAGTTTCCCAACTCGAGTTATAGTCAGTTTAGTCAGTACGACGCAGATGGACAGTTTTGATTTTTATGCCCCAAATTAGTAATTAAGCCTAGGTTGCGGAAATTTCCATCATACCCTTAGAGGGTAAATTACCGAATTACCCTTAGTGGGTACGATTACCGAATTATAAAAACGCCCTTATGGGCCAAATTACGAAAATGCCCCTAATGGGCTGAATTATGAAATGTCCCTATGGACCGAATTACGAAAATACCCTTAATGGGCCAATTTGATAAATTGCTATATGCGACAATTTGGTAAATTGCTATATGGGCCAACTTGATAATTTGCTTAATGGGCCAATTTGATAAATTGCTATATGGGCCAATTTGATAATTTACTATATGGGCCAAATGTCTTATTTGATAAATGGGACATATTGATATGTGATAAATGGGCCAAAACTGCTAGATCGTTAAATGAGCTAAATTGCTATTTTGACTAACGGGCCAAATTAATACTTGTGATATGGGCTTTTTGTTGAAATTTACCTTATGAATATATTGTTATGCATATATATATATATATATACATGACTGCATGGGTTGGGATAATTGACGAAGAGAAGAAAGGCCTGTTGCCAAAAAAAAAATCTAGTTCGGTGGCTCTGCCACAAATATTTTAAATGGCTCAATGCCTCTAGTTCGGTGACTCTGTCACAATCTAGTTCGGTGGATCTGCCACAAATATTTTAAATGGCTCAATGCCTCTAGTTCGGTGACTCTGTCACAATCTAGTTCGGTGGCTATGCCACAAATATTTTAAATGGCTTAATGCCTGCAATTGGTGTGTTGGCGGGGTGGGTTGACTTGATCCCCACAGGTGTGATGGCTGGTACGGGTGGTGTGTAGCGGATGGAAATTAGGCTTGGTTGGGAATTGCATATTCCATGCATTCTTATATTTGATTTATATAATGTACATTTGTAAATGGGCTCAAGCCCAAATATATGTTTATATGGTTATGGCCCAGTGGACACGGTAAGTGGGTTACACACTGAGTTCTAAGTAACTCACCCCGTTTTCTTTACCCTTCTCAGGTAATAATAATTAATGGAGGCTTGGGCCGGGGATGACTTCGTGTGGAGGCCATACTACGAATGATGAGTTATAAAAACTCTGAACTTCTTTTAAGTATTTTAATTAAGTACTATTTCAATTACGGTGTAATAAGGCCTCTGGTATTATTTTTATGGATTTTTGTGCGTGGATGGATTTTTATATGTTTTAATTACTTAAATGGGGTTGTTAAATTTTTATAAATGTTTTTCTTAAACTTGCGTATAAAAAAAGATTTTTCTTAAATATCACTTACTCAATAAATTTTGTGAAAACTCTTTTATAAATTTATTTCAACCAATTATTAAAGTTTTAACCAAATATTTCTCTGAAAATGAAATTGTAAACTCTTATGTTTTTAAAAAAAAATCATGGTTTTCAAATAAATCTCGATTTTTGATAAACTCCAACTTCAAAATCGTTTTGCAAAAATTGTTTTCATTAAAAGCATTTATGGCTAGACGTAAGTTTGAATTGTGTGGCATGCCAAGTCTAGTCTTAACGCATAGGCCGGGTTTGGGGTGTTACATTTAATGGTATCAGAGCTCAGTTTTCAAATCTCGGCTGTGGTTTGGGTTCAACAACAAATTTTGTTTAAAAACTGTTTAAATTTCTAGATTTTATGTGTTAAAGGTAGTATGGCACCACGAGCATCCGGCACCAAGTCAAGTAAGTATTTGTATATTAAATATTTATTATGGTGATATGACCATAGGAACACTCTAGAACTTCTAGTTTTAGATGTTGAAAACGGTATAGATTGAGACTATAGGAAGTGATTACGAAAACAACTTTACATCTTATATCTCATAAGTATCGTTATTAAATGCTGAAATAGTATACTGATTCATAAAACTTGTAATCAGATTAAACCGAAATACCCAATATGAGCACTAGAGGACGTGGACGCGGACGTGGTAGACGTGGCCGTGGTAGAGGCCGAGGTGCTAGGGAGGCGTTTGAAGCGTCGGGTCTTATGCCAGAAATGGATGCACCTGTGTCACCTGGGAGTGAGACTGGATCTCATGATTATACGAGAGAGGATAATGCTTTGACTCAAGCAATGTTACAATTCCTAGAAAGGGTCACTAGGGTTAGAACTGGTCTAGTAATTCGTGGATCAATCTCGGAACGACTTAAATCAAGTGGTGCCGAGGTTTTTAGAGGTGTTTCTGGTGTAGCTCCGAATGTTGCGGAATATTGGCTCGAGGCTGTAGAGCGGATCATGGATGATTTGGAGTGCACCACCGAGCAGAAACTAAGAGGCGCTGTGTCCTTGTTGAGGGACGAGGCTTATCAATGGTGGCTCACTGTTCGAGAAGGCACTCAGGCTGAACTTGTTACTTGGGATTTCTTCAAGACTGAATTCCAAGGAAAGTACGTCGGGACAAGTTATGTAGATGCCCGGAGGAAAGAATCCCTAAATTTGGTTCAAGGAAATAAGACGGTGGCAGCCTACGAGGCGAAATTTCTTCGCTTGAGCCATTATGCTCGTACAATAGTGTCGACTGATCATGAGCGCTGTGTACGCTTTGAAGATGGGCTGAATGATGAGTTGCGGGTACTGATAGCCCTACAGCAAGTACGGACTTTTGCCTCACTTGTGGAGAAAGCCAAGATAGCCGAAGAGGCTAAGAAATCAGAACGCCAGAACCGGGAAAGAGTTAGAGGCAAGAGGGATATTAAGTATACGGGCTCTACTAAAAGGTTTCAGAAGAGGCCCCGAAATGATGAGCCAGCTCAAGCTAGAGCACCTGTGACTACTAATCAGAGTCGAGATTGTACTGAATGTGGGAAGCGACATCCCGGGGAATGCTGGAGGAAAACTGGTGCCTGCTATAAATGTGGTTCCAAAGACCATCAGTATAAGAATTGCCCTCGACAAACTGATACGACTCTAGTAGCTCGTAACCCTGATGCTCAGCCAGCTAGAGGCACTCAGCAGCCACCGAGAGGCCGTGGGCTAGGTCGTGGTGGTAATAGTGTTGGACGTGGTCAAGGTGCACCGGGTCGAGAAAATAGCTTTAGAGGTAACGCGGAAGCAAGACAGTCGGGGTTGGTTTATGCGGTTAGGCGTCGGGAAGATGGCGATGCACCTGATGTGATAACTGGTACGTTCTTCATCTTTGATGTACCTGTTACTGCTTTGATAGATATCGGGTTTACCCACTCGTATATTGCTAGTGCCATATCTGGAAACCTGAATATTAGATATGAGATTTTCGATAGAGAGATGACGGTAATTAGTCCTTTAAGACAATCTGTAATCGTGAATAAATTGTATAGAGACGTGCCCTTGGAAATTCAAAGAGAAATATTCTTGGCGGACTTGATGGAATTGCCTTTCGGCGAGTTTGATCTTATTTTGGGCATGGATTGGTTGGTGAAGCATCGGGTGCAATTGGATTGTGCTGAAAAGCGAATGTTAGTAAGGACTGTGAATGATGAGGAGGTAGTAATGATAGGCAAGCGAAAGAACTTTTTGGCAAATGTGGTATCTGCTTTAAAGGCAGAAAAGTTGATGCGAAAAGGGTATGAAGCGTTCCTAGCCTTCATTAATGCTTTGGATGCCAAGGAATTATCAGTAGAAGATGTGAAAACGGTGAAGGAATTTCCAGATGTCTTTCCTGAAGAACTTCCGGGTCTACCCCCAGATCGGGAAGTAGAGTTTGGTATTAAACTTTTGCCCGGAACGGCTCCGGTGTCCACTGCTCCTTATAGAATGGCGCCTAAAGAGTTAGCGGAGCTTAAGGCTCAAATTCAGGAATTGTTGGATCGAGGATTTATTCGACCGAGTGTGTCTCCGTGGGGAGCACCGGTCTTGTTCGTCAAGAAGAAGGATGGGTCGATGCGTATGTGCATTGATTATAGACAGTTAAATAAATTGACGATCAAGAACAGGTATCCATTACCGAGAATTGATGACCTATTTGATCAGTTGAGAGGAGCTTCAATTTTCTCCAAGATTGATTTGAGATCGGGTTATCATCAACTCAAGGTAAAAGAGGCAGACATTCATAAGACGGCATTCCGAACTCGTTATGGACATTATGAGTTTTTAGTGATGCCGTTTGGCTTGACCAATGCACCAGCTGCATTTATGGACATGATGAACCGAGTCTTTCAACCCTATTTAGACCAGTTCGTGGTGGTGTTCATAGATAACATCTTGGTATATTCGAAGAATGAGGAAGAACATGACTCACATTTGCGCATAATATTGCAAATATTGCGAGACAAGCAACTTTATGCCAAATTTAGTAAGTGTGAATTTTGGCTGAAGGAAGTAACTTTCTTGGGTCATGTGGTGTCAGCCGAAGGAATAAGAGTTGATCTTCGGAAGGTAGAGGCTGTGTTAGATTGGAAACCACCGAAGTCAGTGGCTGAGATTCGGAGTTTCTTGGGATTGGCTGGTTACTATAGACGCTTTGTTGAGGGGTTTTCATTGATTGCTGCACCCCTAACTAAGTTGTTGCGAAAAGGAGTACCGTACGTGTGGACTAATAAACAAAAAGAAAGTTTCGAGAAACTGAAGAAGATTTTGACGGAAGCGCCAGTACTGATTCAACCTGAGGCTGGAAAAGAGTTTACCATTTACTGTGATGCGTCACATACGGGTTTAGGATGTGTGTTGATGCAAAGTGGGAAAGTGGTGGCGTATGCTTCTCGTCAGTTGAGGCCGCATGAAGTCAACTATCCTACTCATGACTTGGAGTTGGCTGCGGTGGTGTTTGCTTTAAAGATTTGGAGGCACTATCTCTACGGTGAGAAGTCGATCATTTATACGGACCATAAGAGTCTTAAGTACCTCCTTACCCAAAAGGAGTTGAACTTGAGACAACGGAGATGGGTGGAGTTGTTAAAGGATTATGACTTCTCAATCGAGTACCATCCTGGAAAGGCTAACGTGGTGGCAGACGCGTTGAGTCGTAAGGTAGTATCAGAGTTGAGAGCAATGTTTGCTCATCTCAGTTTGTTTGAGGATGGCAGTCTGCTAGCGGAACTTCAGGTGAAGCCTCTGTGGTTGGAGCAAATCAAGGAAAAGCAGCTATCAGATGAAAAGTTGGGTCCTTTAATGCAGCAAGTTGAAAGTGGTATAATAAGGGATTTTGGATTGAACAAGGATGGCGTGCTATGTTTTCGTGGAAGAGTTTGTATGCCCATGGATTCGGATTTGAGACAAATGATTCTACGGGAGGCGCATAGTAGTCCTTATGCTGTACACCCCGGAGGAAGTAAGATGTATCGGGATCTTCGTGAGCAGTATTGGTGGCCAGGGTTGAAACGGGAGGTTACTGAATTTGTGGGGAAATGCTTGACTTGTCAACAAGTGAAGGCGGAACATCAGTTACCATCGGGATTATTACAACCGATAAAGATTCCTCTATGGAAATGGGAACGGATAACGATGGATTTTGTTAGTGGGTTACCCTTAACACCTGCTAAGAAAGATTCTGTTTGGGTGGTAGTTGATCGATTAACGAAGACTGCTCATTTTCTGCCAGTTCGTACGGATTACTCGCTGCAGAAATTGGCTAAGCTGTATGTATCTGAGATCGTGAGGTTGCATGGGGTACCAGTGTCTATCATATCAGACAGAGATCCCAGGTTTACATCACGGTTTTGGAAAGATTTACATGAGGCTTTGGGAACAAAGTTAAACTTTAGTACGGCTTTTCATCCTCAGTCAGATGGTCAGTCAGAAAGAGTAATTCAGATTTTGGAAGACATGTTACGTGGTTGTGTAATCAACTTCAGAGGTAGTTGGGAGGATTTCCTACCGTTGGCAGAGTTCGCGTATAATAACAGTTACCAATCCAGTATCCAAATGGCGCCTTATGAAGCTTTATATGGTCGTAGGTGTCGTACCCCTACTTGTTGGACTGAATTGGGGGAAAGACTGTTGTTGGGTCCTGAGTTGATATCTGAGACAGAAGAAAAGGTGAAGGTGATTCGAGCGCGGTTAAAGGAAGCTTCAGATCGACAAAAGTCGTATGCGGATCTGAAGCGTAAGGATATTGAGTTTGCGGTGGAAGATCAAGTCTTTCTGAAAGTCTCACCTTGGAAGAAGATTTTCAGATTTGGAAGGAAGGGCAAGTTGAGCCCTAGGTTCATTGGACCGTACCGTGTGTTGAAGCGTGTAGGACCAGTGGCATATCAGCTTGAGTTACCTCCGGAATTGAGACAGATACATAATGTATTCCATGTCTCAATGTTAAGACGTTACCGTTCGGATCCATATCACATAGTGCCGGTGGAAGAAATTGAAGTAAGACCTGATTTATCTTTTGAAGAAGAACCAGTTCAGATCTTGGACCGAGACATTAAAGTATTGAGAAGGAAGATAGTTCCGTTGGTTAAAGTTTTGTGGCAGAATCACGGTTCCGAGGAAGCCACATGGGAGCCAGAGGATGTGATGCGACAGCAATACCCTCACCTCTTTTGATCAGATAAATTTCGAGGACGAAATTTTCTTTAAGGGGGGTAGAACTGTAACATCCTAAAAAAAAAAGAATTGGAGCATGATTAATGGGAGCCATGGCAAAAGCATGAAAATTTCATAAACAAACAAAATTTGAGATAAGCATGGGTTGATTTTTAATTTGTAAAAATCCTTCAAAAGAATGTGCTTAGAGGGAGTGGCTATTAAGGTGAAAAGATGACTAATAAAAAGTTACCTTTTGATATAATTAGTGGTAATGCTGACTCACCACTAATTAAATTCCTCATGAATATGTATATTTCTTGTCATGGTGGGGTAAACATATATTTTGTGATAAGGGGTATGAGGTGGATGGCATTAGAGATGAATTAAATTCTTTAAAATTAGGTATATTGGATGAACATTCAGCCCTTCAATTTTATTTGTAAATGAAGAAGCAAAAACCTCTTAGCCATATCTCTTCTCCTTTCTTGTGTATTGGACATTTCTTCCTTTGGTTGAATCTGTGCTCTAGTAGTTTGGCTGAATAACACATCCTTGCCAACTAATCTTTAGCCTTAAGTCAAATCGGTGGAAGTCGGATATATCATAGTTAAGTTGCTCTTCTCTATTCGTTGACCTTTGGAAGTAGTGGTGTCGACGATCAAGAAGGTTTAGTCCTTACTGTAATCAGGTGTGTAATCCCTTACTTTCCGAATACATGTTTGAAATGGGGTGTGTAATCTCATACCTCTCTAAATGTTTGCATGAAATGTTCTGTGAATCGATCGAAAGACTGAAAAGCCGCAAACCAGCATCTATTACTACTCGGGCGTACGTATGCTCGAAGTGGTAACCATATTTTGTAACAAAACAGTTTTGGTTTATAGCAGTGACGTGATTTTGAAAAATCACCAAAAATAGTGTAAATTGAATTAGAAAGTGAAGGAGATATGGATTGAAAGATAATTGAGTCTATTTTCTTATAAAAGAAACGGAGCAAGCAAAGGATTAGTATATTTTGAGATTTTTAGAATTTTGCGAGACTGGTTTAGAGTGATTTCGAGATCCCCTGTTCTGACTTGGAAAAATCACTATAAATTGTAGAAAAATAATTACGAGACATGGTTTATATTATTATAATGTGAGCCTATTTTTATTTGGATCAAACGAAACCAGTATTTGAGTTCTGTAGAATAAGATATCTGAGATTTTGTGAAGAGAGCGCAGAACTGTCAAACAGTGAAACAAGAGATACTTTGAAGATAAACTGTACTAATTGGCTAAGCCAAAAATTCTGGAAAAATTAAAGTAAGAAGTTTTATGAGTCTAGTTTCAGAGAAAATTTACGGATCTAAATTTCGAGTTTCCCAACTCGAGTTATAGTCAGTTTAGTCAGTACGATGTAGATGGACAGTTTTGATTTTTATGCCCCAAATTAGTAATTAAGCCTAGGTTGCAAAAATTTCCATCATACCCTTAGAGGGTAAATTACCGAATTACCCTTAGTGGGTACGATTACCGAATTATAAAAACGCGCTTATGGGCCGAATTACGAAAATGCCCCTAATGGGCTGAATTATGAAATGTCCCTATGGACCGAATTACGAAAATACCCTTAATGGGCCAATTTGATAAATTGCTATATGCGACAATTTGGTAAATTGCTATATGGGCCAACTTGATAATTTGCTTAATGGGCCAATTTGATAAATTGCTATATGGGCCAATTTGATAATTTGCTATATGGGCCAAATGTCTTATTTGATAAATGGGACATATTGATATGTGATAAATGGGCCAAAACTGCTAGATCGTTAAATGAGCTAAATTGCTATTTTGACTAACGGGCCAAATTAATACTTGTGATATGGGCTTTTTGTTGAAATTTACCTTATGAATATATTGTTATGCATTATATATATATATATATATATATACATGACTGCATGGGTTGGGATAATTGACGAAGAGAAGAAAGGCCTGTTGCCAAAAAAAAAAATCTAGTTCGGTGGCTCTACCACAAATATTTTAAATGGCTCAATGCCTCTAGTTCGGTGACTCTGTCACAATCTAGTTCGGTGGACCTACCACAAATATTTTAAATGGCTCAATGCCTCTAGTTCGGTGACTCTGTCACAATCTAGTTCGGTGGCTATGCCACAAATATTTTAAATGGCTTAATGCCTGCAATTGGTGTGTTGGCGGGGTGGGTTGACTTGATCCCCACATGTGTGATGGCTGGTACGGGTGGTGTGTAGCGGATGGAAATTAGGCTTGGTTGGGAATTGCATATTCCATGCATTCTTATATTTGATTTATATAATGTACATCTGTAAATGGGCTCAAGCCCAAATATATGTTTATATGGTTATGGCCCAGTGGACACGGTAAGTGGGTTACACACTGAGTTCTAAGTAACTCACCCCGTTTTCTTTACCCTTCTCAGGTAATAATAATTAATGGAGGCTTGGGCCGGGGATGACTTCGTGTGGAGGCCATACTACGAATGATGAGTTATAAAAACTCTGAACTTCTTTTAAGTATTTTTAATTAAGTACTATTTCAATTAAGGTGTAATAAGGCCTCTGGTATTATTTTTATGGATTTTTGTGCGTGGATGGATTTTTATATGTTTTAATTACTTAAATGGGGTTGTTAAATTTTTATAAATGTTTTTCTTAAACTTGCGTATAAAAAAAAGATTTTTCTTAAATATCACTTACTCAATAAATTTTGTGAAAACTCTTTTATAAATTTATTTCAACCAATTATTAAAGTTTTAACCAAATATTTCTCTGAAAATGAAATTGTAAACTCTTATGTTTTTAAAAAAAATCATGGTTTTCAAATAAATCTCGATTTTTGATAAACTCCAACTTCAAAATCGTTTTGCAAAAATTGTTTTCATTAAAAGCATTTATGGCTAGACGTAAGTTTGAATTGTGTGGCATGCCAAGTCTAGTCTTAACGCATAGGCCGGGTTTGGGGTGTTACAGAGAGGTTCCTCATTATCTTCTCCAGCATTAACCATGGGGCTCTTTCCTTTATCTATTCCTCCAGTCAGCAGCTGGGTCAACTGAGTCATCATATTTCTTTGGGACTCCAACATTCGGTCCATCATGTCTTGCTGGATTTTAGACAATTGCTCTTGCATTTGCAATTGTAGTTGATCTTGCATCTCCTTTTGGAGTTGTTCAAGTCTTTCCAATCTTTGATCCATGTCTTTTGTCTTTCCAATTAGGGTCTTTCCATGAAATTTAATGCACATAATGTAATGAAATGCGAATGCATGAAATGAATGCAAAAAGGCATCGATTCTGATTCAATTTTATTTAGAAAACTTTACTAGAAAACAAAATTCTTTACATAAAACGGATTACAAATATGTCTTTGCCCTAATGCTCAAAGTTTTAACTTTCCTAAGCAACGAAGCTAACTCTTGACCCCGATCTGATTCTAGCTCATACTTCAGGCTTAGCATGTCGGCCTGAATTGCCAAAGTCTGTAAATGATCGGCTACCTCCCAAATCTGAGCCACGGCCTCGCCCATAACGTAATCTTTGTTCCTAACTTGATTCTGAGAATGGTGAAGCTGTTCCTTCCAATGTTCCTCACTTACCTCAAGAAGTTCTACCCGGAGCTCATAGTTTTGTAATGCAGACACTAGTTCTTCTATCTTTCCTTTCATTTCTTCAATCTTGTTCGAGCTTGCCCTTAATTCAACCGCAGAATTACGATTTCTATACTAATGAAGTGATTTTTCAAGTTCTGCCACTCTAGCCTTTAATTCTCTTTTGTCATTTTGGGTTTCTAACAAACTCCTTTCTAGGGCCTCTTTCTATGCCTGAGCCTCTTGGAATCTTCTCTCCCACCAATCAGCTTTGATTTTTTCTTCTTGGATCTCTTGTCACCATTGCTCCGACGTTTTTCCCAATCCGATGGTTCTCATCGATAGACGCAATTTCTTGTAATCCGTCTTCAAACTATCCAAGTCTTCCTCGGCTTTATTCTTTCCTTTCCTTAATTTCTCGGCCTCTAGCTTTTGAACATCAGCATCTAACCTTAAATGCATCTTTTCTTCCTCCAATTGTTCTATCTTCTTTTCAAGTTCCAAATTCCTCCTCTCAAAGTCTTGCTTTATGATTTCTAGTTTTGACGAGATCACTTGTAAGTACTCTTCGATCGGTCGAACGCATTCTAAATTCGGCTCGAGGATATTATAATTAATTCTTTTACTCCACCATCCACTGTACTCGAAAGTCGTCATTGAACCTACAGCCAGTCTTTTCATTCAACGAGTCTGATTCCAAGCGTTAGAAATCTCCTTTACCCTTTTCTTGTAGTTATCTCTCCTGTACGAAAACTCACATTGAGCTAGCCTATGCGTTGTAACAGCCCGATTTTGGGGCTTGTCAGAATAGTGGTTTCGAGACCACAAAACTGAGGTCAAAGAAAATTATTTTGACGTTGCCTTATGTGTTATAGCATAATTATATGGATGCATGAAATTTTAGGTGCTTTAATTTGAGCAATAACATGCTTAATTTTGAGAAAGGACTAAACCGCATAAAGTGCGAAAGTTCTATTTTATAAGGTATGAGGTACCTAATAGCTATAGAATGTAATTTGGAGGTTTTTAATGTGTAATTAGGCCATTTATCTAGTGATGGCCGGTGATATAGGAGCTAGGGAGACAAGATTTTAATGTTGGTCAAATTTGGTGGATATTAGGTGGTAAAAATGAATAAAATAAGATGAATAAAGATGTTATCATCTTTTCACTATTCCTCCACCTTCATCCATCAAAAATTGAAAAAAATAGGGGTTTTGAAGCTCAAAACTTTCGGCCAACATTTTCCCTAGCAAGTAAGTGATTTTGAGGTTTTTCTTAATGGTTTTTGTACTTTTGGAGTCCCCAAAGCTTAAGCTAGGTAATGAGGGGACTAATTTGTAATATGGTTGGAAGTCTACGGACTTGCCATGAGAGAGTATATATGATTATCTGAGATTTTATGGAAGAAAATGAATGTTAGGAAGATAAGAAACAACTTTTGTGAAAGGTGTTAGCATGAAAACACCTAAATAGGACTTAAATGCAAATAGTGAATTTATGTCATAAATGCATGAAATGGTTGGAATGGTGAGTAGTTCTAAGAGAAATAAATGTTCAGCTAGGCTTTTTTATTGAGAAAATGTGTTGAAAAATGATTTACGAGCCTAAGGGCAAAATCATAATTTTGCCATAGTACAAGGGCAAAATGGTCATTTTTGCCCAAGTGTAGATTTTGATGCATTATGATCATAAAATGATCTAAATGAATGAATTTCATTGTTATAGATCAAGAAGAAAACGAAATCAATCTTGACCGTGGAAAGGGCAAGGTGACGGATTAAACCGTTAGTTGACGCATTTTGCACCGAGGTAAGTTTATGTGTAAACAATGCATTTTATATATCTATATATATGCATTGTTATTGCTAACTGGTGTATAGCACAATTGAGAACATGTATGATTCAAGCGAATTTTATGTGGTAGTTATTGAATAACTCTAGCATGAATGAATGGAATGGATATATAAGTGTGTTATATCAATACTTGATGGTGGGCTAAGTGCGATACCACCTTAATACTTAAATTACGATGGGCTATGTGCGATACCATCGTCTATTTATCATTTGGTGGGCTATGTGCGATACCACTGTATCTAACCCCTGGGTGGGCTATGTGCGATACCACCCCAAATAAATCTGATGGTGGGCTAAGTGCGGAACCACCGAGTAATTTGATTATAATTAGTTGATCATGAGATTGTAATGTGTTGTATTATATGATGTTGTGGCGTTAAGTGCAGAAAAGCCTACCGATGAATGTATGTATTAAGCTTGTGATATGGTTGGAATGTGGAATTGATTGGAATAAGTAAGCATGATTATGAATGTGGAGTGTTTCTTGCTCAGTATATGATGCTATATAGTTGTTTAACACATACTATAATGTTATATTGTTTACATGTAAACTTACTAAGCTTAAAACTTACTCCCCTTTTCTTTTCCCTTGTTATATAGAGTTTAAGAGCTGAGCCGAGATACGTGGATAACTAGAAGATCACCCACACTATCAGCTCACTTCAGTATATCTAGACTTAGTGATTTTGTATATGGCATGTATAGGGGCTAGCCTAGTTAGATTATTTTGTTATTTTGGCCAAATGTGTTGGCCCCCTTATTAAGATATTCATTTTGTATAATGCCATGGTTGATGTCTCACTTTATCATTTATGAAAATATGAAGTTATTCATGGAAGTTCATATCACAATTATGAGTTGTTTATTAGTATGTTGAATGGTTTCATGTGGTTTGAGCTAGAGGGGTGCAAAGGGCTTGGTAGATAGCTTGCTAATTGTGCACATGGGCAGACACACGGGCGTGTGTCTAGACCGTGTGGGAGGCACGGCTAGCACATGGGCCTATACCCAGGCCGTGTGAAGTCTGCACCTTGCACTTGGAATTTCAGTCGCCACACAGCTGGAGCATACAGACGTGTGTATAGGCCGTGTGGATAAGACAAAATGCCAAGGTTTGGCACACGGGCCAGGACCACGGGCGTGTCGAGGCCGTGCAAAATTAGTCAATGTCGACCACGGGCGTCGAACACTGGCGTGTGAGATGATACACGGGCATGTCATCTCCCCCATGGGCGTGTGGCCCCTGTTTAGGTAAAAGTTTTCTTAAGTGCGTAAAAGTTTCCAAATTATGTTCGAAACCTTTTAAAAGCATGCTTAGGGCCTCGTAGGTCCATTAAGGATGGTAGACATATGAATGGAAAAGTTTTAATTTGAAATGAGTTTGATATCCTAAAGTTGTATGATAGTGCATGTTAAGTACAGTAACGCCTCATACCCGATTCCGGTGTAGAATACGAGCAAAGGGTGTTACATGCGTTGCCGATATGAACTGTCTTGATCTGTATTACCTCAATACGAGCAAATGAGCATACCCAACGGCTCCCCAAATCCCAAGCAAAGGGACCCAATCAAAACTCCCATATTGGTACAGAATTTTGTCGAGAATCAACCAAGGAGCTCTCCACTCGATGTCTTCTTCCTTGAGATTTTGGAGGAGTGCTATCCAATTTTCCTCTGATATGTTATCCCTTCTTGGGGTGGCCACTGTATCCTTTAATGGGGAGTAATTCTCGGAGAAAAACCGATAAGAAACATTATCCACCTTCCACAACAATTGTGCGCACCCTATAAATCTGCCCTCCTACATGTGTTCAAATATCTAAATGTCTCGGCCAAGATTGTAGGAATAAGTGTGACCCCTTTATCAAGTCGATCAAAGAGATTCGAGACAGCCTCATCTACATACCCTAATGCCCTAAGGAAGATCATTAGTTTGTAGATACTCAAAGTAAACACCTCGACTCTCTTTTTCGTATCAGGATGAGCTAAAATCAAATCTTTCAAATTTTTCCATGGGATGCACTTACACTCACCTTTCTGCTTGATCCTAGTTGTAATCCATTGTTTGCTCATTCCTATAATGTTCATCAATTTCTTCCAAAAGGTCGGGACATAAGTGGCTCTGGAATAAGCTTTATCGACTTAAACCTTTGGACAACGCAGTAGGGCTGTATATTCTTCCACAGTGGGCACTAAATCAACCCTCCCAAAGGTAAAGCAACTATATGTAGGGTTTCAATACTAAGCGAGGGCCCGGAACAAATGCTTGTCTACCTTGATGTCGAGTAGATACGACAAATCCCCATAATTATAGTAGAACAACTGTTTGGTCTCATCATTCCACTGATCCTATATATATTTTAATTTTTGAAGGTTATTTTACGTCACGCTGATACGGGTGTAGTCCCAAAATTCTGACGTGTACCCCTCGGCTAGACTATCCCCTTTCTCTAATTGTGTTTTCTCTGACCACATATGGACAGCAGCATTATCTTCCACTTTATCAAGAAATTCATTCCCCATGACAAGCTCTTTAATTTAGTAATCGAACTCGAATCGACACTCTTTCGAATATGAAATGACATGTAAACATAGCAAAAGCACAATAAGTCAGTACAACATACAAAAACAAAACTCAAAGTAAATAAAAGAGAATCAAGCACCTATCTGGGTAACCGCTAGGGTTTCTCGCAGTACTATCTAGGGTGGGCTCCTAGGGTCTTCTAAATGCGGTTTGGTTCTAAAGTTGAGGTACCCAAACCAATAGATTCCTCGATCCTTACACATTATAGGCTCATACGGACCGAGTTCAGTTTAGGGGAATACATTTCCCTATGGATGCACAGAGATGAAAATCTCACGAAGACATAGGTACGGATGTATCCCGAAAGTGATCGGTTATCCTGCACGGAGGTGAAAACCTCACGAAGGAGTAGCTTCTCACTCCCACTTAAAAGAGGTAAGACCAAACGATCATTAGGCAATATGATGCGAAAATATTCTACGAGACTCAAACCACAGCAATCATATGAAATAACATAAAAAAATGCAATAAAAGGACCGTAATTTTTCAAATCAGATTTTTAATTTTCGACAACAAGACAAGAAATAATCAATTTTACGACTTGACTCTCTTATAATATCCCCAGCGGAGTCGCCAAGCTAACGAAACCATTTTTTTTGAAAAAATAGGGTCGAATTTAAAAATGAAAATAGAGTCGCCACAAATCTTTTTTGAGGTGTGATCGAATCACCTTGAGATTGATAATTAAAATATTTTGATTTATTAAAACAATGATTTTGGCCTACAAAATTCGAGAAAACGGGTTCGAGAGTTGGTTATGCACGAGGAAGGATTAGCACCCTCACAACGCCCAAAATTGGTACCTAATTGATTAATTAACGTCTTAATGTCGAAAATTTGAAAAAAATTTAAAATACGATCATCTTTAAAAGAAAACTTGAATAAATTAAATCGGATACTAAGACCCTCCTATTTTGAAGAAGTAAAATGTCACGTCCAGTGAGTTAGGATTCGACATTTCAAATCCTAGAAACTAAGCTTGTCTTTTGACTTTTAAAACTCATGCATTTAAGTTTAAAAAGGATATTCGGTTATATGGGTTAAATGAAAAATCAGAACCCAATAAGTTAGGGCACAATTTCTCAAAATTCCAAATACAGAATATTGCTTTTATTTTTAGAAATCCTTACCTTGAGATAACGAATTGTCACATCCAGTGAGTTAGGACACAACATATTTGAATTCCCGAGAATAAGTTCTTATTTAACTTATACACTTTGATTTTTTTAAAAAAATATAATCGGTTCTTTAGGCTTGACGAGAAAAATCGAAACCCAGTAAGTTAGGGTATGATTTCTCGAATCTCGAATTACAACAAATTGCTTAATAAAAAAAATTTGTATCGGATAAAGATTAATGGAACACGATTTTATAGTAAAATTGTAACATCCCGAATTAGGGCCTAGTCAGAACAGTGGTTTCGGGACCACAAATCTGACATAAGAAAATTTATTTTTATTATATTTTTATGGTCTACAATTTCACAGAAAGATTTCGTGAAAATTTCGTTCGAAAATTTTGACGTTTGGCCACTCAATTTAGTCAAAAGGACTAAATTGTAAAAAGTGCAAAACTTGAGTTCTAGAAGTTAGAGGTGTCAAATTGCTATGAAATTTTAAAGTAGAGGTTCTTAAATGGTAATTAGCCCATTGGTTAAATTGTTGGACAAAAATGGATATGGTATATGTTAGATAAGATTTTTTTTTTGGAAGGGCATTTTGGTCCTTTTGTAAATTAAATGAATTAAAAACAAAATTTAAAATGCCAAATTTGTCCATCTTCTTCATATGGACGAAATTTACCAAGGGAAGACATGGCTAGGGTTTTCTTAACTTTCCAAGCTCATGGTAAGTCCGTTCTAGCCCCGTTTTTCAAGTTATTTACGGTTTTGGAGCCCCGGTAGCTCGATTTAGCTTATGCTACCAACAATTCATGCTAGGGTTCATCTTTGGAAAATTACCCATAGGTGAAAAGTGTGTATTTTGATGCTTTATGGTAGAATATGAAGCTTGAAATTATGTTAAACAACTTTTACTAAGCGATTTTAAGTGAAAACGAGTAAAACGACATAATCGATAAAAATACCTAATGTCCATAAGTGTATGTTAGAGTAAGAATTTGATGTTTCCATATAAGGAAAAAATGATCAGCATGTTATAAAACATAAGAATAAGGGCTGAAGTTTAATTTTCGAGTATTGGAGAAAAAGTGTAAATATGTAAAAGTTTAGGGGTAAAATTGTAATTTTATAAAAGTTTGAGTTAGGGAGTGTTTTGAGTAGTACATTAATTAAATAAGTGAAATGTGATGTTTTAGACCCTGAAAAACGAGATTTGAACCTAGAACGGGAGGAAAATTGAAAATCGAGAAAGTTAGTAAATTGCCGTTTCTGGATCCGAGGTAAGTTGGTGTGTAAATAATAATGCAATAATGTCGTAATGTATGTTTGAAACCTAAATTGTGGTATTAAATTGATTTTGCTGAATTACATGTTTTGTATATTATGTTGGTAAATTGATTTAACAATAATGTTTGTGATAAAAAGTGACATAGGTGACATGGAAAATGGGTCGAAATGTTGTGCTTAAAGGTGTTTTCTATGACTATGGTTATTATGTGAAATGGAAAGTTGATATGTAAATAATGCATTTATTTTACTTGTTCAATAATTATTTTGCTAGATATTATGGAAATCATTGGGTGATAACTATAATATGAAAATGTATGGAATGTGAAATTCTCGATTGAACCTTCGGAAAACCAAGAGATACGGACAATATGTAGCTAGGTCACACGAGTGATAAGGGACCTTCACCGTGTGCACAAGAAAGCTACGAGATGGCAAATTTTGATATGTAGCTAGGCCACATGGATGATAAGGGACTTTCACCATGTGTGCAAGAAAGCTACGGGATAATAATTTCATATGTAACTAGGTCACATGTGTAATTCTGTGTGTATACCATGTGTACAAGAAAGTTACGGGTTATGAGTAGCTAGGTCACATGAGTGGTTCCTAGTGTTGGACACCATGTAGACAAGAAAGCTACGAGATGGAATGGCTAGGTCACATGGGTGATAAGAGACCTTCACCATGTGTACAAGAAAGCCGAGTTATGTGTAGGTGGAGCTATGTGCTGAGACCACCGAGTATCGGGTGTTTTTCGAAGGGGTTCAACGAGATAAATTACTAATGGTGATTGGTGCAATCATGTTATGAATAAGCGCAAGAGTGAATGTGATCAATTGAGAAATGTGGCAAATGTACGTGTGAGCAAGGGTGCATGTGACTATGTGTATATGTGCATAATGTGTTTGATATGTGATACGTGATTAAAATTGTGGTAAGGCTGATATGGTGTGAGCGCCATTATGAGTACTCGTAAATATTGGTGATGATTATTCATTTGTATGGCTAGTATTGAACATGCTTGGTGTTATGTGTGCATATATGGAAGTAATATAAAGAAAACATGGGAGAGTACAATTTTCAGTAAAATAGATTGAAACAACAGCAGTTATGTGATTTTGAAAACTCACCATAAATAGTAGAAATTGAATTATATGTTGTATGAGATATTGATTTAAAGCTTATTTAGTCTATTTTCATATAAAAGAAACATAAAAAGCAAAGGATTTTTATATTTTGAGATACTTAGATTTTTGTGAGGCTGGTTCAGAGTGATTTCGAGATCCCCTATTCTGACTTGGAAAAACCATTGAAAATTGTAAAAAAATACTTTTTGGACATAATTTATATGGTTAGATTCCTTATTGAGTCTATTTTTATAATAAACAAACTAGAACATGATTTGAATTCTGTACGAAAAGATAATTAATTTTAGCGAAGAATGGTCGGAACTGTTGGACAGCAGAATAGGGGAGACTTTGAAGAATAAACTGTACTAATTGGCTAAACCAAAAATTCTTAAAATTTTATGGTAATAGGATATTTGCGTGTAGTTTCAGGAAAAATTATTGGATCTTAATTTGGAATTCTGCAGCTCAAGATATAAATAATTTAGTGATTGTGACTCGAGTAGACAGCTTGAGATGAACATGAATAAAAAGTGGAACTATGTGCAATTATGATTGTATTATCTTAAGAACATATTGTGAAGATTTATAAAAGCATGTTAATAAATCACTTATTATTTACATACTTACTTACTAAGCTTTGTAGCTTACTTCCTTTCATTTCCCATATCTTATAGGGTTTTATGCTAACTCGAGTTGGAGATCGCCGGAGATGTAATCACACTATCAAGCTATCATCGTGGGGTAAAAGTGAGTACAAACCTCTTAAGTTTATGGCATGTATAGAGGACTTAGTCATTTGTATATGTTATAATTGGTTTGGCTTAAAATGTTGGCCTTTAATATTTAGCAGTTCATTTTGTATAATTTGGATGAAATTTTATGACTCAGTTTAATACGTTTACAAGTGTATGTGTTTTGGTAATGCCTCGTACCCTATTTCGGCGTTGAATACGGGTAAGGGATGTTACTTGCATAAAAAGAATTACGGTACTAATATGTCTAATAGCCAATTTTGGCCCAAATTAAAAACCCAAAATAATCCAAAAACCCAAAGATCCATAATGTCCATTTACAAAATTAAGCCAGCCCAGACCCCAAACTAATATCAGACCCAAAATTAAACTTAGCCCAACAAACAGACCCAAAACATTCAAATGTTTTGCAATTTTAGGGTTTTTGAAACCCTAAAATAGCCTAGCCGCCTTTGCTATTGGCCACCGCCCACCATGCCTCTGCCCGCTACTCGTCGCCTCTCCGCACGCGCCTCTGACACCTACAAGGAAAAGAGAAGCACGCAACAACCAAGAACATAGAGCAAAACGACAAAAGATAACAGAAGACAAAATAAAAGAAAACAAAAATCAAATCTGTAAAATCGGTTATAAAAACCAAAGCAAAACGATTGTAATGGTCTTCTTCTTTTTCTCTTTTACGAACTATCAGAAATCAAAAAACAAAAAAAAACGTTATAAGGTTGTTTTTTTTAATCTCTCAGCTTTTATTTTCTTTCATTTAACACTGTTTCTTTTACTTTTTTTAGTTTTACTTACTGTTTTTTGTGAAACCTAATACAAATACTAAAAAGAAAATAAGAAAAAACGAAGGGACCTTACCTTGTGCACTCCGTCAGCCGCTGGACCTGGTGGCGCTGCCCGAACGGAGGTGCCCTAGCAGAAGAAGAAAGAAATGGGGAAGGGGCGTACTCTGTTTTTTTTTAGAAAGGGAACTGAATGGCAAAAAAAAAATAAAAGAAGGGTTTTATAACAGATGAAACGGCGCCGTTTGGCTTTAAGGATAGCTGTGCATATCCCTTCAAAGGGAGGATATTTGCGCGATGGCCCCCTCTCCTTTTTCTGCGCCTCTGATTTCAGCCCAGTTAGCATTTTTTTTCCTTTTTTAAATTTTACCCCACTATTTCTATTGCGATTTAATTTAGTCCTGCCGAAACGCTGCGCATCAGGGTGGGTTATTTACCATTTGGTCCTCACAAGCTTACGCGCGTAGCGTTGTGGTCCCTGCTCGCCCTTTTTTTTATTTATTACGATTTTGGTCCTCATTAATTTATTTTGATTTCAATCTAGTTTTCAACTTGTTTTAAAGAGTTTATTTATTTATTTTTCTTCAAAATTTCATTATTATTATTATTATTTATTTTAAGTTTTTCTATTATTTTTTTAAACTTTATGAATACTGTTTATTTTAAATTTTGACATTATTTTAAATTGTTTCATATATAATTTACCTTATTTTTTTATGTATTCTTTATCTTAAATCATTTTGCTAATTATTTTAAATTGATTTATGTATTATTTCTCTTTAAATTGTTTAATTCATTGGTCTTTGTTTATTAATGCTATTACTTAGATGGTGTATATTGTTTAGTTATTGCTTTTGCATGTGCCATAATTTATTTATTTGTATTATCATATTATTATAGTTTATTATATAATTTCGTATTCATGTATTATTGTTCCATTATTATTATTATTATTATTCATGCATGTTAATATTTTAGATTAACGATTCCAATGTCATGTATTATGTGTATTATGTTATCGTTACGCCAAATTCGTGTCACATTACCATTACTCGTCGAGCATAACCCCCATTGACGCTTTAAATAATGTTTCTTTAAAATATAATCTACCGAACGTGTATCATTTTTAAATTTTTTTAAAATTTCATCCAAAAACAAAAGTTTTCAAAATAAGGCAATATTCTATGTTTGGAAACCCGAGAGATCGTGCCCTACATGCTGGGTTTCAGTTTTTTGCTTGGCCAAATAATCGAATATCCTTTTGATATTTTTAATGCATGAGTCTCGGGATTATGAGATGATCTTGGATTCGAGGATTTAAATTATCGTGTCCTAACGTACTGGATGTGATATTTTGTTCC
Source organism: Gossypium australe (assembly GCA_005393395.2). Classification (NCBI taxonomy): domain Eukaryota; kingdom Viridiplantae; phylum Streptophyta; class Magnoliopsida; order Malvales; family Malvaceae; genus Gossypium; species Gossypium australe. Next base: position 123,417,090 of record CM016626.1, read on the forward strand.
TTCGGAGCGAGAAAATCTTGATATTCAATTCGAGAAAATTCAAATATTTCCAAAAGAGATCGAATTTTTAAATTCTTTTTAAAATTTTCAACTTTCAACATTGAGACATTAATTAATCAATTTGGTACCAAATTTGGGCGTGACGAGGGTGCTAACTCTTCCTCGCACGTAACCGACTCCTGAACCCGCTTTCTTAAATTTTGTAGACCAAAAACACTGTTTTAGTAAACCAAAATGTTTTATTAAAACAAAGGTGATCCGATCACACCAAATAAAGATCGGTGGTGACTCCCGTTTTATTTTCGTTTTCAAAATCAAGTCGATTCCCTTTTTCAAAAAAATGATTAGGATAGCTTGGCTACTCTGCTGGGGAGAAAATAAGAGAGTCAAGCCACGAGTTGATTACTTTTTGACTCTTTGTCGAAATTTGAAAACTCGGTTTAAATATACGATCCTTTTGTTGCATTTCATCCGTCTTTGTTACGATCTTCATCATTGTGGTTTATAATTTTCGTGTTGGTTTAAGTTTTGGTATCTTCTGTACATTGCATCGCATGATCGGTCGATCTTACCCTTTTAAGTGGGAGTGGGAAACTACTCCTTTGTGAGGTCTTCACCTCCGTGTAGGATAGTGGATCGCTTTCGGGATACATCCGTACCTATGTCTTCGTGAGATTTTCATCTCCGTGCAGCCATAGGGAAATGTATTCCCCCGAACCGAACTCGGTCCATATGAGCCTATAATGGGCGAGGATCAAGGAATCTTCTGGTTCGGGTACCTCTCTTTAGAACCAAACCACATATAATGAACCCTAGGAGCCCACCCAGGTAGAACTACTCTGAACCCCTAGTGGTCACCCGGATAGGTACTCTATTTTGTTTATTTCTTCTGTGCTAACCTATTTTGTTTTGTTTATGATTGCATTGTATTGCATCATACCGCATCATCTTAGAAATGAGGTGTTGATTCATATTCGATTGCTAAATAGAAGAGTTTGTCATAAGGAAATGGGTTACTTGATAAAGTGGGTTATAATACGGTCGTCCAAATATAGTCTAAGTAAACAACGAGAGAAGGTTGATAGTCCGCAAAAGAATACAAGACTCTACCCGAGGATTCAAGTCTCAATTTTCTTAAAGAAGCTTATGAACACCACGGGGAATAGATGAGTGAAGAGTCGCGGCCTAGATCAAACGACGACAAGTAGCTAGAAGAGGCATCTATCAAGAAAGTTCACGAGACGCGACCATAACATCTGGATAAGAAGAAAAAGATTGGTGTCTTCACCTGGACTATAAGGACAAAACCGTATATGCAATCCGTTTTATGTAAAGAAATTTATTTTCTAGAAAAGTTCTTCTAATGGAATTGAATTCATAATCAACGCCCCTCTTTCTTTTTGCATTCATTCCATGCATTTGCATTGCATTTTATGCATTTGCATTACATCACATCATATACATTTAAGCCCATAGAGAAAGCCTAATTAGTTGAAATCAATACAGAGAAAGAGAGGGAGAGAAGAGGAAAATCTGGAAACAGAGCACCATTACGGTACACGTGCCAAGACAAAGAAAATGGATCAAAGATTTGAACAATTCCAGAAAGACATGCAATACCAGATGCAAGAGCAAGTGGCAAAGCTCCAGCAGGAAATAAGAGACCAAATGTTGGAAGCTCAAAGGAGCATGATGGCTCAAATGGCCCAAATGCTAAACGGGGCAATGGACAAGGGAAAAAGTCCCATGGCTATTATAGGAGAGGATAGAGAAGGCATTCCTCCGGGTTTTACCCCACCACATGCACAAACACAACACGAGGAGTATCCCCAAAGGCCGTCTGTCATGGTTAGGCCTCAACAAGGGCAAGCTGATACTAGACCACCCATGAACTTCCAAGCAGGCTTGAGTTCCAACCCAGGAGATAGTCCAGCTAACCCTGTGGTCCCCGATCTCGACGAAATGATAGAAATGGACAAGGCAAAAGTGGATCTACCAAGGCAACTCGAAGACTATTGCAAGTGGTTAGAAGAGAAGTTTAGGGCTATGGAGAATGCCGATTATCATTGTGGAATCAATGCAAAAGACTTAAGCTTAGTCCCTGACTTGGTACTCCCGCCAAAGTTCAAGACTCCGGAGTTCGAGAAGTATAATAGGACTAGCTGCCCTGAAGCTCATATTACGATGTTCTGTCGGAGGATAACAGGATACATCAATAATAACCAGCTACTAATCCACTATTTTCAAGATAGCCTGATCGGATCTGTGGCCAAGTGGTACAACCAGTTGAGTTGTGCCCAAATTGGTTCACGGAAGGACTTGGCTCAAGCTTTCATGAAACAATATGGTCACGTGACAGACGTGGCGCCCGACAGATGCATGCTACAGAATATGGAAAAGAAATCGATTGAGAGCTTCAGGAAGTATGCCCAGCGATGGAGGGACGTGGCGACGCAAGTCTAACCACCACTCTTAGAGAAAGAGACGACCATGCTCTTTATTAATACACTGAAAGCTCCGTTTATTACTCATATGCTAGGGAGCGCTATAAAAAGCTTCACGGACATTGTAATGACTGGAGAGATGATTGAGAACGCCATAAAAAGTGGAAGAATAGAGGCAGGAGAAAGCGATAAGAGAGTGGCCACAAGGAAGAAAGAAAATGAAGTGAATAATACAAGCATGGGGCACTCAAGATCGGTTACCGTTAATCAGCCAAAAACGGTGACTACTGGGTATCAGAGTTTATCAAGAAAAGAATCTGGCACAAGGCAAAACACTGAAAAACTCCAATTTACGCCGATCCCAGTGACGTATAAGGAGTTATATCAAAGTTTATTTGATGCGCATGTTGTGTCCCCCCACTACCCGAAATCGATACAACCTCCATACCCAAAATGGTATGACCCAAATGCCCAGTGTGAGTACCACGCGGGGGTTATAGGGCATTCGATAAAAAATTGCCTTGCTTTTAAGAAATTGGTCAAAAAATTCATCAACATGGGTATTGTGAAGTTAGATGACGCACCAAATGCAGAAATATAAACCTGGGAGCGATTTGGACAATGGGACTGTGGAAGAGATCCCTGTATTTTTAGAGCTAATTCGGACTAATGTCCAAAACAAACTTATTTGCTCTAAGCCTAGGAACAATAAGAATCTTTTTGTGAAATAGGCTTATGTTCAATATCTATATTTTCAATGAAAATGCATTTTCGTATCTCATTTTGAGCAAATATTCTTTTATTCATCTAGTTCATTCATGTTCATACCACATAAATAATTATTTTTAAATTCATTTGTCCTTTGAATATTCTTTCGTACCTACAACAGGTCCCTAGATATCAATGACATGAGCGACACTGCTACTGACTCAGAGTCTACTTTTGAGTAGGATATGTGTCTAGAGGGATCTCAAGACTTTGAAGACAATCGAGACTGTAGATCATTTCCTAATTTGAAGGATGGTAGAATAAGATGGAAAACAGATCCCACCATACCAAGAGTGAGTAGAATCTATGACTTTCTCTATGTGGGGCATGGATCGCAGTAGGCCAATCATGCCAAAAGTTTCTGACAAGTATCGATTCACCTCTGTGGTCATCGAAGCTACTTCATATGCCAATGTCACAAAGACGACAGTCAGCAACTTCTATGTCGATGTGGAATTATTTAAACAATAGCGCGATATCAGAAGTTCGCAGTCTACTCAAGATTAAACACCGTATCACCCCAAAACGAACGGTAAAAAAAAAGATTACGGGAAAAATGATTGAGGCTCATGAAGATTGGCATCTGTACTTGTTGAACGTTTGCTAGGATTCCCATCGGGGCAACGCATTTCTCATCGAAGTTGAGGTTCCTTCTCTTCAAGTCATATCAGAGATAAAGTTGGATCTAATTTCGATATGATCAAGTAAACCTGATTGAAGAAAAGAGGTGGAAAGCTATCCAAGATTATGATGAAAAGGTTCACCCTAAAGAATTCCATGAATGAGACCTAGTTTTGAAAATGATTCTTCCCATACAAAATAACTTTTGAGAAAAATGGATGCCAAACTGGGAAGGACTGTATGGGGTAAATAATGCCTTCTCTAGAAAGGTGTTGATTTTGACTAAGAGGGATAACCAGAACTTGCCTAATCGTATGAGTTCAAATCAAGAAATATTTCAAAAAAAAAAAGAAGAAGAAGAAGAAAAAAAGAAGAAAAGAAAAGAAAGAGAAAAAAGGGAGAGGCCAAGGCGAAAACCCGCAAAGGGCGCCTTGAGACCAAAGGGGATTTGAGTTGAAAACCCGAAAAGGGCAGCTCAAGTTTTGATCAAAAATGGGGCATGCGGTAGTCTCGTTTTCTCTGAATTAACAAGAAGAAGAGATGTTATATCTTAGGGCATCAACAGAGTACTCTAGATCCCCTCAGCACATATTGAGCTTAAAATGGTCCTCAAGAGGTTCGTACAGAGAAGCTCAGGCTGCGATATCTGGGGCACCTAGTTTCCATTTTACCCATTTTGAGTTTGTTATCTTTGATTACCTTATTCTATTCAAAATACACTCTTAATAAATTTTCTCCTTCATTGCATTTGCTAGCTTTGATTAACTTGCTTGTTTCGAGCTATGCTTCCAATAAATTTCCGTTTCATCCATCATTATGATATTTTTCAAGCATTTTTCATTGAAATAACGGTTAGTGGACTAATAACACTTTCACAAAAGGAGTTTCGCATATTACTTTGGAAGTTTCTAAATAATACGAGAACCTGACACAGGTCTATTGTTCAGAACTCACCAGAACTAAGGGTTGGAAATGAGTCTAATTTGAGACTACCTGTTAAGATTTTTTGTCAGAAGTATCAGTTGAATAAAAAGGCAAGATACTGCGTCGGTGATACAGCCTCGACAAATAATGAGTAACCCAAGCATTAAAATGGGATTATTCTTAAAGAAATTCGATATTCATATACATCCGATCATGACACCCAGGGAATAGAAGATGTAGCAGACCAAATTGATTACCCCTAAATCGCGGTGGGATGGATTGAAGATGGCACAGATCTTATACCCCCTGAACTGCAGTGAGACAGTCTGAAGATGGTATAAGCCTTAAAGTCCTAGAGGTACCATGGAAAGAACCTTGAAGTTACATTGGGGCAGGTCATTTGGGCAAAATATGATTGTTTCTTTGAGTTTTTTGGCAAAGGTACCAGCCGAGTGAGATAGCAGCGTAATATGTCAGCAATAAGACTCTGATGGACGACCAACAGTGACAACCCTAAGCATCAAAAAGGGATCATTTCATTTTTCGTTCATACAATCATCATTCAAAACACATTCAGTTAGGAGCATTAGATTCATTCCGATCATTATATCCTAACAATTTTGCATAAGCATAAAAATATAAAACTGATTTTACAGGACAGGTCCCCCAGAGGACGGTGTTGCAACATCTGTAAATTAGCAGATCTTGCCTTCCTAAGTGAAAAGGATCGAAGATACCAGTCTGGCATCCCTGAGTTTGCAGTGGAATAGACTGAAGATAGCAAATTTTATCCCTTTGAAGTTTCAGCAGAGAAGATTGAAACTACGAATCTCTTCTCCCTGAAGTCTTCTTTCCTCGAAGTTTCAGTGGAGTAGGTTGAGGCTACAAATCCCTTCTCACTGAGTTTACATTGAAGATCAGTCCTTATTTCTTTAAAGTTTCAGCAGAGAAGATTGAGGTTACAAATCTCTTCTCCCTGAATTTTCATCTCCTCGAAGTTCCAGTGGAGTAGGTTGAGGCTACAAATCCCTTCTCCTTAAGTTTACATTGAAGATCAGTCCTTATTTCTTTGAAGTTTCAACAGAGGAGATTAAGGTTACAATTCTCCCTGAGTTTACATTGAGGATCAGTCCTTATTTCTTTGAAGTTTTAGCAGAGAAGATTGAGGTTACGAATTTCTTCTCCCTGAATTTTCATCTCCTCGAAGTTCCAGTGGAGTAGGTTGAGGCTACAAATCCCTTCTCCCTGAGTTTACATTGAGGATCAGTCCTTATTTCTTTGAAATTTCAACAGAGAAGATTGAGGTTACGAATCTCTTCTCCCTGAATTTTCATCTCCTCGAAGTTCCAGTAGAGTAGGTTGAGGCTACGAATCCCTTCCGCCTGAGTTTACATTGAGGGTCAATCCTTATTTCTTTGAAGCTTCAGCAGAGAAGATTGAGCAGAGAAGATCGAAGCTATAAATCTTTTCTCCCTGAAATTACATTAGAGCAAATTTGAAGCACCAATTCCCATACTCCTGAAGTTGCAGTGGGTTAGAGCGAGGCCACTCGAAGAACAGAAGCACCAAAGAAATCAAGATTCGGTGAGACTAGGCAAAATTGGCCATTTTAAAGTCTTTACTCCATTCTCGTTACATGACAACGAGTAAAGAGGGGCTGCTGTAATAGCCAATTTTGGCCCAAATTAAAAACCGAAAATAATCCAAAAACCCAAAGGTCCATAATGTCCATTTACAAAATTAAACCAGCCCAGACCCCAAAACTAATATCAGACCCAAATTAAACTTAGCCTAACAAACAGACCCAAAACATTCAAATGTTTTGCAATTTTAGGGTTTTTAAAACCCTAAAACAACCTAGTCGCCTTTGCTATTGGCCACCGCCCACCACGCCTTTGCCCGTCTGCTGTCGCTACTCATCGCCCCTCTGCACGCGCCTCTGGCACCTGCAAGGAAAAGAGAAGCACGCAACAACCAAGAACAAAGAGCAAAATGACAAAGCATAACAGAAGACAAAATAGAAGAAAAAAATCAAATCTGTAAAATCGGTTATAAAAACCGAAGTGAAACGATTGTAATGGTCTTCTTCTTTTTCTCTTTTACGAACTATCAGAAATCAAAAAGAAAACGTTATAAGGTTGTTTTTTTTTTAATCTCTTTGTTTTTATTTTCTTTCATTTAACACTGTTTCTTTTACTTTTTTTATTTTTACTTACTGTTTTTTGTGAAACCTAATACAAATACTAAAAAGAAAATAAGAAAAAACGAAGGGACCTTACCTTGTGCACTCCGTCAGCCGCCGGACCTGGTGGCGCTGCCCGAACGGAGGTGCCCTAGCAGAAGAAGAAAGAAATGGGGAAGGGGGCGTTCTCTGTTTTTTTTTAGAAAGGGAACTGAATGGCAAAAAAAAAATAAAAGAAGGGTTTTATAACAGATGAAACGGCGCCGTTTGGCTTTAAGGATAGCTGGGCATATCCCTTCAAAGGGAGGATATTTGCGTGATGGCCCCCTCTCCTTTTTCTGCGCCTCTGATTTCAGCCCAGTTAGCATTTTTTTTTCCTTTTTTAAATTTTACCCCACTATTTCTATTGCGATTTAATTTAGTCCTGCCGAAACGCTGCGCATCAGGGTGGGTTATTTATCCATTTGGTCCTCACAAGCTTACGCGCGTAGCGTTGTGGTCCATGCTCGCCCTTTTTTTTTATTTATTGCGATTTTGGTCCTCATTAATTTATTTTGATTTCAATCTAGTTTTCAACCTGTTTTAAAGAGTTTATTTATTTATTTTTCTTCAAAATTTCATTATTATTATTATTATTTATTTTAAGTTTTTGTATTATTTTTTTTAAACTTTATGAATACTATTTATTTTAAATTTTGACATTATTTTAAATTGTTTCATATATTATTTACCTTATTTTTTTATGTATTCTTTATCTTAAATCATTTTGCTAATTATTTTAAATTGATTTATGTATTATTTCTCTTTAAATTGTTTAATTCATTGGTCTTTGTTTATTAATGTTATTACTTAGATAGTGTATATTGTTTAGTTATTGCTTTTGCATGTGCCATAATTTATTTATTTGTATTATCATATTATTATAGTTCATTATATAATTTCGTATTCATGTATTATTGTTCCATTATTGTTATTATTATTATTCATGCATGTTAGTATTTTAGATTAACGATTCCAATGTCATGTATTATGTGTATTATGTTATCGTTACGCCAAATTCGTGTCACATTACCATTACTCGTCGAGCATAACCCCCATTCACGCTTTAAATAATGTTTCTTTAAAACATAATCTACTGAACGTGTATCATTTTTAAATTTTTTTAAAATTTCATCCAAAAACAAAAGTTTTCAAAATAAGGCAATATTCTATGTTTGGAAACCCGAGAGATCGTGCCCTACGTGCTGGGTTTCAGTTTTTTGCTTGGCCAAATAATCCAATATCCTTTTGATATTTTTAATGCATGAGTCTCGGGATTATGAGATGATCTTGGATTCGAGGATTTAAATTATCATGTCCTAACGTACTGGATGTGATATTTTGTTCCTTCGGAGCGAGAAAATCTTGATATTCAATTCGAGAAAATTCAAATATTTCCAAAAGAGATCGAATTTTTAAATTCTTTTTAAAATTTTCAACTTTCAACATTGAGACATTAATTAATCAATTTGGTACCAATTTTGGGCGTGACGAGGGTGCTAACTCTTCCTCGCACGTAACCGACTCCCGAACCCGCTTTTTTAAATTTCGTAGACCAAAAACACTGTTTTAGTAAACCAAAACTTTTTATTAAAACAAAGGTGATCCGATCACACCAAATAAAGATCGGTGGCGACTCCCGTTTTATTTTCGTTTTCAAAATCAAGTCGATTCCCGTTTTCAAAAAAATGGTTACGACAATATGCTTAACAGGCTAATGATAAATGCGTTAATGCGTGACAATATAAAGGACAAAGATCAAATAACAAGCCAAAATACACGAAAAATAATAATAAACTAAAAATTTAGAACTAAAAGATTAATATTAAACAAATAAATAACAAGTATAGTGTAACACAGATTAAAAAAATCAGGATGTTAATAATGATGTAGGTGGCATTAATAATAAAAAAAATTGAAGTTTTAAAATATGTAGAAAGATATAAATAAATAAGTAATAAACTGATAAATGAATAAGTGTATTTCAAAATTTTTAGCAAATAAATATTATGAAAATAATAGTAACAATAACAAAGTTAATTAAATATATTAATAATAATAATAGTAATAATAATATTAAAAATAATAGTAATAAAAAAAATAATAATACTAGTAATAATTAAAGTAATAAAATAATAATAATAATAATAATAAATAATAGTGATAATTAATTAATTTAAAAAAATCAAAACTAACAAAAAGGACTAAATTTGAACTTAAAACGGAAATTTTGGGGCAAATTCGAAATATATAAGAAGAGAGGGACTAAAAATCAATACGCTTAAAGAAGGAGGGGTCATCGGGGAAATTATTCCCTTTCCCAAAACTGCGCCGTTTACTGCAGGATTAAAGTGAAACGAAAAGAAAATTACATGGGCAAATTAGAAAAATAGAAAACTGAATTAATAAAGGTAAAAATGCGGAAGGGCTATTCGCGCAAATAGCCCATTTAATAAAAACACGCGGATCCCCTAGCGGGTCGGGTCGGTTGCACGTGGATGGTCTTATACGACGCCGTTTTGAGGCCACTTAAACAAGCCCTAAACGACGCCGTTTCATACCTTTTATAAAGGCCAATTTTTTTTTAAAAAAAATAACATTATGCCATTTTAAAAAAAAAAAACCAAATGCTTTATTTTTTTCTCTCAACTCCCCCTTTATCTGACCCTAGGGTTCCATCACCCTTCCGTAGCTCCGCCGCCGTGGTCAGTGGCTAGCGTCGTGTGAGCTGTGGTTTTTAGCCCTCGTTTTAAGGCGCCTTTGAAGGCCAAGCCTTCCCAGCCCAGAAAGCCGAAAGAAGAGGGCTTTCAACCCCTTTTTGGGTCCGATTTCGCAACGGAGGAGGGCCCTCTGACGACGAGACCGCGGGGTGATTTTGGTAAGCCTTTTTCTTTGATTTTATGTCAAAAAAAAAAGGAAAAGAAACTGAAATAAAAAACCAAAAAAAAAAACACAAGCGAATAGAAAAAAAAAAGATAGATCACCTTGAATTTGTTCTGTTTTTTCTATGTATTTCGTGTCTGTAAAAAAAATGATACATTCTTCTCTCTGCCTTTATAGCCGAAAATAAAAAATAAAATAAAAATCAGTATTTCTTACTTTTGTTTTCTTTTTCTCTGTTGTGTTTTCATCCTATTTACAGGTACGGAGGAGGACGCTTGCTGGCTGCGGAGGTATGGCATGCGTGGGAGGGACTGCTGACGTGGCGGCGCGCGTGTGGGGGAGCGGCGGCTGAAGCTTGCTTGGGTTTTTTTTTTTTTAATTTTTTTGTTTAGGTTATGGGCTATTTGAGCTTAGGGTTTAGTTGGATTTAGGCTTTAATTTAATTTGAGCCGTATTAGATCTATTTTTTTTGTAATGAACTGTTAAAAAAATTGAACTTTTATTTTATTTTGACTTTATATTTTGGTTAATTGGGCTCGGACAAATTATGCTAACGAGGTGTGTGTGAAAAACAACAGTGATGCATGTGAGTCAGCTGAAGCACTTTTAACGCATGAATGAAAATTGCTATCAATTTAGCAATGAAAAACAACAGTGATGCATGTGAGTCAGACTTAAATGGTGACTTTTCTCTTTTCCTTTTTCTTAAATTACATTTAACGTCTCAAATTTTCTAATTTTTTTACATTTCAAATCATAACTTTAATCTTTTCTTTTTCTTTTTTCTTTTTTTTTTTTTTGCAATGATTGGTATTTGATTTTATATTATAAGGAGCTTTTAATATATTTTTTTTATAATTAATAATGTATTATCGACATTTATTTGGAAGAGTGATTAAAATTGTAAAACATGATAATTAATTTTTTTTTTTTAGAAAATCGTCCATCTTTATTCTCAATATTATAATTTCTTGATTCAACTTTACCTTCCTAAGGTTATGGAACTGGAAAGTTATTTGATATGCTCCAAAAATCTGCTTCAATATATTCTAATTTCCACATGAGTGTAATGTGTGCAATTCCTTTCCCTCCAAACAAATAGAATGACTAACCTTTTAGATGAGTGGTAGCCCATAAGAATTCCCCAGTTGTACGTAAGTCCAGAATTTGGTCCCAAAGGCGTTTAGGAAAAAGTGCACGTGAAAAATTATGGTCTAGATTTGATAAATTATGCAGCTTTGCGTAGAAGTTGCTAAGAGTTTTCTTGTCCTATATTCTCAGCGGTTTGAATTTTTTGATTAACATATGCACCTGGATTGTTTCACCGTAGTACCTTCATCAGCAGTTATAAGAATATCCCAAGTTTCCTTAGTAGTTGTACGCTTAGATATTCTCTTAAATTCTTGACTATTCAGGTCACATAATATAACATATAGAGTTTTAGAATTCGCATTTGCAAGATGCTCTTCATCATTGGCCATTCCAATTCAAAGTTTGGAGTTCTCCAGGTTGCAATTTGAATAACAAGTGGTTCCCTAGTGAGAATAGCACGCCATGTTTTCTCATCCATGAATTTGATGAAGGCTTTTTATCTAGCATTCCGTTAGGAGTAGTTGCAACTGTCCACCATAGGAGGATGAGACTGTTGGAAAAAATCTGGTTCAAAAACAGTTTTTTTGCATAATGGAAAATAAAAAATTTGAAAATTGAGCCGGTTTGTGATATTTATAGAAATAAACCATTTACCAAAATCACACATGTGTTTTTGGCTAAACAGATCATTGTCGTTCCTGGCTTTCAACCGAACAGCCTTCTCCACTATTCGCTTCAAGTGTGGGCTTTAACGATCCGATTCAAACACAAAACTAGAAATAGTTTTCTTTACTTTTAGTGTGAAAGCAAAAAATCTCTCTCCATAGAAACCAGTAGAATTCTTATTTCGAATAATAGAATTAATACTTAGAGAATAAACTTTCACTATTTTCAGGGAGAATAACAATATCTCAAAAATTGTTTTTGCCCTACTAATGTCATCTATTTATAGGGAGAAGAAGTGAACTCCTTATTGAATTGTAGAAGTTTATTTCAAATAGAAAACAAAACTCCTAGTCTAACTAGAAGTATAGGGGGCAGAAACCCTAGTTAATTAAACTAGGGTTTGTCGTCCCTCTCTTTAAACATGAGGGGCTTTTGGGCCTCTCCTACATCGGGTCCAATTACAAGCACTTCTTGGATTTTTAACCCATTACTTTATAATTTGATCCAACCTGATATTTGCTTTTCTATTTCCCAACATAAAATATTTGTTTTAACCCAGTATTTTATAATTCGATTCAACCCGATACTTAGTGTCTATAAATTAAGCTCTTTTCATCGAAAATTCCATATTCTTTTGAAAAGACAAAAATCTCTCAAATTTCTTGATCGATTATCTTGTTGTCAAGTTTCTACAAAAATAAGAACCCAAAACTTAGCTCTTAGCATTTAAGTTAAGACTCTTGTAACATCCCACCTGAAAAAGCCTTAGTGTTCGAATAATGTATGTAAAAGTAAGACGTATAAAGTAAGTGCAAAGTAGGAAGGTAATAAATTCGACTAGGTATAAGAATTCCTTGGGTACGCCTTCAGGCGAAGTCTGCATTAGGCAAGCTTGGTGGTTTGGTGGACTTTTTTAAAGAGTATATGCCACCTTAGTTGTTAGACAAAACATTAAGCTCTTAGTGTTAAAACCTTATTTTGAAAGAACTGTATGCTTAATTATTAGTTTATTATCCTAGTTGAACAATTTGGTTAAACAAATGAGAATTTGGTTAGTATAGAACTAAGTTTCTGGTAACCTGTCAGACCCGCATTTATGAAGAGAGAGAAGTGCTTAGTCACTAGGGACGAGGGATTTGGAGGGAAATCAAACTTATCCACTAATTTTTTCCTTTCATGTATATTTGTATAAAACAAGCATTGGCTTATTGAGCAAGTTTTATGCTTTATTTGGCAACCGCATTTTCTTTTCAAGCTTTTTTTGCAATTTTTCTCTCGAAAAACTCTAGACTTAGAATTTGCTTGAAGACTTGGGTTCGCTATACTTAGCCAACTCTACTGCCGTTTGGTACCTGGTAAATGTCGATGAAACTCAAGTTATTTTCATGGTTATTTATAGGAGCTTAGGGTTTTATGCTTTAGGGTCAATTTGAGGTGTAAGAGAGGAAACTTCCAAATTCTGGGTTTTCTATTAATATTCATATTTAACTTGCTTAGTTTTTCTGGTAAAATAATCTGACAAATTAGCTCTTCATATTATAGCTCAAGAAACTCTTGAAAACCTTCATGATAAGCACAAGAGTCCTATTTTCTGATCTTGTTGCAATTTCTGGTGAGTTCCTTCTTACTTCCATGTGTGTGTGTATTATGTTTCCATTTTTTTTCAATTGAGGTAAGCACTATTATCCCATGAGATTCTATGTTTGTACATGAGTAATAAAAAGTACATGGTTTTAAGTCTGAGCTAGTTGTTTGTGTAAATGGAGTAAGGGCCTTTCTTCGTGCTTAAGCAATCACCCATTGTTTCTAGAATGAACAATGTGAACTGACCTATGAAAATGAAATCATGGTGATGCCTTCAATAAAATGAGCATTGAATTGGCATATCGCGATACATGAAAAGGGATCATATATCCTCGGGTAGAGCACGTGTTAATGCAAACCAGATTGGCAAATCTTGATGAAAAAAAAGGAATGGATACTAAGGCTTGATCATGGACTTGGGTGTGGCTAGCACAAAGAAGGATGACTGCATGGTTGCATGGGCATAGGGTATGCGCCAAAGGAATATTGTCTTTAGTAAAGTCTACTTGTGAATAGTACTCGTCAACGGGCAAATTGTATGATTTACTGAGTTGGAAAGGTTTATTGGTATTATATATTTAGCTATTGATATGTTTTACTCTGGAACTCACTGAGTTCTTTGAACTTATTTAGTTACCTTTCCTTCTCAAGATCGCTAATGAAGTAAAGGCCTTCTCGAATACTACGCTAGAGGACATCTATTCCGTGAGATTTCTAATTATTTTGTATTATGCATAGCATGGGGTGGTGTCAAGATGGTGTCATTCAAAGACTGAATTTTTTTTGTCTTTTAAAGCTACTCTTTTGAAACCATTAGTTCAATGAAACCTCAACGAAGTGATTATGTTTTCTTGCAAAGTAATGAATTATTTATGTTGAATGATTAATGTCAGTCTAATTGTATATGCATGTATACGACACCATAGTCAAACATGGGTTATGCCAAACATGGTTTTTAGAGCTTCCAATAGAACCTCCTTATTTTTTTTTATTTTCCTTGGAAATGTATAACCTTATTTATCTTTAATTTCGTAAGGGATGTACAAAATCACATTTATTTGAATTGTATTTTTCAAGAAGACCACACCTGTACAAATTTAAAAGAAAAGAATTTGGAGTAAATGACGCGCCAATCCTAGTTTCTCCTTAAGGATCAAGTTTGGGGCATTACAACTCTGTTTCTCGATTGTGTTGATGTTTAGAAGTAATTAAAAAAAAGGTTCACAACATATGAAACTAGGTTCACCAAAAGAATAGCATCTAGATTCGCTTGTGTTAATGTATGAGTTTTTAATATGTTTTGTCTCTTAATGAATATCTTTCTAACAGTTGATGCATAGGGAATATTTTGCATTTCCTAAATCTCAAGGTTGCTTTTAAGGCATTGAGTAAGATTAAATTTGTCTCTTTTAGTAATAGGGGTGTCACTTGGTCTATAACATTGCATGCCAAATCTTTTGAGTACTTTATCGATATAGCTCTTTTGTGACAATTTAAGAATATCCTAAGATCGGTTTCAATGTATCTGAATTCCTAAAACAAAAGAGACGTCCCAAAGATATTTCATCTCAAAATGTTTAGATAAAAATCTCTTAGTTTCGTGCAATAAGTCTATATCATTAGTGGCAAGCAAAATGTCATTGACATATAGAACCAATAATATATACTTACTCCCATTGAATTTGTAATACACACAATCATCAACTATATTCATCTCAAAATCGAACAAGGCAGTTACTTGATGAAACTTGTAGTACCATTGATAGGAAACTTATTTGAATCCATAGATGGATTTTGTTAATCTACAAACCATAGTCTTTAGGTTTCCCAACTCAAAGGTTTTTGGTTGCACCAATAAATTATTTCTTCAATGTCTCCATTGAGAAACATAGTCTTAACATCCATCTGATGTAAATTAAGATCAAGATAAGCAACAAGCGCCATTATTTTACTAAAAGAGTCTTTCGATGAAACTGGAGAGAAAGTCTCTATAAAATCAATGCATTCTTTCTGAGTATATCCTTTAGCTACAAGATGGGCCTTATATATCTCCAAATTACCATTTTCACCCCTCTTGGTTCTAAATATCCATTTAAAACCAATTGGATTTGCACATTCAGGTAATAGGGCAAGTTCACAATTTTTTTTTTTTTTTGCATAGACTTATACTCTTTTTGCATGTCACCAATCCACTTTTT
This sequence comes from Gossypium australe, assembly GCA_005393395.2. NCBI lineage: Eukaryota > Viridiplantae > Streptophyta > Magnoliopsida > Malvales > Malvaceae > Gossypium > Gossypium australe. The sequence goes on from CM016626.1 coordinate 123,432,491, forward strand.
AGAATTAAAACTTTTCATGGCCTGACAAAAGTTGATTGGATCATCTTCCATCATTCCATTATCATCCTCATGTTCTTGGATAAATACAACATAATCATTTGAAATATCATTTCTCCTCTTTCTCGTGGACCTCATTAATGACACTTATTCTTGAGGCTGTTGAGTTTGTTCTTTTGGAACAATTACCTCATCTTGAATAATGAGTTGTTCAACATTGCCTTGGTGAGGTTCTAGATTCACTTATTGATCAATGATAGGTATGAGAACCTGAAAATTGTCAAAAGTGATAGCAGGAACTGAGTTAGAATTCAATTCCTCCTAAAAAACAATGTCTCTAACCTTATTTCTCCTTCCAAACTCAATATCCTCAAAAAATGTTGTAGTTCCTATCTCAAAATATTCTTAATTATGGGATCATAAAACTCATAGCCCTTAGATCGCTCAGCATAATCAATAAAGTAGTTACTCACTATTTTAGAGTCTAATTTTTTTTCATGTGGCCTATAAGGCCTTGCCTTAACTCAACATCTCCAAATACAAAAGTGCTTTAGACTAGACTTTTGACCTATCCAAAGCTCATAAGGTATTTTTGTAGCTGCTTCAATGGATACTCTATTCAGAATGTAAGTTGTTGCCTTTAGATACACTAGTCAAATGAACACTTTCAGACTTATCATATTTCAACCTTTCTTCCTCTTGCACACAATGAGAAATGAGCTCATTTAGAGTCCATTTCTCCTTTTGACAGTTGTAACTAATTTTAGATTGGTTAAAGTGTGCAGGAAGCGATACCAAAACTATAAGAGCAAACAATTCCTTAGAAAGCTCAATCTTAAGTGCCTTAATTCTTGAAGCAACATGGAAAATCTCCATAATATACTCCCTCAGGTTTCCTTGACCCTTATACTTCACATACATCAAAGAAGTTAGAAGTTATGTCATCTCAACCTTATCGTTTTTGGCAAAATGTTTCTCAATTTCGTCAAGGAAACCCTTAACCTGAGTAATCTCTTCAGATTTTGTGTCCCTAAAGGCTTCTGGAATGTTGTGCTTATGATCATTAAACTCATGTAGTTTGAATGATCCTACCTCTCAAAATCCTTTTTAGCATTAGGGGTACTTGCCGCAGTGTGAGATGCAAGTTGTATTCTCTTAGTGCAAGGTCTATGTCCATACAGCCAAGTACTATAAGTAAATGCCTTTTCCATTCCTTGAAATTAATCCCATTAAGCATGGGTATAGAAATTATATTAGCGGATATTGTGGCAAAAGAAGATGAACTAGTTGAATATAGAACAAAATTGATCAAAACAAACTCACAAAACTATTCATAAGTAAACAATAAATTCAAAATAGTGGCTAATTCTATCTCAAGATAACAAGCACAACATTATTATCAAGTCTTTGAACAGTAATGTTAATAGTAAAGAATATCCTTGTGTAGCAATCAAACATTGATAATAAATTATGTCAAACAATGAATCAATTTTTTGGACTAACTTATTGCTCACATAAAGTACCTTATAATTGTCACACATTTATCAGCACAAATGTCATTGAAATTCTACCAAATATTAACTTACCTTTGGGTCAATTAATAAACACATGAATCACAAAAACATATAATCATCTTAATACTTTAAATAAACTAATCTATACAAAAGAGGTCACTTTGGTGGCATCTTGTTTCAACTAATCTATTTAAAATATTAGATATCATTAATTAAATCCCAAAGCCAAAATCTGAATTTATTTGTTTCAAAACATTTCAAATTTAAACTAAAATAATTTGAATAAAGGTAAATATCATCTCAAGATATCAAACACTCCATTAATATTTCATCTTTGGACAAAAATATTAACTTGTAAATGATATCTCATTATAGTAATCAAAGGCTAACAATAAAAACATGTCAAACAATAAATCTTCCTTTTGGGTCGATTTATTGCTCCTATAAAATCGAATAATCGTCACATGTTTATTACCACAACTGCACATATAATTTTGTTAAATATTAACCTTCCTTTGGGCCTATCAATATTAACGTAGCTTAAGTTACATGCACACAACCTTTTATATTTTAAAACAAAATAATTTCAATAACAGATGTCACTTTGACAACTTATTATTTCAATTAAGTTATTTAAAAGTATATATAAACATATCAATATTCAAATTTAAAATGTTCATAATAGTCAAATGTCAAAACTAAAATTTCTTATTGCACTACAGTTTCTGAAATAACCCAAAATAAGGTTGTCTAAATAGCGCAATAAAAACTCAAAAATCTTAATCTTTGACTGATTTTTTAAAACCATATATGTCAAAACTAAACAGAAATAATGTAGTGATCCAAGGCTAAATAATTAACAAGCACATGTATTCATAATTTTGGCATAGACAAAAAAACACCAAAGCAATTTACGCATGTACGTGTATTTAAAATCAAATAAAAAAAACTTACTCTGCATATACTATGTAAATCCAAAATGCATTTATGATTAAACAAAGATTCACTTGAATACTTGAAAAATATTTTCAAGCTTATAAATCTTAAAAACAAAATATAATAATTGACATATCTCACAATTCATACAATAAATGTCCGTTTGTTTACATGTAAAAGGTTTTACGGAAAATATTTTCTGCATTTTCCTATGTTTGTTTCGCAGAAAATAGTTTGGTCAATGGAAAATGACTTACAAGTCAAGGTAAAATAAGTCATTTTTAGGCTCCTTTTGTTTGCCATGAAATCATTTTTCGAAAAAGCTTTTCAGCCTTTTCCAGTGTTTGTTTGGCTGAAAAGAATTTCCTAACGTAAAATGAATTACATAACACGGAAAATGAGGCCTTTAATTTGGGAAAATGTCTCACCATTTTTATTTCGGTAAGACATTTTCAGGGAAAGAAGCTAAGAACTCTCAACACCTGATCTTCCCTTTCCCTTTCCCTTTCCCTTCCCCCATCCTTGACACCCCGATCTTCTGCTTGCCATAAGCCAACAATGATTCTCAACACCAGACATCGGCGTTCATCTTTGATTTTCCTCATCTTCGCCTTTCGTTGTCAAACTGGTTAATGCACCACTAGTCGACATATATACTTGGAGTCACCCTCCCCATCTGCATCCATCTTTTCCATTTCACTGAAAATTAAACCCTAGATTTTTTATTTGAATCGCTCCGAGACAACCAAGGTGATAATCTTAACTCATTTTAATCTTCTTCTTTTTTTGTTCTTTTTAACTTGTTTAGATTTATTTACATTTGTTTCACTTCGAAAGGCTCACTTAATCTGTTTAATTCTTCTTTGATTCTTTTTGTTGTTTTAATTTGCTGTGAATTTGATTTGGAATTGAAGCTGCATTCCTTTTTCTTTTCAGTGTTTGTGTGGTTGTTATTATAGATTATAGATTTGAGAAAAAAAATTGTTGTGGTTAGTACTACCTGATACAAGTTTGGATGAAGAAATTTCAGTTTAGGTCTTTTACTAATTGCAGTGTTTTGAAATTAGAATTGCTAGTTTGTAATATCCTAGATTAGGGGTTATGCATTTGGAGCATAATTCAAGTGTTAATAGGCTTTAAGTGTGTATTGGAAGTGTTTTAAGAGTTTTTAGAACTCTAGGATGAAGGGGAAAAACTTTGGGAAAATGTTGGATTTTAAGTCTAAAGGAGAAGCTAGGCGAAGGAGGCCTTAAGGAAAATTTTGGGAGTTCTTGGACATAAGAATCACCTTGGTAAAGTGGCTGCAAGGTGCCACTTAGGGCCTTGGTGATGACGCCATGTGCAGTAGGGAAAGGGCCTTGGTTCGAATCACGTTGGTGGCATAGGAGTGTGTTTTTATTTTTGCTCTTTGCGTCAAGCAGGGAAACTGGGCTAAGGAGGCTTTAAGGGGAATTCGTGAGGGATTCATGCCACAAGAAAAGCCTTGGTAAAGTGGCTGCAAGGCGCCACTTAAGGCTTGGGCAAGTGACGCCTCAAGCAATGGGTAGAGGGCCTAGGTTCGAGTTGCGAAGGAAGCAAGAAGGAGCCTTTTATTTTTGTGCGGCAAGAAGGCGCTTGGCTAAGGAGGTTTTAAAAGAAATCCTGAGTGAATCATGTCACAAAAAGCGCCTTGGCAAAGTGGCTTGGGACGCTACCTAAGGTACTAGGAGAATTGCTCCAGCAGGTCTCATGTTCGAGTCTTGATGGCAGCATAAGGAGTGCTTTTTATTTTGGCGTCAAGTTGGAAGAAATTGGATGGCACATGGACTTTCAATTGGATGAGGATTGAGTTTATTTCTCCTTTTAATTTTCGGCTAGATAAGATAAAGGTAGGATAAATGTTGATTTATTTTATTTATTTTTTTAATGGATGATAAGAAGATAATGGAGGCCTTATTTTATTTATTTTAGTTTAAATAGGTGATAAAAGATAATGTGGTGATTTATTTTATTTTATTTGTTAAGGTGATAAAGAGTTAAAATAGGAGTTTAATTTGGGATTTGATAAGTGGGGATGTAGTAGCCGAATTCTTTATAAGGGGGAGTGATCATCTTTTGTTATTCTTTTTCTTCTTTAAATTCTTTGTGCCGAAATTTAGTCTCTCCTTTCTCTTTAGTGCCGTCTTCTTTTGTGTTAAGTCACCTAGTTTCGGCCTTCACATTCTTTTGGTTAGTGACCGAAATTACAAAGAGCATTAAGGCCATTTGAGTTCATTCTTCTCCTATTTGCTAGCTTGATCGAACCTATATCCCTCTCCCAAACTTCTTCTTTTAATTGGTGTTAGCCGAATATACCTTTCTCTTGTGACCGATTTTTCCATCAACATTTGAAGGGCTTAGCCGAATCATGTAAGTGCTTTTTCTTCTATTTGTATTTTACTTTTATTAATAGCCATAGCCGAATCTCAAAGACGGCCTTATTCTTTTTCTTCTATCGCAAGTTTCAAAAGCCGAAAGTCAACATCCCTTTTATCCTATCGACATTTAGAGCTAGTGGTCGATTCGTGTGGTGGTGGTAAGTGTTCTCTCCTTTGATAATCGGTTTTGAGTTTTTCTTCATAAGCGTGCCGAAATCAAGAGTTTAGGCTCTAATTTCCAAGGTTGGTCGAATGGCCCTATAACTCTTATTAAATGTGTTAAGACCGATTGTAGGGGAAGGTACAGCCTAGAGCAAGAGATCTTTCGGGATTCTTATAGCCAACGTTTGTGGAAGTGATCTTTCGGGATTTAGTTAGTAACGTAAGTAGTGTAAGTATTCGGCCAAAGGCCATTTTATTAGTTGTTAAGTGATGACCGATTGTGACTATAATGGTTTAGGGGCTAATCGACAGGAATAAGCAAAGCCTTCGGGATTTGGTAGGAGACCAAATCAGCATTAAGGGAGGAGGAAAAACCCCGTTCATCGTGTTAGATTCAAGTAGTTCAGGATTTCGCTAAATAGTAAGGTGTGTAGTTAGCCTACTGTTTTCCGGGTTTATGTTGTGTCTGTGATATTTTGTATGTGTTATGTATGTATTAACGAGTGCAGTGACAAGTATGATGCGGATACCCTTAAGGGGTATGTCAATAATCTGGTAAGTACCAAAACTGATGAAATATGATTATTGTTATGAGTATGTGATAATATGCTAAATAACATGTACATGCATTATCATCATGGCATTATTTTATGTTGCATGTGCATGGGTGGGATATGATATGAAAGAAGGACAGGGTGTACTTCGAGTACGTGGTTGATATAGGCTATGTGCCATATCGTGGTTACTGATGGCTTTGTGCTCATCGTGGTTTTGATGATTGCTTCAGCTACATCGTGGATTGGCGCTGACTGAGGTTGCGTTGTGGATTATTTGCGATTAAGTTCGCGTGGATGGCATTTGTTGCCATATTGGAGTAAAAAGGGGAGGGTGATTTAATAATCCCCTGGTGTGTGGTAGGCTGGATACGGGGGTGTGTAGAGGATGGACCCTAGGCTGGGTTGGGCTGCATAATTACATAATTTGATATGTGAAAATATATATGTGAAAATGGGCCAAGCCCAACATGTGATATGAATAAATGTGGAAATGGGCCAAGCCCAATATGATATGTGGATTAATGTAAAAGTGGGCCAAGCCCAGTATGTGGTGTGGATTAATGTGGTAATGGGCCAAGCCCAATCTATGTGGAAACATGTGGTTAATTACACTATTATAAGAATGTGATATGGTTATGGGCCAAGCCCAATATGTGAACTCTATTGATATGGATATGGGCCAAGCCCAATAAGTGAACTCATGTGAATAATGTTGCATTAATATCTGACATGGGGGTAAATATGTGGTTTGACATGTGGGTGGAATTCAGTGGACTAAATGCACACTGAGTCTGTATGACTCACCCAAATTTTTACCAACATCGCAGGTGATTAGGTGATCGGACCGGGTTAGAGTGGATACGAGGTGGCCCATGCAGAAGAAGTTTCTTTCCTTATGTTATATAATTTATGTTTTCAGTATTTTAAATATCCATTTGTTGTAATAAGGGCCTTAAAGTATTTGATAATTTGAATTTTGTTATGTTTAAGTTGAACTTATAATTAAGTTAATACTTTGAAAGTTTAATTTTAAAAAGATGTTTATATCCCAAAAGTCATATCAAAGTTTGAATCCGGTATATTTTTATAACAACTTAATTTTTACTTAGAATGTTTTAAATATAGAAAATGTTTTAGTAAAGGTAACAAATTTTTAACGGTTTCCACTTTCAAGTAAGAATATTTTCAAACGTTTTCCGCAGTGGCATTTCAAATTCGGTCGTAACGAATGGGCCGGGTTTGGGGTGTTACATAGTTGCTTAAGACTTTGCATTTTTGTGAGAAGCAATGTTCAATGCTTGACTATCTCGTGGATGTTGATAACGAAAATTTATGGTTCTATAATTTGTAAACTGAGAGTCTTCTGTTATTGTGTGTTTTAAGGGGGCAGATTGATGGCCTTGAGCTTATAGCCTCTGAGAATTTTACATCCCGTGCTATGATGGAGGCAGTCGGGTCATGCCTTACAAACAAGTATTCCGAAGGACTACCTGGTAAAAGGTCTATACTATGTATAATTGATCAAAGTGAAAAGAGATTTAATTCTGTTTTTGGTTTTGATTTAATTGATTATAGCCAATGATCTTTTTGTTTATTGCAGGTACTATGGTGGCAATGAGTACATTGATGAACTTGAAATACTTTGCCAGAAGAGGGCTTTGGCAGCATTTCATTTGGATGAAAAGAAGTGGGGCATTAATGTTCAACCGTTGTCTGGTTCTCTGGCAAAATTTGAGGTTTATACAGCTATTCTTAATCCACATGATCGAACAATGGTAATATTCTTCTGCCTGTTTTGGCTACCGTAAATTAGTGTTTTTCTGCTAGATGGTAGTCAAATCAATGATTTCTTAATATAACTAGTATAGGGTCTGGACTTGCCTCATGGAGGACATTTGTCACATGGATTTATGACTCCTAAAAGATGAGTATCTGTCACATCAATCTATTTCGAGTCAATGCCTTAATGACTTGATGAATCCACAGGTTATTCCTCATTGTTTGACTTACTAAGTTTTAGTGGTTGGCATGTTTGCTTGGTGGTTGATTCAATCTGATAGAAATATGGAACAAGCCTTGTTGATTATGAAACAGAAAAAGAAAATCTATTTTTAATCCAAAAATGAGTTACCGATGCTTTGGTGGTTAATTTCTTTCACAGTGATTTCAATATCCTTTCAATGTCTTATGGAGCACTTTTTCTTATTTATAGGAAAATTTTTAAATTTGATGTATGGTTTTGTTTCACCTTCATCTTACGTATGATTGCTACTTCTTTTTTCTCTGATATGACATTCACTAACATCATGATTTTCGATGATGTCATTGATGCTAATCCCCTTTCCTGAAAAAAATAATCGATGCTAATTGTGCTGCAAATGCTACTGAACACAAATATAGTGATTCTATTTAAATTATGATCTAACTGGACATTGATTAATGCATTACTTCTAAAGTCCAAAACTATTGATTTGGTTCTTACACACAAGTTATAAATTTTCTCTTTCAGACTGCATATTCCACTGATGAGGTTGACATAGTAAAAATTTGTCAGTGAAGAATTGTTGAATTCAATGAAACCTTGGTTAGTATTTCTGGATTAATTAAAGGTCTTCCAGATGCTGTTGCCCTTAGATGCCTAGTACGAGTTCCCTTCTACCTATATCCTAAGTTGGAGCTTGTTTCCCGTTCATGGAGAGCTGCCATTCGTGGCTCTGAGCTGTTCAAAGCTCGATAGGAGGTTGGCTCAGCAGAGGAACTTCTTTGTGTGTGTGCATACGATCCTTGTTTCTAGTATAATTTGGATAATATTATTAATTTCTAGTATTAATTGTGGTTTGGAAGCTAATTTATAATTATTCAATCCTTGTTTTTTTATTTTTTTATAACACAATTAGAAATAATTTATTTGACTTTAGTTGTTTTCAATTTATGACGGTTAATATTTTAGCTTAATAATTGAGAATTATTATATATTTAATTTGATTTATTTATTTAAAATAAATCATTGCAATATGTAAAAACAATTTAAAATATAAATTTATCAATATATATAATAAACTCAATTAAACAATAAAAGATAATAAATTCTTAAATATATATATATATATATATATATATATATATATATTTGTTTAATTTAAAACAGCTTTTATGAAATATTTTCAGGAAATCTGCCAAACAACATAAAATATTTTACACAGATTCATCCAAACACCAGAAAAGTAAATCATTTTTAGAAAAGTAAATCATTTCCAGAAATTATTTTCAGGAAAATATTTTACTGGCAAACAAACGGAGCCTTACTGTAAAATGACTTATCCTTTTGAAAAGCGCAAGTCATTTTCTGGAAAAGAGCTCATCTATAGATAATTTTATTTTTATATAAAAATTAACTTAAATCAAACTTAATATTATTATATTGATAATAAATTTTATTTTATTTTTAAAAATATTTAAAATATATATTTTTCAATATTATTAACATACATATTTAATTATTTATTTAGTCATATAATAAATTAATACAATAAATATAATTTATTATTTTAATAAATTATTTAATATTTTCAATTTTATTTTAATAATAAATTTTAAAAATAATAATTTTAAATAATATTATTCACATGTTATTGAAATATTCAATATTAATATTTATAATAAATATTTATTACAATTACAAATATATTAATAATAAATGTTTTGTAGTATAAAGGTTAAAATATATCATAAGTCTATGTACACTTCACAGATTTGTAATTTAGTCTTTGTACTTTTATTTTCAAGAATTTAGTCCCTTTACTTTTTCAAATTTGAAAATCAAGTCCAATTGTTATCATCGTTAATTTTTTTTGTCAATTTTATTGATGTCACATTTTTAAATTAAAAATACTCACTTAATAGTCATGTAATTAAAAAATAGCGTTGCAATGAATCTGAATTTAACATAATATTTTTAAAATATGCAAAAACAATGTAAAATATAAAGTTATAGATAAAAATAAATTCAATTGAACAATGAAAAAATAAGAAAATCTCAAATGTATGTTTGTTTAATTGAAAACAATTTTTATAAAATATTTTTAAGAAATCTACCAAACAATAGAAAATATTTTGCACAGATTCATCCAAACACCAGAAAATTTTAGTTTTTCCAAAAAAGTAAATCATTTTCTGGAAGTCATTTTCTGTGAAATAAAGGGAGCTTAAGATGCCAAATCTTAATATTATAGAACCAAACTTAAAACCAAATTCTTCAAACAGATAATATGAGTTTACATCAGAACACCTAAAAAATAATATATATAATATATATATATATTATATATATCCATAACAAAAAAGATAACAACTTTAACAAATATCCATATCAAACCAATTCATATATATATATATATATAGCCAACCAAAAATAACTTATAACCTTTGCCACAATCTAATTCAAAGCAAAAATTAAACATAGGTCCAGTCATTAATGAATAAGAAAGGATTTCTACTTAATCAACTAAAGCAAAGCCACTGAAAATCATTTGATTTAAAAATTGAAACCCGTGAATACACATACCAAAATGCAGAATATCGAAATACATATACAAATATATGTATATATATTCTACTAATAAAGAATACCAAAATAACCTGATTGAAATTACCAAATCAATCAAAAACTAAAATTACTTAATATAATAGCCATAAAAAACAACAAACTAAAAATCACATTGATGAAATGGACAAAAAAAGGGGCAAATATCTCAATAATACCAAAAAAAATTAAAAATTACCGGACAGTATAGGTTTCAAGAAAATTGACCGGAAAGTGCAATTTCCCCAAAAATCGCATCCACGTCAGCGCGTTTTTGGGGGAAAGCGGCCTAAAGCGCGTCCCTGGGGGAGCGCTTTAGGCCACTTTCCCCCAAAAACGCGCTGACGTGGACGCGTTTTTGGGGCCGTCCACTTGCAATTTGAAAAATGAAATAAGTTTTTGGGTAATAGTCTTCGGCAAAATAATTTTGAGGAGACGTTTCAGAACAAACTGCGGCCGAAAACGCTTCCACGTGGACGCGCTTTTGCTACAGTGGTATCGGGCACAATTATTTTGAGGAGACGTTGCAGAACAAACCGTGACCGAAAACGCTCCCACGTGGACTCTCTTTTGCTACAGTGGTCTTCGGCAAAATTATTTTGAGGAGACGTTTCTGAACAAACAGTGGCCAAAAACGCTCCCACGTGGACGCGCTTTTGCTACAGTGCTCTCCGGCAAAATTAGGCTATAAATCAGCCAAATTTCATTCTCAGTTGGCAGAAACCAAATTCAAGCAAAAGGAAAAAAAATTGAAAATGAGTGAACGTATTAATGCTGTTATTTACTACGATGGTGAAGTGCGAGACATCGAAAATGGTGTTGTTTTCTTATCGGAGAACACAGCACGATTGAGCTTTAATCAGAACGTCGATTTGGTAGAACTTCGCAAAAGAATTAGGCGTAAAATATTCGGAACAACGCTAATGAAAGTTCAGTCTATTAAGTATAGATTTTGCGCTTCGGTTGATCCGGTGAGATATGACTCATTCGACATCAAAGGTCCTCGGAGCCTTGAGGCAATGGTGGAGACTCATCTTGCCAGTGGTTCACCCTATATCGAGGTATATGTAGAATTTTCATCTCCAAGTGATCTGGCTGCGACCTCAACATCTAGTATCGTTCGAGGGGAATACACGACCCCAAGTCGACACTCTAAGTGGGAGGCAAAACACAGAAGTGCCCGTGTGCTATCGTAGTATGGAAAACATAACCCCTGCACGACACTCGGTTGGTGGATGGGACATGCATATCCGTCAGTCGACGTCCGATGATAGAAATACGTATTGGGGGACGTCGTCAACTTCTAGTGGTTGGCAATCCACATACGATTGGAATCTGTACGAAAGATGTTTAAGGAGGGATGATGTACTCCCGACGACATCCACCGGCGAGGGGCCCTCATTTGTTGCAGGTTATAGAGGGTCGGACGATGAATCCGATGTGGATCCACCTCGGGAGCCAGGGCCCGACGGTGCAAAAGTTGGATTATTTTCTGAACCGGAGCCCGTTCCAATTGTACCTGAAGACGTTGAGGGCGGTTCAGACGAAGAAGAAGAAGATCCGCTATTCAGGGCATACTCACCTCCAGCGCACATGCATAATGTCGATCTATCTCAAGATGATGCATTGGAGTTTCCTGAACTACCACACCGGAGGCGTGACCGTACAAATTCTTCGTTGGATTCGGACCAATTAGAAGTTGGTAACCAGTTTTCCAACAAGAATACTTTTCTTGGTGCTTTGAAACAATACAACATCAGGAACGGGGTTAACTACACTATAGTTAAATCAAACCTTGATAGGTACGAGGCAAAGTGTGCAGTGCAAGACGGCACATGTTCATGGAAAATCATGGAGTCGTTGAGGAAAAGGACAGGGATGTGGGAGGTGAAAAAGTACAAAGGTCCGCATACATGTCTTACCGGTACAGTACCACTATATGTTCAATGATTTCGAATAACACTAATATTATGTAATGTTGCATTATTTAACGTACTTCGTTGACAGGTGTAACACAAGATCATCCGAGGATGGATTCAGACATGTTGGCTGATTTAATAATCCCGACGGTGAAGGCCGATCCCAAAACTACAGTGCCGGCCTTAATTGGCAATATTCGTAGCCAAATGGGGTACACGCCCTCTTACAGAAAGACTTGGATAGCCAAGCAGAAGGCGTTGGTAAAGTTGCACGGTCGATGGGACACTTCATATAATGAAGTGTGGCAGTGGTGTCAGGTGTTGGAGATGTATGTCCCAGGCAGCACAACGGACCTTGAAACGGGACCGGCGTATTACAACGATCGTTTGCTCCGTGGATGCGCAGTGTTCAAGCGCCTGTTCTGGACATTTAAGCAATGCCGAGATGCTTTTACATATTACAAGCCATTGGTACAAATTGACGGTACCTTCATGTATGGTAGATATACGCATCGGCTATTGCTAGCTGTGGCACAAGACGGCTGTGGGAGAATCCTTCCAATTGCGTTCGCAATAACACCAGGGGAGTCAGCTGATGACTAGGACTTCTTCCTATCTAGGTTAAGGAGGCATGTCTGCCCTCAACCTGACATATGCGTTATATCGAATCGGGGCCCTGGAATACTTGCGGCAATAGAACGACAGGGAAGCATGTGGCATCGCACACACCATCGATATTGCCTGAGGCATGTTTCATCCAACTACTATGGGCAACACCGATCTAAAAGACAGAAACAGCAAGTGACCGATATGGGTATGAAATATCTATTAATATAATTTCTTTTGAAATTTTCAATGTATTCGTAATTGAATAGTGGTATGTAATATTCGCTATCAACGTATATTGGCAGGGTACGAGATCAATAAAGACCGTTTTCACGAGATGTTGGCCAGTTTGCGCGCAGATAACGCCGAAGGCGCAGAGTACCTGTGCAATATTCCTTTTGAACAGTGGACACAAGCATATGACGGCGGCCTACGATATGGGCATATGACCACAAACCTTGCCGAATGCATAAATTCTGTTCTGAAAGGAACCCGTCATCTGCCGATTACAGCAGTTGTGCGAGAGACATATTTTCGGTTAGCGGCACTATTTCCGAAGAGAGCAGCGAGTTATAGAGGGCAAATGGAAGGAGGCCATGTATGGAGCCCGAAGGTCTTGCAAGAAATCAACCGTGGGAAGGCACGGGCGAACACCATGCACACAGTGTGTCACGATCGTGACAACCTATGGTTTCGTGTCACGGAGTTTGACAGACCGAACCAAGGTATTGTTGGCGGGCATTATCGTGTACACTTGACAAATAGGACATGCGACTGTGGGATATTTGATGCACTTCGTTACCCATGTGCTCATGTACTTGCGGCTTGTCATAATCTTCGTATTGACCCCATGAGCTATGTCGACGAAGTCTACAAATTAGAAAACATGTACAACGTGTGGAGACACGTATTCCCACCAGTCCCAGATGAACGTAAGTGGCCATCGGTATCGCTTGCACCATATAAGCTGTTGCCGAATAGAGAATTGAGGCGCAAACCAAAAGGTCGACCTTCCTCGACTAGAATACGCAACAATATGGATATCCGAGAACCGACCAACCAAGGTCGGCGGTGCGGGTGGTGTAGGAACCCGGGCCATACATCTCGCTCGTGTCCAAGTCGGACTAGTTGACCGTGTTCTTAGCTTGTTTGTCTTTGCTGGCTATGTAATTTATTAAATTGTAAAAAATGAAAATTAAATTACAAAAGAAATAACATTAAACTCAATTTTATTAAATAAAAAAATTTATATTGCAAAAAACTAAATTATCAATGAAAACTCTATTTATTAAATATATTAAAACTAAATTACAATAAAATAAAAATAAAAAACAATTTCTTATTTTATTACATATATTAAAATTAAATTACAATAAAAACTTAAACAATTTCTATTTTATTAAAGATATTAAAATTAAATTACAATAAAAAAATTAAACAACTATTATTTTATTAAATATATTAAAAATAAATTAAAAAAATATAGAATAAAAAATAAATTTTTATTGTATTAAAAAAATCAAATTAAATTACATTCAAAAAAATACACACTTCTATTTTAGTGAAGATATTAAAATTAAATTACAATAAAAATTAAACAACTATTATTTATTAAATATTAAAACTAAATTAAAAAAATATAGAATAAAAAATAAATTTTTATTGTATTAAAAAATCAAATTAAATTACATACAAAAAAATACACAACTTCTATTTTAGTCAAGATATTAAAATTAAATTACAATAAAAAATTAAACAACTATTATTTTATTAAATATATTAAAACTAAATTAAAAAATAAAAAATAAATTTTTATTGTATTAAAAAAATCAAATTAAATTACATACAAAAAAATACACAACTTCTATTTAGTGAAGATATTAAAATTAAATTACAATAAAAAATTAAACAACTATTATTTTATTAATATATTAAAACTAATTAAAAAAATAAAAAATAAATTTTTATTGTATTAAAAAAATCAAATTAAATTACATACAAAAAAATACACAACTTCTATTTTAGTGAAGATATTAAAATTAAATTACAAACACAAATAAAAAATAACTTTTTTTATTCAAAAAATAAAAAATTTATTACAATTTAAAAAATAAAAAAGCCCATCCTAATCAATGTTGATGCCGGTGGGAACCAGTGCCACAGGAGGGCGGTCGGCGGTTACGCGCTGGATTCCTCCTTCTTCTAGCTTCCGGCGGGGGTCGTGGAACCTCAGGCGGGGAATCGGGTTCCTCTGACAGGATCTGGTTCTGGTGTTGCGATGATACCCACCTTGATAAAATAATGACCCCGGAGGTGTTTGCATAAACCACGGCGGGGGTGACTGCATCCGTACGGTGAAGGAGCCTGGTAAAGAAAGAACTGCTCCCGAGGGCGCCTCCTCTAATCCCACACCCGACGTCGGCCTCACGATCGGCTGGCTAACGGGAGTTGTCGGGAACGGACTCGAACCCGGCCATGCATTCCAACCTGGGGTGGGACTAGGAAAAGGAAACATATATGGGTTAGAAGGATACATATAAGGAGCAGGGTACGCACCTGGCATAAACTGTGGACGCTGTGATGTGTGTTGTTAGCTGAACTGATGGGCCTGGTGATTGTGTAGGCGCTGTTGATGGGCCCGGTGACTGTGTAGGCGCTGTTGCTGGGCCCGGTGACTGTGTAGGCACTGTTGCTGGGCCCGTCTCATCACCCCTTCTCCTTGAATGTAAAGGGGCCCGACGTTCCCTTCGCTCGCGAATTTACCGTCGCCTCTCTTCATCCGACAACAGATACGGCTTGCCATGGATTCTAAACCATGGCATGTACTCCGGCACGCACGCTAACTCAGGAACTATGATCGGTTCCCAGTTAGGTAAAAAGTCATACCGGTTCTCCCACGTCTCGATATGTTCTGACCAAAATCTTGGCCAATCCGTGTGCTGCTGCCGTAAGTCCACTTTGTGCTCATCATCAAGCACCTCAGGAGGAACGGGAATCGGTTGCCGGCATCCAAATTGCCGCAGAACCCGATCTGACTGGTGCATCTCCACGGTTGAGTAGGTGATTAGCGGGACCTTAACGTGCCAACTGTTCGGATTTTGGAGGAACTCCTCCGGAATTACTGCCCGAATTTCGGGATCCTCGTACGGTGTCCATTGAAACTATATTAACATTACCAAAATATTAGTTATATACATAATACTAGACACTACATACGAAATACTCAATTATAATAACGAAATTCGACACTTACTTGTGATTCCGGTCGTTGTTCCAATAGGAGCCGTATATCCTCAAGCGAGTTAGATATTCCAACATGACTCGTCGGATGGTTCCACCTAATTAAATAAACTTTTAGCATGCAATTATACTATAAATCTACGACATAATTGTAAAATAAAATATAAATTTACCTCGTTATCAGTGGGAATGAATATGGCTGGTCGAGTCGAGGACGTAAAATGGAAATCGAAACCATGCCCATGACTGCAGTAGTGATAGGCAACCTTCGATTTTGCTTTACTCGGCAGCGTCGCCCCGCACATCTCCCGGTACAACCTCGATAGCACGGCAGACCCCCAACTTAATTCACCGCTGCTCCGAAATCAACAAGTTTCAGGAGCCATCTCAGGTGGACGAGGTTTCTAGAGAGGTCCGGCATCAGATAGCCTCCAATTATCTGAAGAATGTATGCCCGCATACCGTATTCTTTCTTCTCGGTCGAACCTTCATTCGGCTGCGGGAATGCGTCTCGTAACCAACCCATATCGATCCGAGCTCCTTGAATTTTATCCGGAATGGCACCCAGAAGCTCGTAGCATACGGCCATCCAATCGAAGATGTTACGACCCGTGACTACCGACTCGTCCACCGGTAATCCCAATTGTAACTGCACATCTTCTAAGGTGATGGTACACTCTCCGCATAGCAGATGGAAAGTGTGCGTCTCGGGTCTCCACCTCTCTATCAACGCGCTGATCAAAGGCGGGTCCAACTTGAACCCCCGGCCTATGGTGGCCACGTGCCAAAAACCCGCTTCCCGCAGGTAATTCTCGATCAATGGCGATGGGGGACCAGGCATGTTGCGAATATAACATTGCAACACCCATCTAACAGACTGTTTAACAAATTATAAAATTCAAAATTAATTAAAATTACATAATTAAAAAATTTAATAATATTGAAAAATTAACATTCAAACTTACCATTTTCATTTGCTCGACGGCAATGTGCTTGTTGTCTAGGCGACGTAATTCCCCGGCCATTGTACTCCGATAAAGAATTTTCAAATTTCCCAAAAAATAGATATATTAAAAAAATTATAAAGGGCTTTTTCGTAATAGTAAAGGACTATTTTGAAATTTGAGCGTAAATTTCAAGGACTTTGAGAGAAACTTGAGAGAAAATTGAGAGCAAATTGAGAGAATAATGAGAAAGGATTGAAGTGTGAAAAAAATGAAGGGTTGGGGGGGTTATTTATAGTTTTTTTTTGACCGTTGGGGGGCCAACGGTCAAAAAAAAATTTGACCGTTGCACGGCCTAAAGCGCGTCCCTCGGGGAGCGCTTTTGGCCACGTCAGCAAAAGCGCGCCCTCGTGGAAGCGTTTTTGCTGAGGTGGCCAAAAGCGCTCCCCCAGGGACGCGCTTTAGGCCGTTCCCCCCAAAATCGCGCTGACGTGGACGCGTTTTTTGGGGAAATTGCACTTTCCGGTTAATTTTCTTGAAACCTATACTGTCCGGTAATTTTTTATTTTTTTTGGTATTATTCAGATATTTGCCCCAAAAAAACCGTCCATTATCAATATAATAATGCTTTCTAACCAAAACATAATAATGTCCTCCTTATATTCTTTTACACCAAATAATAATATTATCCCTAAGCAACCAAAATTTAAATCACGTGGCTTTAAGGTAATTTTTCTTATAATCCCACAAATTCATAAAGTTTAAAAAATACATTAATCTAAAAATAATAGAGAATTAATACGTTTCAATGGTTCAACATAACCAGACTCTTATACCACTTGTTATAGAACTGTAAAATTCTTTTATAAAACTTAATAAATCAAAATCTGTTATGTAAAATCATCAATAACAAAATTAAATGTGGAAGTGTACCTAAATCCACTGATTTCTTAAAATCTTCGATCTTATGGTTTTGATCTTCTAAATTAGCACATAAGTAATTCAAAGAATGTGATTCTCTCTCTTTTCTAAAGATGGGATATTAGAAAAATTATGTATGCGTAAATTGAGGACCATAACCCTAATATATAACTTTTGCACATTAAACTAATTTCTAATCAGCTCATCATTAATTAGAAATTAGTTACTAGAGTATCTACACATATTTGACTCATACTTTAGTTAATAACTAAAGTCCAATAAATCTTAACCAAACTAGTTCACTTTTAATTGGGGCTAACCTTTTATAATAGTAAATAATAACATGTAATTACTCTTATTATATATGTGATGTCCATATTTTCTAACAGTCCTATCTCTAATTTAACCTTGCATAACTCCGTAACTTGATGAATCGAATCCTAAACACTATGAATGCATATATGTGAGTATGATTGATTATTTAGTTGGTTTGAATGATAATTATGATTTAAATTTTATGATTATGTAATAAGATAGCTTGAGTTGCTAAAGCAATGTAACGTGACATCACACATTCGAATCCGGCGATCGGATCTGGTGTTAGGTGTTACAGGTTTATTTGAGTTGTAAATTTTGTTAATATGACAAACAATAATGGCATGCCGCATGCAATTTGGAATTAATGTTGACATTAGCAAATATCATGTCAACAAATATTAACAAATTCTAAAAAATTTAAATGTAAAATGTTGATCTATATGTTCACTCGAATGCGGATTTAGAATTCTAAGTTAACTTATGAATAGATTTAACTTTCTTAAATTATTCAAAATTGCATTTGAATGTCGGTCTAAATTTTAGGTTAACTCACGAATATATTTATCTTTCTTACATGATTCAAAACTTTTATCATAAATTAATTTTATAATTAATAAAGCAAAATATACTATATTTCAATAAAATAATTAATTATAATTAATTTTTATTATATAATTAAATTTCTATTTGCAAAAATCAGGGGGGTTGATACTAAGTTTGTAAAGGAAAAGAAAACAAAAATGCGTTGAGCAATCCGGAAGCGGAGTTATCTAAACTGGAAAGATGACAAGTAATTAAACAAAAAATTGGAATTTAATAAATTTCCATAAATAAAATAAATATTAAAAATTTTAACTTAGAGGTTAAGTATACGCAAAATAAATAAAAAAAAAATCAAATCAAATCAAAATCGTGGTACCTCTAATTTAAAAGGGGAAAGGCAGAGCCAAACAATCTCCGATATGAACATCAATATATTCCCGATTTTATTCTGTTCGATAATTGCTTTGTGTTGTTTGATCCAAATGGCTGAATCTACAGAAGCAACGAAATCATCTTCGGCGGCGGCGGCGGGGACGGATGCGGCGGTCCACATCGTTTACACCGAGAGGCCTCAGGATGAGCAGCCTGAAGCCTACCATATCCGGACCCTCTCCAACGTCCTCGGCAGCGAAGAAGCTGCTAAGGAAGCCCTGATCTACAGTTACAAGACTGCTGCCAGTGGCTTCTCCGCCAAGCTTACTCCCCAACAGGTTGCCGAAATATCAAGTACGTGCCCTTTTTTATAATTTTTTTTTTAAATTCTTAGATTATTGTTGTTATGAATCACTAGTTTAGGTTTCTTTTGTTAAGAATTAGGATTAGCATGCAAACTTGAAAAATTAAAGTTATTATACTTAGAATCAGGATTGGCGTGTAACTTGATAAGGGTAAAGACAAGAAAAAGGAAAGTAAAACAAATAGCGAAAAGAAAATGCATCAAGAACCTTTGGTTTATTCAAAATAACTTGGTTTTTTAGGGTTTCTCGATAAAGCATGCATTTACTTATTGTCTGAATGAATAATGTTTTATCAGTAAAATGAAGATACCAATGTGGAAATTACTCAATTGTATTCAATTTATCATGCAATCCATCGAGGAAGAATAATCTCCAGAAGAACATCCGAGTTGTTAGAATTTGAGACTTGGAACTTGAAAATTTTATCTTCGGTGATGTTGCTATCTCTTTTTGGGTTAACTAGACTAAAAACCCATGGCCCAGATTTTAAATTGGTACTCAAACTTTAATCCATTCTAATTGAGTCATCAAAGTACCAATATACTATCAATTAGGTTTTTCTTTCAGATTAGATATTAGTACACGCAAATCAAATTTTAAACAAGGGTCTGTTTATTGCATGGACAACATAAATTTTGATGTGTTAAAAATAGCCCTTTTAAATTTTAACAATGCTGTTTATATTTTTTTAGTGTATTACATACAGGTTGCTCATGCAGTAGGTTCAAATATGTTTAAAATTGATCTCCGTGTGAAATCTAAGCTAGAATCTAATCTCCAAAATGACGACAAGGCTAATTGAAAACTTGATTGATATGATATTGGTACTTCGAAAATTCAATTAGAACTTTTCAAAGTTCAAGGACCAATTTAAAACTTTTTTCTTTTATGGAGCATCCTGGCAAGTTGCAACAATGCAGATCTCAATGCATAACAAAAAATGCTTTTTAGTTTTCTTTTAAAGATGAGAGGAGGAAAGAATTAGTCGGTTGATGCAGGATTTTCTGAAATTAACAAATTGACTTTTTACACCACCCATCTCTTGTGAATTGCTAATGCATCTTCACTAAAAAGTGTTTCCATTTCTAAATGTTTCTATCTTTCTTCCCCCTTCCTTTTTTGGTTCAACTCTTGGTTTGAGCATATTGTGATGGGATAACATGCTTGTTTCATTATATAGGCTAGGGACCTTTCACTCTTTTAGGCAATGATGCCTCAATCCTTAAAGATTTAGATTCTGTGTAGTGTTAAATATGTTTGAAGAAATTAGAAAGCACTTTGCTAGATATTTATGTGTTAATAGTAACAACAATCAGGTATAAGGTTGAAAGAGAATGCTTGACATCGAAATAGAAGAGGAAAAACAAATTTGGAAGGAAGAGTTAGGTATAAATGATGAAACATCAAGTTATTATTGTGATATTTCTAGGTAGGTTTTGTTGTGAGAAGGAACCATGGAAAAATGGTATAGCATCAGGCTAGGCCATTTTAGTTAATTGTTGCATCTACTTTTTTTCTTTCCGTGAACACAAAAGTTGTTCTTACATGTTACCGTGTTTGAACATTTGGTAAGTAATTTGGTTTGTAATTGTACGTGGCAGAACAACCTGGTGTTCTTCAAGTTGTCCCGAGCAGGACACTCCAGCTGCATTCTGGACCAGGCAAGCTGCACTAAGGCTCAAGAAACTCTTTTACCCTACTAAAAATAAAATCCTATGGAACAATAGTCTCATTGTATAAATATGTTTGACACACACTGTGCTATGGGGGTGTGCTACATTATACTGTTTGAATCTATGTTACATTGACTTATTTGCTTATAAATGTAAATATGATGGGTTTAAGATAATAACAGGGTTCTGAATATATCAGTACAATTTTTTCACACATTCTACAGCCATATCGTGTTGGTGCTATCTATAAAAATACATTAAGGCATATATTAGAAAATGTTGCTACTCCCAAATCGGAAGATGATTTAACTATACTTGCCCCTTTACACAGGCTTTTAGAATTTACTACATAAAACTATGCTCTGCCATAACAGCAGCCGTAAATTAGTTTTAGAGATTTTAGGGTCTTAGTGTTTTTGAAATCATAAATAATACTAAATTAATAACTTTTGAAGTTGAAAAACGCATTTAAACCCAAAAGCAAAATCAGTTTTTTTTTTTGGCAAAAAACAAAAGATAATTTTAACCCTTATAAAGTATTTTGTATAATATTTATATCGAGTATGTAAATATTTTCTTATTGAAATTTATTTAAATATAATATTATATATTTAAATTTTTAGTTATATTTTGATAAAATATAGTTTATATATTTAAATTAAATTTTTAAAATAATTAATATTAATGGCTTAAAAATATTAAAATTTATTTTTTATACATTAAATATTAGCAATAAATTTATAAATTTTTTTTATAATATTAAATATTAATTAATTTGAATATTATTTAAATATATATTTGTTACTTTATAACACTGTCTAAAATAATTTATTTCTTAAAAATATTTTTTTATAACAATACTAAATACTTAAATTTTACACTAATTTTTTCAAAAATACCTTCTAAAAACAAATCTCAATAACAAAACAATGTTAAGGTAGCCCTTAGAATAAATTAGGTAGACTCCAATTCTCGGCTTCCCATCCACAAAGCAATTCAGATAATGTTCACCATGAAAAAAAATTCCCTATTATAACAGAAAAAAGGATAGGAATTATTTTGGATGATATTTATTCAATAATATTCCATCTTTTTAATGTAACACCAAAATAAAAAAAATGCATATAATTATAATCTATAAGCTGTATATAATATATAAAAAAGAGTTTGGAAAAACTTTTCCATTGATAAACATATCTTTTATTTTTAATTTTAAAATAAAATTATTACTTGAATAGAATTCTAAATATAAAATACAAAAAAATATTGTGATAATTATAATTTGCAATTATTAGTAAAAAAAATTGACATCAAAAGGTTGTGTTAATTTTTATTTTATTTTATTTTGAAAAAAATGTGTCAATTTTTATTTATGCAAAATAAAATTATTACTTAAATAGTATTAAGTAGTTAGATGTATTTGATCAAATAGCATATAAAAAAACTTACCAATAAAAAAAAAAAGAGATTGTTAGCATTAATAAATAAATAAATATATATATATATATATATATATATATAATATATAAGAATGGAACATTACTTTAATGATTATTCGAATTAGCAATATTTAAGCATATTCAAACAACAATGACACTGAAGAATAATTAAAGATTATTAAATTGATTATGAGGTACTATAATATTATAATATTTTTTAAAATTTTATGTAAGTTATTTATATTATGTGAAGCAGACACTCTTAAACAGTTTCTTTTTTTCGGAGGGTTTATTTTAAAGAAAGTCAAATTTTAATAATTATTTTTAATCACTATTATTAAATGTATTTATCAATTAGTGTAAATATATTCCCTATTTATCATGAACTATTATTATAGTTGTTGTATTTTGCTTTATCTATTTTTTTATTTTTTAAATTAATATTATAGTTTATTTTTAAGTTCTAAATTTGTATTATTGAAAAAAAATGAGAGAAATTATCATCATCAATAATTAAAATCACATAGAAATGTATATTAAAAACATGGGTTTGTTGTTTATTATATTATTGATTTTTTTCATTTTAAATATTTTTAAACAATTTTAAACAATTTCACATAAAATTTGAAATCTCCTTTAGCAATAAAATTAAAAATTTTAATAATGAAAAAATCTTATTGATATAATCTCGATAGTTTAAGTTCCAATTAAAATGTTTCAAGTTTAAAAATTAATGTAAAATGAAAGTTATAAATTGGGGATATCATTTTATCGCTTTCATTCTTAGGTTTGATATGAATTTTTTTATCATTTAATTTTATTTGAAAAGTAGAAAAATAAAAACAAATCATATATATATATAGAGAGAGAGGTAGTCCTATTTACAATAACCACCCGTTATAATAGTCAAATTTTAGTAAAATTAATCTTTTATGTTTTATTTTAATCCTCTAGAACAATTTTTCACTTATAGAAGCAACAATCATGATTATGAAGTACATTTTTTATTAAATTAGTTCTTTATGACAATATATTGCCTAAAATTTTAAGTAAAATTATACTTATTTCATATAAGCAAGCCTATTTATTATAATTATTAAAAAATGGTCTTAATTAAAATATTATTTTAATAAAACATTTAAATTATACATGAAAAAATATATTAATTATATTTTATTAAATGAATAATCTTCATTAGTGAAATTAAAATATATTAATTAATAAACTATCAAATTCCATAATTAAATATTTACTATGGATTTGTACTTAAATTTATAATAAATTAATTAATTAAATATGATAACTTATATCGATTAATCGATTAATTGAATTTGTTAAATTTACAACATAGAAAAGAATATAAAATAAAATATGCATAAAATCAATTATGCATAAAAATGTCCGAGAACGGAGAAAGCGAAGACTTGGAGATCGGAATACCAAAAAGATTCATTTTAAGGACTTGGATTCTGGTGTGGAAAATGATATGGTTGTGGACTCTATTCCGGCGCTGGAAATCTCTTGGAGGGACAAAGTTCTGGGTCGAGGGGCTCTTGACTCCGGTAGAGACGAGGATTTTGAATTTCTAGATGGAAATGTGGTGAGAACTACGATTAATGGTGTTCCCGCTATCAACTTTTCCGAGAGGAGCCAACGAAATCTCTTCCGAGATATGGCGACCACGGTGGTTGTTAAATTACTTGGCCGGAATATTTCTTACTCTATTTTGCACATAGGATCCAGTCTCTAGAAGCCTTCACAACAGATTCACATAATGGATGTGGAAAATTGTTATTTCCAGATAAAATTTCGAAGTCATGACGATTATGAGAGGGTGTTTACCCAGGGTCCATGGATTGTCTTTGGCCAATATCTCACGGTTCAACCGTGGACTCCAGAGTTTAATCCTCTCCAAGCATTTCCTAGTAGCACCATGGTTTGGGTCAGATTACCGGGTCTCTCGGGGTTCCTCTATAAGCGCCAAATATTAGAAGAAATCGGAGGTTTGATTGTGACAGTCACCAAGCTCGATTTTCAAACGGACAAAGGGTCGAGGGGAAATTTTGCAAGAATGGTCGTGTGCATTGATTTGAAAAAAGCCTTTGGTATCTCAGATCTTGGTTAACAGGGCGGTGCAGAGGGTTGAGTTTGAAGCGTTGCCATTCGTGTGTTTCTCTTATGGAAGATTCGGGCATTCAAAGGCCACGTGCGTAGAAATGGGGTATTCACAAAATGCTGGCGATGGAATGAACACAGCGATAAAAAGCTTACTGGAGGTGGTCAAAGCGGTAGAGCCATTGGAGCCGTTTGGTCCCTGGATGATCGTTGAGAAGAAGTCATGGCATAATTCTAGGGCTCGCATTAATACTGAAACGAAAATTTCCATGAATAATGCTCTGAATCCGTTTGGGATTGAAAAGGCTGAGAGTAGGGAAAAAGAAGCAGATGTTTCGGGGATAACATTTCAAAAAGGGGAATTTCTCAAAGGGATCAATCAAAGGAGTGCTTCTAGGGATAAGGGAAATACTGGGTTAATAACCAAAACGGCAAATAACTTTAGCGTGTTGGGGAAAGCAGATGTGGACGGGCTAGACTTTTTGATGGAAATAGAGGCCAGGTGGATAGCGGGCTTATGGTGGAGGGTCCGGGTCACTGGTGGACCCACAAGGTTTTGAGAAATATGCAGCTGATATTAATGTGCAGATCAAAGACACTGGGCTTGGCTTACCGCGTTTGTATTTATTGAAGGATCCCGAGGGCCAGGTGGACAGTGAGCCCGTGTTGGCTGAAACGGGTTTTCATAAGGGTTTATTAGTGGATCCATCAGGGCTTAAAAACATAGTGGATGAAAATAAAAATAAGACCAAGCTTGCTGGGCTTGTTGTCCCGCGCCAAGAAAGTGGAGGTCTGGGGGTTTCCTCTAATTCGGTGATGCAAGTCTAAATGCGTGATGACTCACACTACCTCAAGGCCCAATAACAATGTCAAAGATCAAACAAATCAAACCAAAATTCGATTAAATACAAGATTCGAGGACGAATTTTTTTGAGAAAAGGGGGAATGATACATGCACGAGGTGAAATTTATTAAATTCCATTGACCAAAGCTGCCAATTTTCAAGTTTAGGAAATTAGAAGACTTGCAATGACTTTTTGAATGGGATCTAGGTATTTCTCGGTGTCTTCATGGAGTTCGAAGATCTATCTCTTAGCTTCGAAAAATATTTTGAATCACTCAATTTTGAGTTTGGGAGCTCAAATTATGACCATTTTAGTGAAGATTGTCCGAGCAAAATTTTTAGACGGGATTATGACGGAAATTACGAGTTTTGGGCTTTTAATTCGAGTTTAAATCATATTGGGTTTGGGTTTTAGGCTTAATTATTATTATATATGAGCCCAATATTGTATTTATCAGCTCTTATTATTTTATTTTTTATTACGAATTTTTTATAATCATTAAGTATTTTAAGTTATTTAGGAATTTTATATTAACAAGAAAGTTTTGTTTCAAACTACTTTTTGTTTAGATTAATTAGAGCTTCAGTATACTTTAGAGTTTTATTTGGATATACTTAGCAAGCCTATATAAAGGTTTTTTGGTTGTTCCTTAAGCAGACAATTTTTTTTTATTAAGAAAGTTTTCAACTCTAGGAGTTTGATTCTTTGAGCAAGATTTCTTTCTTATGAATTTTAGTAGTTTTCTTCTTGATTTTCTTCAAGGAGTCGTGGGAATTCATTCTTCACCCTTCAATTTGTCAAGAATTATTTTTGGAGGGTTGATTAGAGTCATTAACTGAGTTTGTTGGGATTTATATCTCAAAGGGTTCAATTGGAAATTTATCCTTCTATCCATCGTAGCCATCAGTTTATTCCATCCATCTTTCATTTTTAAATTTCGTCTATTTATTTATTTATTTTTATTTTTATTTGTTCTTTGTTCTCAAATTTCTTCTTTTACTATTTTCGGCTTCTTTATTACTAAATTAATTTATTCCTTCTTTTTAGGTCATACCCAAATCTTTCATCCTTAAGTCAAATAACTTGAATTAGATCCTTCTTCCACTTCTTCTGTTCAATTCCTCATCATTCGAGCAAGTCTGCTATAGTGTAGGAAAGATGTCCAAAAATCATTTCTCCTTCGAGTGATTTTATTATGAAGGACGACCAGTCCCATTTGGACATTACTACTCAACTTAATCCAATTTTTGAGGGTCTAATGGAATTAGCAGTAGAATTTAATACTGAGTTACTTGACTCTAGCAAATATTCGGCTATTACTTTCAAGAATCAAGAGAGACCAAATATCGCTAAACCTACTGAAGCTGGTATTTTAGTTAGGAGAGATAAAGGGGTCCCGATTTCAAAAGGAAGGGAATCAGGAACTAAGGGAGGTATTGCTCGAAATGGTGGTGTTATTAGTAAAATAATTCGTGAAAGCAAGGGGAATTTTAAAAATTCTGGGAGGGTAAGAGTTCCTTTGCCTGATTATATGAATTTAATAGACAAACTCATCAACTCACAAATTAATGAGGCTGAGATGAGAAATTCGAACGTTGATGAGAAACGCGATGATGGCATTTGCCAGACTTGCGTTATCGTATGTTAGTCACCTTTCTCTATTTTTTATTATTTAATGAATTTGTTTATTTTTGCATGGAATTGTCAAGGGTGTGCAAGTAGTAAGTTTTCGAGGATTTTTCGTGAGTATAGTTGGGAATTTAAACCAGATATTGTTGGCCTTTAGAAACTATAGTAAGTGGTTACAAAGGTTTAATCATTGCTAGTCTTGGTTTTCAGTTCTCTCATTAAGTGGAAGCTATTGGTTACTCTAGAGGTATTTGGGTTGGGTGGAAGGACTTGCTACGAGTTGATATTATTCGGAGTCACCCCCAATTTGTTTTGATTTGAGTTTTTTATAGCACGTTCCAACGATTGATTTTTTTTGTCTTTGTTTATGGTAGTCCTGACCGTTGTAAGTGAAGATGGCTTTGGGAGGTTTTGAATATGACTATCCCTCGTTTTGATTTCCCTTGGGTGGCGATAGGAGATATTAACCCGATCTTAGCTTCTAATGAGAAAAGGGGAGGGCGAGTCACTGGGTGAATTTATGGATTCTTCTAGGATTCACGATTTGGGTTTCAGAGGCGATCCTTTCACGTGGTAGAGAGGTGGAGTTTCGGAACGTCTTGACCGGGCTATTGGAAATGAAGCGTGGCTGACATCTTTTTCAAATTATTCTGTTACCCATTTGCCTAGAATCAAGTCTAATCATAGGCCTGTTTTTTTATCGTTTCGATCTAAGCTTCATTCATCTAAGGGCCGTCTTTTCCGTTTCTTGGTAGGTTGGGTTGAACATGCAGAGTTCTTCGATTTTGTGAAGAATAATTGGAATGTTGTTGGTTCCATGTCTAGTTCACTTTCTAATTTCACAAACTAGCTTAAGGATTGGAATAAGAAAGTGTTCGGTCATATTGGGATACGCAAAAAAAAAAAATTTGCTTCAAAAACTTGATATGATTCAGAGGTATTTGAATTTCTCTCAATTTGATCATTTATTTCAGTTGGAATTGGAAAATGTTCAGTATCATAAAGAACTCCTTTGGAAGCAAAAGGCGCGGTGTGACTGGCCGTCATTGGGAGACTGTAATACTAAATTCTTCCATAGGCACACTCTAAAAAGGAGAAAGCAGAATCGGATTATGGCATTAAGATATGCAGAGGGGTAATGAAGGTTTTATTAGGAGGATTTACGACAGGAGGCGACTCGTTTTTTCAAAAAATTATATGGTGAAGACTCGGGGCCAATTAGAGGTTTTCTCACTAGTTCTTTTCCGAAGCTTGAAGGCGGTGAGAGCCAGATGTTAAGCAAACCTGTCTCAAATGAGAAAATAAAATCTTCCTTGTTTGAGATGAGTCCTCTAAAGATGCGGGGGAGTGATTATTTTCATGCTCTATTTTTTTAAGGTAACAAGGAAAAAATTGATCGAATGTTGAATAATGCCCTTATAGTCATCATTCCTAAGGTGCAAAATCTAGAATGCTTTCCCAATTTCGACCGATTAGTTTGTGCTCCGTTCTTTACAAGCTGGTAATGAAAATCATTGCCAACTATTTCAAAATAGTGTTCCTAAGAATTATTGGTCAAGAGCAGACTGAGATTATTGTGAGAAGGAGTGCTACGAATAATATTATTATTGCTCAGGAAGTATTTCATTCCATGAAAATTAAGAAAAAGACTAGGAACTGGTTGGCCATCAAGATTGATCTAGAGAAAGCTTACGATCGAGTGCATTGAGAGTTTATTGATGTATCTCTCCAAGTTGCAGGTATTCTGAATTATCTTTGTGATGTGATTATGTCTTCTATTACTAACTCCACTTTGCAAATTCTATGGAATGGAAACCCAACTCTAACTTTCAGGCCATCTAGGGGGTCCATCAAGGGTGCCCACTTTCCCCCTACTTATTTGTTTAGTGTATGGAATGGCTTGGCCATAATATCTAAGATAATATTAATTCTGGATGTTGGAGACCTATCCATTTATCTCAATCGGACCCTCCTCTATCTCACCTCTTTTTTTGCAAATGATCTGGTTCTGTTTGGTCAAGCTGAAGAGGATCAAGCTATACTCTTGAAGAAAGTGCTGGATAGTTTTTGTGATTATTCAGAGCACAAGATTAATGCGCACAAAACAAACGTTTGCTTTTCAAAAGGAGTTGGTGATGTGTTAGGTAGTAACTTGTGTTGTATTCTTGGTTTTCGAAGAGTGAATAATCTTGGAAGTTATCTAGAAGTTCTCTTTTTCCATGAGAAAGTTGCCAACAGTTCTTTATGCTTTGTGGTGGACAAGGTTCAGAGTAAGTTGTAGGGTTGAGACGCAAAATCTTTATCTCTTGCTGGTAGGGCTACCTTAGCACAATCGTTCTTATGGCAATTCCAAGCTATTTCATGTAGTCTATGCTAATTTTCAAGGGACTTTATGAGGAAATTGAATGTATGGTGCGTCAGTTTGTTTGGGGATCTTCAACCAATGGTAGGAAAGTGGCTTTGGTTGGTTGGGAGGATGTTTGTCAGCCTCGAGAGCATGGTGGTCTTGGTTTACAGAAGCTGCAGGACACCACCTCTTTCATGGTGAAGTTGGGTTTTAGAATTGTAACTGATTCTAGCGCTCTTTAGGTACAGGTTTTACGAGCTAAGTATGGTGTGGCTGTTGGTATACCAGAAAATCTATCTTGTAGTAAAAGCTCTTTCATGTGGAGAGCACTTACTAAGGTTTGGCCTCTCATACAGGAAAACTTGATTTGGTTAGTGGAGGATGGGAAAAATATTAGGTGTTGGCTTGACCCTTGGATTCCCAATGTAGGACCCCTTGTTAATCCGACTCCCAGACATTAGTATTGATTTGGATTATTCACTTAGTGATATGGTTTCAGTGAATGGTACTTGGAATGTTGACTTATTTCAGATTTGGGTACCTGAGGCAGTCATACAAAAGATTATGGGAATACCCCCACCACATCTAAAAGCAGGCGTTGACAGGAGAATTTGGGAAGGTTCGATGGCAGGTTATTTTTCTGTTAAAAATGCTTATGGGAAAATTAAGGAAGGATCATAGAAACCGAAGGAAGATGCATGGAAGATCCCTTGGAAGTTCAAAGGTCCCCAAATGGTAAGGTTTTTCATTTGGCTAGTACTTAAATAGAGATTACTCACTAATGTTGAAAGAGTTCATTGGGGTTTGGGGCATAGTTCGACTTATAGAGTTTGTGGACATATCTCTGAAGATGTGCTACATGTCTTAAGAGATTGTCCAGCAATGAGAGATATTTGGAATTTCTTGATTCCCATTGATTGGCTTAACAGGTTCTACTTTAGCAACATATAGGAATGGATAATATCCAATTTTCATAATCAACATGACATTTGTTTTAGGTAGGTTGATTGGGGATGTCTTTTCAGGATTATCATCTGGCGTATCTAGAAGAATCGCAACCTCTTTATATTTCAAAATGTGTCATGGAACAGTTCTGATACTATCAGAGCCTCGTATAGTTGGGCCAAAAATTTTTTGAAGTCCGATCAGAGTCATTTGAATACAGGGAGGAAGATGACCTCGTGCTCTAATTTTCCAAAAGGTCGGGTATTTTTAAATACAGATGGTTCTGTTAGGCTTGAGGATGATTCTGCAGCAGTAGGAAGGGTTGTAAGAGGTCGAAATGGGGAGTGGATCATTGGTTATAACAGGTTTCTAGGAAGCTGTTCAGTTTTTGAGGTCGAATTGTAAGGCCTATTGGATGGTTTGAATACCCTAATTGATCATGGTTTGGATAAGGTGATGATCCAGACTGATAGTCTTGAAGCGGTGATGGCCATTTGGGAGAGTTCTATAGAAGGGCCCAATACGGCTCTAATTAGGAGGATTCTTCAGTTACTGTCCCAGTTTTCTCATTGGAATCTTTTTTATATACCCAGAGAAGAGAACTAGGAAGCTGATAGATTTGCAAAGATGGCTCACTAGGGAAGTCAAGGTTTGTGACTGCTTAGAAGACCCCGGTTTGGGGAGTTAAGCCAGTTGGCATAGTTTATTTCTTGTATTTTTCCATTTTTCACCAAAAAGAAGATACAATTATGCATGCATCTGTTATACGACTTCTAATTTTATTGATTTGATTCTTACTTTCTTTTTTTTCTTTAACATAGTTCTCATTTTCTTCATTTGATAAAAGTTCATGACATGTATTCTGTAACAGGTTTGCAACATTTATCTCATAATAACATGTTGTAATTAATGTAAAACAAACTCTATAACAAGTAAAATCTTGACAGGCAAATGAAAAAAATACCTGTTATAAAGAAAATTAACTGTATACAAATTAATATTTAGTACATGAACAATGTACTTTCTTTTACTCAACAAACATCCTTGAAAAAAATTATCAATTCAAACTTTTATCCTATTTTGAATTCTAAAAACTCTCCTAACATTATTATTTTACTATAGAAAATAACTTAAGTAAAGACATTAACCCGTTACCAATTAACGCATCCATGTCGTCCGCAAAATGCAAAATGAATCATGACCTTTAGTCGTTTTTATAATCATTTTTATCAATGTTAAAAAAATAATAAAAAGAAAACCTCCATATAACAAAACCATCACAATACAACTTTTATGCAATTTAAAGCCTTTTTTTGGATAATAAAACAACTTGCTTATCTTTAAAACTACAAAATGAAACATCATTAAACTACCTCCTGGATTTGGTTGAGTTTTAACTATGTCTGGGAAACGACATTGACTCACACTTCTATGGCTTTAAAGGAAGTTCCTCTGAAAAGATCCTGTTGAAAACCTGGACGTTAAACCTTTAACCATGTTTTCTGTATCAAGATTTACACTCTGCCTTCCGGCTGTCAGGTCCTTCTCCCGATCCCATGGCTTCCATGGATGTTTCCCCTCCCATTCATCTTTCTCTTTCTCTGACTGTTGCTTTGATTTCTTCTTCGGTCGCTTTGAAGCCTCTTCTTGATGCTTCTGTACCAATGATTTCGATCGTTTTTCTTTATTATATTTATCCACCAAATCTGCATCCGAAGAGCTTCTCTTCGTCTTTTCTTCTTCATTCGAAGCAAGCGCAGCAGCCTCATTGTAGGCTTCCAAGGAACTGCAATTAAGCAAGCAGAATCATCACAAACAACTAAACAAATCAAATATGACCATGCAAAATGATTTCCAAAATGTTCAACGTGAGATTCTCACTGCATCTTTGCTTTTTGGGCTCGCTCTAAAGGTGTATCGGTCCACACACTCGTATCACCCCGCCCTTCCTTCGCGCTCTTGCTAAATTTTGTCGATTGCATTGTCACACCAGGCTGACAAGAATAAACAGGTCAGATATTATAATTAGAGTAATTTCAATTTAAACTTAGAAATCTCATGTGACAACCAAGAAAGCAATTGATATTTTCAGCTTTCCTAGGAGGACGATCCACAATAAGAAGACAAAAATTTCATAAGTTCCAATGCAGAGTTGAATATGCAGGAGGATTGAAGGATTTATTCCAAAGGACAAAAACCGATTATGACATTTGTGCAACTAACTACGCAAAAATAGAGCATTGCAGACCAAAATGTCTTACTTTCCTCTCGGGAGGTAGTGTTGTCATCCATTCGTCCCTTTTTGGGGGCGCTTTAACTTCCACCTCCGCGAGCAGCTCATCATCACCCTCCATTGATATACCTGCAATAATTAAAAGTTCTCTTGATTCTAGATCAACATTCTTTAACACTCCATGAACTGTTGACAAAAGATGCAAAAGAATACTGAACTATTGGAAAATGTACAGTCAGCTATGAAATGTTAAAGCCAGTTTCATTTAAGAGGTCTAAAAACTCAAAATGTATCCTACTCATCGCAGCTAAAGAAAATAATGGGAGACATACACATGAATGCACATACAAGAGCATGCAGGCACACACATAGATGTTGCACGTAACTACAGAAAATATCTAACCTTGCAATCTTCTCCATTGTGCAGCTTCACGCATTGCTCGCAACTCAGCCTATGCCAGAAAAAGGCTTAATAAGTTGATACTAATAAGTTTATCAAATTAAGACCTGTACTAAGAGCTTGTAAATACCAAATACCTTGAATTCCTCCTGCTCCTCCTTCAGTTTTATTTTCTCATCCAGTGCTTTTCGCTACAAAATGTGAGAAGTTTGATGTTAGAATTACAAGACTGAGACTAAATACTGAAGAGAGAGAGGGAGAGAGAGAATTATAAGTCAACACAAATTCAAAATGCAGCAATAATTACCTCATGAAATCACTGATAACAAAAAGTAAATGTGCTTAATTACCACACTAACAGTACTAATTTCTAGCAATAATACTAGCATAGAAATTGGTAAATATGGTAAAAGAAGAGATGCCTCTCTACAGTGACGTTG
This sequence comes from Gossypium australe, assembly GCA_005393395.2. Taxonomy (NCBI): domain Eukaryota; kingdom Viridiplantae; phylum Streptophyta; class Magnoliopsida; order Malvales; family Malvaceae; genus Gossypium; species Gossypium australe. Next base: position 123,465,929 of record CM016626.1, read on the forward strand.
TTCAACCTGTTTTGATAGTAATTTTGATGAATATGCCACTCTTCTCACTTTCATCCTTTTCCGCATTTTACCCAAAAATTCGGATTTATATGTTCCTTGGAATCAGATACAAGAGTCGGGTAAAAGATAATGGATCTTAAAACCTCATTTATCAAACTCATAAAGAGAGTGATAAGATCCATATCTCAAAACAGACATTGAACTTCTAAATGTATAGAAAGAATGCAAACAGAATATGTCACTAAGCTATCTATTACATCTACCTGCCCAATACAAAATCTTTATCCAACTAACATAAAATGACCACCAATTCTGGACCTAGCTTACATGAGCTCAAGTTTGAAACAAAACCAAACAAAAACACAAGAAAAAGGGCAGTTATTTATCAACATGAACAGGGAACAATTTTCACGGACTCTGCAGTTTTGTCTCGTGTTCTTCAGGGTATCATTCTTCTTTCTCCTATCGTTCTCTTCTTAGAAGTAATCTTTTTTTCTTCCATTTTGTTTTCATTTTATCTCAAATTTTCATCTCACTCCACCCCCACTGCCTCTTCTTATCCCCGTTTTCATCTCTTCATTATAAATGGTGGATGATCTGTAGCAAGGTGGTAGAATTTGCATTCAAAATCTCCATGTCCAACACTTATCTACCCTATAACCTACCATAGCTTATGTCATCTCAGCACAGGTGCAATTCACACTACTTCAATCCATCTCCCTTAAACTGCCAAATCAAACTAATAGAGACAGCAATTGACCTACTAAATGACGACATATTTAGAAAGCTATTTATTCAACTTTTACATGTACAACTTTGAACATGATAACATTGTATGTTGGTGACAACTCAGGAAAAAGATTTACAGCTAATAAGCTTTTCTGCCCACGCAATTGTTTAGATGACACAGGTTCATTAAGCTTAATAAGATCTGTAATAATATTAACTCGGTGATAGGACAAGGTAAAATCTGGGGTCCTATCTCTTGTGAGCATCTCAATACTAAAGAACACTTCAATAAGCTTACAGCATTGGCTCACACAATGAATTGACACAGGCAATGAAGAACCATAAGACCCAAAATGAATTGAGACATCTAAGGTATCAACCATGGCTGCATCCAAAATAGACAAATAAAAACCCTCACCTTATCTGGATCTTGTAACTCCTTAAAAGCTTTGTTGAGTATGATAAATGCTTGGTGCGCCTGTGGATGAGGACATTTGTCTGGATGCACCATAAGAGACAGTTTCCAGTACCTAAAGGAAAAACAAAGCAGCTTATGAGAAACACGGTTCAACACAAGTTCACGATCACATCAAGATAAATGGCAAAGTCCATCAACAGGTAAACTGCCTCTAAAATGAGAAAAGGACACAAAAAGTAAATAATTTGGGTTTGGTCTTTCGCATTTTGGTCAATTCAAGTTTGGGTTTTTTTCAAATGGGTTTTCAAGTTAAGGTTCATTTTCCCTTCTCTAATTATAACAAACTACCACGTACATGCTCATTATTATAAAATTAGGGTGGTGGTGGCGTTGATACAATGTAAAACATCTATTGCTGAGGAAAAAGAAAGATTTGGTATCCAATATGTGCTTAAACAATGAAAGGCAATGAAAAAGAAAATCATGGAACTATTCTTAAATTCTTCCTCATCCATGTAAAAGAAAAAGATCTGCTAATTATCCTCAATAAAAATGAAATAAAGTTGTAATAAAAAACCTTACTTTTTCTTTATATTATCAGCAGTCGTATTTCTGTTTGCTCCTATAACATCATATGGACAATCAGATTCAACTCCCATAATTCTTGTGACCTGCTCAGGGAAAAATGAAGAGCTATTGAGTGATTACATACAAGTAACTCTTCATAAAGACAACCATAATGCATCAAGCCAAAGAATCGCTTATCATACAAGTGCATAAGTAACTGAGTATATATACCTAGGACTTTAGGGAACCTACACAATTTCATTGCTGTTCTAAAAATTCTCAAGCTCTAAGCATATTACCAGGTAATACAAAACCAGAAGGATGGAAGAAGTACCAAAGGGCAATAAAAGGTCACGGGGTAAAATTTCCACATTTCAGAAGAAGCTCAAGGTTGCAATTTTTATGGCCTTGCAAGTAAAAGATATATAGCTAAATCTGAATAAGCTACATAAGGGGTAAATTTGGGAACCTCTTCAAAACGTTCTGCTTCATTTGCCGATTCAGCCTCAGCAACCAGAGCAGGTGGTGGAGGTCCAATAAAGAGTTCACCATCTTCCTCTATCTCAGCTTCTCTAGATTAAGTTGTGAAAAGGATGCCAGAGAAAAAGTTAAAAAAGCCAGCATTAAATTTCTGATACAAAAAAAGGATATCCGAAATGACTTTGACAATTATGCAGACCAGACTTGTATAAAATGAAAACATGTGAAACTCAAAATGTCAGAAAGTGGAACCAATAAAAACTGAGTAAAAAACACTTCATTACATAGAATACCTGAGCTCAGCCTGGGCTTCTGTTAATTTGGCTGCTGCAGCAAGTAACTCAGCTGAGGGCATTGCAGGGCCAATCACCCTGTAAAAAGATGAAAGCAATGAAGAGGTTAGATATCGAAACTAGTAATCCCATGCATCTGCAAGAAGCATCAACTATCCAGCCGAAGGATGGAAATCAGAATTACTGCTACCAAGTTCAACAAAAACAATCACAAATCCAAGGCATAACAACAACAAATATGTCCAAGAAATTCAAATCCTAATCACCATTAGATGTTAGACTAATTTAGGACCATAAATATGTTAAAGTAAATATCATTAGTCTTCTATATTTCCTTATGATCAATGGTTTTTGTTTGTGTGTTTTCTAAAAGTTCAAGCAACAGGAATAACTGTAAATTATGCTGAAAACAGCAAAGTTTAAGTCCTGCAGTATTGATGCCACTTACAATTGCTTGTTTTCTTGTCAGCTTAAGTAACACATATATGCCAACCAGAATACAACCATGCATAGAAGTTCACACCACCTCCACACAGAAGCAACACCCGAATTCCTCTTCCAAGGACGACACATCAACTGTCAGGTATTTTCTCCTCTTTCTTGAAAATCATAATTACATTTCTACCTAAAGACCTAACCCACTTAATTGCAGTTTTGGAATATAACAAGGAAAGGAAGGGGCAACCATGAGCATTGATAAAATTGTGGTGATTTTCATTGCCTGTTTGACATCCTTTTTCAGTTGGTCCATTTTGTTTTAGTCCTAAATCACCCCATCAGTTAGAACTTGAGACACAAATTTAGAAGTCTGATGCTAGGATTTTGGGAGTGATGGGTGGGGTTTGTGGATGGAAGATGGCTACCTACAAGTTTTAGTCAAAGAGAAGTAGGTCACCGAGTGGAACAAAAGATAAATGCTCATGTTTTCAGAAAATTGATCAAATTTATAGCTCCTACCAAGAAAAGGAAAAGAAAAGCATAAGAAAAGGCTAGAATAAACACCTTCTTTTAGGGGTGGCAGAATCATCTCTGTCTGAATTATTTTCATCCATTACTTGGCTAGATTCAGCATGCTCTGGGATTAAGTGTGCATCCTTCACAGAACCAGAATTTGTGAGTTGTTGCTCTTTGGGTTCTGTATGAGCCTGAATCAAGTGGCCAACAACATCCAAGGTAGGACGAGATTTTGAAGAGAGTAAAAACACTCTATCACCATTTTCTTTGAGTTTTAAAGACAGGAATAGCTTCTTCAAATGCTTATTCAGTGATCTTTCAGATATGCCCTTTATGTCAACAGCTTGCCCATCATCAATCATTTGAAGAAGCTACAATGGAAACAAATATCAGAACATATGGACGACAAAATTATGATATTGCAGAGAGAAGGAAAATTAGGATAAAAATATCAAGAACACTCAAATTGAAATAAAAATAGAAGCAGCAATGTTCACTTCAACCAAAATAGTCGCTTTGCATTCTAATCAGTACGAACTATAAAATTAAATACAAAACCGAAAAGAAACTATATCATTTTATCAATCTTACTTCTAGCCCAAAAGTCAACTTACGTCCATACCACCAACAAACTACAAAGTAAAAGAATTAGAGAAAAAGAGAAAACGCAATGTTTTTCGATACTTGATGAGACAATGTAAAATTGCTTGCTATTTAATTACAATAATTAAAGAATACCTGTTTCAAATCATTACCAACATTAGGAAACTCCATCAAAATCTGTTGGACAACTACTTCAGGCTCAACCCGCCTTTTATCCTCTTCAGAATCAGACCCGGATGAGGAACCGGAGCCGGATTTAGAGTCAGACCCATAATCCCTTCTCTTCTCCCTTCTATCCTCCCTCCGGGATTTCCTTCTTTTTCTCTCCCTTTCTTTCTCCTTCCTCTTTCTTTTCTCTCTTTTTCGCTCTTTCTCCCTCCTGGAACTTTCATCCTTCCTACGCCGGACTTTCCGATGCCGGTGGCGCCTTTCCAACGACGATTCAGAATCGTCTGAGGTTGACGGAGATGAAGATGAAGTGTGTGTGTCGTCTACGTGTTTCTTCCTGGTTTTTCTTCCCATTTTTGTTTTCTGCAAAGAAACCCCAGTAGCTCGCGTAAAAAATACGAAATTTTAAAAATTGCAAAAAATACCATCGCTTTTATATATTTCTCAATTCAAGATCAAAGTTTATTTATTTATTTGAATATTGTATAAAAAATAGAAGATAAAGGAGGTTTAGAATAAATTTTTTAAATGCCTAGAAATTCACAGGTATTGAGTGTTAATTTATATAAATATGCTGAAAAAACTAACTATTTAGAAACTATGCTGATTTTCTAAAAATTTATTGGTTTATGTTAATTTTGGAGAGAGAAAAGAAAATATATTCTACGCACCCTGTAGGACGTGTTTTTTATGTTGATTTTGGAGAGAGAGAATGTAACACCCCAAACCCGGTCAATACGCCATGACCGAATCTGGTATGTCACTGAGGAAAATATTTTGGAGAAAATTTAGTTAACGATTAAATTTTAGTGAAAAACTCTTTGAAATTCTATATTTGTAGAAATCAGATGTTTAATAAGTTTAGAACTAAAAATTTACTTTGAAATTCTATAAATAAAACTTTTAAACTAAGTGGATAAATCATAGGTTAGAAAAACATTTGTTTCATTTTAAGAAAACTCGAATAAATACTTTGAAAATCGTTTGCATTTGAATGTAGAAACTTAATATTTGGAAATCGTTTGAGTTGTCGAAAACAATTAAGTTGTTAAATACTTATCAAGTGATTTAAAATACCCGATGGTAAAGTTTTGAAAATCCTTTGCGTTTTGTAGTTTAGAAAACTTTTGCGCTTATAATATATAATCATATAATTTCTAAGCCATATTTAAAACATATCCAAAGCATATAAATAAATCCAAAATCGTAATTTAAATGGCCTTATTACAAACCCAAAATAAATATGAAACCAAATTTAAATAAGGTAAAGTACCCAAACCAAAGTTCATGTAGAACCAAATTTATTTAATGCATGGCCACCTCGAGTTCATCCGGCTCCTCATCCGCGATCTACGAGTCACCTGAAAAGATAAGGGAGAAGGTGAGTCACCAAGACTCAGTGCATAAATCCTTCCCCCGATTGATACAACGTACTTACACAATTTATAACCAAGCAATACATATATATAAATGCACCCAACCTAGCCATCCATAACTCCTTTTCTACCCCGTGTGGTACCAAACCACTGGTGGTGCCAAACCACTGGTTACCCAAAGTCACGATATCCAATAATGTGATACCAAATCACTGGTGACCCAAAGTCACGAATAATCCATCTGTGGGGCCAACCCACGTGTGATACCAAATCACTGGCGACGATCCCATATCTCAAAAGTGGGGCCAACCCACGGTGGTATTAGACCACAGGGACGAGTCGCTATGAGGTACCAAACCTCTGGTGTCCCAAAGACACAAATGTGATACCAAATCACTGGTGACCAAAGTCACGAATAGTCAAGTTGTGGGGCCAACCCATGTGTGATACCAAATCATTGGCGACGATCCCATATCTTAAAAGTGGGGCCAACCCACGGTGGTGTTAAACCACAGGGACGAGTCGCTATGAGGTGCCAAACCTCTGGTGTCCCAAAGACACAAATGTGATACCAAATCACTGGAGGTGCCAAACCTCTGGTGTCCAAAGACACGGATATCAAATCCTTCCCCCTCCACTCATATTCCCAAACCAATGTATTAAGAGTATCAATCATGCCATCATACTTTGATATGATCATATAGCATATTTAAATAATAGATCATGATATCAATCAACATATATTAACATCATATTGAAACGGACTTACCCGAATCCTTGCACATACCCATCAAGGTATCTTATCAAAAATCTCATAGATTCCCACTTTAATAACATGATTAATCAATATATATATGTATATAACCGAATTATAAGGTGTGTAAGGTACACACCTGTCACTAACGCAAATACTAAAATCCGAAGACCCGATCTACCGCACTAGATCACCTTGTCCTACATTCGGCCAAATCACAAAACCTTAAGCAAGACCATTCGGCCAATAATACCTTAATCCAAATGAGTTATCCTTGAAATACCAAGTCTTACCTAAAAGCTTACCCAAAACGATTGACAAAGAAATGAGGCTTAGATTGATTAGAACCTTGCAACAAGTGCCCAAAATTCGGCCTTTGCCCTCAAGGGAAACAACATAGAAACAAGAAAAAGAATAAGGAAAAACGGCCATAACACATACTTATCTTCCAAAATCGATTGAAGAAAACCAAAAGAATTCCTACCCTTGATGATATTCGGCTAAGGCAACCCAAAAGAGAGAAAGAAGATTCGGCTATGGTTTTAGAATAAAGAAAACAATTGATATTCGGCTCGAAAGAGATGAAGAATTAGTATGGCAAAGAAAAAATGAAAAGAGAAGAAGGATGATTCGGCTTTAGCAACCAATGAAAGAAAAATCAAGAGGAATGGGGAAGAAAGAGATTCGGCCAAGAAGAAAGTAAAAGAAATGTTGTGATTTTGAACAATATTCAAAAGAAAGAAAAGAGAGAAAAAGGGATTAAGAGATTCGGCCAACACCTATTTTACCAAAGAAGAAAAGTGTACAAAATTGCACCTAAAGATCAAGGTACATTCGGCTAAAGAGAATAGCTTTGGAGAGGAAAGAAATAAAATACCAAATGGTGCACAAAAGAGAAGAATTGGTAAGGTTCAAAGGAGTTTCGGTTTTGACACAAAGCAAAGGTTGAATGCCTACCAAGCTAGCCGAAAATGACTACTAACCAAAGAGAAATTTGGCACTAGCTAGCTACCAACCAAACCAAAAATTCGGCCACTCTCCCCCTAGCCACACATGCCGTCCACATACATGGACTTCCAAGTCAAATCTTTCCACACAATTCTTTCCATAACAAGACACCCTACATCATGCCTTATGTTCTCCCATTAGTCTTAAAACCATTGATTTCTTTCCCAAACCTCAAGCTTACCTTAAACTAATATTCAACTTGCCATAAAGAAAAATTTGAAAGTCCAACCTACCATAATTAGAGCTTGACCGTCCATTAATGCTAGGATACACAAAAAATAAAGTCTTTAAAATGCTAATCATGCTACTCGAACCTCTATCCTCAAGCTACCCATTCAAACGCCATAACCACTTTGCCACTAACTCCTCATGTGCTAGAATTTAACACTTAATTTAACTTAAGTGTCAGGTTCACCTAACTCACTTCACTAAATTATTCAAACTAAAAACTATTCTAACTTCGTAAATAAATCCAAACCTTCACAAGACTATGCTAAGCACACAAACAATCCTACCCGAGCTAACACAAGTAACAAGATGATACTCAAATTTTTCCTAAAACCCAATTAAACCCGAGAATTCATAAAAACCTCGAAACCTTCCAAATCCATTTAACTAATAAATCCAAATTGCAAAAACACCATTCTCTTATTCTTGAAGATTTTAAAAGCTCCTAAGCCCAAAGCCCAATCGGCCCAATCCTACTAAGCCCAATTTCGGGATGTTACAGAGAAAAAAATGTATCCTATGTGCCCTGTAGGACACATTTTCAAAAAACGCGTCCTACAAGAAGCGTTTTCACTACCAAATCGATGAAAACACACTTAGTGAAAATGCGCTCTGTAAGACGCGTTTTCCTTTCAACAATAACAGTAACTTCTCCAACGGCTAGAAGGGCTCCAACAAGCATAAAATTTCTTATATAAACTCCTTCAAACTTTATTCTTTCAACCAAGTACTCAATACTCATTCTTCCATCCTATATTCTCAATCATCAATTTCCAATCCTCAATTTTCAATTTGTTTTCTAATTTTCCCAAATTGTATACTTTGTTTTACATCTCAAATGTACACTTATTTACAATATACGAAACTTATTTATTGAATTGGTTTGCTTTATACCATATCATATTGTGAGTTTAACATTTATAATTATTTCTATTACTTTTTCATTTAAGTTTTTCTCTTTCCATTTGTTCACCTCAATATTTTGAGAAAGCAAATAATAGAATGTCAGTACGGAAAAAGATTAAAACTTTGGCTCGCCGAAACTAGGTTACGGAGCATTACCGGAGTTTACAGATCAAATAGACAGAAATTTCAAACATTTCATATAATCAAAACAAGTCATCAATGCATCATTTTAATCCAAATTATAAACATACCAAATTTAAATCAATTTGCCTAGTTCATGAGCACTTAAACATAGAATTAAATTCACATGCACCTATCTAGATTTAGTTCAATTTACCATGCCATAATATGACTTCAAAAATAAACACATATTTATATGTATAAAACCAACCAAAATTAAACTTATAACCTCATTTAGAATCAAACCACAAAAAATTATTATTTAGACACTCTAGGTACATGTCGACACAAAGGATAAATCACCACATTTTTTAGTTCGGGATCGTTGTTGGATGTTGAATCGGCGATCAAAAGTTAAGTACCTAACCTGCGCAAAGAAAACAAACAGTACGCTGAGTATAAACTCAGTGGTATTTCTATAATCTGAATATTTAAAGATAAGAAAATAGAAATATACAATTGAAATATAAATACGTATTAATATTTAATTATTATAACAACCATATCATATTTCATTTGTTTCACAAATATCTCAATTCTCATACTTGTTATATAAATAGCTTTTCACAATTTATTTCACATTTCATTATACAATTGCAATATCCATTCCATAGTCATTTCATGAGTATATAACTCATATATTCCATATATTTGCAATATATTTCACTTCCATTTCTCATATCATTTCATTTCAATATCAATTGTAAGACTTTATTATTCATTTACCCCTATTAACACGACTTGGACTTGAACGAATACACGGATCCAACCAAAATACACCAGTCTGACACCTAGTGCCTCATCGAATAATTTGAAGTAATAATTTGACACCCAGTGTCTCATCGGCTAAAACGAAGTAAATTGACACCCAATGCCTCATCGAATATATCTGAAGTAACGAATTGACACCCAGTGTCTCATCAACTCGAAGTCGAAGAAATCCCTGAACTTTTCCAATCCTATGGCATGCCATCTATATCCGACTCAGCCCGATACAGTTAATAGGGTTTAATTTCACATTTTAGATATAATTAATATCCAATACTGATTTTTCATATAATCACATAATTACACATATAATCATTTCAATCAAAAATCAATCCATTCAATATATATATCAACCAATTCACTTCATTCAATCAATTATCAAAATATCAATTACTTACCTCAACACTTACCATATACATTAAATAAAAATTACAACAATTAATAACTAGTTTCTGATTATAAAAATACAAACCAAGAATTCCAAGCTATTCCACGTAGACTTTATCTTTCCCCTTTTTAGTCGAGGATTCCGGTACGACGTTAGCTACGGAATTAAAACAATTAAAATTCATCAATACAATACAATTCAATTTCATATTGAATATTTCAATTTTTACTCAATATTTGTCTAAATTCCAATTTAGTCCCTAAATCGAGACTAATTTTATTTCTTCACAATTAATCCTTTATTTTCATGCAAATTCCACTTTAGACTAAATTCAACTCCCTATTTTCACATAAATTCCTAAATTTCATTTTTTACAATTTAGTCCCTATTACACAAAATTTACAATTTATTCTACAATTCAATCCTTTTTCATTTCTAACTTGAAAATCTATCAATTTAGTCCCTAATACTCTAATTATTCAACATAAAAACATTTAAAAACTCAATAATTTCTAAAATTTTGACATAGGTCGGGTAGTATTTAATACCAGGATTTCAAAAATATAAAAATTATAAGAAAAGAGACTAAATTGACTAACCAATTGAGCTTTGAACAATTGAAACCCTAACTTTCTCCTTTCTCCTTCTTTCTTTCTTTTTTTTTTCTTTTTCGTTTTGCTTCTCTGTTTCTTTCTTTCTTTTTCTATTTCCTTTTTCTTTTATTTATCATTATAATATTAATATAATATAATATATATATATATATACTTAATAATTAAGACATAATATTATAATATTAATATATATATTAACTTTAAATTTTATAAATATCTTTAGCCGCCTCATTTAATATCAATGGCATAATTGCTTATTTAGTCCCTTAAAATTTTCTTTAATCTATAATTCAACTTTCACACTATATGCAATTTAGTCATTATACCTAATTACTTTTAATTCAAGCAAATTAACTTAACCGACACCTAATTAAGTACACAACTAGCTTCGTAAATATTTTTAGTCTGATTTTTGGGAACGGAGTCTCGGGAACGCACTTTTTTTAACTTGGTCCTTTTTTAATTAATTAACTATTGAAACGTTAAAATTTCTTAACGAAACTTTAATACCACCTTAATGGCACTCCGTATATATTTATAAAAATATTTACAGCTCAGCTTATAAAAACAAGGCCCCGATACCTTATTTTCTAAAACCACTTGAACTTAATAAATCACTTATATAACATAAATTATCAAATCAAAAACATTTTTTTAAAAATCACATTTGACTCATAAATATTAAATAATAATATTTACGAACTTACTCGTCGAATTGGTGGCCCCGAAACCACTGTTTCTGACACCACTAAAAAACAGGCTGTTACAGGCTTGCGTATTATAATATATCTTACTTCAATAATTAATATTAACTTACACTTTACAGAAAAAAATGACATGAATAAACGGATAAGTTAGTGTTTTCACTGCACAAGTTAGTGTTTTAATTAGCTCTTCTCCTCGATGCTCTCGAGTTGTGTGGACATGTTGCCTTCATATGCCCTAGGTTCCTATAGTATGTGCATAATCTCGGTGTGTCTCCCTGCTCCCGATTATCTATATTTCCTCATATCTGAGTTAAGTTCGGTAGATGTTTCACCTTGCGCCGCGAATTCTTATTCAGTACCAACTCGAAATGAGCGTGTAAAGTAGCAGCCACATGCGTCCATCCAAGATAGGTGGGAATTCAAATTTCCAAACATTATAAGCACATTCAAGTTTGTAAACTTTGTCAACGTAGGTCATGCAATCTATACGTTTCGAGGCATATGTCGCAATTGCATGTGTGCATGGATAACGAAGTGCTTGAAATCTCCCACAGTCGTAGGTCATTTGTCTCAGGTATATGCGGTACGCTCCACCGATAACTCCACGGTCGAGTCTATGGGGCTGTTTAACCCGAAATATTAGATTTTTTTGCAAGTGACACACTGAAGTCATTGGCTTCGTGATTTCTACATTTTCCCCAATATCTTTCAGCATCGACTCATACAAAATGTAACTGCCCTTTATCTGTCCCGCGTATGTCTCAGCCTGCTTTGGAAACAATATTGCTAATCTAAAATACGTTTCCTTCACCACCGAGGTTACCGACAAATGATGCATTCCTTTCAGTATGAAATTAATGCATTCCTCTAGGTTTGATGTCATGTGCCCATATCGTAGTCCTCAATCATATTACTGTGTCCGCTACTCCTTTGGTATCCCATTGAGGTACTCCGTACCTAGTCGGTTTACAGCCCGTTGTCTCTCCAACATCTTACAAAATTGATGTTGGACGAGCTCGTAACCTATCGATGACAATCAATAATGCATTCTAGAAAATCGACCTAAATGTATATGTTAAATTGTTTTATATGAAACCAATTCTATGCACAACGTACCCATGTTAATGACATGTCGTCACTCTGCATCCTTATGGTATTGGCCAATATAGTTAGGCCCAATGTGACACAAACAATGCCTATGGTGTGCATGATCCCATAAGCTTGAACGTCGATCAAATACAACCTGTATTCTGATGCCCCTATCGAAAATGATGCACACATCGGGCTGCGGCACAACAAGCCTTCTCAGGTTAGTTAGGAAGAAATCTCAGTCATCACTTGATTCTTCTAGAGTTATTGCAAAAGCCATTATCAAGATTCTTCAGTTACCATCTTGTGCAACAACTAATAACAACTTATGCGCGTAACTTCCATACAGGAATGTGTTGTCAATTTGGACAAGTGGCTTAAAATACCGAAATGCAGTTATGCATTGCTTGAAAGTCCAAAAATAAAGAAGTGGAAAACTCTTTTTCCAAGGACCAAGCGATCGTCGTAATATGCAGGCTCCATTTGCAGCTCAGTTACGGAACCTGGTACGTACTACTGCAGTACCTGACACCATTGCCACAATTCATTGTAAGATTTCTCCCACCCGTTGTGCATCTTCTCCAACGCCTTTGTTTTGCTAACCGTGCCTTGTGGTAAGACACGATGTAATCAAACTTATTGCGAATTTGTGTGATCAAAGCAGGGATCAGAATCCTAAGACTCGCTTTGACCATGGGTAATATAAAGTCAGATATCATGTCCGAATCCAATTTCAGATGATCATTCGACATGCCTGAAAAACAATAAATTAGGTCAGCATACGCAATAGAATGTAAAAAAATGTCAAAATTTGATTCAATGTTATGAACCATGATACATACCAACTACAACACATGTATCTAGCGCGATAAACTTCCTAATTGTCTAGAACGCCGATTTCTTCCTAACAGATACCATGATTTTCCATGGACATCCTGTTCCACAAATTACGCACTTCGCCTCATATTTCTCGGATCGAAAGCATATAAGGGTGAAGTTGATGCTAAACTGTATGTGATACTGCTTGACTGCAGCTACAAAAACATATTTGGATTCAAACTCCATCCCAACCTCTAAATGGTTGAAATTTGTTGATGAAGTCCGAAGTAGAAATCTTGCACAAAATATGTTATATAGGCGGTGTCTACAAGTATACGGGTTAGGTTGTAATATAGTTACAACAAAGTAGGTGAGTACTCTAAGGATCCTACCCAACGGAGGTGAGAACTAAATTACAGACCTAAGCATAGATAGAGCTAATTAGTACTTTAAATAAATTATATTATGACTAAGCCTAAAGAAAGATTTTTGGTATTTCTATAACTAAAGAATAAAATAATATAAATGGAAAAACTTTAGGAAATTTACTATGGAAACTGAATCAGATCTGAACATGGGTGACTAGCATGCTTCAGTAATCATAACTAACTATTGCTTCAGGTTCCTTATTCAATCAACAAGTCGTTACCCTAGCAAGATCTCTCAATTTTCCATTAGAATAGCGAGTCGGCAAGAACTACTTTTCTGTCGACCTCACAGTCTAGACCAGTTCAGGGTTAAGGTGTTTACGGATAAGCCATACAAATTTTGGGTTAATTCCCACCTAGATGACTTCATAGGGTCGTAAAGCTTAGGGTTTAAGTTCTTCCTTTCCCAAACAATTGATCCACTTAAAAAAATCCTGCACAACAATCAATTAATCATACCTCTACTCACTAATCCACTACAAAAGGATTAGTTCCTTATGGATCTCAAAAACATAATAAACTTGATATAAAAGATGAACATTAATAGTAAATCAAGAGACAAAGGTTTAAGAGAAGCCTGAATTGTATTTAATTGAAGCACAAAATCCACATAGAGTTGATTGAGTTCCACAAATCAAATATCCCGACAAAGCCTACTTACTTACTCCTAGGGTTTTATTCACCTAAAACCAAAATTTTTCCTAAAGCCCAGATTTGATCCCGGGACTTCATGGAAGCCCCTCAACCTTCCAAAATCACTCACCTAATAGATCGAACTTGCATTAGTGCCGTTCTCTTGTTCTCAAAAATTTTAAACGCTCCCCTGCCCAAGGCCCAATAGGCCCAATTCTACTAGGCCCAAAAATTCAGGGCGTTAAAATATTAGCTCACCTTAGGCCTCATTCGGCCCCTAAGGTCAATAACATACTCAAATAACACTTTTTATTAGATGTAAATGAAACTAAGAAAACTTAATTAAAACATAATAAAAATGTTTATATTCAAGCTCTTCAAGTGCAAAAACTAGTTCAATATGCTACTGTAACAACCCGATTTAGACCCTAGTCAAATAGTAGTTTTGGGACCACAAATTCGAGGTTGAAAAATATTTTAATGTTATTTTCTGTGTTTATGGTATGTGATAAAGTATGTGTGAAAGTTCTGTGTGAACATTTTATCGTTTGTATGTCTAATTGCGAAAAAAGACTTAATCGCATAAAATGCAAAAGCTGTGTGCTAATTGTTAAAGTGCTTAATTGTCATGGCTTATTAAATGAGAAGTCCTTATGTTGTAATTAGACCTTTGATAGTGGAGATGGACATAAATGGCCATTAAATGAATGAATATATAATGTTTTAATTAAGGGTAAAAGGGTAAATGGCATATTAATGTTAATATTAATAAAACAAAACAAAAATAAACTCCATTATCATCATCCATTGCCAAAAATTGAAAGAAAAAGAAAGATTTAGGGCTTTGAAACATTCGACACTTGCATAGCTCAATCAAGGTATGTTTTGAGCTCGGTTTTTAGTGATTTTTACGTTTTTGTGATCGTTGCTTAGTATTCTATCAAGCCCATGTCTTAATTTTAGAATTTGATGATGATTTTGAGATATGCCATTGATGAATGTTTGAGCTTTGTGATAGATGATGATGAATAATGAATAATTGTTGATAGATTTTAATGTTTTGTAAAGTGATTTTTGACAAAAATGTCAAAAATGGATTAAATTGTGAAATGTGTAAATTGAAGGACTAAAATGTGAAATAAATGAAATATGTGGGCTTGCATGAACATGAGGAAAATTTGGCCTATGCATGGTATGATGAAATTGTGTGTATTTTGTGATTTTATGAAATAGGGACTAAAATGTTAAAATGTGAAAATGTGAGGGCTATTTTGTAAAATGCCTTAAATATGTATATTTGGATTGAATTGAATGATTTGGTGAATGAATGAGCTAAATTTGAATATGTATAGATCAAGAAAAGAGAAATTCGGACTTAGATCGAGGCAAGAACAAAGTGCTCGATTGATCGACTTATTTCGTAATTTCAACGTCTGAGGTAAGTTCGTGTATAATACTAATTGTTAAATTTATGTTTACATATTAGACAATGAGTGGAAATGTGGTTGTTGAGTTGGTAATGTGAATGATGAGTTTGAAGAGATGAGGCACTAAGTGTGTGTAAATAGACTCGATTCAGTGGTGAATGGTACTATGCGTGCGAAATAAAGAAAGTATCGACTACATTGATTGGCACTGTGTGTGCGATATTGAGTTAAATTCGGTTTAAGGTTTAAATTCTATTTAATGTAAAGGCACTAAGTGTGCAATGATATTAAAGCTTCGACTAAGAAATTTGCACTAAGTGTGCGAGTATATCGAATAATTAATGAAGATTGAACAAATTGTGGTATTGAGCTTTGAGTAGCAAAAATGATCGTTAATTAAGTGTTGGCACAGGTATGTACGGAACCTATGTGGTTGATGATTCGTTTATGGATAAATGGATGATTATGTGAGTAATGACCATGAATGGGATTGTATATCATTGTGAATTGAACCATGTGATAGTTTATTATGTATATTGAATTCGATATGTTGAGTTAAATGTATTATATGACGAACTTACTAAGCTTTTAAGCTTACTGTGTGAAGTATTTCTCTGTTTTACAGTGTTATTAAAGCTAGCTCGGATTCGGGGATCGTCAACGACTCAATCACACTATCGGCCATCTATTTTGGTACTTGTGGAAGTTGTGTATTTGGTATATGGCATGTATAGGCTAGTGATTATGGTATGTTTTGAGGAGTATAGATCTTGCCATGTGATATGGCTTGATAGCTTAATGATGTTGGTATATGTTTTGGGTATGTGTAAGGGATGGTAATATGTGTATATGTGTGTTCTATGTGAATGACAATTTTGACATAAATTAGTAAGAATGAAAATGGTATGTTTCATATTTATATTTGATAAGGATTGAATGATGAATGGATTATATGATTTGGTTGTGAAATTGATACTTAGATTGGTAAGTTAAGTTGAAGTTGTATAGGAAAATGAATGATGATGTTAAGAGTTTAACTATGCAATGTTTTAGTATGTTTGGATGCCATTTGGGGTATGAAATTATATGGTTTGATGCTTGTAGGTGTGACCCAAAGTGTGGGTGGCAAATTGGCCTTGTAAATGGCCTATATTTGCCCACACGGTTGAGCACACGAGCTGGACACACGAGCGTGTGACTGGCTGTGTGAAATAAGTCAGTGTTGACCACGGGTTAAGCACACGGGCGTGTCTTCGGCCATGTGAACAAGTCAGTATGTATGCCCTGTTTTGACACGGCTTGGACACACAGGTGTGTCTGAGGCCGTGTGAAGCCACATGGGCTTGTGACCTCTGTAACTTTGAAAAATTTTAAGTTTTTGGAAAAATTTCGTATGTGCCCGTGATAGAGCTCGAAACTAACTATTATTTCGACAAAGGCAAGCGCACCTATCGAATAGTAGTATAGTTATGGTGAGTCCGGAATATCGTATCCTCAAGGACCAAGAGTACTAGAATTAACTATCTTTTTATTATCTAGCCTAGTAATTAAGGGGATTTATTTTTAATCTAAAATTAACTAACTAGGGGATTTATTTTTAATCAAAAATTAACTAACTAATTTAACTAACTATGAACGCGACAGAGAGTGAATTGGGAAAATACTTTTAGAAAACTTATATGAGATAAGCAATACCTAAGGAAGAATCCACCTAGACTTCACTTATTACTTTTGATTCATGCGATTTATTCACTTGACTTAATCCGTAGAAATCCCTAAATTATATTAATACCTCTTTTGAGGCTACTAACAACTGACTCTATGTTGATTAATTGAAATATCTTTCTAATTAAAACCCCTATTGTCGCATTAACTCGATCTATAGATTCCCTTATTAGGTTTGACCCTAATCCGATAGATTTTCGTCGCCCTATTTCTAGGGTTGCAATCAACTCTGCTTAATTGTGTTGATCTACTCTTAGACAGGGACTTTTGCTCCACTGAATAAGCACATTCGACTTGAATCAATAACCTGAATTATCAAAACAAGAATAAGAACTCACAATTAAGAATAAAAACAAGTATTTATCTCATAAATCAAATAATAATAAGATTTGTCGTAGGTTTCATCCCCTCAGGTATTTGAGGGATTTAGTTCATACTAATAGAGGGAAACATATTAGAATAGGGAAAACAACAAAACATAAGAAAACCCAAAAACTTCTAAAGAACTTGATGGGAGATCCTCAGTCTTGATGGAGATCCTTCTCCTAAGCTGTTTCCAACTGCTGTCTTGGGGTATCTTCTGCCTTCTACTCGGCGTCTATCCGACGTCCTATCGAACTCCTCTTTTAGGTTGCCTCCTAGGATGTTTATATAGGCTTTGAGATGCCTTACTTGGCCCACGAGTATCCTATTCCGAATAGAATTCATCCTGATTTCGGCAGGGATACGCCTGTGTGACACACCCGTGGTCGATAGTCCAGGCCGTGGTCGATTATACTCGCCATACATGGCCATGTGGTCTGCCCGTGGACGATAGTCCAGGCCGTGGTTGATCCTTGCTCGAAACACACGGTCGTGTCCAATGGTCCAGGCCGTGTTGATTTCCTAGGTAGGCCCGTTTTACCCCTTTTTGGCCTGTTTCTCATCCTTTTTGACTTCCTAAGCTCTCTTGAGTATAGAACATGAAATTAAAAGATTAGGAGCATCGAATTCATCGAATTCAATGGAAAATCATCCAAAACTAAGCTAAGCATGGGGTTAAAATATGTGTAAATTATGGTTTATCAGCCCGGTTTAGTCCCGACCCCTTTCCAATAGGGACTTAGAGACATTGTTTGATTATGATTTAATGATGTATGAATTATGAAGGTTGAATGTTATTTGATCGGTAATGCTTCTTGACCCTATTCTAGTGATGGATACGGGTTAGGGGTGTTACAGCTACACCGAATTACGACAGATTAGACTCCCCCACACTTAAGTCATTGCTTGTCCTCAAGCAAAGCAAATAAAGACAGTAATTAAAAGATGGCCTTTGAGCAAATATGGTACAAATGTTAGTTTTGGAGCACATGACTAGGCATTTCATATTTACACATAATCTTGGCATGATATATAGCTGACTTACCACTTTTGATATCAAACACCTAGGTTCAGTATATTACAAAGCATACAAACATTAAGGGTTTCAAATGTAGAGATTTATCAATAAGTTATACAAGTAATTTGATTATCCTAGAAGAATACATACATTTGTAAATGCAATTATTTAGTATGATGCCAATTCATAAATAAGTCTACCTGGGTCACATAGGGCTTTTCGGCTTGTAACATTCTAATGCTTAGGACAGGTATGGAGTTCAAGAACATTAAGTGTCAAATAGTTTCAAGCGAGAAAATAGTTTGACACATCGTATTGTTCCCTATTCCCCCCTTAACGACCCTTACTTGTTCACAACCTTATTTCTCCTTCTCTCACCTTCCTTATTTCTCTATAGGAAATTATAGCATAATACAACAACTATGGCTAGCTTACGAGTTTGTGTGTACTAATGAACGAGTCTCTCTATTTTTGGTGACTTTGTCACTTTTCTTTCTTCCCTTTCAATACATTTCTCATTCATAATTGCTTTTACTCTTAAGAACTTTTTCTATTCATTTTTTATTTTCTTTTTGAAAATTTCTTTTGCTACACATATTGGCTAACCTATAATCACTCTATCACGCTGATCCTTCCTATTTCACTTTATTTTTACAAAATTTTTCCGTAATGTATTTACTTAACCCTCAATATGTATGTCCAGATGTTTATAGTCGTCTAGTTCAAGACCAAAGAAAAAATGGCAAATACAAAGTAACAATTTTTGCTCGAATGTTGCGTGAAAGTTCATCAAGTAGTGTTTTCTAGCTCAAATATAGGTACTAAGGATGAATAAATAGGTTGGCTTTTTAACTCTTGGTGTATGCCAAAGAATGCCTTAAGTCGTCCCTAGGTATCTCAACATTCACAAATTTAATCAACCAAACAATCACAAATTCAACAATTTATCATACATACTAGCATGCTCGTTTCTCTGTATTTCTTATATCATATGGTACATTCAATTGTTCAATACTTATTTATAGAGTAATATATAAAACTTAGTAATCTAATAAAAAAAATTTAAAGTTATCTACTTTCATGCCAAATTTATAGTAAATACAATCACCCTGTATATATATGCTCCTAACCAATCACTTGTATTTCTACAAGCTCAAGCACACAATTGATAAGAAAAATGTAAAAGAAAAACATAAAAATCAGAATAAATTTTCTATGTTACCCCCACTTTAGATAACACATTATCCTTAATGTGTAGCCCTAAAAGGTTAAAGAAAGAATTAGCCGATTGATCGTGATAGTTCTGTAAGCTGTTGGTGAGTGCTTCTTCCTTTTCTTGTTGTGAGTTCTAATTTGTTGTGCTTTTTCTATGTGGGGTTCCTACATAGGAAACTTTAATACAGAATAATAAAGTATATAACAATCTACTCCTACAAATAAAATTTAACACAAATTATCCCAATAGTTACAATCTTTTAAAAATAAAAGTTTAATCATCTTCCTCAAAGTCCATCTCCTCATCCTCCTCTCCTTCCTCATCTTCTCTTTCTTCTTCATTTTCATGCTTCTCTTCTTCCTACTCAAGATGCGTTGGTCCAAACATATCCGACGTATAATTAGGTACTCTAATGTTGTTTTTCCGTGCGAATTCTGAAAAATTGGGCCTGATTCTTGCATCCAATATATTATCTAATCCAACTTTGGATGACTACTCTCGCCAATTTCTTGTCGGGTTGTCGATTTTATTTTTCTTTGAATTGAGGCTGGAGTAGCTGTCTTCTCTTGTTGGCGTTTGTTCCACTCATTTATTTGTTTTTCCCAAAGCTCTATGTATTACGTATACAGTGTGCCTTTAATTATGCTTCGTGATGGCTTCATGGATTTTTTAATGGATACCATCGGAATGCCTACTTTGTTGCATAAGGCTGTTACTAAGGGGAGAAGGAAGACTCCCACTTTCTGGTTGTTGACACACTATTTCATATTTTGGTATATCCATGTTTCGATGCATATCTGTTTCTTTTGCAAAGTAGTGTAAAGCAAAACCACTCGAAAAGTATTGACATTAGAATCATTCAATGCAGGAGCTACTCAAGTGCACATAAATTGAATCCACATTTTTGCTTCAGGAAACATTATTGCTTGATTAAAAAAAGTTAGGATATCAGTACTTGGGTGATATTTCCATTTTCCTCTTCCTTCCATTAGATAATTTGTAACATTGTCCATATTTATGTCTCTAAATTAATGTAAATTAGTTTCTTCTACAAAGCCTTTCTCATAAAATGGAGCATTACTAGGGGTAATTCGTACTTCCTTCCCTTGCATCGGTATTGTTTCCTAAGTTGCGCCTTTAGTACTTTTAGACTCTTGGTCCCTTAAAGATGTGTAAAATTCTTGAACTACATGGACCATAACAGATTCTTTTGGGGTTACACGGAAGTGTTACCATCTATAATATTGGAACAAAGGCCAAACCTTCTGGCAGAGAACCATCGACGGTTCAAATCTCCTCTCTTGAATAAATGTTTTCCCCTGAAGTTCTAGAACATATTTCTCAACATTTTGATTCGAGAAATTAGAAGGATTTGGAACTGCCGATGGTTCCGGTTCACTAGTTCTCCTAACTTTTCTTGGAGGCATATTCAATGGTATTTAAGGCTAATACTAATAAACCAATAAGTTAAATTATCAATGGAATAGTAAAAAGATTAGGTAGAAACCCTTAACATTGTATAATTTAATCAGAATTCCTTGAAAACTCACTCATTTTTGTTCCTTTGATTGTCTTCCCACTAAATCAGCTTGAAAGGAGAAGAAATTTGCAACAAAATGATTATGCATAGTGAAAAGGGGTTTAGGGTTTAGGAGGCTTTAAAAAAATAAGAGAATTTGGGAGAGTTTAATTGTTAAAAGAGGTTTAGTCTTAGGTTAAAAATAGTTTTTAGGTTTTTAAAGTGGTGAGTGAAGGCTAAAAATTGGGTTAAAACATGGTCTATGCCATTGGGTTGCGCAACTAGGTTGGGTTAATCCTATAGAAAATTGCAATGATGTCACAACATAGGGGTTTTGTGTCGTGATATCCCTGGTAGTTTGCCATTGTCGCGACATCGGGGTTCAATATCGCGACACACTCTAAAATTTTGGAAATCTAAGTAGGCTCGACTGTGTTGCGACATAGAAGTTCTGTGTTGCGACACCAACTCTGTTTTGAGCCAAATTTCTACTCTCAAAATGTTTTCGATTCCTATAAAACACAGTGTTGGTAAAAATTAAAGTCTAAGCTTAGTAGTTAGTTAAAATTACAAAAATGTACATAAAATTAGAGTTTAATTAAAATGTCAAGCTTTGCTACCAGATTCATCTGTCAGCTCGATTAGTGTTCCCAATGATGCTTTCTTTGTCTTATCTCTGTCCGTGTTTGACCAGCATTCGTCATGCCATTCCACCTTATTGTGCTGGTCCTGCTCTTTGAATTTACTTTTTCAGCTGTACTAATCACATAAAATATTTCCTCTAGCTCAGGACTATTAGGGATTTTCACAGATATTTCATAACATTGTCTCTCTAATCTCTTTTTGTCTACCTCATCTTGTTGGTGACAACCTTTAAAAATTTCAGTTTCACTATTGATCTTCATGGTTAATTCATTCTTTTCCAAATCAATGGTGGATTTTGATGTTGCTAAGAATGTTTGCCTAACAAGATTGGTATCGAACGGTCTTCCTCGAAATCGAGTATCACAAAATTTGCTGGGATGATAAAGTTGTGCATTTTGACTAACACATCTTTCAATACTCCTTTTGGATGCATTGAAGATCTGTTAGCCAAATGTAGTGTAATTTGAGTGTTCTTGAGGTCCTCTACCCCAAGTTTTTCATTTATAGATAAGGGCATTAAATTTATGTTAGCTCCTGAATCACATAAGGCTTTGCTAAAATCAATACTCTCTATCTCTATAGGGATTGTAAAACTTCCCCGGTCTTTAAGTTTTTGGGGAACCTATCTAGATATGATCGCACTACATGAGGCGTTTATGTTAACTTGCTCTCCTGTTATAATTTTCCTACGCCTAGACATAATTTCTTTGAGGAATTTGGTGTACTTAGGGATTTTTTCAATTAAAGCAATCAGAGGCAAATTAACATTTAATGTTTTAAATAAGTTCAGAAAACTTAAAAATTCATCTTCATCCTGCCTTTTTTTTTCCCTCCAATTGTAATGAGAATGGTACTTTTGCAAGTGGAGGTTCTTTAACTGGTCCATCCCCGACTAACCTGCCAGCTTGGTTACCTCCTCTAGTTTCGGTTCTTCGTCAGCTTTTTGGAGGTCTTCTAAAAAATATTCAGCAATCAATTTTTTCCCCTCGTGTGTCAGGGTCTTTGGGCCACTCATTACTTTGCTTGAATAGAGCACAATTGCTTTTACACGCTCATTCCCTTTTGTAACAGCCTGATTTGGGGGCTAGTCAGAACAGTGGTCTCAGGACCACTAATCTGGGGTTGGAGAAAATTATTTTAATTTTATTTTATGGGTTATAGCATGATTATAAGGGTGCATGAAAATTTTGGTGCTTTAATTTTAGCGATTTCATGCTTAATCGCGAAAAAGGACTAAATCACGTAAAGTGCGAAAGTTCTATTTTATTTGCTAGAGGTGCCAAATAGCCATAGAATATTAAATTGGAGGTCCTTAAAGTGCAAACAGGCCAGGGGGAAGTGATGGCCGGCCATAGGGGACAAAGAATAGACTTTGTCATTTGGTTAGGTGAAATTTGGTGATAAAAATGGATTTTTATAATAAAATAAAGAGAAGAAAAGATATCATCTTTTCTTTCCCTTCTCTCCACTGAATTTTCTCAAGAAAAACAGCCATGGAAGCTTGAAAATTTCAGCACACTCTTCTCCTTACAAGTAAGTGTTCTAGTGATCATTTCCTGATAAAAATTGTACTTTTGGAACCCCTAAAGCTTAAGCTAGCTAATGAGGGGACTATTTTGCAAAACGGTTAAGAGTCTAGGGTTTTGCCATGAGAGCAATTAAGTTGTTTGCTACATTTTTATGGAAGGAAATGAGTCTTAGTTGTTAGATGAACAACTTTTGTGAAAGATGTTACCATGAAAACACCTAAAAGGACTTTTTGTAGAAGTTGTGAAATAAGTGGTAAATGTGTGTAATAGTTGAAATCTTGAGTTGCTATAGGAAGGAATATGAATAGGCTAGGCTTGATTAACAAAGAAATTGGATAAAAATCGATATACGAGCCTAGGGGAAAAATGGTAATTTTGCCAAAGTAGAAATTTTAAAATGTATTGATTAGTGTGATGATTAAATGAGTAAATTTCATTGTTATAGATCAAAGAAAATGAGATTTGGACCTAAAACGGGAGAAAAGAGAGATATGGGCAAATAGGTCCCTTTTTACCCTTTTTGGTATTGAGGTAAGTTCGTTTGCAAATAATGCAACCCTACGTGAGGTATTTGATATTTCGACATTGTATGAATTGTAAATTGTCTTTATGAAATATATTATTTATGATTTTGATGAGATGTCAAGGAGTGAAAGTCTTCAATCGAACTTTAAGAATGAATAGAATGCAAATACTAAGTTATTAAGGTTATTAAGATTTCGTGTAAGACCATATTTGGAATATGGCCTCAGTGTGAGATTTTGTATAAGACCACGTCAGGGACATGGCATCGATATGATGTTTCATGTAAGACCCTATTTGGGAATGACGTTGATACAATTTTATATGTGTGAGACACAAGAGTATGTTGTAGCATTGTGAATGATTCAACAGGTATGTTGAAAATAAGGAAGTATGTGGACATGACATGAGTGGTACATGTATGTATCCAGAATTCATATGAAGTGATTTTGGCATATGATGAATCCATAGTAAGTTTATGTGTAAATGATGCATTCTTTATTGCATATGTTTTACTTAATAATGCATTGCTTGAATGTGTATAATCATTGTATAGATCTACTAAAAATGATAGAGAGTGAGGAAATCCTTGTATGAACATTCGACATAGGAAATGGGTGTGAATAATTATCCGTGAATGTGAGACAATGGTGGGTTGTGTGCGATACTACCTTATTATTTATTATCGATTGGCTGTGTGCGATACCATCATATTTATTATCAATGGTGGGCTGTGTGCGATACCACCTTATTATTTGTTATCGATGGGCTGTGTGCAATACCATCGTGATTGGTACGATGGTGGGCTATGTGCGATACCACCTTATTAATTATTAAATCGTGGGCTGTGTGCGAAACCACCGAGTAATTATTATTATTCCGAGGTGTTATCGAGAAACTTGACTAAGTAAATGTGAGCATTATATTGGTTATATGGTAGGAATGTAGTAAGACATGATATGAGTAAGCATTATGAATGATTGATTCGGTAACCATGAGCTTAAATGTAAATCTCATTATAATACCTTTGTGGTGGAGTAAAATGAATGAATGTCAATAGTTGATTTATATTTGCATATGAACTTGCTAAGCGTTATTGCTTACTCCTCTTCCTTCCCTATCTCTTATAGGTTAACTTAACTAGCTCGGGTTGGAGACCGCCGGAGATGCTTTCACACTATCGAGCAGTCACTTGGGTATAAGTTTTCAAGTCTTCTTGAGATATGGCATGTATAGGAATCTTATCTTTTGTTTAATTAAGTCATAGCTAATGTAGCCAAATGAGTTGGCATAAAATAGTTTTGGTTTGATGGTGTATAGCCATGGATGATGGCTTATGTCGATTGTATTTGTGCTAGTGATAGTACTCTCTCATATATGGAAAGATAGTTTGGTTTCCATGGTTTAAATGTGAGAATTTAAGTATTACAATTGATGATTTGAGAATGATATGTGATGATGTGTGAACGTGTGCAAGTGAGGGTGGCTAAATGGCTTGGAAAATAGCCTTGAATTGGTCTACACGGGTAGACACACGGGAGTGTGTCTAGGCCGTGTGTGCCACACGGTCAGTCCCGTGGGTGTGTGAGTGGGCCGTGTGTCCCCTGCATGTTAGTGTTGCAAGTCAGTGTTGACCAAGGGCTAGACACACGGGCGTGTACCTAGGCCATGTGCCCCTTATGAGGTTGCTGACGTCAAAAATAGAATACCCAGGTTTTCACAAACGGGTGAGGACATGGGCGTGCTTAGGCCGTGTGGAGGACACGGGCCAAAGACACAGGCGTGTGTCCGACCATGTGAAAACCTTCGTAGGTTTCAAAAAGAAAAATAAATTCCCCACGGGCTTGGGACATGGGCGTGTGTGACCACATGGCCTGCCCACACGGGCGTGTCCCATTTCACACAGGCGTGCGACCCTGTTTAGGAAAAAGTTTTCTAAGTGTAGAAAAGTTCCCGGTTTGATTCCGAGACCCTCCATTTACATGTTTAAGGCCTCGTAGGCCATTAATAAGGACAGTATAAATGTGACCAATAAATTTTAAGTTGAAACAAAATTTATATCCCAAAGTTGTATGTTCAAGCAAGTTAAGTCTGGTAATGCCTCGTACCCGGTTCCGGCGTTGAATACGGGTAAGGAGTGTTACATTTAGTAGTATCAGAGCTATGGTTTAGTTGATTCTCAGGCTAACCTAGTGTATGAGAGTTTAACTATACATGCCATATTACTACTTTTGATAGCGTGATATCTCCCGGCTCTAACGAAATTATTTTGTTAAGGCAGAGATGATTCCCAACTGAGCTATTTTCGATAATGCTAAAAAAGATAATGAGATAATTGAAATGTGCCTATGATGTGTCGAAATTCAGAAATGTATGAACAGAAGTTCATGACATATGTGTAATAAGGTACGAGGAGAGATAATCATAAGTTGAGAAATGTGAAAAATATGGAATGAAATGAAAGTTATATGGTGATAAGTTTATCCATGTTGGTTCGACATGCATACGGTGTTATATGCTCAACATGTTTGATTAAGTGAATATGATGAGTAAACTTACCCAGTGAACGGGATATGTGTGTATGTATATTTGTTTGAACAATGTATAATCAGTATGTCCACATAGTTGAATCTCATGTGTGACTGTTAAATTAGAGGATGTATAATGTTTTGTTTTATGACTCTGTTATAAAGCCACAAATATTATAATAGTGTGGAGTTAAACTGGGAAGTTAAATTAAGTAGAACGCAGGAGATGAGTACGGTCGTTCAAGGAAGAAATGATGGATAAGACCATGTTTGGGACATGGCATTGGCATCGATACATGATCCCCTGTAAGACCATATCTGGGATATGGCATCGGCATCGAATAGTGATTTCGTATGAAACCACTCTGGGACCTGGCTTCAGTATGAAATCGTGTAAGACCATGTCTGGGGCATGGCATCAATGTATGATCTCGTGTAAGACCATATTTGGGATATGGCGTCGACATCGATATGAGACCCCGTGTAAGACCATATCTAGGATATGGCATCGGCATAGACATGTGTTTCAATGTAAGACCGTATCTGGGATATGGCATTGGTACTGATATGAGGTTTCGTGGAAAACCATAGTGAGACTATGGCATCATGTCGACATGTAAGATTATAACTAGGCTATGATATTGTGATATGAGTAAGACCATAGCTGGACTATGGCAATCAAGTAAACGGCGTACTCAAACCCGGAAGACGTTCTCTAATTTGATAAATGATGGTAAGAGAAATTGGGGTTAAATGTTGAGTACTTGAATTGATATTAATATGGAGATTGAGTAAGTAAAATCACTGTTTGAAATTATGGTGATAGAAACGTTTGTAACATAAGTAAGTGTGAAAAATTCGCTTGGAGCGAGTTGTGTAATTACGATGATATTTCGTTGATAAACCATAATTTACACATATTTTAACCCCATGCTTAGCTTAATTTTGGATGATTTTCCATTGAATTTGATGAATTCAATGCTCCTAATCTTTTAATTTCAAGTTTTATACTCAGCAGAGCTTAGGAAGTCGAAAAGGACGAGAAACGAGCCAAAAAAGGGCAAAACGGGCATACCTAAGAAATCAACACGGCCTGGACCATTGGACACGGCCGTGTGTTTCGAGCAAGGATCAACCACGGCCTGGACTATCATCCACAGGCAGACCACACGGCAGTGTGTGGCGAGCATAATTGACCACGGCCTGGACTATCGACCACGGGCATGTCACACGGGCGTGTCCCTACCGAAATCAGGATGAATTCTTTTCGGAATAGGATACTTGTGGGCCAAGTAAGGCATCTCAAAGCCTATATAAACATCCTAGGAGGTAACCTAAGAGAGGAGTTCGACAGGATGAGACGTCGAGTAGAAGGAGAAAATACTCCAAGACAGTCGTTGGGAATAGCTTAGGAGAAGGATCTCCATCAAGACTGAGGATTCCCCATCAAGTTCTTTAGAAGTTTTTGGGTTTTTCTTATGTTTTGTTGTTTTCCCTATTCTAATATGTTTCCCTTCATTAGTATGAACTAAATCCCTTAAATATTTAAGGGGATGAAACCTAAGACGAATCTTATTATTATTTGATTTATGAGATAAATACTTGTGCTTATTATTAATTGTGAGTTCTTATTCTTGTTTGATAATTCAGGTTATTGATTCAAGTCGAATGTGATTATTCAGTGGAGCAAAAGTCCCTGTCTAAGAGTAGATCAACACAATTAAGCGGAGTTGATTGCAACCCTAGAAATAGGGCGACGAAAATCTACCAGATTAGGGTCAAACCTAATAAGGGAATCCATAGATCGAGTTAATGCGACAATAGGGGTTTTAATTAGAAAGAGATTTCAATTAATCAACCTAGAGTCAGTTGTTAGTAGCCTCAAGAGAGGTATTAATATAATTTAAGGATTTCTACGGATTAAGTCAAGTGAATAAATCGCATGAATCAAAAGTAATAAGTGAAGTCTAGGTGGATTCTTCCTTAGGTATTGCCTATCGTATATAAAGTTGTCTAAAAGTACTTTCCCAATTTACACTCTATCGCGTTCATAGTTAGTTAAATTAGTTAGTTAATTTTAGATTAAAAATAAATCCCCTTAATTACTAGGCTAGATAATAAAAAGATAGTTATTACTAGTAATTTTAGTCCTTGAGGATACGATATTCCGGACTCACCACAACTATACTACTGTTCGATAGGTGCGCTTCCCTTTGTCGAAATAATAGTTAGTTTCGAGCTCCATCGTGTTTTTGGCGCCGTTGCTGGGGACTAAGATATTAGGAAAACTAAATTTTTATTACTTTAGCCATTCTTATTTTTTATTTGTAATTTATTTATATTTTAACTTGCTAATTTTTTTTTGTTTTTGGCAGGTATCTCTAGTTTATGACTAGAAGAAACCCGTCAGGGCCTTTGCTTTTTGACAGTGAAATAGAAAGTACCGTTCACAGAAATTGTAGGGGGATAAGGAGAAGTTTACAATACATAGAGGAAGAGCAAGAGGACGAAACTAATACTACCGAGGAGATGGCTGACAATAATCCGCTACCCCCGGTGGTTGCCGAAAATCCTGCTCCTCGCACTAGGTATGATTATGCTAAACCTAATTTAACAGGAACTGAATCAAGTATTGTTAGACCTGCTATTGCTGCAAATAATTTTGAATTGAAACCTAACACTATATAGATGATTCAGCAATTTGTTAAGTTTGATGGTTTGCAGGATGATGATCCAAACAATCACTTGGTGAATTTTCTGGAATTCTGCGACACTTTCAAAATTAATGGTGTTTCTGATGATGCCATTCACCTTCGGTTGTTTCCCTTCTCGTTGAGAAACAAAGCTAAACAATGGTTGAACTCGTTACCACGAGGATTAATCACTACATGGGACCAAATGATCGAAAAATTCTTACTTAAATATTTTCTGCCGGCTAAAACGGCTAAGTTGAGGAATGATATCTCTTCTTTTGTGCAGATGGATTTAGAGACACTTTACGATGCATGGGAGAGATATAAGGATTTACTAAGAAGGTGCCCTCACCATGGGTTACCTTTGTGGCTACAGGTTCAAACCTTTTACAATGGTGTGAACCCCTCAACCAGGCAGTTGATTGATTCAGCCACCGATGGAACCCTAAATAACAAAACCCCTAAAGTGTTCTATGAGTTAATAGAGAAGATGTCACTAAATAACTATTAGTGGCAAGTTACAAGGACAAGACCAATAAAAGCCGCCAGTATTTTCAACCTCGACGTAGTAACCATGTTATCAAATCAGGTAGAACTTCTTAGTAAGAAAATTGATAGTTTGTGTGGTTCTTCACAGGTACATCTAGTAATGCAGTGCGATACAAATGGAAGAGGGATGAACAACACAGAATATCTGCCCTACAACCTTGGTATAGATTGCAAACAGATGAACTATATGGGTAATAATTCTAGACCCCAAAATAACCCTTATAGTAACACTTATAATCCAGGTTGGAGGAACCACCCCAACTTTTCATGAGGTGGCCAAGGAAATCAGAGACAACAACCCATCCCAGGCTTTCAATAGCAACCCTACCCATAAGAAAAGAAGCCGAACCTTGAGAAGATGCTAACAAAATTCATCGCGGTGTCAGAAACTCGTTTCCAAAATACCAAAATAGTACTTCAAAATCAACAAGCATCGATTCAAGGGATCGAGAACCAATGCTAAGCTGATCTCTGAACGACCAAAAGGTAGCCAAGTAACACTAAAACAAACCCAAATGGGCAACTTCAAGCCATAAATGCTCATGATAGGGAAGGGTTAGATGAACCAAAAGTGAGGCAAGAGAATGTGGTAGAGGAAGGTAAGGTTGAGGTAAGCCATGATAAACCAAAACCTGTAATTGTAGAGTACCAACCTCGTGTGCCATACCCCAATGCGATGAAGAAAGACCACACAGATGAACATTTTGATAAATTTCTTAAACTTCTAAAGAAATTACATTTTAACTTACCGTTTCTTGAAGCTCTTTCGCAGATGCTAGATTCAAGGAAATTTTTAAAAGAGCTTTTGACAAACAAACGGAGGTTAGACGATACGTCGCATGTGGAGCTAAATGTAGTGTGCTCAGCAATTTTACAAAATAAACTACCACGAAAGTTAAAAGACCCTGGGAGTTTTACAATTCCGTGCTTAATTGGTAGTTTATCTATTGATAATGCTTTAGCTGATTTAGGGGCAAGCATAAATGTTATGCCTTATAAAATGTTTAAACAGCTAGGTTTAGGGAAACCCAAACAAACTAGGATGAGCATTCAATTAGCTGATAAAACTATTAGAATTTCTAGGGGTATAATCGAAGATGTATTAGTAAAAATTGATAAATTCATATTCCCAGTAGACTTTGTCGTTTTAGACATGGATGAAGACAATAATATTCCTTTGATTTTAGGAAGACCCTTTTTAGCAACTGCTAAAACTAAAATTGATGTTGGTACAGGTGAACTCATACTTCGTATAGGTGACGAAACGATCACTGTTCAGGCTCTTGACACGGCTAGGACATCGAGTAATAAAGGTGAGAACATAAATTCTATTAATGACCATTCAGTTCAACCTTATTTTCAGGAAGCACCATGAAATTACACAACTGAGCCATATCCTAGACCTCGTGACAACAAAGAAATAGCTTATGAGGAGCGAATGCTTCAGATCGATGAACTAGACGAGTGAAAGACACATTTCAAAGAGAAACTAAGAAAAACACGATGAACCAAAGCGAGTCCATAAGCCAAACCAATTTAAGATCGGAGATCAGGTATTGTTAGATAAAACAGACCCTCGGATCGCCACTTCAGACCTTGATACAAACGAAAAGATCCCTTTCACGGTACTGAATATTTTCCCATATGAAACAGTCGAGGTAACTAATCCTACACTTGGCACTTTTAAGGTAAATGCCACTCGACTCAAACTATATAGTGATCATAGATCTGATAGCAGGGGAGAGGAGTTTCAACTCCTCAAACCACCATGATTATGCGAATGAAGGGTAAGTCTAGCTTAAGACTTTAAACGAGCACTTCTCAGGAGGCAACCCGAGCACTTATCGGGAGGCAACCCGAGCACTAACTTCACTAATGTCATATTTTTGATTTTTAGTACCCAACTAACAACTAACCAAGTTAATAAAGCGCATGTTTCTCATTCCACACGGCCTTGCATAAGGGCATGGCCATGGCCTTGTGGACACCATGAATAGGCACATTGGTGTGGCAGAGACCGTGCAAACCAAGGACGAAAATTTCCCAAAACATGGGCTGTGATAAAATGCCACGGCCGTGCGATTCGGCCGTGGTCGGCACTAAGAAATCTACACGAGCATGCAACACGCCCATGCTTTTAGGCCGTGGCTGACACTGATTAAGCAACATGGGCGTGGAAACCTCTACACAGGCGTGGAAGAAATGAACGAAACATCACACGATCGTGTGATACGGCCGTGTGACATAACACGCCCATGGTACACGGGCGTGGGCCACTGAGTTCTATTTAAACCCCCTTCTTCTCACCTTCTCCCCAAATCCTTTTTTCAACCACCACACCCCTCTTCCTTTCTATTACCTTCATTCTTCCATTTTTCCTTTCCCCCTCTCCCTCATTCTTTCTTTACACCACCATTCCCATCTAGAAGAAGCAAAAGGACCCTAGCACAGTCTTCTCGTGCGAGACTGATCTACATAAGTTCATGCCGACCGCTTCATTAACTCGACAGGACAAGGACCTTTGAGTCCATTTATTTTTTATTTTTCTTTTCTCTTCTCCTTTATTTTCCTCCCCTTTATCTTTCTTGTCTTTAATTTATATTATTGTATTTTGATTTCTTTAATACAGGTTCAAAAGGCTGTTAGGGAATCACCACACGACGACCCTAGTATCCACCTCCACCTTCATCTATGCCCAACTTACCATTTCTTTTCCTTTACTCCATCCAAAATTCAGGAAGTTCACTTCTCTCCCTATCTTATGATTTTATATATTGTGGATATTTATCTTTGTACATTGAGGACAATGTACATCTTAAGTGTGGGGAGGTGTCAACAATACTGAATTATATCTTGTTCTTAAGTAACTCTCTCATATTACTATTAGAATGAAACTTCTATTGATTTATGATTTTCATTGATATGTTTCAGATTAAGTCATAGGTAATTATGCATTGATGATTTAAACTTTAAGATATTAGAGAATCAAGCATGATAAGTCTATTTTCAGAATAAATTTTTTTTAGGATGTTTCCCTAATCTTAAATATTACTTTGAAGTTTGGAATTTACAAGGTTAACATAAAAAAACCATAATTTCTGTGAAATTTTGAGCCTTTTTAGAGCATATATCTTTCTTGCTCACTTTATTGATTATGAGTGTGTCAATATTGATTTGTTATTCTAGAACTTGCTTCGATTATACATGTCGAGACCACATTTTTGATTTGATATACTGAGATGATAAATGCGCCTAGGATTTAACCCACTTATCCCAAAAAGCCTACCTCCATAATTAACCCCTAGTGAACCTTTTTTAGCCTAATAAACCATTTCTTGACTCACCCATCAATATTAACCCAAAACTAAATTTTTACTTCCCCTAATATTTTAAAACGTCCCTTTTGTCGAGAATTGATTTGAGCAATTGCCTAACTATGTTCTCTATTTTCGTTGTTAAAGTTCTTTCTTATTATTGAAAATACTTATTCTTAAAAAAAATTGAAATTTATTCATTATTAGTTTAAGCTTGAACGATTAATGCCACATCTTTAGAAGAAGCTCATGTTATTAGTGATAAGTTTTCAATCAATGTAATTATCCATTATTAGTTCAATTCTTCTAGTTAGGTAATTTGTCAATTTAATCTCGATTCTAACCTTCTAATTCAGCCTATAACCACACCTTTAACCCAAGCCCCATTACAACCCTTTAAAGACATTTTGATTTGTGTATCATCTCATTTTCTAGTGGTGGAGATTTGATTTTCATGCAAGCTTATAGGATTAACGTTTCATGTTTGACTTTTGAGTGCTTAAATTGAACCTTAAACACTTTTAAGTGATTTGAGTGAATCCTTAGTGAGGATGTCAATCCTTGTCGATTTTGAATCAGAGGTAATTATTTAGGTAAGGGGAAACACTTATATTTTCGTGCTATAAAATGTATGACTTAGATTGTTTGAATCTTTAGGACTCTTTTTGTTAAATTATCAATGTATGAATTATCTATGAATTACGATGAAACATTATTGATGATAATTATGAATTAAGGAAGTTAATTTTAATTGTGAGTTGAGGATTTTTGCTTGAGGACAAGCAAATGTTTAAGTGTGGGGATATTTGATAAACCATAATTTACATATATTTTAACCCCATGCTTAGATTAATTTTGGATGATTTTCTATTGAATTTGATGAATTCGATGCTTCTAATCTTTTAATTTCATGTTTTATACTCAGGAGAGCTTAGGAAGTCGAAAAGGACGAGAAACGGGACAAAAAGGGGCAAAACGGGCCTATCTAGAAAATCAACACGGCCTGGACCATTGGACACGGCCGTGTGTTTCGAGCAAGGATCAACCATGGCCTGGACTATCGTCCACGGGCAGACCACACGGCCGTGTGTGGCAAGCATAATTGACCACGGCCTGGACTATCGACCACGGGCGTGTCACACGGGCGTGTCCCTGCGAAATTAGGATGAATTTTATTCAGAATAGAATACTTGTGGGCCAAGTAAGGCATCTCAAAGCCTATATAAACATTCTAGGAGGCAACCTAAGAGAGGAGTTCGACAGGACGTCGAATAGACGCCGAGTAGAAGGAGAAAATACTCCAAGACAGCCGTCGGGAATAGCTTAGGAGAAGGATCTCCATCAAGACTAAGGATTCCCCATCAATTTCTTTAGAAGTTTTTGGTTTTTCTTATGTTTTGTTACTTTCCCTATTCTAATATGTTTCCCTTCATTAGTATGGACTAAATCCCTTAAATATCTAAGGGGATGAAACCTAAGATGAATCTTATTATTATTTGATTGATGAGATAAATACTTGTGCTTATTCTTAATTGTGAGTTCTTATTCTTGTTTGATAATTCAGGTTATTGATTCAAGTCGAATGTGCTTATTTAGTGGAGCAAAAGTCCCTGTCTAAGAGTAGATCAACACAATTAAGCGGAGTTGATTGCAATAGGGGTTTTAATTAGAAAGAGATTTCAATTAATCAACCTAGAGTCAGTTGTTAGTAGCCTCGAAAGAGGTATTAATATAATTTAGGGATTTCTACGGATTAAGTCAAGTGAATAAATCACATGAATCAAAAGTAATAAGTGAAGTCCAGGTGGATTCTTCTTTAGGTATTGCCTATCTCATATAAAGTTGTCTAAAAGTACTTTGCCAATTTACTCTCTGTCGCATTCATAGTTAGTTAAATTAATTAGCTAATTTTAGATTAAAAATAAATCCCTGTAACACCCCGGTTTTAGGGGTTATGCACCTAGTGCATATCTCGGGTGTTGGTAGGCTTTTTGTGGGCTTAGGCATGTTTTTAGGGGGGTTTGGAGAACCCTGGATGGTAGGGGAGGCTTTAAGAAATTTTTGATTTTTAGGGTGTAAGAAGGGAGCTTGGCTTTTGGGGGTTTTAAAAGAATATTCAGGTGGTTTGTGTCACATAAGATGGGTTAGCAAAGTGGCAGGTGGGACGCCACTAAGGCCTGGTGTGTATGGCGTCATTTGTAGGAGGCGAAGGTCTTGGGTTCAAGCTGTGGAATGCTCCCATTTTGCATTCTTTTTGGACGGCATGGAGGGAGGAGTTGGTGGCAATTTGAACTCTGGTAATGACCTAGTCAAATGGTGGAGTGTAGGGTGGAGAGTGATTTGTGGAGGAGGACTTGGTCAAGGTGATTTGAAATGGTGGCTTGGAGTGTTTAGGGGGATCTTGGCCGAATTTTAGGAGTTTTGGGGGGGGGGAGTGTGGACGGCTTGGTATGGGATTTTGGGTGTGCCGAATGTCATTTTGACATTTTGGGTATTTTTGGTTAAGGGTTAGCAAGCTAAAGCTCTCTCTTTTTGTCTTTTGGTAGCCGAAACTTCAAGAGAATGTTCTCTCTTTTTCTTCATTCTTTTTGAAACCAAAATACCAAACTCCCATTGTTGGCCGAAATCCTAAAGAGCTTTATCTCATTTTCTTTTTTGGAACCAAAAGTTCAAGTAGCCTATTGCCGAATCTTGCTTTGTGTTCTTGGTAGCCGAATGTTCTTCTCTTCATTTCTTCTCTTTTGTTCGTTTGTGTAAGCCATATTCTAATGCACTCTTTTCTCATATTTTCATTCTTCTACAACTCTTGTGCCGAATCCATATCTCCTTTTTAGTCAAAACTTCTAATTGTTCTTATCATTTCATTAAACCGGAACCTTATCATCTTGTTCCCTTAAACCTTCATTTTATTTTCTTTCTTTTCTCTATACCCTTAGCCGAAACTTTACCTATTTCTCATCTTGTCTCTTTGCACTTAAAGCCGAATGCCTTTCTTTCTTGAGAAGCTTTGAGCGAATCTATTTCTTCTCTCCTAGTGGTGTGGTTGGCCGAATATGGTTGTGTTGGGGTTGGTGTTCTCAATCGTTTGGAGTTGGGTAAGGACTTGGCCGAATGGTCATTTTTCCTCTCTTTCGTTCTATGTGTTGTGGTTTAGATTAAGGCTGATTTTTGTTATTTGTTGAAGGATATTAATCTCTTGAGGATAATCGATTTATCCAGGATTCGAAGCAGTCAAGCGTAGCCTCGGTTCTTTGGTCGATCTTTGGGTAAGTGATGGTAAGAAGTTGGTTGATGGATTATTCTCTAGTTTTGTTAGGTCTAAAAGATAAGAGACTAATTGTTTAAGGGTGGCCGATTGGTGTTAGTGCTTATGTTTGTTCG
Organism: Gossypium australe; assembly: GCA_005393395.2. Classification (NCBI taxonomy): domain Eukaryota; kingdom Viridiplantae; phylum Streptophyta; class Magnoliopsida; order Malvales; family Malvaceae; genus Gossypium; species Gossypium australe. The sequence goes on from CM016626.1 coordinate 123,502,468, forward strand.
GCTGATTGTTTTAGGTGCAAGGTTATCGAGGGTCGTAGATAGTTCTTCGATTAAGGCTTTCAGGTGTGTACATACACACTCGTTTCTATTGATAAATGTGGTTATTATGATATTGTGTATCTATATACACTTCGCTGTTATTGTATCTTTATACATATGATATGTATGTTGAATCCATGGAAGATGGATGAGATACCATTAAGGTATGTGGTAAAGGGCCAGGTAAGTCCCTATTGTGATGCTTATGGTAAGCATGATGTATTTGGCATGTGATATATTGATTGGTTGATGATTAAACCTATGTGCGTTACTAAACATTCATGACGATATATTTTGATACATGTGCATGATTGATGTGGGTTGTACGAGTGGAGGGGGCAGTGATATTTTGTGCTGACGAGCACCAGTGTTTTGGTAACACAACTTTGTGACTTTGGGTCACCAGAGGTTTGGCACCTCCAGAGGTTTGGTACCTCAGCGTCTCGTCCCTGTGGTTAACACCACCGTGGGTTGGCCCCACTTGTGAGATACGGGATTGACGCCAGTGATTTGGTATCACACGATGGGTTGGCCCCATCACCAGATTTGTGACTACGGTCACCAGTGCTTTGGTAGCACATTGTGTCTTTGGGACACCAGAGGTTTGGCACCTCATTGCGACTTGTCCCTGTGGTTTGACCACCGTGGGTTGGCCCCACTTGAGATATGGGATCGTCTGCTAGTGATTTGGTATCACACGATGGGTTGGCCCCATCATTGGATATGTGACTTCGGTCACCAGTGCTTTGGTAGCACAAATGTGTCTTTGGGACACCAGTGGTTTGGCACCACATTGACGGATATTGTGTCTTTGGGACACCAGTGTTTTGGTAACACATTGTGACTATATGTCACCAGTGGTTTGGCACCACCAGTGGTTTGGTACCACACGGGGTAGAAAAGGTGTATGGATGGTTAGGATTGGGTGCATATTGATTGGATGCATGATGAGCATGATTATGTTTGTATATGATATTTTGCTAATCCGGGAAAAAGGGTTGCACACTGAGTCTTGGTGACTCACCTTTTTCCTTTAACCATTTCAGGTATTGCATAAAGCTGGACCGGGATCGGAGAGGACAAGGTGGCCCATGCCGAAGATGATGATTTGATATTTTATGCTTGGTTTTGATATAAGTACCTTATTTGAATTATTGGGTTGTAATAAAGGCCATTTTATTACTGGGGTATTACTTTAACCATGGTTTGTTTAAATTGGATTTCTATGTGAAAATGGTTTTAATTTCAGTACCCTACTTATAAAAGCATGTTTAATAAAGTATTTTCAGACAATTTATAACTTCTAAGGTTTTTCATATATCTATAAATGAACATGGTTTTCAAAATTGAATTCTTCCATGCTTCATGCTAAGTGAACGAAGTTTTTCAACCGTCTTTCCGCAATAACATAATCAGATTCGGTCGTAGCTAATGGGCCGGGTTTGGGGATGTTACAATCCCCTTAATTACTAGGCTAGATAATAAAAAGATAGTTATTACTAGTAATTTTAGTCCTTGAGGATGTGATATTCCGGACTCACCACAACTATACTACTATTTGATAGGTGCGCTTGCCTTTGTCGAAATAATAGTTAGTTTTGAGCTCCATCATTCATTAATGATGAATGTTAAGTCATATGTTTGTAGTCATGAGAGGCGAGTTAGGGGCTTTACGACCTCACCCCCTTGTCAGTGTTGATTTATAACGAGATTTTTATGAGAGTCGAGTTGAATAAGTTCATAAGTGTGAAACTAAAGGGTTCAGTGGTGAGACAATCAATAATGTATATAGAGATGAAAGTAGTTGGAAAGTGAAAATAATTTTGAGAAGAATATTAAAATGTTTTAAAGGTTACACCGATTATGAAATGTTACAAGTAAAGAAAAAGCTAGTCTCAGCTATTCGACTTGAGTAGGAAGCGTAAGGTATGTACTTACCGAGATCTTCCCGAATTGATGTTAATTAGTGAAAGGAATAATAAAAGGTTTATGATGGGGGAAATGGTTAGAGAAACATTATTCGAGCTGTAAAAATGTTTGACTCCGACAATCATGGTTGAATAGATTATAACGATCTCTTCGAGTATTCTGTATAGATATCTACTTCCCTTCAGGGTTATGTGGTTGTTCATTTTTATGAAATTATGATCGTGTGAGAATGTTAGCTGATTGTAAAATTAGACGAAATTGTTGTTGATTTGGTTGGTTTGCAATCGGCATTTCTTTATCTCTTCGTAATTCTATTTTGATATTTTCGAGTGAAGTCGGTGATAAAAAATTTTATGTGAGACTATTCTTATGTACCTACTGATCATGGTTTATCTTTAAAGCGTATTCTTCAGTTTGTGATAGTTGTACCTACTATGATTACGTTTTAAGTTCGATCATAGAAAAGTGATGATTCTAGTATTTGGATACCTCTAATTTTCGTATAAGAAGTTAATATCGACAAAAGTATAAGTAGTGAAATCACAAGTTTCAAGATGTGCGGTGGATTTTTCATGTAAGCCGAATTAAAGTCAATGCATTCAATCGAGATATCCTTGTTATTCTGAGCTAAGACGATGTAAAGGTTTTTGATTAGCATAACAAGAGGAATTCAAAGGATTGTATGTTTGAACTGTATTCTCAGTATGGAGAAAAGAGTAGATTAATTTGTTGAGATATGATTCGAGATATGTGTATATTTACGCATGATTCAACAAAGAGAATAAATTCTGTGTATTCATGAGTATGGAGATGGATAGTTTGAATGAGGAGATTAGACTCTAGGAAGCATAATATAGAGATATGCCTACTGAAATATTCTGATTGGATAATGTTAATTACAAGATGAAGTTGTTCTGATTGAAAAGTTATCACCTTTATAAATAGTTTAAATGGTCTGTTGTAGGCTGGCAAAGTCAAAAGCTATTGAAGGTATTATTAACTGAAAGTTCTAGATTTGAGTTCAGTATGAATTGAGATAAGGAATTCATGATATTTAGTAATGAACTATTAAATAAATTGGAATATGTTTTAATACCAGGGTGTAAAGAGGTAGTTTGTGTCTTTAGATGGTTAAAGTTACATAAAAAAGAACTGTTAGAATGGTGATTCAGAGATGATCACTTTTATGTCTGTGTTGTGAAATTGATGATATAGTATGATCTATGGAAAACGTCATGTGCTTTCTGAATCCTAATGAGCTAAAGTATCTAATGTTGCAGAAAAATATGAATGAAAGACAGTGAAAATGGCTTGAGTTATTACAAGAGTATGTATAGTTATTGAATTACTTTTCGGAAAGCGGACATAGTGCAGAGGTCGGGATGGAAAATCCTCGTTTAACCAATGCGAGTTGGTTACTCGATTGATCTTAGTTGATAATGTCCTCATTTTGTCGATGTTAAATGCTAAAGCGAATTTTTCCTTTTGAAACATATAAATTTAGAAGTGTAGTAGTGAATGGTACCTAAATGAGTTTAGAATGAGTTTGCTTATGATGATAAAATTCAGGTTGGATAAGATCTCCGTTATTATTGTCACCTCGAGATAGAATTTTCATATTGATGAATTCAGAACTTATGTAAAAGATTTAGTATGAGACTCAGTGGTAGCACGCCTGTTCATTCAAGAATGATGAAATGAGCAGTCATATAATAGGTGCTCTGGTGATTGAGTGTATATGTATATAACGATATTTTTGAGTTTATAACCAGATGTAGATTGGTTGATAGGTATAAGCTGAATTTCAAGAGTATTCAAAACTATTACAGTCAGTGAAGATTTCAGGGGGAAAATGAGTTGATAATACTATAGACTTTGGATTTGGGTTGTTATGACTCCCAAAAAGAAAGATATCATTTGGATTGTGGTAAATTGTTTGATAAAGATCTGTATGATCATGTTAGCATGTGCAGAAATATTATTTGACAGATTACTGAGTATGTGTGTTTCAAAAAAAAAAGAAAAAAAAAGAGTGATTTAGATCTTAAAGATGTGCTTTAATATTGTGTACTAAAGTTTAAAGGCCATTAGCAAGAGATATATGAGGATAAATCGATTTGTGATTCTGAAAGGTTGGTGGAAACATTTCATGAAAGTTGAAAGCAACTTCTTCTAGTAAGATTTTCGGGGACGAAAATCCCCAATGGGGAGAGTTGTAACAGCCTGATTTGGGGGCTAGTCAGAACAGTGGTCTCGGGACCACTAATTCGGGGTCGGAGAAAATTATTTTCATTTTATTTTATGGGTTATAGCATTGATTATAAGGGTGCATGAAAATTTTGGTGCTTTAATTTTAGCGATTTCATGCTTAATCACGAAAAAGGACTAAATCGCATAAAGTGCGAAAGTTCTATTTTATTTGCTAGAGGTGCCAAATAGCATAGAATATTAACTTAGAGGTCCTTAAAGTGCAAATAGGACATGGGGGAAGTGATGGCCAGCCATAGGGGGCAAAGAATACACTTTGTCATTTGGTTAGGTGAAATTTGGTGATAAAAATTGATTTTTATAATAAAACAAAGAGAAGAAAAGATATCATCTTTTCTTTCCCTTCTCTCCACCAAATTTTCTCAAGAAAAGAAGCCATGGAAGCTTGAAAATTTCAGCACACTCTTCTCCTTACAAGTAAGTGTTTAGTGATCATTTCTTGATAAAAATTATACTTTTGGAACCCTTAAAGCTTAAGCTAGCTAATGAAGGGACTATTTTGCAAAATGGTTAAGAGTCTAGGTTTTTTCCATGAGAGCAATTAAGTTGTTTGCTGCATTTTTATGGAAGGAAATGAGTCTTAGTTGTTAGATGAACAACTTTTGTGAAAGGTGTTACCATGAAAACACCTAAAAGGACTTTTTGTAGAAGTTGTGAAATAAGTGGTAAATGTGTGTAATAGTTGAAATCTTGAGTTGCTATAGGAAGGAATATGAATCGGCTAGGCTTGATTAACAAAGAAATTGGATAAAAATCGATATACAAGCCTAAGGGCAAAATGGTAATTTTGCCAAAGTAGAAATTTTAAAATGTATTGATTAGTGTGATGATTAAATGAGTAAATTTCATTGTAATAGATCAAAGAAAACGAGATTTGGACCTAGAACGGGAGAAAAGAGAGATATGGGAAAATAGGTCCTTTTTTACCCTTTTTGGTATCGAGGTAAGTTCGTGTGCAAATAATGCAACCCTACGTGAGGTATTTGATATTTCAACATTGTATGAATTGTAAATTGTCTTTATAAAATATATTATTTATGATTTTGACGAGATGTCAAGGAGTGAAAGTCTTCAATCGAACTCTAAGAATGAATAGAATGCAAATACTAAGTTATTAAGGTTATTAAGATTTCGTGTAAGACCATATTTGGAATATGGCCTCAGTGTGAGATTTTGTATAAGACCACGTCAGGGACATGGCATCGATATGATATTTCATGTAAGGCCCTATTGGGGATATAACGTTGATACAATTTTATATGTATGAGACTCAAGAGTATTTTGTAGCCTTGTGAATGATTCAACAGGTCTGTTGAAAATAAGGAAGTATGTGGACATGACATGAGTGGTACATGTATGTATCTAAAATTCATATGAAATGATTTCGGTATATGATGAATCCATAATAAGTTTATGTGTAAATGATGCATTCTTTATTGCATATGTTTTACTTAATAATGCATTGCTTGAATGTGTATAATCATTGTATAGATCTACTAAAAATGATAGAGAGTAAGGAAATCCTTGTATGAATATTCGACATAGGAAATGGGTGTGAATAATTATCCATTAATGTGAGACAATGGTGGGCTGTGTGCAATACCACCTCATTATTTATTATCGATGGGCTGCGTGCGATACCATCGCATTTATTATCAATGGTGGGCTGTGTGCGATACCATCTTATTATTTGTTATCGATGGGCTTTGTGCGATACCATCATGATTGGTACGAATGGTGGGCTGTGTGCGATACCGTCGTATTTATTATCACCGTCGAGTCCTCTGCTGCACCAATCCATCTACTGCTGGGGATTACCTGAACAAATTAAACAGAAAAGGGTGAGTTTTTGCAAACTCAGTGTGTAATCTCCACAGAAAACATACACACAGAAATATTAGATAGTACGCATGATTTTCACAGTTCGGGTCTGAGCCCATTACAGAAACGGTGTGGACCTTAGCCCACTCAGATACAGAATCAAACATATTTCAGGGCCTTAGCCCATTTCAGACAGAATATACAGAAAATAGAGTCCTACCCACCAGCCTCTACACACCAACTCCGTCCAACCCTACACACCATGTGGGGATAAAATCGACCCACCCAGCCCTACACACCAGGTTGTACCGAATGTGGCACATAATCAGAAATTTGCAGCTGAGCTGCCAGATAATAGACTTAAGAGCCTTACAGATACTTCCTCCAATCATAATCAACCCACCCGGATGCAATGCAACATACAAGAATGTCATGCTATGATGCAGTTATAACTCATATATTCAAATCAGCATACATGCTTAGTACAGAAATCAAACAGACAAATCATTCTTTTAGGGGTCTAAGTATTGCTTACTGACCCTACGGTAGTTCCACAGTCAACTTGGGCGACCCGTGCAACCTTACAGAGTTTTTCAAAAAAATGGGCTCACACGCCCATGTGGCCCGCCCTTGTGGGCCCACACGGCCCAAATTGGCCTTGCCTGTGTGGGTCACACGGCCTGGCCCAGAATCCCACACGCCCGTGTAGTCCCACAGGCCCAATTGATTGAGCCCGTGTGGCGTCAACAGAAGGGTTTTTGGCTTTCGCTGAAACCTCGTTTTCTACGTTTTCGGGTACAGACCTAGTTCGATTTTGACGTGTAATCACTCATGAGCACGACGAAACCTAAAATCAACAAGCCATGGCCCAATTTTAGTCACTTAAATCGATAGTAAAATGAATTAATATGATCAGACAATTCCTAAATCTTACCGCTAACCCCTACCTTAGCGAACAATGACAAATTTGCACCTCGTTGGCACCGACTAGGAATCTACATCCTCTTAAGAACCCCCTAATCACGGAAACACTCCTTTTTAGTAACCATTTAAGAGGAACAGATAAACCTAAGCAACAGCATAACTTACCGACCGTGCGCTAGCATAGAGTGGATGAGATGGAGAAAGGAAAATAGAGAAAAGAGGGGTGTGAGAGAGCAAAATTTCGGTAGCTAATAGGAAGGGGAAAATCGGCAGGAGAAGGGAAGAAAGAGAACCGAATTATTGCCTAATTGAACCTTTGATCAGATTTTGATAACTTCCCCCTCTCAACTCCTTAATTCTCTCCTTCAAACACTCCACCATCAGTGATTAACTAAAACTCAAACTCTTCCACGACACTAGTAGCAAAATAATTCCCTTGCTCACACAGGGATTCGAACTCCAAACTTCCCACAACCTCTACACTCCACTTAGCCATTAGACCAGCAGGCCTATTCTGCTAATTACTTACATACTTCTACTTATAAGCCTACTAACCAGAGTTAGGGCTTCATTCATAAAATTACCAAAATTTACCCAAGTTGTGACTTGAACTTGGGACCTCCCACACACACCCAGCAGATAGATATTTTTCACAAAACTACAAAAGCCAGATTTTAAGAATACCGAAGCATTACAAGAATAGTACCCAGGGGTGGTGAGCACTAAATTAATCCCGACCTAAGCATACATAGAGCTAATTAGTACTTTAAATAAATTATATTACAACTAAGCATAAAGAAAGATTTTTGGTATTTCTATAACGAAAGAATAAAATAATATAAATAAAAAACTTTAGGAAATTTGCTATGGAAACTAAATCAGATCTAAGCATGGGTGACTAGCTTGCTTCGGTAATCATAACTAATTGTTGCTTCAGGTTCCTTGTTCAATCAACTAGTCGTTACCCTAGCAGGATCTCTCGATCTTTCACTAGAATAACGAGTCAACAAGAACTACTTATCTCTCGATCTCACAATCCAGACCAGTTTGGGGTTAAGGTATTCATGGATAGGCCATACCAATTTTGGGTTAATTCTCATCTAGATGACTTCCTAGGGTTGTTAAGCATTTAAGTTTTTCCTTTCCCAAACAGATGACCCGCTGACCGCCTCCGGACGTACTAATGTCCAGAGTGTGAATACTACTACAAAATATATGAAATTTGAGGCGATGTCCGCAAGTATACGGGTTGGGTTGTAATATAGTTTGTTTACAACGAAACACTTCATAAATATTCCGAGGATCGTACACAAGGAAAGCTAGTATTAATTTAATTCTAACCTAAACGCTAATAGATCTAATTAGTACTTGAAATAAACTATATTACAAATAAACATAAATAAAGGTTTTTTGGTTTTTATAATTAAAGAACTAAAAGTAACATAAATAAAAGGAGTCTTCGGAAAACTGGATTATGAATTGGATCAAATGTAGACACAGGTGATTAGCTTGCTTTGGTAATTTTTATCAACTGTCGTTTTTAGGTTCCTTGTCAATTAACTAGTCGCTATGCCAGTAGGATTTTTCGATCTTTCACTAAAATAATGAGTCGGTAAGGACTACTTATCTTCCGACCTCACAGTCCAGACTTGCTTGGAGTGAAGGTGTTCATGGCTAGGCCATACCAGTTTTGGGTTTATTCTTACCTTGATGACTTCCTAGGGTTGTTAGGCCTAGGGTTTTAGGTTCTGCCTCTCCCAAACAACTGATCCATTGAGTAATCCTATAAAATAGTTAATAAATCATACCTCCATTCGCTAAACCCCCATAAGAGGATTAAATCCTCATTGAACCAATAAACATCATAAACTTGGCATTGAATATATGCATAAAGAACAAAACAAGAGTAGAGTTTAGAGAATCTTGTTTGTATTTGATATATGAAGTGCAGAAATACTAAAACGTTTGATTGTGTCTACAAATCAAGTTCTTCAAAGAACACTAATGAAAAGAACTAAAAAGAAGCTTAAACCCTAAGAGAAAGAAAAATAAAATGTAAAATAAATTCCACAAAGAAAACTAATAACATCTAAAGCTATCCATAACAAGTGTTAAATGATTCTATTTATAGATTTAGGGTTGCCGTCGTCCTCAACCCTAGGTCAGCTATCGTTCTCGTGTTAAACATTTGATTGTGTAGACCAAAACACCCCTAGCTCGTAAGTGCTTCTCGTGTAGGACTAACGTCACGACACCATAGTGCCTGTGTCGTGACATAGAGGGAAGTATGTTCATATTCAAGGTATCTTCAGGGGTGTGTCACAACACCGAAGGTAGTCTTGGAACTTATCTATTCTGCTCCTTATGTTGAGATATCAAACTCTCTGTGTTGCAACACAGTGACCAGTATCGAATTAGCACGCCTTCTAATGGTAACTTGCACACCCACAAAGTATGTTAGCTCACCCTTAGGCCACATTTGGCCCTTAAGGTCAATAAAAGACTCAAATTACACTTTTTATTGAATGTAAATGAAATTATGAAAACTCGACTAAAATATAACAAAAATGCTTATATTCAAGCTCCTCAAATGCAAAAACATAAAATTAAAATAAACAAAAAAGAAGATATGAAAACAAAAAGAAAAAAATAGTTGTAAATAAAGTAAACCAAATGAAAAACATAAATAAAAAATAAAAAAATAAACTTTGTTTCTTTCTTTAAAAAAGCTAGAATTAATGAAGATGGATGTAAATAAGAACCTCACACCTAGACTCCCCCACACTTAACTTTTTGCTTGTCCTCAAGCAAACCAAGTCTAGACACATAGCATACAATAAGAAGACGTCCCTTGGATTTTATTACTACTAAGAACAAAATTTTCAAATATTAAAGGTATAATAGTTCTCATCTTACAAGTAACTTAATCTTGATAGTTCGATGCCTTGAAAACTTTAAAGCAAATTAGGATTAGTTTACAAAGTTACATTACTAACAAATTAGAAGTAATTCCCATGACCAATTATTTAACAATATCACCATTAACATAAATTAAATAGATATGTAGTAGACACAATCATGTGAAAAAAATTCATTGTGTATAATTATTAGCTATTCTAGAATATTATGCACAAAGAACGCTTAAGTCAGATTGGTCTTTTAGGCTTGTAATGTTCTGAGGCTTAGGATGGTATGAGTTCAAAGAAAGATATGGCTCAAAACGGTTCAAACACTAAAAATAGTTAGGCACCTGACATTGTTCTCTCTCTTCCCCCTTAATGTCCCATCCAAGCTCATCGCCTTTTGTCTCCCTCTCTCACCTGTCTTATCTCTCCATGTAGGAATATACAATATAATACTAGCAACTATGGTCGGCTTAAAGAGTTTTGGTGCACTGATGACTGAGTTTTCACTTACTTTTGACTTTTTGTTTTGTCACTTGACTTTTTACTCTTTTCTCAGACACGATGTTTTTGTTTCTATTCTATACTTTTTCCACTCGTTTTTACTTGACTTTTTTCACACATTTTGCCCGACCTATAATCACTTTATCTCATTGTTTCTTCCTTTTTCACTCTTTTTTTTAAACCACCGTAATGTATCTACCTAAACTCTCAATATTTATGGCTTGACGTCTATTTCTTAATGTATTAAAAGACCAAGGATAGGGAAGAGTTCAAGTTTTATGTGTGGTCTTTGGGTTTCAATTTTGTTGGTTTATAAAAAAAGAGTTATTAGGCTCAAATAAGGAGACTAGGGATTTATAGCATTAAGGTATGGTCATTTGAGAACTGACTATTCAAACAATGCCTTAGGTCATCCCACAGCATCCTACCGTACACAATTTCTTTCATTCTTCAAATTAAACCGAATGAATATCAATTCAAGCATTCATGTCTCTACGACTATTTATAAAACTTATATCTCATATGACATCATCAAGCATTCTTACTTAGGTACTTCTAATCTATTATGCAATTTTACTAGGTAACCTAATTAATTTCCCTTAAAATAATCAAATTGTCTCATATCAATAAAAAATTTCAAGCTTGAAAAAAATCATTACATGCTTCATTATTTTCAACCACTATTCCCAGTGTTAATATAATCCAAGCACCATGCAACAAAACAATAATATTTTTTTTAAAAAATCAACTAAAGCAAAGTAAACACATAAACAAAAACACACAAACTAATCCTATGCAGTTCCCCCACACTTTAGAACATACATTGCCCTTAATGAAAAATAGTGCAAACAAGAAAACTTCCTTGAGTAGGTCAGATCCTTGTTGTCATGATATTCTTGGGATTTATTTGCTCCAAGCAGATGAAAAGCTATATAAAAAAAATACTACAACAAGAAATTTGAAATAAAAATAAAAAGAAGAAAAAAAAGAAGAAGTGTTGATAATGGATGACAGAATGTCTAAAAATATTCGGATTATTTCAGTCGATAACCGTAGAAAAGGAAAAGTTGTTGAGTAGTCCTTGTTGTGGTGTTGGTAGTTGTTTCATTTAGGTAAGTTCATATTAGATTTGTTATGCTTATTGATGTTTTGAATTCTAATCATATGTGTGTATATGTATGTGTGTATAATGAGTATGGTTAATTAAGGTAAGTTTGAAAGTGGAAACAAAGGCTTGAATTGTAAAGCATGGCTATTGTACTTGTTTGAATTGAATTATGTTATTTTATGGAATGTTTGTGATGAAGTTGATCATGGTATGAGGTTTTAAACATGAAATGATTAAGGTATACAAGTTAAGGTACGTGTGAACTTAGTGAATAACTAGGATACAAATCACATGTTATTAGGGTGTTCTAGATACTAGATGCTGGTGATTATAGTTTTCAAGTACTATGTACCAGTGTTATAGTTTCCAGGCATTTCGTGCCGGTGATATATTTCCAAGTAATGTGTACCGGTGGTGGATACCATACCAATTGCTGGAATCTAACACTTGTGGTAGATTCTCATTAGCTTGTATGAGTAGCATCGTGTAATGGTTAAGGTCCTAATAATTAGCTTATGTGGGCACTATTTCCCCGTGTATCCAAAGTTAATTTACTATAGTTCTTTGGGCAAAACCGTTAATGAAATGTTTAGAAATGGAATTCATGGAATGAATGGCTATATACTTATTGGTTGTTAATTAGCATGTGAATTATGCATTTTGAGATTTTACTAAAGTTATATGTACATGTCTAACAAATTGGTATGATAGGAAATGTGAAATAAGGCATGAAATTCCAGTTTTATGTTAAATTCAAATTGTATGATTAAAATGACAGATATATGGTGTTATTTTCTACGAACTTACTAAGCTTTAAGTAAGCTTACCATGATTCATTTTCTTATTGGTAGATTGTCGAATTCAAGCTTTCGATTGGATCATTTTTGGATATCTCATTATTCTTCAACTTTGTTGGTAGTTATTTACTTATTTTGGTCGGTTATAAGTGGTATGTAGATAGGATTTTGGCAATGTATCTATATAAGTATTTTGGTATGTTTTGTGCCATTTTATAGAAGAAATAAGTGTATAGTTATAACGATTGTTTTGATGGCTTGTGGCTGTATAAACTTATTTGGTATGTATCATGTTAACTTGGATATGAAATGTTTCTAAAGTTTTGGTTAGTTGGTGAACTTGATTAAGGAATATAGCCATGATGAAATGATGTTGGTTTAATGATTGAATAGGTATGGAATGTTAAGTTCTATATGGTTGAATTATGATGCCAAATGTGGCATATTGGTTAGGCACTTAGGTTGGATGATAATTGGTATGTTTTGGCAGGTTTTGATGCATTTTGTGTAGGTTTGATGGCTAGTAATTGCATGACTTGTAACATTAGTGAACATAGGTGTAATTGCTTGGTATAGAAGGTATGTTTAGGTGCACTTGATCGTACATGATTTTAGGGCAAAGTCATGTGGTCTATTGAATTTAGGTGCAGGTTAATCCACATGACTGAATGCAAGTGCTAGTTTGTACAACTCTGTAAGTATGATGATACGAGCTCACCTATGAAGCCTGTGACGGACGTCAATCATGACCCGATGAGGCTACCTAATGGGCCAATTACACGTTCCCGAACCAAACAATTCAAAGATGCCGCAACGGTGTTGGTGGCACAAATTTGGGATGATCATAAAAGAGAGCCCAAAAACATGCTAAACTCGTACAACTTATTTGAAGTTGAATATACTAGCCAGTCTGACTGCTAGTTTATTTAACACTTTAAATTACGCATGTTTTATTTTTCTGTAATAGCTTTATTTTCTTATTTCATATTTGTTTGTTTAGATAGTACAAGTTTTTAGTTAGTCTTTGTCGAAGTGATTATTAGTATGTCTAAGTTATATTAACATTTATTTTGGCTAAACACGCATTTGAATTAAATGTTGTTGGTGTCTAAATTATGGTGTTAACTATCCTAAGTGACTGCTGAATTGATAAAGTCTAATTGTGCTATTTTATTGTGAGCTAATGGAATTGATTAATTTGCTACAGGATTAAATTACCTTGGACGGCTTGGAGGTTTAGCTATGTGGGAATTAATTAATAAACATGTGGGTGCCTAAGATAAATATGCCGCATGCTTGAGAAATAAATTAAAGAATGGAGGCATTGGACGGCAAGCATGAATCAACATGGTGGAATTAATGAAATAAACAATTGAAGCAATTACATGATAATGGGATTTGAAGTCCATGCGTGATATGTTTGTGGGTTGAATAAACAATGGTGAAAATTGAATGGATAGGTATAAAGGCTTGGACGGCTATAGAAGAATAATTAAGCATGTGCTAGTGGAATATTAAAGAAATAGAATTTAAGCATGTGCTAGTGGAATATTAAGGAAATAAAACATGAAGGGTTAGTGATTTGTTGGACGGCAATGCTAGGAATAAATGGAATCATTTGTTTATTAAAATGGGACGGCACACACAAATTTTAGTCAACTTATGACAAATGAAAGTGGCAGCAAACTTTGATGGAGATTAGGTAAATGCCTTATTTTAATTTCAAGTTGGCTATACTTTCTAGCTCCATGATTTTTCCCTTGGCCGAATGTTCACCAAGTCAACTACTCGTGTGCACAACTAGAGGATGAGGCCATCAAATTTATTTTCCCTATTCGGCTATCTTTGAAAAGGCCTATAAATATTTTGCACATTTTCATTTTGTAAGAACAACTTGAATTTTAATGAAAAGAAGCATTTCTTTTGGTGAGTATTCACTCTCCTTATTCTCGAGGTTTGAATTGACTTATCTAGTTTTCTAGTGGCGTCGTTCTTTCCTTGTTTTGAACTTATCATCCTAACGGGTGTGGCGTTCATTATCCTATACCGTTGGTTCCTATCTCGCTAGATAGTGGGTCTCGGTTTTATCTCAAAACTCATTCCATCAATTTGAAACTTATAAGATTCGGGTCGTTAATTTTTATTAAAGGTTCTTTCTTGTTTCAAATATGTATCCATCTCAACCTATCACCTATCTTTACCTTTCAGAGATTTTATTTCCAATAAAATTATCCTTTTGATAATTAAACGAGAAACTACCTAATTTACGATCGGGCAACATTTACGATTCGCCTCCCAACCCGAGACGGACCGTTATCATCTGGTATCAGAGCTAATCAAATTAGGCACGTTTTGATCGTCTTGAGTATTTCCGAGTAAGTTTCAAAAAAAAAAAATTCGAGTTAAAAAAAAAGAAAAAAAAAACCCTCTTCCTACCTTGGCCTGTTTAGATTGTCAAGTTCTTCTCTAAGAAGACGAACGACATTTGTTTGCTTATATTCCCAGTGTTTTACAAAGTATACTAATTGAGACGAGCCCTTATCTGTATAGTTAGTTAGCTCTATAAGATGTTGGGAATCAACTATAGTTGACTTCCCCGCAATTGTTACCTCCTTCAACATATCTTGGTCATCTCTTGGCTTTTCTACATTAAACTGCTTCCCAGCTATCAACCAAACTTACCTTTTTTTAACTCTCGAAACGACCTATGAGTTGCTAGATAAGTCAAAGACAACCTTCTAGAATCTAGAAGAGTGAATTCGAGCGGTAAAAGGCAAGAGTGAATACATTAAGAAAAAAAAAGCCAGAATTGAGTAAAAACACGAGTGTAAGTGTTGATAATTTTCTTTGTGAGTGAACAAGTGAGGATTGTAGTGAGGAATTTATTAATTTTGTTTAAAACATGTCTAGGAGCCCCGAACGTCGAATAATAAGTGACGAAGCATCCGACGCCGCCGGAGGTGGAAGAAGATTGCAACCCCGAAGGACTGATCCTGAAGGGAGAAATCAGGATTTGCAAACAGTAATGCAAGAAATCACACGTATGTTCAGAACAATCAGCGAACGATTAGATCAAAGAGATGAACAAAGACCTCGAGCAAATACCCCTCCAATTCTGAGAAGGGGGCGAGAACAACCTTGGTTACGTAACAACGACGTCTACGAACCAAGTGAAGCCGACAGCAACCCGGCTTTCGAACACGATGAACGAAGAGGAGGTCCACGAGTCCGTGAGCGAAGGGATCGAGAATGGGCCGATGACGACTTGAAGAACATTAAAATGACGATTCCTGCTTTCCAAGGGCGATCCGATCCGGAAGCCTACCTTGAGTGGGAAAAGAAGGTGGAATTAATCTTCGAATGTCATAATTATTCAGAAAATAAGAAGGTGAAGCTTGCTGCTATCGAATTTTCTGATTACGCCCTTATCTGGTGGGATCAATTAACGACGAGTCGAAGACGGGATGGTGAACGCCCAATATCCACATGGGCAGAAATGAAGGCACTAATGTGGAAAAGGTTCATCCCAACCTACTATCACCGCGAGTTGCATCAAAAGTTACAAAGCCTAACTCAGGGTCACCGAAGCGTAGAGGATTACTACAAGGAGATGGAAGTGGCCATGATCCGAGCCAATGTGGAAGAAGAACGAGAAGCCACCATGGCACATTTTAGCGCTGGCCTTAATCGAGATATCGCAAATATTGTAGAATTACACCATTACATCGATATCGTCGAAATGGTTCACATGGCAATAAAAGTCGAAAAACAGCTGAAACGAAAAGCTACGCCTAGAGCAAACCCCAATCAGGCTTCAACATCTAAGTGGGGGCAAGTGACCAACAAAAGGGACATGCCGAATCGAGCCAAAGAAACCAGTGGCGCACCCAAGTCTAACAAGCCGATCGGTGAAACAAGTAAAGGCAAAATGGAAGCTCTTCCAAATTGATCCCGAGACATTAAGTGTTTCAAATGTTTGGGACGAGGACATATCGCAAGTCAATGTCCAAACCGAAACACTATGTTTATCCGAGATGATGGCGAGATCGAATCTGAAAGTGAAAAGGAAGATGATGCCAGTGAAACATCCCAAGACGAGGAAGAAGTAGAACAAGTCGAAAGTGGAGAAATCTTGGTGGTAAAAAGGAGCCTTAGCCTACAAGGTGTCAAAAACGAACAACAACGCGAAAACATCTTCCATACGCGTTGCCAAGTAAAGGGGAAGATTTGTTGCGTCATTATTGACGGAGGAAGCTGTACTAATGTGGCCAACACCATATTGGTGGAGAAACTTGGATTGACTACCACAAAACATCCCCATCCGTATAAGCTACAATGGCTTAATGACGCGGGAGAACTAAAGGTCATAAAACAAGTTTTGGTTCCCTTTACAATAGGGAAGTATCAAGATGAGGTCTTGTGCGATGTGGTTCCGATGCTAGCGGGACATCTCCTGCTTGGACGACCTTGGCAATTTGACAAGCGAGTAATCCATGACGGCTACACTAATCGGTACACTTTTAAGTACTTGGGCCGGAACGTGACACTAGCTCCGCTAACACCCAAACAAGTTTACGAAGATCAGTTGAAGATGAAGGCATCAATAGAAAAATCAAAAGAAAGCGAGCGGAAAAATGAGAAAGAAAAAGAGAAAAATTTAAAAGAAAAGAGGGGCAAGAAATTAAGTGATAAAACAAGAGAGTGTGAACAAAAAGAAGAGGAAACGAAGGAAGAAAAAGAAAATGGAAAAATGAGTGTTTTTGCAAAAACAAGAGATATTCGAAAAGCTTTGTGTGTAAGACAACCGATGTATGTCTTATTATACAGGGAATCATTTTTGAACACTAACAACTTACCCGATAATCTTCCTTCTTCTGTGTTGTCTCTGATTCAGGAATTCAAGGACATCTTTCCAGAAGAGATACCAAGTGGCTTACCGCCCATTCGAGGCATCGAACACCAAATTAACCTGGTGTCGGGAGCTTCACTGCCTAATCGACCTGCGTACCAGAGCAATCCCGAAGAAACAAAAGAGCTCCAAAAGCAAATCACTGAATTGCTAGAAAAGGGATATATCCGAGAAAGCCTTAGTCCATGCGCGGTACCGGTGTTACTAGTGCCAAAGAAAGATGGTTCATGGCGAATGTGTGTCGACTGTCGCGCTATCAATAAGATTACCGTCAAATACCGACACCCAATACCCCGACTCGACGATATGCTCAACAAGTTGAGTGGAGCTCGAATCTTCACAAAGATTGATCTCAAAAGTGGCTATCACCAAATTAGGATGCGGGAAGGCGATGAGTGGAAAACGGTTTTCGAAACAAAGTTAGGTTTGTATGAATGGTTGGTAATGCCATTCGGACTTACAAACGCTCCGAGTACTTTTATGCGACTTATGAATCATGTTTTATGAGCTTTCATTGGCAAATCATGTGTTGTTTATTTTGATGACATATTAGTGTACAGCAAATCTTTGGAGGATCACCTCCAACATTTACGTGCGATCTTAGAAACACTGCGGAAAGAGGTATTGTACGCCAATCTCAAGAAATGTTCTTTTTGTACTGACAAGGTTATTTTCTTAGGATACGTCGTAAGTGCAAATGGATTAGAGGTGGACCAAGAGAAGCTTAGAGCAATCCAAGAATGGCCCCGTCCTACAACGGTTAGCCAAGTACGAAGTTTCCACGGGTTGGCTAGCTTTTACCGCTGATTCGTGCCCAACTTCAGCACGATAGCCGCTCCTTTAACGAGCGTGATCAAGAAGAATTCAACTTTCCATTGGTCCGATGAGCAAGAACGGTCCTTTAAGGCCCTTAAAGAATGTCTTGTTAAAGCTCCATTGTTATCCCTTCCCGACTTTACTAAAACTTTTGAAATTGAGTGTGATGCATCAGGAGTAGGGATCGGAGCCGTTCTAACTCAGAATGGAAGACCAGTGGCGTACTTCAGCGAGAAATTGAATGGAGCTGCACTCAACTACCCCGTGTATGACAAAGAGATGTACGCTCTAATAAGATCGCTCGAAACCTGGCAACATTACTTGAAGCCGAAAGAGTTTGTTATTCATTCAGATCATGAAGCACTCAAGTATATTAAAGGTCAGCACAAGCTCAACAAACGACATGCAAAATGGATCAAGTATTTAGAATCGTTTCTGTACGTAATTAAGTATAAGAAAGGTAAGGAAAATGTGGTTGCGGATGCTTTATCACGAAGGTACACTTTATTAGCCTTTCTTGATTCTAAAATACTTGGTTTCCATCACATTAAGGAATTATATGCTAATGATGCTGATTTTGGCAAAGTCTATAATGCTTGTGAGAATGGTGCTTTTGATAAGTTTTACAGGCATGAAGGATTCCTTTTCAAGGAAAACAAGATTTGTATACCGCAAGGTTCTATACGAGACATGCTTGTGATAGAGGCACATAGTGGTGGCCTTATGGGTCACTTTGGAAGAGACAAAACATTGTCCACTCTTCAAGAACATTTTTTTTTGGCCAGGAATGAGCAAGGATGTTGAACGAATTTGTGAACGTTGCATTGCTTGCAAACAAGCCAAATCACGGGTCCAGCCTCACGGTTTATATACGCCCCTTCCTATTCCAGACACTCCGTGGGTCGACATTTCCATGGATTTCATCCTTGGATTACCAAGATCAAAAACTGGGAAGGACTCAATTTTTGTTGTAGTTGATCGTTTCTCTAAAATGTCCCATTTTATCCCTTGTTCTAAGACTGACGATGCTGTGCGTATTGCAAACCTGTTTTTTAGGGAAATCATACGATTGCATGGACTTCCGAAGACAATCGTATCCGATCGGGACGTAAAATTTTTAAGTCATTTTTGGCGAACTCTGTAGGGGAAAGTTAGGGACAAAACTACTATTCTCGACCACGTGTCATCCTCAAATGGATGGACAGACCGAAGTAGTGAACCGAGTCCTATCAACCTTGCTGCGAGCATTGGTGCAAAAAAATCTCAAAACGTGGGAAGACTGTCTGCCCCACATCGAATTTGCTTACAACCGAGCTGTTCATTCTGCAACTAAATTCTCGCCTTTCGAAATTGTTTACGGGTTTGACCCTCTCACCCCTCTTGATTTATTGCCATTGCCTTTAGATAAATTTATCCATCCTGATGCTAGGAAAAAGGCGGAATACATAAAAGAGTTGCATCGAAAGGTGCGCGAGAATATTGAAGCAAGAACCAAGCAATACGTCTAACGAGCTAACAAAGGTCGTAGACGCATTCTCTTTGAACCAGGGGACTGGGTTTGGGTTCATATGCGAAAAGAAAGGTTTCCCAAGCAAAGGCGATCTAAACTTCTCCCAAGGGGGGACGGTCCATTTCAAGTCATTGAACGCATAAATGACAACTCGTACAAATTGGACTTGCCAGGTGACTATAATGTGAGCGCGAGTTTTAATGTTTCTGATCTTTCTCCTTTCGATGTAGGTGATGATTCGAGGACGAATCAACTTAAAGAGGGAGGGGATGATACGAGCTCACCTATGAAGCATGTGACGGACGTCAATCATGACCCGATGAGGCTACCTAATGGGCCAATTACACGTTCCCGAACCAAAGAATTCAAAGATGCCGCAACGGTGTTGGTGGCACAAATTTGGGATGATCATAAAAGAGAGCCCAAAAACATGCTAAACTCGTGCAACTTATTTGAAGTTGAATATACTAGCCAGTCTGACTGCTAGTTTATTTAACACTTTAAATTACGCATGTTTTATTTTTCTGTAATAGCTTTATTTTCTTATTTCATATTTGTTTGTTTAGATAGTACAAGTTTTTAGTTAGCCTTTGTCGAAGTGATTATTAGTATGTCTAAGTTATATTAACATTTATTTTGGCTAAACAAGCATTTGAATTAAATGTTGTTGGTGTTTAAATTATGGTGTTAACTATCCTAAGTGACTGCTGAATTGATAAAGTCTAATTGTGCTATTTTATTGTGAGCTAATGGAATTGATTAATTTGCTGCAGGATTAAATTACCTTGGACGGCTTGGAGGTTTAGCTATGTGGGAATTAATTAATAAACATGTGGGTGCCTAAGATAAATATGCCGCATGCTTGAGAAATAAATTAAAGAATGGAGGCATTGGACGGCAAGCATGAATCAACATGGTGGAATTAATGAAATAAACAATTGAAGCAATTACATGATAATGGGATTTGAAGTCCATGCGTGATATGTTTGTGGGTTGAATAAACAATGGTGAAAATTGAATGGATAGGTATAAAGGCTTGGATGGCTATAGAAGAATAATTAAGCATGTGCTAGTGGAATATTAAAGAAATAGAATTTAAGCATGTGCTAGTGGAATATTAAGGAAATAAAACATGAAGGGTTAGTGATTTGTTGGACGGCAATGCTAGGAATAAATGGAATCATTTGTTTATTAAAATGGGACGGCACACACAAATTTTAGTCAACTTATGACAAATGAAAGTGGCAGCAAACTTTGATGGAGATTAGGTAAATGCCTTATTTTAATTTCAAGTTGGCTATACTTTCTAGCTCCATGATTTTTCCCTTGGCCGAATGTTCACCAAGTCAACTACTCGTGTGCACAACTAGAGGATGAGGCCATCAAATTTATTTTCCCTATTCGGCTATCTTTGAAAAGGCCTATAAATATTTTGCACATTTTCATTTTGTAAGAACAACTTGAATTTTAATGAAAAGAAGCATTTCTTTTGGTGAGTATTCACTCTCCTTATTCTCGAGGTTTGAATTGACTTATCTAGTTTTCTAGTGGCGTCGTTCTTTCCTTGTTTTGAACTTATCATCCTAACGGGTGTGGCGTTCATTATCCTATACCGTTGGTTCCTATCTCGCTAGATAGTGGGTCTCGGTTTTATCTCAAAACTCATTCCATCAATTTGAAACTTATAAGATTCGGGTCGTTAATTTTTATTAAAGGTTCTTTCTTGTTTCAAATACGTATCCATCTCAACCTATCACCTATCTTTACCTTTCAGAGATTTTATTTCCAATAAAATTATCCTTTTGTTAATTAAACGAGAAACTACCTAATTTATGATCGGGCAACATTTACGATTCGCCTCCCAACCCGAGACGGACCGTTATCATATGCTCTTGAAATTGTGTCAATTGAGGAAGAAATATGTGCACGCTTTGAAGACAGATTGAATGACGAGATTAAAATGCTTGTAGGTGCAATGGAATTGTGCGAGTTCATAGTTTTATCTTATCGGGCTCAGAAAATGGAAGAAATTTGCATTCACAAGAAACAGAGGGAGACGAAAGCTCGTGAATTCAACAAGCTTAATATATCTAGAGCGTTTTCTACTCCCCCCGCTGAAGAAAATGAAGGAATCTAGTGGTTGTTATTCAGTACCATCAGGGTTTTCTGGCAAAGATAGAACGAAACAAAGTAATGTGAGACCATCGGTGATTTCAGTACCAGTGCTGGTAGTGTTCAGAATGTGAATAGACTTGAATGTGATCATTGTGATTGGAATCATTCTGGGATATGTAGATTGAAAGATGAGTCATGTTTCATTTACGGATCTTTTGATCATTATAAGAAAGGCTACTCGAATCGAGCTGATTTGAACTGAGATCATAATGTAAAACCTGTTGTTACACCTACGAGAGGTAGATGAACTGGAAATAATGGCATAGTCGATATCAGTAGAAGCTAAACAAAAGATACAACAGTTCGATCTGAAGCTTGAGGTCTTACCAGAGCTTATGCAATTGTGCACAAGAGGAGGCCTTAGCTCTGGATGTCATTACTTGTAACTTTTCTATCTTTGATGTTACTGTGTATGCATTAATTGACCCTGGGTTGACACATTCATATATATGCACTATGTTAGTAATGAAAAAGAGTTTACCGATTGAGTCAGCTGATTATGTTGTTAAAGTAACAACCCTTTATGTCAAAGTGTCATAGTTGATCTAGTTTGCAAACAATGTCCATTGAGAATTTAGGGCTACGACTTTCCTGCTAATTTGATGTTATTGCCTTTTAATGAGTTTGATGTTATTCTGGGAATGGATTGGTAGACAGTACACGATGCTACAGTAAATTGCAGACAAGAATGAATTGATTTGAGATGTTAGGATGGTGAATTGATTTTTGTTAAATATGATAAACCTAGTTGTTTTTCAAATATGATTTCAGCAATACTCGCACATAAATTGATCCTAAAAGGTTGTGATGCGTTTTTAGCTTATATTCTGGATTCCAAAGTATCAAAGATGAAAGTTGTTTAGGTATCGATAGTTTGCGAGTTCACTCATGTATTTCCTGAAGTTGAATTTTCTATAGAGTCAGTGCCAGAGACTACTCTGATCTTAATTCCACCGTAAAGAATGGATCCAATAGAATTAAAAGAATTAAAAGCACATTTGCAAGAATTAATCGATGGAAGTTTTGTTTGACCGAGTGTGTCGCCTTGGGGCACACCTGTGTTGTTTCTGAAAAAGAAAGATAAGTTGATGAGGTTGTGTATAGGTTATCGATAATTGAATAAGGTCATGATAAAGAATAAGTATTCATTGCCTTGTATTGATAACCTATTTGATTAGTTGAAAGATGCTACAGCGTTTATGAAGATAGATTTCCGATTTGGTTATTATCTGTTGCAAGTTAAAGACGTTGATATGCCAAAAATATCATTCAGAACCCGATACGGACACTATGAGTTTTTAGTGATGCCGTTCGGGATGACTAATGCCCCTATAGCATTTATGGATTTGATGAATCGCATTTTTCAGCCACATCTTGATAGTTTCATAGTTATTTTTCTTGATGATATTCTAAATTATTCCAAAAACAAATTCGAGCATGCACAACACTTGAGAACTATATTACAGACCTTGCATGAAAACTGTATGCTAAGTTTAGCAAATGTGAGTTTTGGCTCAAATAAGTCAGATTTCTTAGTCATATAATTTCAGCAGAAGGCATACGAGTTGATTCGAGCAAATTTTTTTATTTTAAATTAGAAGCCTCAAAGAAATGTTTCTGAGGTACACAATTTTCTGGGTTTAGTTGGATATTATAAATGTTTTGTCAAGAATTTTTCAATAATAGCTTCATCGATAATGAAACTGTTACGAAAAGATGTTAGTTTTGCGTGATCTAATAATTTCCAACAAAGTTTTGATCAATTGAAAAGTATGTTGACAGAGGCACCAATGTTAACCCAGCCTAAATCCGGGAAAGAATTTGTTGTTTTCAGCGGTGCTTCTTTGAGTGTTTGGGATGTGTTTTAATGCATATGCTTCCCAACAACTTAAAGTGCACAAAAAGAATTACCTAACATATGAACTTGAGTTGGCTGCAGTTGTATTTGCATTAAAGATTTGGCTGCATTATCTATATGGTGAGAAATGTCACATTTATACTGACCACAAAAGCCTGAAGTATTTAATGACTCAAAAAGAATTGAATTTGTGGCAACATAGGTGGCTAGAATTGTTGAAAGGCTATGATCTGGTAATAGATTATCATCTAGGTAAAGCGAACGTCGTTGTTGATGCATTGAGTAGGAAATATCTTTTTGCTTTGAGATTGATGATTGCTCAATTGAATTTGGGGTGTGACGGATCTATTTTAGTCGAGTTGAGGGCTAAGCATTTGTTTTTATAGAAAATTTGGGAGTTGCAATTTGATGATTCAAATTTGTTGACTAAACAGAAGCTGGTTGAAGATAGACAGACAACTGATTTTAGTGTTGGTTTGGATCACAACTTATATTACTGTAATAGATTGTGCGTACCTGATGATTCACCGCTAAAGCAGAATATTTTAAATGAAGCTCATAGCAGTGTTTATTCGTTATACCCGGGCAATACTAAAATATATTGTAATATGAATCAGATTCATTGGTGGTCAAGAATGAAATGTGAGATTTTTGAATTTGTATCAAAATGCCTAGTATGTCTGCAAGTAAAAGCCAAGCATCAGGTCCAATCTGGGTTGTTACAGCCTATCATCATTCCTGAGTGGAAATGAGAGTGAGTTACTATGGATTTCGTATTAGGGTTATCGTTATCACTGAGAAAGAAAGATGCGGTTTGGGTTATAGTTGATCGGTTAACCAAGTCTACATATTTCATCCCTGTACGTATAGATTACTCACTCCAGAAGTTGGAGGAATTGTATGTCTTTGAGATTTTCAGGTTGCACGGTGTACCGTTGTCAATCCTTTTTTATCGCGACCCAAGATTTACCTTTAAGTTTTGGGGTAAACTACACGAAGCTCTGGGCACCAAGTTAAATTTCAGTTCGACTTTTCACCCATAGATCGATGGTCAGTTAGAGCGAGTGATTTAGGTACTCCAAGATATGATCCGATGTTGTATTTTGGAATTTAAGGGTAGTTAGGAAAAGTTTATTTTGTTAGTTGAATTTGCTTATAACAACAGTTACCAGTCAAGCAGTAAAATGACATCGTACGAAGCTTTATATAGTCGAAAGTGTAGAACTTTGTTGTACTGAACTGAATTTAGTGATAGAAAGATTTTTGGTACAGACTTGATTTCAAGACTAAAGATAAAGTCAGAGTTATTTGGGATTGTCTAAAAGCTGCTTCAGACCATCATAAATCTTATGCAAATCTGAAAAGAAAAGAAATTGAATTTTAGGTTGGTGATAAAGTATTCCTGAAAGTATCACCCTAGAAGAAAGTTCTTTTTTTGGCTGAAAAGGAAAACTCAACCTAAGGATTATTGGTCAATATGAGATTATTGAAAGAATAGGTCTAATAGCATACTGTTTGGCTTTGCTGTTAGAACTTTTCATAGTTAAGTAAAAGGTTTGTTTCTTCGCACCACCTTAGTACTTTGGCTAGATTGGCTAGGCAATCATCATACGTATCTCCAAACACTGAAAAATTGTCATCATACATGTTTGAAACGTAGTAGGAGCATTACATAAACCAAAAGGCATATGTCTAAAGGAAAACATATCGCACGGGCATGTAAATGTTAATTTGTGTTGTATGGTGCTATCGTGATTTGATTGTACCCTGAGTATCCATCGAGAAAACAGTAATAGTCTCGCCCTACGAGTCTATCTAGCATTTTATCCAAGAACGACAAAAGAAAGTGATCTTTCTGAGTCGCCTTGTTCAATTTCCGATAATCTATACATACTTTCCATCCCGTAACTATTTCGGTCAGTATTAATTCATTGTTTTCGTTCTTCATGACCACAATGCCTCCTTTTTTTGGCACACATTAGACCGAACTTACCCATAAACTGTTTGAGATGGGGTAAATTATACATGTATCTTACCATTTAATGATTTGCTTCTTTATCACATCCTTCATAATGGGGTTCAGTCTTTGTTGTTTATCAACCATCCCTTTCTCACCATTTTCTAGGATGATTTTGTGCATGCACGCGAATGGACTAATACCTTGGATATCAACTATGGTCCATCCGATAGCCTTTTTAAATTATTTCAGCACTAGAATGAGTTTCTCTTCCTGCTCTTTAGTTAGTTGAGCTGAAATAATCACTGGCAAAGTAGAGGTGTCACCTAAATAAACATATTTCAAATGTGAAGGAAATACCTTAAGTTCTAATTTAGGTGACTATTTGATCGATGCTTTTAGTTGGACATAATCTTTGCTCTCTAATTCCAAAGATTCAAAACAAGATTGCGGATTAAATCCCCTTTATTCAGCTTTTAGCAAAGGTAGATATTCCTTTCCCTCCTAATCACTTGGAGGGTTTGACATTAAGATTTGTTCCAATGGGTCCTCAATAGAATTCAGTTCCTATTCTACAGCTAACTCCTCTAACTCAAATACTATAGAACACTCATCAATTGTGTCAGGAAATTGCATAGATTTGAAAACATTAAACGTTACCTGTTCATCCTAAACACGCATGGTAAGCTCGCCTTTCTGCACACCAATAGGGTCATTCCAGTTGCTACGAAAGGCATTCTTAGGATGATTGGTACCTCCTTATCTGCTTCAAAGTCTAAAACAACAAAGTCAACAGGAAAAATAAATTTGTCTACACGTACCGACATATAATTGATTTTTCCTTCTAGATGTGCTAAGGATCGATCTGCTAACTAAAGAGTAATCGTAGTTGGTCTAACTTCACCTATCCCTAATTTTCTAAATATGGACATGGGCATCAAGTTGATGCTCGCACTGAAATCACACAATGCGTTACCATAATAAGTTATTCCAATTTGGCACGGTAGGGTAAAACATCAAGGGTCTTTCATCTTTTGGGGTATTTTATCTTGTAGATATGCACTGCATTCCTCAGAGCTACCATCTCAAATTCTCCAAGTCTCCGTTTCTTGGACAGGATATCTTTCACTAATTTAACGTAGTTTGGTACCTACTCAAGAGCTTCTACCAACGAGATGTTGTTATGAAGTTTGTTGAGTACATCTAGGAACTTCTTGAACTAGACTTCCTATTTCTACTTCTGAAAGTCTTTGAGGTAGGATGGTGGAGGACTCTTTACTTGCACTGGACAACTTGTCTTCTGTGGCACTTTTGCATCTAACAAAGGTGTTAGTTTATTAGAATTGACTGGGTTAGAAGTTAACTTATTAGATTTTGCAGATTCTAGTTCTGGTGAAACTAGATTTTCAACACTTAGTTGAACTTCCACTTTATCTCGAGCATTAGCTACCTCTTCTTTAACTTCGATAGTGTTGGGCTCTAATGTCTTTCCGCTCGTTAGTGTCAATGTTTTACAGTGCTATTTCCCCAAATTTCTTGGATTCTCTTTATCACTAGGCACAACACCTTATGGTCAGTTCCCAAGTTCAGCAGCAAATTGACCCACTTGATTCTCCAAATTCCTTAAAGTGGCGTTGTTCTTTGCCCATTAGTTACTCCAAGTGGTGGTTCATGAACTTGTTGGGTAAATCCAGGTGGTTGGGTCAGTTTAGGTTGTGTGTAAGTGTTACTCGGTTCAACCCTGATATGTCGTAAACGTCACAGCAATAATGTACAAGCGTACACTATCGATGAAAGTATAATAGACAGATGTGAGTCTGTCGGATATCGATCCCACAGGGATGGTTGTCTTTTGTCTATTAATGTTAGTGCAATATCTAGATAGAAACGAGATAAATTGCAAGGATAGTTGTCGAAGCAATAAATCAAAAATAATAAGATAAAGTATGCTACGGATAAACTGGGATCCCCAACATGAATCTTTAGCAGTATACTAAGTACTCACAAGGTATAAAAGATAGGTGATTATCGACGTAATAAAATTTAATATATATCTTACCAAATGCCACTCTTTTGTTTAATCTGGGACTTAACCATGCATATTAACCTCACCTTCCAATGTTAGTGACTGCAATAACACTTCCATGTTTAGGACATTCAAACCCCAAAGATTAAACAATAAAAATAAGATTTAATAAGATAACATTTAACAAAGCTTTCATTGTACTTCCATACAGTAGAAAACATAGAGTAATTGATAAACCGTAAAAGTAACATATTTTTATCCCACATTTAATATGCTTTTGGATGATTTATCCCTTGTTTTATATAAAAAGGTGCTTTTAATCCTTTATTTTCATGTCTTATACCCAGGAAAGCACCCAAGGATGAAAAGAATACAAAACGGGCCTAAAACGGAGTAAATGGGCCTTAACACGAAATCGACACGGCCTGGCCCAAAGCACACACGGCCGTGCCTTGACGAACATCTAGAGCACGGCCTCAACCCCACTACACACGGCCGTGCCTCAAGAGAAATCTGAGCACAGTCAGGTCTCGATTCATATGGGCGTGCGACATGGCCGTGCCTCTGACGCTGGAAAGAGCAATTTTAGTCAGAAAAAGATACTTAGGGAGAAAGAATCGCGTTTCAAGAGCCTATAATAACCCCAAGTGTCACCTGTTGAAGGGAGCGAAAGCGAGGCCAAGGAGCCAAGACGAGAAGGTCAGAGTTAGGGAATAACGCGAGGATAGCCAGTTGATCCATCCCAAGAAGCCGGAGTTATACTCAAGACGACGGAATTCTCCTTCGATTCCTTCAGGGGGTTTTAGGATTTTTCCTATGTTTTGTTTTATCTTTTCTCTTGCGATGTTTTGTTTATTCATTATGAACTAAACCCCTTAGATACCTGAAGGGGATGAAACCTAGATGGATTTTATTATTTGATTTTTAAGTTATATGATAGATTACTTAATTTTTTCTTAATTACGTTGCTTAATCCAAATCTAATGTGCTTAAGTGGAGGAGGAATAGACCCTGCCTAAGAGAAGATCTAACATAATTAAGCAGAGTTGATCGGACGCCTAGAGATAGGGTTACGAGATTTTGCCGGATTAGGGTGAAACCTAATATGGGAGTCCATTTATCGATTTACTGCTATCCTAGGGGGTTATTATAAGCGAACGAGAGTTCCACTAATTAACCTAGGGTTAGACGTTATTCGCCTCGAGAGAGGGTTTAATATAGGTTAGGGAGTCTCACCGATCAAGCTAAGTAAAAGAAATCGTATAATCTAGAGTTAGATACTAAGTGAAGTCTAGGTGGATTCTTCCCGAAGGTATCGTCGAAATCAACTGTGTTTTTCTTCAAAGTTATCTTCTAATTCGTCTTCTTGTCTTTGTGTCCTTTGTTTAGTTGTCGTCAATTTAGTTTAAAAGTAATCTTCACTCTAACTTTCAGGCTAAATAATAAAAAGAAAGTGAGTATTAATACTTTTAGTTCCTTTGGGTTCGATAACCGATCTTGCCTAAGCTATACTACTGTTCGATAGGTACACTTGCCTTAATATCATTGTCAGAGTTAGTCTCCAGGTTTGATCATTCTTTTATAAATATTTAAAGCTCTGATTTTACAGCGATCAAGTTTTTGGCGCCGTTGCTGGGGAACTAAAATATTAAGAAAACTCTATTTTTATTACTTTGGCCCTAATTTTTATTTTTCGCAATTTATTTTTATTTTTCTTTTTATTTTTGTTTACTGAAATTTTCTCTTTTTCTTTTCAAACAGGTACCTCTAGTTTATGACTCGAAGGGACCTTTGGTACTTGACAACGAAATCGAAGTTATCGCTCGTAGGAATCGTCGGGAAACTAGGCGAGCCCTAGATTACACGGAGAGAGAGGAAGAAGATAGATCCAATCCTACTGAAGGGATGGACGAAAACAACCCACCACCACGCGATATGGGTGACAACAACACTCCACACACTATGTTCGATTATGCAAAACCACATTTAATAGGAGCAGAATCTAGTATTGTTAGGTCTGCTATATCTGCTAACAATTTTGAATTAAAGCCTAACACAATACAAATGATTCAACAGTTTGTTCAATTTGATGGTTTGCAGGACGAAGATCCAAACACGCATATAGCCAACTTCTTAGAGTTCTGTGATACCTTCAAAATAAATGGCGTTTCTGATGATGCCATACGTCTTCGGTTATTCCCTTTTTCATTAAGAAATAAAGCTAAACATTGGTTAAACTCGTTACAACGAGGGTCAATCACTACATGGGATCAGATGACCGAAAAGTTTTTGATGAAATATTTCCCACCGGCCAAAACGGCCAAATTACAGAATGATATCTCTTCTTTTGTACAGATGGATGTAGAGACGCTATACGATGCATGGGAGAGATTCAAAGATCTCTTGAGAAGGTGCCCACACCATGGCCTACCCTTGTGGCTACAAGTCCAAATCTTTTACAACGGTGTAAACCCCTCAACGAGACAACTTATAGATTCAGCCGCCCGTAGAACACTGAACAACAAAACTCCAGAAGCAGCCTACGAGTTCATTGAGGAGATGTCATTAAACAATTATCAGTGGCAAGCTTCAAGGACCAAACCGACAAAATCGGCAGGAGTTTTCAACATCGATGCCATGACCATACTATCAACACAGCTAGAGATGATGAATAAAAAGCTTGATAATTTGTGTTCATCACAGGTACATCCAGTCATGCAGTGCGATGCAAGTGGAACTGTGGCGAATCCTGAGTACCCACCCTACCAACCAGGAGCAGAAGATGAACAGATGAACTATATAGGTAATAATTTCCGATCTAATAATAATCTTTATAGTAACACTTACAATCCAGGTTGGAGGAACCACCCAAATTTTTCATGGGGAGGACAAGGAAACCAAGGAAATCAAAGGCAACAACCTCCTCAAAACTTCCGAAATCAGCCCTATCCACAAGAAAAAAAACCATCCTTCGAGGAACATCTTCAAGAAACTGATAGAGCAGTCAAAAGTAACGAGAGACGACTCGATGAATTGTTAAGTCAGTCAAGGAGGTGACTAATGCAGTCGAACAACTCGTAAAACTAATGTCAGAACAACCGCAAGGACGTCTACCAAGTAATACTGAAGTTAATCCTAGGGAGCAAATTCAAGCAATCACAGCTCAGGACAATAATGAATTAGCTAAACCAAATTCAATACCGGAAAAGAAAGTAGACGAAGGTAAAACAGAGGTACCACAAGAGAAGCCAAAACCGGTAATTAAGGAATATCAACCTCGCATACCTTATCCTGAAGCCATAAAAAGAGACGATTTAGAGGAACAATTTGGTAAGTTTCTTAAACTTTTAAAAAAATTACATATTAACTTACCTCTTCTTGAAGCTCTTTTTCAGATGCTAGATTCGAGAAAATTTTTAAGACAGCTCTTGACCAACAAACACAGAATAGATGAAGAACACCTTGTGGAACTAAACGTAACATGCTCAGCAATATTACAAAACAGACTACCACAGAAACTAAAAGATCCAGGGAGTTTTACAATTCCATGTTTAATTGGTAGCCTACATAATGAGGACAATTCAATCCCTTTAATTTTAGGAAGACCTTTTCTAACAACTGCCAGAACTAAAATTGATGTTGCTACAGGTGAGCTCATACTTCGTGTAGGCGATGAATCAATTAATCTTCAAGCTCTCGACTCGGCCAGGACAACAGTCGATAAAGGTAAGAAAGCCATTTCAATTAATAACCATATTATTCAATCTTCATCACAGGAAACAGCACAAAGCCTAAGCCCTGAGTCGGATTTAGAGAATCAGAAGACAGAAATCAAAAGAGAGCTAGATTCATACGAAGAAAAACCTGAGGAACCACAAGAAGAGCACATGGGGACATCAAATCACTTCAAAATAGGAGATCAAGTACTGTTAGACAAAACCAATCCCCAAATCATTATCACAGACCTGAAAGCAAAGAGAGAGATCTTTCTCAAAGTACATGATATCTTCCCAAACGGCAGAGTCGAGGTAAGCAATCCAATATTTGGCACTTCCAAAGAAAACGCTTCTCGACTTCAACATTATCAAGAAAACGGAACTGTAAGCATGAGGGAAGATATTCAAATCTTTAAACCTCCCTGAAATTTTCAAAAACGAGGAAGTCTAGCTAAAGACTATAAATGAGCGCTTCTCGGGAGGCAACCCGAGCACTAACCTTATTTTTTTCCTTTGTTTTTATTTATTTTTTCCTTTTTCTTCTCTTTTTCCTTTTTAAACTAACCAAAAATGCAGGTTTTCCAGGCCACACGGCCGTGTCCGTGGCCGTGTGGACCACCTAAACCACCACACTGACAGGACACAGGCCGTGCAGTCAGCCCAACCACCCTCCCCAACGTCACGGATCCAACAAACCCTCCCCACGGGCACCGACAGAAAGGGCACGCCCGTGCCCACAACCTTGTGAAATTACTAAAGCTACTGACTTGCACACCACGGCCAGAACAAGCCTGTGCTACACAACCATGTGAAATTACTGAGGTTTCTAACTTATAAAACACGGGGAGACACGCCCGTGCATAATGACCATGCCAAAAGAAAGAATTCACAAGCACGGGCATGGGAGGACCAAGCACGACCAAAAGGGTGACAACACCCCCTATAACACGGCCGTGTGAGGTGGCCGTGCAATTCGACACACCCTGTGACCACGGCCGTGGGGGAGCACAAAATCTGAAATTCTATTTAAACCTCTCACCTCTTCTCCTCCCCTCCATCTAATTTTTCCTCTCCTTTTCACTCTCTTCAGTCCCAGACCCTTCAAGACACTAGATCATTGAGCAAATCAACACCATACCGAAGAAGGGGAAGAAACTACGTATAGACTCCTTACCAAATAACGATCAACATGAGTTCATGCCGGCAGCTTCGTCTCAACACCAAGCCAAGGATCTTTGAGACCAATTAGTTTTTATTTTCGCTTTTTCTCTTGCTTCAATTTCCTGCTCTTCTCCTTCATTTTTCCCATCTAAGCTTCTCTACTGCTATTTTCGTTTAATTTTCTTTTAACTTCTTAATGTCAGGTTCGCCAGGCTGTTAGGGAATCACGCCGACCACCACGACAACCTCACCACTCTCACCACCGCCACCACATCCCCAATCTTAGCATTGATTCCCACCTTGCGAACCATCCTTTAATAAGGACTTCATAGTCCATTAGTACTTTATTATCATTTCAGTTTTCTTCTTAGTCTCCTTCACTTTAGCTTACTTTTCTTTAATTTCATCTTTAGTTTATTTATATTATGTTTCAAAAACCCCTGGCTAATCCTTCATGAGTTCCCCAATTTCTTCATCGAGCGCAAAGCTCGGGAACCAGCACCACCACCATACCGATGCCTTCACCAAATCCTCCACGACCCCTACTCTCCTCCAAGGAAGCAGCCCACACCTCAAGGAGTATTCTATCCCCTCCCTTTTGATTTTAAATGCATTATATATATTTGTACATTGAGGACAATGTACATCTTAAGTGTGGGGGGTTAAAAATACCTAACTTTCTGCATTATTCTCAAATCCCTGAGGTTAAAAATGGAATAAAATTGCCAAACTTTTTTCATTATTCTCAAATCCCTGATTTAGTCTTGTTTTTATGCAAAGTTATCATATTACTAATTAGGATGAAATTTCTAATAATTTGTGATGATTATTGACATGTTTTAGAATAAGTCATAGTTAATTGTACATTGATGTTTAATTTAAAAGAATACTAGAGAATCAAGCATGATAAGTCTGTTTTTCAGGAATTAAAATTTTTGCTAGGTTGTTGACCAAAATTTAAATACTACCTTGAAATTTAAAATTTATAAGGATGATGTCAAAACACCCATAATTTTTGTGAGTATTTGAGCCTTATAGAGCATACATTCTTTTTCATGCTCATTTTTTGATTATGAGTGTGTCAACTATGAACTGTTATTCTAGAACTTGCCTTGATTATACATGTCGAGACCACAGTTATGATTTGATATACCGAGATGATAAAGGCACTTAGGTTCTAACCCACTTACTCCACTAAAAAAACCTACCTTCATAATTAACCTCTAGTGAACCCCGTTGAGCCTAACAACCCTTTTTATTGACTCACCTACTAATTTCAACCAAAAACCCTTTGTATTTGCTATCACCAATTCTTTTAACTACCTTTTTGTCGAGATTTGATGATTAAACAAGTTCCCTAACTATGTTTTATATTTCAGTTGTAAAAATTATTTATTACTATTATGTTAGTTTGTTCTTAAAAAAAGTATATTCATTATTAGTACGATAATAAGTGAGCTTGTATGTTCAAATTCAATTTCTCAAGGAAAAAGCTCGTTCTATTAGTGTTTAAAGATTAAGTTCATTTTTTCTAGTTAGGTAATTTATCAAGTCAATCTCGATTCTAATCTCCTAATTTAGTCTGTGACCATACCTTTAACCTTAGCCCCTTTACAATCCTGTTAAAGACCTTTTGATCTGTTTGTCATCTCATATTACAGTGGTGGAGATTTGATTTTCAGGCAAGCCTATGGGATTAACTTTTCAGGTTCGACATATGAGCGATCTTTTTCTGAACCTTAAACACTTTAGAGTGGTTTGAGTGAATCCTAAGTGAGGATATCAGTCCTTGTCGATTTTGAATCAAAGTGGTAGTCATTTAAAAGAAGGAAGACACCTATGTTTTCGAGGTACAAAATTATGACTTATCTCATTTGAATCTTTAGAACACTTTGAATCAAATCATCCATGTATGAATTTTCTGTGAACTAGGATAAGACATTGTTGATAAGAATTATAGATCATGGAAAGTTCGTTTTAATTGTAAGTTGAGAGTTTTGCTTGAGGACAAGCAAAA
The DNA here is from genome assembly GCA_005393395.2 of Gossypium australe. Lineage (NCBI taxonomy): Eukaryota > Viridiplantae > Streptophyta > Magnoliopsida > Malvales > Malvaceae > Gossypium > Gossypium australe. The sequence continues at coordinate 123,536,906 of CM016626.1, forward strand.
GCTTAAGTGTGGGTGTATTTGATAAACCGTAAAAGTAACATATTTTTATCCCACATTTAATATGCTTTTGGATGATTTATCCCTTGTTTTATATAAAAAGGTGCTTTTAATCCTTTCTTTTCATGTCTTATACCTAGGAAAGCACCCAAGGATGAAAAGAACACAAAACGGGCCTAAAACGGAGTAAATGGGCCTTAACATGAAATCGACACGGCCTAGCCCAAAGCACACACGGCCGTGCCTTGACGAACACCTAGAGCACGGCCTCAACCCCGCCACACACGGCCGTGCCTCAAGAGAAATCCGAGCACGGTCAGGTCTCGATTCACATGGGCGTGTGACATGGCCGTGCCTCTGACACTGGAAAGAGCAATATTAGTTGGAAAAGGATACTTAGGGAGAAAGAATCGCGTTTCAAGAGCCTATAAATAACCCCCAAGTATCACCTATTGAAGGGAGCGAAAACGAGGCCAAGGAGCCAAGCTGAGAAGGTCAGAGTTAGGGAATAACGCGAGGATAGCCAGTTGATCCATCCCAAGAAGCCGGAGTTATACTCAAGACGGCGGAATTCTCCTTCGATTCCTTCAGGGGGTTTTAGGATTTTTCCTATGTTTTGTTTTATCTTTTCTCTTGCGATGTTTTGTTTATTCATTATGAACTAAATGTAAGAGTATGCCCAAAGATCAATCATGAGATGGTTGTAATAACATACTTAATTTACCATGTTTATTAATATAAAGCGTTGTCATTATTATTTCAGTTTTTCTTTCTATGTGTATAAATAAACTGTTTTATAATAATGTCCTGAGAATAATATGATTATTCTTAAAAGATCCTTAGTCGAGTATTATTGTTGTCTAGGACAACAATAATGCATTAAGACTAACATGTAGTTGATTGATGATAAAGAGTTGTCATTGATATGGAGTGTCAAAATCAATGCATGAATATGTGTGTTAGAGAACAACATATTGGATTGACCCGCTATGAGTATGTTTCTTGGATTATTATGTAATTGTCACAACATTACTCATAGTGATTAATATGTATATGATCCTCAGACTTGAGATCATTATTATCCCAGCATTGTGAGTTTTATATTTTGATACAGTCAAAAGTACATCGTAACAGGTTGTTCTATAAAGGCTGATGTTGGATATACCACAATCTATGTAGAGGGATATGGTTGATCAATAAAGGATAAGTCCCTCCTACATAATAGGAGTAATATCTTAGGCCACTTGATTGAGTGAGACTAGAAATGCATGGCCATGCTCAAATAAGTTGATATGAGATGTCATACTAATTTGTATATCATAGTCTACTCAAGATATCAAGAAACATGGGATGGACTATGAAAGTGTGACTATCCCATGACTTGTATCCGTTCCAAAGATAAAGGACTTAAGGATTAATGCATGAAAGGTTAATCACAAAAGGTTATGTCGAATCATGACTTCTTGTAACTTAGGTAGCAATGATGCATTGCTAGATGCCACTCATTGTTTGTGACAATAGAATCGTTCTAGTATTACTGCTAACGTTGCAAGAACCTACAGGGTCACACCCTATGGTTGAAATGAACAGAATAAAATATAGTTGGTATTGTGTTTGGTTGTCACATGAATTAAATTAATTAAAGAATTAATTTAATTGGGCAATCAAATATTGAACATATTATATGTACAAAGATGTTGTACACATAATGATAACATAATTTTATTAATATATGAATTTGATTCATATATAAATTTAAATAAATATAGTTTACCGAAATCCTTATTATAATTAATGTAATTATAATTTTCGGTTAAAAACTTTATTGTATTTATTTAATCTTATAATACATTCAAGAGATACCAATTATAAAAGACCCAATTAAAAGGATACCAATTATAAAAGGCACAATGAAAAAGACACCCATTATAAAAGGTATTAAAAGGAGACAAAGCAAAAGCAGAAAACCCTAAGTGATTGCTTGTTAGGTCTAGCAGCCATCAAGCAAATAAACCTCTAAAACAGTTTTGGAGATTTCTTCCGTTCATAGTCAAACCGGGTGGATTACGTAGAGACCGACATCGGAAAAGGTTGTGGCTTGATCCGACAGTAGATCAAAACTCTTGTTGCCAAGGCGTCGCTGTCTACTCAGATTGAAGTTTTGGTAATTTCGAAACCTTTATTTCACCTCGATTCATTCAACACACATGGATTCATGGTTTGGATCGTCAGATCTAATTTTATTTTGTTGCGCCATGGGGCACCGGCGTTCCAACACTAAACCCCTCAGATACCTGAAGGGGATGAAACTTAGATGGATTTTATTATTTGATTTTTAAGTTATATGATATATTACTTAGTTTGTTCTTAATTAAGTTGCTTAATCCAAATCTAATGTGCTTCGGTGGAGGAGGAATAGACCCTGCCAAAGAGAAGATCTAACATAATTAAGCGGAGTTGATCGGATGCCTAGAGATAGGGTTACGAGATTTTGCCGGATTAGGGTGAAACCTAATATGGGAGTCCATTGATCGATTTACTGCTATCCTAGGGGGTTATTATAAGCGAACGGGAGTTCCACTAATTAACCTAGGGTTAGACGTTATTCGCCTCGAGAGGGGGTTTAATATAGGTTAGGGAGTCTCACGGATCGAGCTAAGTAAAAGAAATCATATAATCTAGGGTTAGATACTAAGTGAAGTCTAGGTGGATTCTTCCCGAAGGTATCGTCGAAATCAACTGTGTTTTTCTTCAAAGTTATCTTCTAATTCGTCTTCTTGTCTTTGTGTCCTTTGTTTAGTTGTCGTCAATTTAGTTTAAAAGTAATCTTCACTCTAACTTTAAGGCTAAATAACAAAAAGAAAGTGAGTATTAATACTTTTAGTTCCTTTGGGTTCGATAACCGGTCTTGCCTAAGCTATACTACTGTTCGATAGGTACACTTGCCTTAATATCGTTGTCAGAGTTAGTCTCTAGGTTTGATAATTCTTTTATAAATATTTAAAGCTCTGATTTTACAGCGATCAGTAATCACCAATGTTTTCAAAGAATCGAATGAAGAATACTATTCGTAGGCTACTCGATTATATCTCTCCATTTTGCCTTGTGTCTACACTTAAAGCTCCTCGTCAAGAATGGATTTGCATCAGTCTTCATGTTGGCTCACCCAAAGAAGGCTCAAGCTGCCATGGTCACAAGCTTCAAAATAGGGAAAGAGAATTGTGGTCCAACCTAATTTTTTTTTCATTCTTCTCACATTATCCTTTTATGTTTTCCTCAATAGTACAAGTGCCCTTCCTTTAGGATTCTTCTATCCTTGTTCATTCAGGTAGTTACACCGAGCTGGACAGCTCAGGCATGATTGGCTTTTAACAAACAGCTGTCAGCTACGGCGACAATTCTGGACGCAATCTGGAATTGACTCATGCAGCGACATTAATGCAATAAGATAGTAAAATTAAGACTAAAATAGGCTAGGATTCACTTAGTTATAAAATACAATTTACTAAACTAAACATGCTAAAATGTATTGTAAGGGTAGCTAAATGCGAACAAATTAATCAATAAGTAGGGAGAAAACATATGTTCTTTCTAGTACAATGGCACCTCCAAACTTGAATTTTTACTTGTTCTCAAGTAAAACAGAAACTAGCAAGGCTACAAATTTTTTTTAAGGCAAATGATCATTCTAGCAACTTGGGCCCTCTAAATTTTCAATGAATGAATCACATTCAGATGAAAGAATATTGCATCAATAATACATAAGCATGAATGAGTAAGATTGCACTTTCATTAAGGCCAACGTTATGCTTCAAATCTTAAATTCTATCTACCAATACAACATTTATTGTACTATACTATAAATTTATTTTTTCAAAATTAGGGATATCGTTGCATTACTGTACCCTTGTTCCTGAGAAGTAATGATGGGGTGCAACAAACCCCCAGGGAGTATGTAATTGCACCGACACACACTCATACAACAACGACTAGATTCATTTTTCTAACACTTGTATTAGAGTGTTCCCTTTTTAATATTCCACAATACACCCACTTTGGAGTGCCTCTTATTTATAACTCTCTTTATATATATAAGCAACTGAAAAAGACAGTTTCATTCAAGATTCAAGGAATGCTACTTGTCATTTATTACTAATGCAACCTAAATTATTCATCAAAGTATTGAAGATACAATATTCAGTCAAATTTATCCAACTCATTCATTGAAAATTCACATGATCTAAGAATTAAGCATCGAATATAACAAAATTTTTTTGAACAATTGTGCATAAAACTTGCATCCTTCAAAATTTTTTGAAATGTGGGTGTATTTCCAAATTCCATATACATTCCTTCAAACTTAAAGATTGCATTGTCCCCAATGCATTGACATGAAAATGTAATGACAATGAAAATGCAAAGACAATGTATACTTATCAAAATAAAGCCTACAGCTACATGCAATGCATGAATACTATAACTAAAGCTGAAAGCAAACTAACTCAGTTATCCGCAATTATCGATGTGGCTGCACGATGTTTCTTTCTCCTCCTCCTTCTTTCATTTTTTATCCTTGGAGCATTTTCTTTTCTTTTCTTTGGGCTTAGTGCAATTTTCAAATTGCTTCTCAGTTCCTGGCTCAGCCCCGGCATCATCGGTTACTGTTTGTGTAGGAGAGGCCACTTGGAGTGGTCTAGTGTAGACCACTATTTCCCATGAATTGCATTGCTCCTCACTGGTGACCTCAGCAACTTCTGCCGATCTTGCTCCAGTTTGCTCCAAATTATCAATATTTGCACCCACAGATCCGGGTGCAGTGACAACCTTCTCAACAAAATTTTCTTCTTCTTTTTCTTTCTCATTTTCAGCAACTTTTTCTTCTTCAGCAACAACTTTTGCTTCGGTAACAACTTTTCTTCTGTAGCATCAATTTCCTTCTCAACAATAGTGTCCTCTTGATTAGCAAAAATACCATCCTCGAACAAGCTATCAATCTTGCGCAGACATTCCTTAATGTCCCTGGATTCTTTGTCTTTGTCATTATTAGAGACTTGCATGATGGGAGGAGATGCCATTGATCGGTCTCGATATTTGAAGTCGTCATTCTCAGATGAATGCTCATAGTTTCAATTGATTGGTGGAAACACTAGAAAGTTCGGTATTGGGGACGAGCTCAATTGGCTTAATGTGGCTACAATGGAACTGTCCAGGCTTTAGTATGAGCATAAAACAAATTTTGAGAGTTCTCCATGTCCTCAATTGTAGCGACAAGTTTGATTTGCCTATTGCTTATGGAAGTAACCATTTTCTCAACATCTTTTATCTTCCGCCATAAGGATGCCTCTGTATGCAGGGTTGTTCCTTTACTGTCAATTTTGGCTTTGCCCTTCTTTGTCTTGCTGGTTCCTGCCTCTTTCAGTATTGGTGTTTCTGTGCCACTATTCATCCTTTCGACAGAGGCTTCATTAATTGGACCTTTATTATCCATGATTTCTTAATCTTCTTGGGGTATAATGCCTTTCTGCCAACATAGTGACATTACTAATGAAGGGAAAACCAAAATGCCGATTTTCCTGGTGGCGCATTCAGTAATTTGTCGGTGGAGAATTGTGATTACATCAATTTTTCTACCTTTGATAATGGAATGTATCAGACACATTCTGTCAAGGTTGATGGTGGTGCTGTGGGTAGATAGCAGTAACCTGCAGTTAACAAAGTGAAACCAAATTTCGCTATGTAGCATTAAGAAATGGCAGTGCATTGTAAATTTCTTCAGATGCGACCTGGTCCACCGTGCTTGTAACACCCCTAACCCGAAACCGTCACCGGAATAGGGTTAGGAAGCATTACCAGACAATCAGAACGTTTCACATCCATTTTTCAACACAAAGTCAATCATTATTAAAGCATATCACAACATACTCATATAGTCCCTTATTGAGGTCTACGAGACCTCGAACACATGTTAGAAAGGGGTCGGGACTAAACCAAACTCTTACAAAAGTTTTCAAAATTTCAATTACTTTTCAACACTGTTGAGGTCACACGCCTGTGCAATAAGGCCATGTGCCTCACACGGCCACCAGACACACCCATGTGTCCAGGCCGTGTCAAAACAGAGCGTGCATACTGACTTATCCCCACGGCTACCAGACACGCTCGTGTGTCATGGCCGTGTGATAATATGCTAGCTACTGACTTGGTCACACGACCACCTGGCACGCCCGTGTGCCACGACCGTGTAACCTGTCCAGACACATTTCGAAGTGGTCCTTGAACCACACGGTGGAGATACACGCCCGTGTCCCTTAACCAAATATGCAAATAGGCCATTTGCAAGGCCAAAATGCCACCCACACTTAGGTCAACCCACATGTTCAATTAAACATCTTTCCAAGTATCAATAGCAACAAAAAACACATCAAAATATTCATCATAACAACCTAATTCAATCTCAATTCTAGTATATCAACTTATATATCAAATTTCTCAACTAACACATACATTACCAAGTATGATTCATCCATATTATCATTTGATTACAATGACTTCAATTCATCACTAAACATACCATTCATAAGACATTATTAATACCAACAAGTCATGCCAAAACATACTTTATATACCCAATTCACATATGCATAATTCCCACATTCAATTTAGCCACATTACATGGCTATTTACACATCTCAAACATATTTCAAATAACTAGCCTATACATGCCATATTCCAACTATGTACATCTTTCCAAAAGTACCAAAATAGATTGCCGATAGTGTGATAGAGAATGCTGACTATCCCCGGATCCGGGCTAACTTTACTGACAGTGCAAAGTAGAGAAACAAATCACATAGTAAGCTTTCCAAAGCTTAGTAAGTTCGAAATACAATACAACTAATTCATTGGATCAATCAATATACACATTAAACCATCACATAGATAATTTATCAATGTCACACAAATCCAACCATATCCAATACTCACATAGCATTCCATTCATCTACTTTCAATTTCATCAACCACATAGGTTTTATACATACCTTTGCTACACTTAGTTAGTCACCAACCATGCAACTCAACCACTCGACTTTACATATCGATCAATCTTTGTTATTCTCTTGCTTTGTTCGCACACTTAGTGCCAATTTGTAGACAAAACGTAGTTGTCATTACACACTTAGTGCCAATACATTAAACTGAGCTTATATCAGTATTGCACACACAATGCCAACTCAATAAGCCAAAGCTTCTATTGTTTCACACACATAGTACTAATCGTCTCTATTTCATTTCTAAATATGCACACTTAGTGCCAACTGTCTCGATTCCACACATTATATTTCGAATTCAATGTTCATATAACTATCCATTTCATAGCAATTATGTAACGCCCCAAAAATGAGGGGTTAGTAATTTTGCTTAATTTGTGGCCTGATGGGGGTGGCGTCATTAGAAAGGCAAGGAGAGAGGGGTTCAAATCCCATGGAAAGTAAATGAGGGCATTTATTTTATGCCTTGGGAGTGGAAGAAGTAGATTTGGATCAAACTCTACAAGGGAAGTTGAAGATTTGGTCAAAAATTTCAAACGGAAGGTGGGGAGTAATTCTAGGAGATTTTGGTGGAGTGTTTGAGGGAGTTGGTGGGCCAAGGAGTCTTGGCCGAATAGGAGAGTGTAGCTAAGGGAGGGATTTCGGCTAGGAGGGGTGTCATATGGGCATTTCGGCAACCTTGTGTGAAAGTAGAAACCGAAAATCCCTTCTTGCCTTTCGGGTTTTCTTTTGTTCATCTCGGGGTTTTCTTTCTGTATTGGCGTTTTGTACAACATTGTTACCATTCGAGTCTTCTTCTCGTTCATTATTTCCCCAACTGCTACCCACTTCCTGCCTACGCATCTTTTCTTCTTTTAGGTTCCTTGGCCGAATTCAACATCCTCTTTTCCTCTCATCTTCTTTTCTGTTCTCTTCAAGATAGCCGAACCTATCCTCCCCCTTCTTCTCAACGCTTCATCTTTTGTTCTTTAAGTTGAGTAAGCCGAAGTTAACCCCTTCTTTTCTTCTAGTATACTTTCATCTCTAGGGCCGTACGTGTTTATTCCCCTTTACTTAAAGGAACCTGTCTTTGGTGAAGTTGAGAGTAAGTAATACTGACCTTCTGCAATTATTTCATGAAGGGTAGTATTCATTTTTCTCTAGTGCTGAATTCTCCCTTATTCTTTAGTCTAATGTTGACTGGATTTAGGGTCTCTCGAAGTGTGGAAAGGGCCAAGCGACTGGAAGCAATCGATGCGTTATTCTTAGCCTTGATCAAGTAAGTATTCTCGCTTTGTGTTTGGTTTGAGGACTGATCTTGCCTGAGGGTTTTGTATTTGTCAAGGGTGGATTTTAATCACGTGTTTATTCAATCCCTTTTAATAAGGGTGTATTGTAATGCAGAATCCATCTAGGGGTTCTTAATCCTCGCTAATATTTGGAGAGGACTTAGTAAAACTCGGTCAATCAAGGTATGTATAAGTGTGGTTTCGGTTTTGTTGAGTAAAAGGAGGGTAACTCCTTTGATCAGATGACTAAGTGATAGTCTTTTTTAACGTAGGATCGGTGCTAGGAGATTTGTGGCACGTTTCGTAATAAGGTGTGTAATCGTACACCCTTTACCGTATTGTTCAAACACTGGATACTGTATTGTTCAAAAGCCGAAAAATCGCACTTCCGGCATCTGAGAGCCCTCGAGCGTGTGAACGCTCGTAGGGATAAATTGAGCCATAATCGTTGGCGTTAGATCATAGAGGCCGCCACGAACGTTTTTGTGGGTCTAGGTCGTAATGGGCCTCGATGGGCCATAGGGGCCAATGGGCCCTACATGGGTAAAGTCCCCGGTAAAAAGGATAACAATGAATTGGGCTATGAAGTTTGCATAGCCACGACCGATATTGGGCTGAGTGGGCCACATGAGCGTGTGGGCCCACTTAGGCCAAAAATTAGGCTTTGGGCCCAATTACACCATTTTGACTGAAATACCCTCAGTGGTTGAAATTATTGAAATACCCTCAATGGGTGAAATTACTGAAATACCCTCAATGGATAAAATTACCGAAATACCCCTGGGGTGAATTACCGTTTTACCCCCAATCGACCAAATGACCGTTATACCCTTAGTGGTAGTATAAGTGATGTATGTGTAATATTTGTATGATTGACTATGATTGTGATACACTGCATACATGGGTTAATTATGACACGACATACTGCATTGGGTTGGGTTTTGTATTTTGGAGGGAGTACTGTACTAGTGGCTATGCCACGATTAACTGATCTAGTGGCTTTGCCACGTATACTGATTTTAGTGGCTTAGCCACGTATACTGTTATTAGCAGCTTTGCTGTGTTGTTATTAGCAGTTAGACTGCATTATTGGTGTGCTAGTTGGGTGGGTTGACTTGGTCCCCACAAGGTGTGTTTGTTGGTACAGGTGGTGTGCTGGCTGGACTGGGTTGGGTTACATTTCTGTGTTGCATCGATATGATATTTTGGGCTTAGGCCCACTCTGATACTAAATAGGGCTTAGGCCCAGACTATTACTGAATAGGGCTTAGGTCCAGACGTTACTGTAATAGGGGATTACACACTGAGTTCTCGTAACTCACCCTTTTCTCTAATTGTGCAGGTAATTCCCAATCCTAGATGATTTGGAGCTGCAAGGGACTCGAAGGTGGCCACACGCTTGATATGTTTTGAACGTAAACTTAGTTATTTTATATAATTTTATTATATTGAGCTAATGATTTCGTAATAAGGCCATTTTCGATTTTTAACTTTTACTAGAATTTTCATTTCATTACTACCTGCTAGACTAGGAACCGCGGGTTTTAAAACGAAAATGATTTCTAAAGGAAATTACAATTTTCAAAACTAATAATGGACAACTTGAACGAGCTTCCACGATAATTTATTCTTCTTAATAAATGATTTGTTTAACAAGGAAATAATGAGTTTATGAATTTACTACCTAAAAGCCTTAAAGAGAATAAATGTTAGAATTAAGCTTTTACTGAACTAGTTGGTATTCAAACGACACTTTGATGTGACACGTCAGATTCGGTCGTAATGACTAGGCCGGGTTTGGGGTGTTACAAATTAAACATAGTTTAAGAACACGTATTATATCCGAACTTACCTCAGACGTCAAAAATATTGAAACTAGCCGATTAATCAAGTACTTTATCTTTGCCTTGATCTCGATCCGAATCCCTCCTTTCTTGGTCTATACACATTCAAATTTAACTCGTCCAATCATCAATTCATTCAATTTAGTCCAAATACACTATTTAGAGCATTTTACAAAATAGCCCTCACATTTTCACATTTCGACACTTTAGTCCCTAATTCACAAAATCACACAATACACAAAATTTCACTTCACCCATGCCTAGCTGAGTTCTTCCCATGCTAATACAAGTCTACACATTTCATTTATTTCACATTTTAGTCCTTCAATTTACACTTTTCTCAATTTAGCCCAAATTACTCAATTTCGCCAAAAATTCAAATACAAAATATGTTAACCCAACATTAAGCTTTCATTTTCCACCAACTAACCACACAAATCTCACACATTCATCAATGGCACATTCCAAAATCATCATTAATTCACAAAATTGAAGCATGGGTTAGCTAGAGCACAAAGCAACGATTATAAAAACGTAGAAATTATCAAAACCGAGCTCAAAACATACCTTGATTGAGCTATGCAAGTGCCAAATATTTCAAAGCCCTAACTCCATCTTTCTCTTTCAATTTTCGGTAATGGAAGATGAACACTCACCTAATTTCATGTTTTTTTATTTATTATTACCTTATTAGACATTTTACCAATTTGCCCTTAATGAATATTGATAATAACAACCAATGCCATGCCATTATCATCCATTATCAATTTAATGGTGTAATATCAACATAAGGACCTCTCCTTTAATAAGCCATGTCAAATTAACACTTTAACAATCAGCACACAGCTTTTGCACTTTATGCGATTAAGTCCTTTCTGCTAATTAAGCACTCAAATAATAAAATTTCACAGAAAAATTTCACACAGACTTAAACACATATTATGAACATAGAAAAACCACATATTATGAACATAGAAAATAATATTAAAATTTTTTTTCTGACCTTGGATTTGTGGTCTCGAAACTACTGTTCTGACTAGGGTCTAAACCGGGCTCTTACAGTGCTCCTACAATACACAAATCCTGTACGAGCAGGTCCCTTTTCTCGTCTGTCACTTCCACAAAGAAATCAGAGTGTTCATCGACATCGACCGTAAGGTTATACAACTCATTGATTATGTTGGCATCCGATGGGAGTAGACCTTCACGAAAAAAATAAACTCTAAATCTTGGTCATAAAGGTTGGCATAGAATTCACATACAAGGGAATGGGAATAACTTCTAGGGTGTGCACAGAAATTTCCCCATTTCAGTTTAGAAATGGTTCGATGAATTTGTTTGCCCAACTCCTGTTGTTGTGACAGGGAAATGCCTTGTTCGGGGTGAAAATTTCACCGTAATATATTTTCTTGAAATTGCTCTCTTGCCACTTTATTCAAAAGAGTACTGGTTCTGTTTTCTACACTCGCCTGGGGTGATTTCACTCACGAACTGCAGTGGCAGAGGATGCAGGTTCTGCAGTAGATTTGTTGGCTTTCTTAGTCAAACCTCTTGTTCTTGCCATCTTTTGTGGAGAGAAGACAATTGTAAGTGCAAAAAGTAGGATCTTGAGGAAGAAAAAATAAAAAAAATGGTTGCTTGGAGATTTTACAATTGGCACAGTGGTGTAGACTTTATAGGGAGTGAAAAAGGAAGATGTAGAGTCGTGATGTTTTGTAGAGATATACAAAGCTAGCGGGAAGAGTGGTGTCCAATAAGAATTATGCTTGCTCAAACAAATCAAATGGCTTGGTGGGTTTTGATCCAACGGTGAAGATTGAATTTCCCTTAATTTTGATTAATGGTAACATAATGACACGGAATGCGTTGACAACCAAATCTTGTTGTGTCGACATTTATTATTCTATAAAAAAAAGCTTTAAAAAATAGGAATAAAATAAGATAAAATCTCAGAATAATAAATTAAAATTTTAAAATGTTTGGACCAAATTAATAGTCTTTGCTTACTCTTGATTTTTATTTCCAAAATTGTGTTTCAATCTTTGTCCATTGACTTTGAACTGGTGTCCATCACGTAAAACTCAAATTGTGACTGCACCATGAGGAAATACGTCGACAACTTTGAACGGTCCAGACCAACGTGAACGCAATTTACCTGGGTGCAATTTAAGTCGAGAATTGAATAATAAAACATGTTGACCTGCGGTAAATTGTTGCTGCAAAATAATCTTGTCATGCCATCGTTTGGTCTTTTCCTTATAAATCGCAACATTTTCATAAGCATTTTTTTGAATCTCTAGCTCGGTGATGTCCAATAGCCTTTTCTTTCCAGCAACTTCATAGTCCATATTCACTTGCTTAATTGCCCATATAGCTTTGTGTTCCAGTTCAACTGGCAAGTGACATGCTTTCCCAAAAACCAATTGATATAGAGACATACCCAATGGAGTCTTGTATGTCGTCCGTAAAGCCCATGAAGCATCATTCAATCCGGAAGACCAATCTTTTCTCGAAGGGTTGACAACCTTCTCAAGAATATTCTTAATTTGTCGATTTGAAACTTTAGCTTGTCCATTGGTTTGTGGATGATAAGTAGTGGCCATTCTTTGATTGACTCCATATCTCTTTAATGTGGCTGCCACTTGGTTGCAATGGAAATGTGTACCCTGATTAGTAATAAAGGCCTTTGGTGTGCCAAAACAAGTGAGTATATGCTTGTGAAAAAATTTGAGCACTGTCCTTGCATCATCCTTTGGGACAGCAATAGCCTCCACCCACTTCGAGACATAGTCAACAACGACTAATATATAAAGATTTCCAAATGAATTTGGAAATAGTCCCATAAAATTCATTCCCCAAACATCAAACAATTCAGCTTCCATAATTAGATGTTGCAACAGTTCATTACATCGGGAAATGGAACCAGTGTGCTGGCATTTATCGCATTGATTCACAAAATTATGAGCATATTTGAACAATGATGGCTAGTAGAATCCTGATTGTAGAACTTTAGTAGAAGTTCTTATACCACTGAAATGGCGTCCATAAAGAGCATCATGACAGTGCTTTAGGATTGAAAGCACCTCTTCTTCCAGAACACAACGCCTAATGATGTTTTCATTGCATACCTTGAATAAATACGGCTCGTTCCAATGATACTTCATTACGTCATGAAGAAATCTTTCTTTTTTATGGCCATTGATACTCGATGGGAGCTTACCATACACCAAGTAATTAACCAAATCTACATACTAAGGAGTTACATCAACAGTGAATAACATCTCATCTGGGAATGTGTCGACAATTGGAAGTATTTTCCCGTCCTAATTGCCAACTTCCAATCTAGAAAAATGATCGACAACTTGATTCTCTGACCCCTTTTGGTCTTTTATCTCAATGTTAAATTCTTGCAACAATAATATCCATCGTATTAGTCTTGGTTTGGCATCTTTTTTTGCAAAAGAGATATCGCAATGCAGAATGATCGTGAATACCGTAACATTTGCACCGACAAGATAAGAGCTAAACATGTCAAAGGTAAAGACTACAACCATCACTTCTTTCTCTATGGTGGTATAATTAAGTTGAGCTTCTATAAGAGTTTTGCTAGCATAATAGATGACGTGAAATAGTTTTCCCTATCATTGTCCTAGCTTGCACCCACGGCAACATCACTTGCATCACACATAACTTCAAAAGGTTGAGACTAATCAGGTGCAATGACAATGGGTGTATTGAACAACTATTTTTTTAATTGAATAAAGGTATCTAGACATGCCTCGTCAAAGAGGAATTTTTGATTCTGTTTCGGAAATGAGCACAATAGTTTTGCAATTTTTTAAAAATACCTAATAAACCGTCGATAAAATCTTGCATGTCCAAGAAAGCTAAGAATACCTTTCACATTTATCGGTGGGGGTAATTTCTTGATGATTTCCACCTTAGATTTATCTATCTGAATACCCTGATTAGAGATGCGATGGCCCAACACAATGCCTTCAGTTGCCATAAAATGACATTTTTCCCAATTCAAGACAAGATGAGTGTCCTCATATCGCTTTAGTACTTTATCCAATTTGTCAGCGAGATGATCAAAATTATTCTCATAAACTGAAAAGTCATCCATAAAAACCTCTAAAGAGTCTTCGATCATATCTGAGAATATGCCATTATACACCTTTGTTCGCTGGTGCATTGCAAAGATCGAAAGGCATATGGCAAAAAGCAAAAGTACCAAAAGGGCAAGTGAAAGTTGTTTTCTCCTGATCCTCTAGTACAATAGCAATTTGGTTCTACCTAGAATAGCTGTCTAGGAAGCAATAATAAGTTTTTCTAGCAAGCCGATCTAACATTTGGTCAATGAAGGGAAGTGAAAAATGATCCTTTCTTGTGGCATCATTTAATTTACGATAGTTTGTACAAACTCACCATCCCGTGGGGATGCGTGTTGGTAGTAATTCATCCTTATCATTACGAACCATTGTGATGCCACTCTTTTTCGGGACTCATTGCACTGGACTTACCCATTTGCTATTAGAAATCGATTAAATAATTCCTGCATCAAGCCATTCTATGATTTCTTTCTTGACCACTTCTTTCATCTTCTCGTTTAACCTTCTTTACGGTTCAATTGACTACTAGCCTTCATCTTCGAACTTAATTTTGTGCATGCAAAAAGAAGGACTAATACCTTGAACATCCGTAATACTCTAGGCAGTAGCTCATTTGTGCTACTTGAGAATGTGATTCACTTTCTTTTCTTGTGTTTTATCTAGTGTTGCGGAGACAATAACTGGAAGAGTATTGTGATCACCCAAAAAAATGTATTTAAGAAGAGTATTCTAGGGTGGGAGCTTCTTCAATTGATGGATTGAAAATTGGAGTGGTTCTGTTGGTTAGGTCTAAGGATTCAATTTGCCATCTATGCTTGACTTCAACAGTACTAGCTTCAACCGTGGTATCACAACTGTCTAAGGATTCGGCCTCAGATGTCAATGTAATTTCTTTAGCAAGGACTGTGCTTTGGTTGTTGAATTTTTCCTTAATCAAATCATCGAGCATATCGACAGTATGACACTCTACTTTATCCTTGTGATGAACAGACTCAAAAACACTGAAGGTAACTTGCTCATCATTCAGTCGCATGGTGAATTCTCTTTTATAAACATCAATGAGAGTTCGACAGGTGGCTAAAAATGGTCGTCCCAAGATTATGGGAACCTCCTTGTCTGCCTTGCAGTCAAGTATGATAAAATCAGCCAGAAAAACGAATTTATCCAAATGAACTAAAACATCTTTGATTTGCTTTTTAGGTTGAGCTAAAGATTGGTCTGCCAGTTGCAATGTCACTACAGTGGGTTTCATATAACCAATTCCCAACTTTCTAAAAGTAGATAGTGGCATGAGGTTGATGCTAGCTCCCAAATCGCATAAAGCTTTGCCCAAATACTGATCGCCAGTCGAACATGGAATGGTAAAGCTTCTAGAATCTTTCAATTTAGGGGGCAACTTATTTGTTAGGACAACATTACAACCTTCTGTGAGTGCAATAGTTTCAACATTAGTGAGTTTTTCTTTTTAGGCAAGAGGTCCTTCATAAATTTCCCATAATTCAGAATTTGGACCAAAACTTCCACTAAAGGAATGTTGATCTACAATTGTTTCAGTGTATCTAGAAATTGCTGATACTATTTATCATTTTCATTCCTCTTGAATCTTTGTGGAAAAGGTACAAGTGGAAGTACATCTTCATGTGAGCGACAGTTGGCAGTACTTCTTTGTCTGGTACATCAACAAGTTCTTTAGAATCAACCTTCCCATCAGGGCTTATGTCATCAATATCTGGGGATGCTACAGTAGAATCGACAATTGGCTCACCAATTTGTTTACCACTCCTAAGAGTGATAGCTTTACAAGGCTCTTTCCTTCTCGGGCTGGGGTTTTCAGTGTCGTTAGGTAATGAGCCTTGTGGTTGAGTATTTAGATTTGAATCAAGTTTTCTCAATTGTGCCTCCAATACTTGAATGGAAGATGAATTTCCTTGAATAATAGCTTCTGTATGAATAATATGATCTCGCATTAACGCCTCGAGTAATTAATGGGTTAGAAGTAGAAGTTTGTGTATACTGTTGTTATCGTTGTCCTTGGATATTCTAATTCATCATTGAAGAATGTTATGGTTGCATCTGTTTTTAATGTAATTGTGTATGGCCTTGTTGTTGATACCTCTGAGGATGCTGACTGTAGTTCTGTTGTTGTTGAGTATAATTCCCTTGTCTTGGATTATAATTGCCCTGAGTAGATGCATTCCCATATCTGAATGTCACAACATTTTGTCCAACATTCTGTGTTCCCCAAAACTGTTGGTTGTGTACAGAGTTATTGGAAGAGTTGCCATAGGAATTGTTGTGAATATTACTGACATAACAGGCACTTTCTGTGTGTTGCGGACAATCTTCATAACTATGGTTGTCACCACAAATTTCACAGCAAAAGGTAGGAATATCCAATTGTTGAGCAACTTGTATAGATGCAACATCACTCGTCCCTTGTATATTTTTAATCATGTTTGTGAGTGAAGAGACTTGGGCACTTAGCGCAGATATTGCATCCAATTCAATTACTCCTAGAGCAGTCTTTGCTTGTGCAGCTCTAGAGATGGGATATTGATAATCATTTTGAGCAATTATGTCAAGAATTTTCATAGTATTATTGTAAGTACAATCTAGCAGCGATCTATTGGCTGATGCATCGACAAGATTCCTTGTATGAATTCAGACCATTATAAAAAATCTCAATTTGTGTTTCTGGTTAAATGCCATGCATGGGGCAACGTCGAAGAAAATACTTATAACGTTCCCATGTGGTGTGAAGATTTTCATCATCCAGCTGATGATAAGCAGTGATATCATTTCGAAGATAAGAATTCATTGTTGGCGGGTTAAATTGTAAAACAAACTGCGTGGCGAGAGCATTCCAAGAAGTAATTGATCCAGCAGGTAGCCCAAGAAACCAAGTGCGAGCTCTCCCTTGTAAGGAATAGGGAAATAATTGCATCCTTAAGGTATCATCAGGAACGCCTTGTTGACTAAAGGAAGCACAAATCAATAAAAAGGATTTAAGATGTTTTCTTGCATCTTCATGTGGCAGTCCTACATATTGGCCTTGGAGTTCAGCATTTGAAACATCACTGGCTTGAGTTCAAAGTTCCCAGCTAAAATTGCTGGTCTAACAACTCCTGATTGTAAATAATCCAGAACAGGTACTACACAATCTCATATGGTTCTATTGTGGATGTAAGCATTTTCTGGCAACAATGGGTTATGAACATTTTGCTGTTGTATTAGGGGTATAGCAGCATTGTCTCCTGGTAAACCCATATTTCTTTGTTCTCGTAGTCTTCTCCGAATACTTCTTTCAATTTCTGGATCAAAGTCAACAAGAAAATCTGAATTGTTTCGGGTCATAAAACACCTAAAACGAAATTGAAAAATAGCAACAAAGAGAAAACAAGTTAATGAATACTAAATATTATACAAAGAAAACAAAATACAAAGACACACAAGAACAAAAATAAAAATCAAACAAACGCCATCCCCAGCAATAGTGCCAAAAACTTGATCAACTGTAAACGTCACAACAATAATGTGCAAGCGTACACTTTCGATGCAAATATAATAGACAGATGTGAGTTTGTCAGATATCGATCCCACAGGGATGGTTGCCTTTTGTCTATTAATGTCGGTGCCATAACTAGATAGAAATGAGATAAATTGTGAGGATAGTTATCGAAGCAATTACTCAAAAAAAATAAGATATAGTATGCTATTGATAAACTGGGATCTCCAACATGAATCTTCAGCAGTATACTAAATACTCACAAGGTATAAAAGGTGATTGTTGACGCAATAAAATTTAATGTATATCTTACCAAATGCCACTCTTTTGTTTAATCTGGGACTTAACCATGCACATTAACCTCACCTTCTGATGATGGCAATATGATACTATTAAGAACAAGTGGACTAAATTCCTTTAGTCCTACTCAACCTTCACCGAAATGCTTATTAGCTCAAACTGTCACTGTACCTTCTAGTATTAGTAACTGCAAAAATACGTCCGTGTTTAGAACATTCAAACCCCCAAGATTAAACAATAAAAATAAGATTTAATAAGATAACATTTAACAAAGCTTTCATTGTACTTCCATACAGTAGAAAACATAGACTAATCACCAGCATTTTCAAAGAAATAAGAAAGAATCGAATGGAGAAAACTATACCTAGGCTACTCGATTGGATCTCTCATTTTACCCTTGTGTCTGCACTTAAAGCTCCTCGTCAAGAATGGATTTGCATTAGTCTTCACATTGGCTCACCCAAAGAAGGCTCAAGCTGCCATGGCCGCAAGCTTCAAAATAGGGTAAGAGAATGGTGGTCCAGCCTAATTTTTTTTTCATTTTTCTCATGTTATCCTATTACGTTTTCCTCAACAGTACAAGTATCCTTCCCTTAGGATTCTTCTATCCTTGTTCGTATAGAGTAGTTACACCGAACTAGACAGTTCAAGCATGGTTGGCTCTTATCAGACAGCTATCAACTGCGGTGAAAATTTTGGACGCAATCTGGAATTAACTCATGTAGCGACATTAATGCAATAAGATAGTAAAATTGGGGCTAAAATAGGCTAGGATTCACTGAGTTATAAAATGCAATTTACTAAACTAAACATGCTAAAATTTATGCTAAGGGTAACTAAATGGGAACAAATTAACCAATAAGTAAGGAAAAAACATATGTTCTTTCTAGTACAATCAAGCCCATTGGTTACTCCAAGAGAAATTCGGGTGGTTTTGCCAAGATGGGTTATAAAAAGTGGATTGCAGTCCATTCCTACCTTGGTTCTGGTTGTAGTTACTCATGTAATACACGGACTTTGGGTTTGATGGGCAATCTTCGAACAAGTGCCCTTCCCTACAATAAACACAAGCTATGTTCTCGAATTGGTTATGTAATATCCTAGATTTAGGGGTTATGCATTTGGTGCATAATTCAAGTGTTAGTGGGCTTAATGTAGGTTTGGATGTGTTTTAGGGGTTTTGAGAACCTTAGGATGTAGAGGAATGCCTTAAGAAATTATGAGATTTTATGTTTAAAAGGGGGAGCTTGGCTAAAGAGGCTTTAAGGAAACTTGTGTAGGAGTTTATGACACAAAGATGGCATTGGAAAAATGGCTTGGGACGCTACCTTAGGGGCTTGGAAGGTTGCGTCAAAGGGAGCTTCAAGGGGATGAGGTTCGAATCACGTGAGCAGCAAGGAGTGGGGTTTTATTTTTAGTTTTTGCGTCAAGGAAGGGGGGAAGAGTTGGACGGCATTGGGACTTCCAAAAGGATGAGATAAAGCTTGGTTTTTCTTTTAAATTTTGGCTAAAGATAGAAGATAATTGAGGTTTTTTTTATTTATTTTTAATGGGTAGATAAGAGATTGAATAGGAGAGAAATTTGGGATTTGATAAGTGAAGATATAGTGGCCGGCCAAGGGACTCTCTTAGTGATTATTTTCGGTTTGAATAGGGTGTTAGTGTGTGCCGAAATTTAGTTTAGCAAGGTGCTGAATTGGTCTTTTCTCTCCAGCCGAAATTAGTTCATTTATTTCTGCCTAGTCTCATTCTTTTCTTCATACCGAAATTTTATGGTGATCAACTCTCTTTCTCTATTTGTTTCTTGGCCGAAACCTTAAAGAACATTAAGGGCATCACTTTGCGTTTTTCTTCTCTTCTTCCTCTCTACTTCTTGGCCGAATCTACCTTTCTCTTCCTACCTTTCTTTTATTTCTTTGATAGTCTTAAAACCGATACCTATTCCCGTGGGAAAGCCGAATGTTATCATCTCCCTTTTGAGAACCATAGCCGAATATTGTATTTACTTTTGAAGCCATAGCCGAATCTCAAGGGGGCTCTATTCTCTTATCTTTGTCGCAAGTCTCAAAAGCCGAAAGTCAACATCTCTTTCATCTTGTCGACATTTTAAAGCTAGTGGACTACTCGTGGGATAGTGCCAGCATAAGGGAGCATTAAAGGAGTCTTGCAGGATTCGATTACCCAAGTTAAGTGATAGGTACTATTCGGCCAAGGGCCATTTTCCTAGATCTATGTAGCAAGCCGATTCTAACATTTGTTAAATAGGGATTTCGACAACTTCAGGAGCAAGTAGTGGTTTCCGGGATTTAGATAAACAAGGTAAGTGGTTGCTAATATTCGACCATAGGCCATATTTTGGTTATTAAGTGTTGACCGATTTTGTCTATAATGGTTTAGGGGCAAATCGGCAGAAGTAAATAGGAGCCTCCGGGATTCAAGTTTGTTTCGGTAAGGGATATTTAGTAAGATTCGATATGTAGATTATGACTTTGTTGATTAACCGGTTGGTTCTGATTAAGTGTTCTACGATGGAGGCGAATACCAGTCAAGGAGGACAAGGGGTAGTCCCTATCCCTAAGTTTAAGAGGAGAGCAGTCTCTACAGTTCGGGATTGGCCACCGGGGTGTGGGCCAGCGTCAGAGCAGGAAAGTAGGCAGATAGCTGTAGTGTCGCTTAGCGATAGTATCGGGTTTGAGGGCGTAACGCTTCAAGTTATCAGGTGTGTAGTTAGCCTACCGTTTTTCGGGATATATGTTATAATTGCATGTGTGGTGTGTGATTAACCCACCGTTTTCCGGGTTTATTGTATAGTTGTATGTAGTATGTGCTAATAAGTGCAGTGGCAGTTATGAAATGGATACCCTAAAAAGTGGTATAAAAATATCCAGGTCAGTATTAAGTATTGATGAGAATGTGAATATACCTATGGAAATGTGATTGAATGTGGTTACTGATGTGCTTATGTGATTAAATACCTGAATAACATGTACATGCATTATTCATCATGACATTGTTATATGTTTCATGTGCATGGGGTGGGAAATGAATATGAAAGAAGGACAGGGTGTACTTCGAGTACGTGGTTTAGTGATGGCTACGAGCCTCACGTGGATTGATGAGTGGCTCTGTGCCTTGTCGTGGTTGATATCAGCTATGTGCTATATCGTGGTTTGATGAGTAGCTTTGTGCCTCATCGTAATTTTGATGTTAGCTACGAGCTACATCGTGGATTGGCGCTAACTGAGGTCGCGTTGTGGATTATTTGCGATTTAGTTCGCGTGGACGGCATTAATTGCCAAATTGGTGTGTAGAGGTTGGAGAGCGATTTAGTAATCCCCTGGTGTGTGGTGGCTGGGTACGGGGGTGTGTAGAGGATGGACCCTAGGCTGGGTTGGGTGCATTTTGCATAAACTTATTATCTGATATGAGTATTAATGTGGAGATGGGCCAAGCCCAATATGTGATGTGGATATGGGCCAAGCCCAATAAATGAAATCATGTGAATTATTATATGGCATTACAATATATGGCATTATGTGGATAACTTGCATTATTATATGATATAGTTTGGTTGTGGGCTAAGCCCATGTGGGTGGAATTCAGTGAACTAATTACACACTGAGTCTGTTTGACTCACCTAATTTTTATCAAACCTTACAGGTGATGCATGATGCTTGGACCGGGTTGGAGTGGATACGAGGTGGCCCATGCAGAAGAAGTTGTTTTCCTTATTTAATAAAATTTACATTTTCAGTATTTTAAGTATCCATTTATTGTAATAAGGGCCTTATGGTATTTGTTATTATTTTTATTATGGATTGATGATTAAATTACTACCTGGAAATGTTTATTTTTAGCAACTTACATTTTAAAATATATATACCAAAGTTTTTAATCCGGGAATTTGTAACAACTTAATTTATTTCAGAATTTTAAATACACAATGTTTTTCTAAAGACAATAAATTTATATGTTTTTACTTTAAGTCGTAAGCTTTTCAAACGTTTTCCGCAGTGGCATTCTGAATTCGCCCGTGGCTCGTGGGCTGGGTTTGGGGTGTTACAGGTTAAGTGGCTGAGATGCAACATTGTTAAACCCATTAGTAGTAAAATTTTAAGCATTAAAGATATCAAAGATACCTGAGTTGTAAGTGAAGTGAGGGTGTCCACTTCATGTACTCTTGCGACTCATCTTAAAGTTGCTCGATTGGTTGGCCACTGATAATTGTTCCTAGCAATTCTCTCAATAATTTCATAAGCCTTAATATAAGACTTAGAAAGAAGACCATCATTGGCAGAAGCTTCTACTACCATCCTCGTGTGAACATTAAGATAGTTATAGAAATTCTCTAATTGGATGCAATGCGGGATTCCATGATGAGGGCATTTTCATAACAATTCTTTAAATCTTTACCACGTCTTATACAAGGACTTGTCATCCATCTGTTGGAAAGTAGTAATTTCATTTCACAACTTAGCATTCTTGTTAGGTGGGAAATATTTCATAAGGAAGTGTTTTGCTAACTCTTGCCATGTGGTAATAGAATCTAGTGACAATGAGTTCAACCATGCTTGAGCTCTATCCCTTAATAAATATGGGAATAGCTTTAATCTTAGCGCATCTCCGGGTATTCTAGCTAACTTGAAGAAATCACTCACCTCCATAAACAATCTGAGGTGAGGGTGAGGATTTTCAGTAGGCATTCCACTGAATTGGCCCACTTTATGAAGCATCTAGAACGTAAATTGGCTTCAACTCAAATTGTTGTGCCTCAATTTTCGGTCTTCTAATACCCGGATTAAGCTCATGAAACAATGGCACAACATATTGTCTTAGAGCTCTATCTCTGTCATCAACAATAAGGATAGGATTTTGAGCATGATTTACTCCATTTCCTTGGTTTTGATTTTTGAAATTCATCTCCTCGATCCTTCTCTGAGCTGCTTGTCTTCTTGTTTATCCAAAAGTCCTTTCAATTTCAGGATCTACGTGGAGTAATCGATAATTTGATCAATACTCATAACACCTGAAACAATCACAGAAAAAAATTTAAATTTAAATTAAACAGAAAAATAGCCCAAAATGCAAAATTAACAATTTCACAAATAATGTCTTTTTAAAACAGTCCCCAACAACGGTGCCAAAAACTTTGAATGGCAGACATATGCAAGTGTCCACAATCACAACAAGTAATAAAGTGACAGGTATGTGAAGTTATCGTACCCACAGGGACTGTGTAAGGAAATATTTATGAAATGTAAAATTAAACAATTTAGTGATGGAAAATATGTTGTTTTGAAGAGGTGAAATAAAATATAAAAAAATTAAATAAGTGATTAACTAAGAAAATAAAAATCCCAAATGCATGATTTCTAAAAAAATGGTTTTTCATCAATATGACATAAATGTATTAGATCAATTTCTTTCTTTCACTTAGAATTATCAAAACTATGTTTATGCTGTTATGAATAATTTCATGGCAACTTGGTCTTTTGTTAACTAATGCACATACATACTTAGTAAATCAATTAATCTCTTAAAACATATTTCTATGTCAATTCAAACAATTAATCAATTTTCATAAGCAAGTATAAGATAAAGTGAGGTAACAATTTATTCCTATATTGAAACAATTTAATCACAATAATCTTACAAGTTATGCAAGGCTAAAGTATTGTTTAATACCATCGCTAATTTAACCCTCAACTACCTTAGAAGATGAAATATGCACCAATTAAATATTGTGCCAATTAATTATAATTTCAATATGATTAATAATTAATTCTTTCATTAACTTACAATTAAAATGCAAGCATAACAAAAGCATGATTTTATTTAATTGAACAAACTATCAAGGCCTATAACAAAACAAACATGTTTTTAACCAATTAAGTGGACATAATGCAATTAATCTAACACAAATGAAATTTAAGTCATTTTAATTAATTGAAGAACATAAACACAACAAGTATTCATATTCATGATCACAACATAAACTAAAAAAAAAAAAAGATTAAGAGAAGGGAACTAGAAAACAAATCCTGGTGATGTCCCAAAGCCAGACTAGTGCACTTCTTCTCTTCTCTAATTATTCCATCGATCCAAGGCCTTTAAGAATACTTGATTGTTGCTGCTCTAAGGGGTGTGCAAGCTCTTTTTCAAGAGGGGAAATCGGCAAGGGGAAGGAAGACAAAAAATGGGAAAACAAAGAGAATGAAAGAGAGAAGTGAGTGAAAAGATGTGTGAATGAAGAAAGGTGTGTGAGTTGATGAAAACTGAAGAGGTGAGGATAGGTATTTATAGTGGGAGATGGCAGTATGCATTAGCTAAAAATACCACCAAATCCCCTCTTTGTGGTCGGCCACGCTAGGTGGAATGTGTAACAACCTATTTTTCAGTGGTGACGGAACAGTGGTTTCGGGACCATAAATTTCCATCATGTTGACCCATAAATATTATTTATAGAATATTTATGGAGTCATTATAGTCGTATTAATTTTTGGTTCAGAAATTTTAATGTTTAGATAGCTAATTAAAGAAAAAGGACTAAATTGTAAAAGGTGCAAAACTTAGTAATTAATGCATTTAGATGATCAAATATCTTAATTACTAAATGAGGAAGGACCTAGGTAGGCATTAACCCCAATTATTATTGTCGGATGACAATTGGAATGAAAATAATAAAATGACATGTTTTAATGGCAAATGGTAATTAACACAAAAATTAAAACAAAATAATTAGAAAAAGATAGCATCTTTTCTTCATTTTTTTTCTTTGTTGGCTAAAAACACCAAAGGAGAGAAGCGTTAACATTCGGCTGGTTGGAGCTTTGCATGGGTAAGTTTTGAGTCCCGTTTTTAATGAATTTTATGTTTTTGGGATCGTTACCACTAGGTCCAGCTAGCCCGTACCTTAGTTTTTTAATCTGTTAAAAGTTTTGGAAGTTTCGTTTGATAAATCTTGGTTGTTTTTTATGATAATTATGTGCTTTAAGTTTTATGAAGTAATTTTTATTAGTTTTTTACTTAAGGAATAAATTGTTAAAATGTTAAAATTACATGGTTAATTGGTGAATAAGAGGTGTTTTGTTGACTGTTTAGAAGTCTTGAATATTCGACTAGTATGCTGCGTTTTTACAAATGGTTAATTTGATGATTTTTGGGGCAAGGGACTAAATTGCATAAATTGTAAAAGTTAGGGGCAATTTCATAAATTTTGATAACAAAAGGGTATAAATTGTAGAATAAATTGGAATATGAAATGTAAGCTAATAATTGAGAATTTTTACATTTTAGATTAAGACACTGTTGACTTATGTGGAAAAGGGAAAATTTTGAAATAATCCCTAAACTTTTACAACTATTACAATTCAGTCCTGGTAAGTTTGTTCGGTTTATAATTTAATATCATACTAGATGATATAATATGAAATAGTGGATATTAATTGTTCTATTGATTATGTAAAGTTAATTGGGAAAAAGTTATTGAATTTCGATACTTGGACCGGATGGACGTGAGATAGAGTACAACAGAATGATGACGTGTTATGCGGGCATTGGAGTGGAGATTGATGTGGTGTGCTTTATATATTTTTCCTGACTATACCGAGGTTCACCATTTGTTGTGAACCCTCGCATTATACTATCCTGTTTTGGCATGTTATGGGGGTGGATATATAGCCTATTGGCTAGGCACTTAGTGCCGAGGTGTGTTATTGGTTGGATTTAGCTCTCATGAGTGTTAGGCGTGTTATTGGTTGGGTTAGCTCTTATGAGCGTTTGGCGTGCTAGGTGTGTTATTGGTTGGATTTAGCTTTTTGTAAGTCATTCACCAAGTCGTAAATTATTGCATATAACTTGTTTAATGACTTTGAATGGAATCACATGTACATGACACCTTGAATTGACTCCATTGTGGACATGCATGTTTTCTCAAAGGTTCTTATTTGAGATTTAAATTGAGATGTGCAATTCACCATTATACAATTATGGATAACAGGAAACATGTGTTGTTGAATCATATTTGATTTGATTGTTATATTTATTTCGGTAAGATTTATTGTTACTGTCCGTTGAACTTACTAAGCTTCAATAATCTTACTTGTATTAATTTTTGTTTCTTATAAATAGTTTTTAAGGTTAGACGATCGGATGAGCACTCGAGTCACACTATCCATCTATTTTTGGTAGTTTCTGAATGTTTGTTTGGATTATATGGCATGTAATAGGCTTGTTTTGTCCTTACCTTTGTTTTGGTATGTGAATATATAAAGAGTGAGCCTAAGTGTAAGTAGATAACTTATTGTGATAGATATAAATGATGGAAGATATATTGGGTACAAACTTTTAGCAAATGTTTGACTAATAATATATTGATTTGTTGTGAATTAAGGTGCCTATGATAGACATATTGGTTAGAAGATTAAGTTGTGTAAATTGGCATATTTTGGTTGATGATTTATAGTGTGGTATAAGTGTGTACTTGTGGTACCATTGAGGGTACATTGGTTAGACACTTAGGATGGTTGAATTAGCATGATTTGAGCTTGTTTACTGGCATTTTGAATAGGTCTAATGGCTGGTAAATAGATTACTTAATGTACAAGAAATCATGAATGGTAAACTTGATGTTTAAGATTTATTTAGGTGCACACGGCCTGGGATACGGGTTGCCACAAGGACGTGTGCCACAGACAGTCTGAGACACAGCTGTGTGTATTAAGTTAGTGTGTTACACGGCCTAGCACACGGCTTGCAACACAGCCATGTGTCAAGGGTCAAAGAGTTACATGGTTTGGCACACGGCCTACGACACGGCCATGTGATCCAACTCAATGTGTTACATGGGCAAAGACACAGGCTGGGACATGACCGTGTGTCCCAACTTCGAAAGTCACACGGCTTGGCCACAAGGTCGTGTGTATCTTGTTTTTGAAATTTTTCATATTTTCCTGAAATGTCCTAATTTGTTTTAAATTTTTCCCTGAGGGTTTTAAGATTAAATCTTTAGTCCCTGAAGCTCGATTAAGCCTCGTAAATGTAAGTTATTATTGTAATTCAATTACTTTATGTTATTTGAGAAATTATATTGAAATGATCATGATTTTACTTGTTTATTTCTAAAAACTTACTGTAGCATTCCCATAACCCTATTCTAGTGATGAATTCAGGAGAGGGTGTTACATTTAATGGTATCAAAGCTACTATTTAGTCGGTCTCGAACTGAATGTAGCGTGTGTAATGTCCAGAATTATATGCCATATAAACCTGTGATAGTGTGACATGTTTGATCTGATCTAACCTTTGTTTTTTCTTATAGATTGTAAAGATGTCAATTGGATTTGATCGTGCTGACACTGATGAGGTTAATAGTAATATATCGACCACAGGGCAATGGACGAGTAGTAATATTCTAATTCCACAAGTATCTGGAAATGAACTTAAAAACATGTTTTTTGGGTTTATGAACCAATGGTTAATGAATTTGTGCAAATGAATACCGCGGCATAACAACCTCGACCCCCTGTCATACCTCCTGTTGCACCTCCACCTCCTCCTATGATTGAATATAATCCACGTATACCCATTGAAAAGCTTAGGAAGTGTCGTGCTGAGGAATTTCGAGATAGGTCGGAAGATGATCGAATTAAAGCTGAGTATTGGCTTCAGAATATTTTGCGAGTTTTTGAAGAAATGGCTTGCCCTTCTGATGATTTTCTTAGATGTGTCGTTTCACTATTAAAAGAAGAAGCATATAGTTGGTGGACTACATTGACCGTTGTGGTACTGAGAGATAAAATTTCCTGGGATTTCTTTCCGACTGAGTTCAAAAAGAAATATGTCGGTAAACGATATCTGGACAAAAAGAAGAGAGAATTTCTTGAATTAAAGAAATGAAATAAATTAGTGGTTGAATACGAGAGAGAGTTTGTGTATCTCAGTAAATATGCTCGAGAAATTGTGCCTACTGAAGAAGAAATCTGCATCTGATTTAAGATGGCCTGAATGATGATTGGAGGTAATAAAATCTGAGAATTTGTAGTTCCATCTGATCGTGCACATAAAATGGAAGAAGTGTACAACCACAAAATACAAAGAGATAGGCAGATTTGAGAATTTAACAAGAGAGGCTAGTTGATAGTGTGGGACGTGCACGGAATGCTTCAAAGCCCAATTGTAAACATTGTGGAAAATTTCATACTGGTGATTGAAGAACTAAATTGGGGGCATGTTATAGATGCGGATCTACTGATCATTTTCTATGGAATTGTTTGAGGCAGTTGAAGGAAAGTGAAGAACATAATGAGAAGTAAATGTATACATCTCAGAAAGGTAGATGTCTGGGCCAGAACAACACTACTGGGACCCCTCGTATGGGAGCAAAAGATAGTTGTCCGATCGGAGACTAGAGCACCTGCTCGAACATATGCC
Organism: Gossypium australe; assembly: GCA_005393395.2. Lineage (NCBI taxonomy): Eukaryota > Viridiplantae > Streptophyta > Magnoliopsida > Malvales > Malvaceae > Gossypium > Gossypium australe. Next base: position 123,565,412 of record CM016626.1, read on the forward strand.
ATCTGAGCTAGAGAGAAAGATATTGTGGCAGATGTGATTGCTAGTACATTTTATCTCTTTGATGTTATTGTATGCATTGATTGACCCTAGGTCAACTTATTCTTATATTTGCACTGCATTAGTAATTTAAAACAAACTACCTGTTGAATTAATTGAATATGATATTCAAGTTACTAATCCACTGGGTTAGAGTGTGATAGTTAACTTAGTTTGTCGTAAATGTCCACTAAAAATTAAAGGCTGTGAGTTTCCTACTAATTTGATGTTATTACCCTTTCGAGAATTTGATGTTATTTGGGGTATGGATTGGTTATCACTGCATGATGCCGTTGTAAATTGTAGACAGAATTGAATTGATTTGAAATGCCAGACAAGAGAAATCATTTCAATTGAATTTGACAGATCGAACAATATTGCTAGAACCATTTCAGTTGTTTCTGCACAAAGGTTGATATGTAAAGGTAGTGAGGCATTTCTAGCATATATACTTCATACCCGAGATTCAAAATTTAAGTTAGATCAGCTACCGATCATTAATGAGGTTACTGATGTATTTTATAAAGAGTTACTAGGCTTGCCCCTTAACCATGAAGTTGAGTTTGTTATTGATCTGGCTCCTGGAACTACACCAATATCAATAGCACCATATCGTATGGCACCAGCTGAGTTAAAAGAGTTGAAAGCTGATACACCATAATTATAACATATTTTAACCCCACATTTAGCATGCTTTTGGTTGATTTAAGCCTCGATCCATATAAAAAGGTGCTCTTAATCCTTTCTTTTCATGTCTTATACCTAGGAAAGCACCCGATGATGAAAAGAACATAAAACGGGCCCAAAACGGAGTAAATGGGCCATATCACGAAATCGACACGGCCTGGACTTAAACCCACACGGTTGCGCCTCATTAATCATCTAGAACACGACCTGACCCCCGATTTACACAGCCGTGCCTCATTAAAGAACTCTGAGCACGGCCTGGCCACGATTCACACAGGTGTGTGCCATGGCCGTGTCCTTGTCACTGGAAAGAGCAATTTTTATTCGGATTTGGATACTTGGAGGAAAAGAAGCACATTACAAAGCCCATTCGAACACCCCAGTAGGAATTCCACTCAGATTTGGATACTTAGGGACCAAGTAAGGCATCACAAAGTCTATATAAACACCCAAGGGGGCAACTTGAGAGGGGAGTTCAGCATAAGCCGGAACGGGCGGTCAAGCTAGGCTAAAGAGCCAAGCCGAAAAGGTCAGAGTTGTGGGAATCACTCAGAGTTAGCCAGTTGATTCATCCCAAGAAGCCGAAATTCTACTCAAGACGGCGGATTTCTCCTTCAATTCCTTTAGGGAGTTTTAGGGATTTCTTATGTTTTGTTTATCTTTTCTCTTGAGATGTTTTATTTATTTGTTATGAACTAGACCCTTCAGATACCTGAAGGGGATGAAACCTAGATGGAACATGTTATTGTTTTCTGAGTTATATGATAAATACTTAGTTTGTTCTTAATTATTTGTGCTTAATCCAAATTTGATGTGCTTAGGTGGAGGAGGAATAGACCCTGCCTAAGAGTAGATCTAACATAATTAAGCGTAGTTGATCGCACGCCTAGAGATAGGGTGATGGGATTTTGCGGATTAGGGTGAAACCTAATATGGGAGTCCATAGATCGATTTACTGCTATTCTAGGGGGTTATTATTCAAGAAAGAGATTTCCGTTAATTAACCTGGGTTAGACATTATTCGCCTCGAGAGAGGGTTTAATATACGTTAGGGAGTCCTACGGATCAAACTAAGTGAATAGACGTATGGTTCAGTGTTATTTCCCGTGAAGTCTAAGTGGATTCTTCCTGAGGGTATCGTCGTGATCAACTGAGTTTTTCTCCAAGTTATTTCCCAATTCATTCATTTGTCTTCGCGTCTTTAGCTTAGTAGTAGTTAAATTAGATTAAAGAAACTTCACCTTATTTTAGGCTAAATAATAAAAAGAAAGTTAGTATTAGTACTTTTAGTTCCTTTGGGTTCGACAATCCGGTCTTGCTTAAGCTATACTACTGTTCGATAGGTACACTTGCCTTTAATCGTTGTCAGAGTTAGTTTCCAGGTTCGATCTCATTCATTATAAATTTAAAACTCTGATTTCAGCGATCAAGTTTTTGGCACCGTTGCCGGGGAACTAAAATATTAAAAAAGCTCTATTTTTATTACTTTAGCCATTTATTATTATTATTATTGCAATTTATTTTCATTATTATTTTTTTATTTTTCATTTTTATTTATTCTTTGCTAATTTTTTTTTTATTTTTGGCAGATAATTTTAGAGATGGCACTGAATAATTATCAGTGGCAATTCATGAGGACAGAGCCAACAAAAGCAGCCAATATCTACAACCTCGACCCAGTACATCCAGTTATGCAGTACGAACCAAGTGGAGGCGTGGCGAATGTTGAGTACCCACCCTACGGATATGGCATGGAGAACGAACAAGTCCACTATATGCGTAACTATCCTAGACTTCAAAATAATTTTTATGGTAACACTTATAATGCAGGTTGGAGGTACCATCCCAATTTCTCGTGGGATGATCAAAATAGCCAAAGAACTTCTTCCAAATTTTCAACAACCACCTTACCAACAGGAAGATGACTCGAACCTCGAAGAGATGCTGACAAAATTTATGGCAAACACGGAAAACTATTTCCAGGAAACTGAGAGAACACTTAAAGACCGACAAGCGTCGATGGAAAAACTTACTAAGTCAGTTGGGGAAGTGACTAATGCAGTCAGTCAACTTGCAAAGTTAATGGCAGAAAGACCGCAAGGGCGTCTACCAAGCAATACCGGGAGAGCAAACCCAAGCCATAACAGCTGAGGAGAGTATAGGGTTAGATGAACCCAATTCAATACAAGAAAACAAGGTAGACGAAGGTAAAGTTGAGGTAACACAAGAAAAGCCAAAACCTGTAATCAAAAAGTACCAACCCCGCATACCTTACCCCGAAGCGATGAAGAGAGACGATATAGAGGAACAGTCCGGTAAGTTTCTTAAACTTTTAAAGAAATTACATATTAACTTATCGTTTCTCGAAGCTCTTTCGCAGATACCCAATTATAGAAATTTTTTAAAAGAGCTGTTGACAAACAAACGGAAACTAGACGAGGCATTGCATGTGGAGCTAAATGCAATGTTCTCATCAATTCTACAAAATAAACTGCCACGGAAATTAAAAGATCCAGGGAGTTTTACAATTCCATGTTTAATTGGTAGTTTATCTATTGATAATGCTTTAGCTGATTCAGGGGCAAGCATCAATGTTATGCCTTAAAAAATGTTTAAACAACCAAGTCTAGGGAAACCCAGACAAACTAGGATGAGCATTCAGTTAACTGATAAAACTATCAGAATTCCTAGAGGTATAATAGAAAATGTTCTAATCAAAATTGATAAATTCATATTCCCAATAGATTTTGTTGTCTTAGACATGAATGAGGACAATTCGATTACTTTAATTTTAGGAAGACCCTTTCTAGCAGCTGCTAGGACTAAATTTGATGTTGGTACAGGAGAACTCATTCTTCGTGTAGGTGACGAATCAATAAGTTTACAAGCTCTTGACTCGGCCAGGACATCAAGTGATGAAGGTGAGAAAGTAAATTCAGTTGATAATCAAATTGTTCTACTTTCACCACAGGAAACACCACAAGGCTACAAACCTAAGCCGAATCATGGGCCCCAAGCCGTACAAGCTCATAACACTGAATTGTTAGTGGAATCTGACCCAAGGCAAGAACCTGTGGTAAGTGAAGGTAAGGTTGAGGTAAACCATGATTTACCAAACCCGGTAAATACAGAGTGCCAAGCTCGTGTGCCATATCCCGATGCAGTAAAGAAAGACCACACAAAGGAAGAATTTGGTGAACTCGCACTTCGTATAGACGACGAAACAATCACTCTTCAAGCTCTTGACTCAGCTAGGACATCGAGTAATAAAGGTACGAACGTTAATTCTATTGATAACCATTTGGTTCAACCTTCTTTACAGGAAGCATCACGAAATCACTTAGCTGAGCTAGATCTTACACCTCATGCCAATAAAGAAGAATTATATAAGGAACGAAGCCTTAAGGTCAACAAACTAGAAGAGTGGAAAACACAATTTAAAGAAGAACCAGAACCACACGAAGTGAAACCGAAGGAAACCCAGACGAGCTGATAGGAACAACAAATCACTTCAAAATAGGGGATCAGGTATTGTTGAATAAGGAAGACCCTCGAATCACCAATTCAGACCTCAAGGCAAACGAAGAAATCACTTTTGAGGTACTTAATGTCTTCCTATACGGCACTGTCGATGTAAGCAAGCCTAAATTCAACACTTTTGAGGTAAACACTACTCGACTTGAACTATATATCCATAACCGAATTGATCGCATGAGAAAGGATTTTCACCTCCTCAAACCACCATGACCATACGAATAAGAGGTAAAGTCTAGCTTAAGACTATAAACGAGCGCTTCTCGGGAGGCAACCCGAGCACTAACCCTATTTATTTTTATATCTTTATTTTTTCTTCTTTCCTTTTCTTTTTCTTCTTTAGCACCGAACTAACCAAGAGAGCAGATTTCCAAACCACACGGCCTTACACACGACCGTGGCCGTGTGGCAAAAAAAAAGTCCCAAAACACGGGTTACATCTCTATTTAAACCCCTTTCTTCCTTTTTATTTTCTAGTTGTCTTCCTTCTTTCATTTTCTATTATTTATTTTTATTTAGTTTTTTTTTATTTTTATTTTTACTTTATTTTCTTTATTATTTTCTTCTTATTCTTAATGATATTTAGATTTAGCTTAGGATACAATAAAATCAGACTGACTGCTTCGAGGATTCAATTTCAAACGGTTTGAGACCCTTCCCCACGTTCACCTCCAATCCTATCCAGTTTCTTTTCATTGACTTCATCCAAAATTCAGGAAGTTTCACTTCTCTCCCCACCTTATGATTTTATGATTATTTTGATATTATCTATCTTTGTACATTGAGGGCAATGTACAACTTAAGTGTGGGGGGTTGACTATAATATTATTTGATAATCCCTGAATTATGCCTTGTTTGAAAGTAAAATCTCTCATATTATGATTAGAACGAATTTTTCATGATCTATGATTTTTGTTAATATGTTTTGGATTAAGTCATTGACAATTGTGCATTGATGATTAAAATTAAAAGATACTAGAGAATCAAGCATGATAAGTCTATTTTTCAGAAAAAAAAATTTAGGTTGTCTACTTGAATCTGAATATTACTTTGAAGTTTGAAATTTACGAGGTTGACATCAAAACACCCTTAATTTTTGTGAGATTTTGAGCCTTATAGAGCATATATTCTTTTTCATGCTCACTTTTTTGATTATGAGTGTGTCAAAATTGATTTGTTATTCTAGAACTTGTATTGATTATACATGTCGAGACCACACCTATGATTTGATATACAGAGATGATAAAGGCACCTAGGTTTTAACCCATTTACTCCATTAAAAAGCCTACTTTCATAATTAACCCCTAGTGAACCCCGTTGATCCTAACAACCCTGTTTATTGACTCACCCACTAATTTTAACCCAAAATCCTTTGTATTTGTGATCATCATTCTTTTTCACAACCCTTATATCGAGATTTGAATTGATCGGTTGCCTAATCATATTATTTCAGTAGTTGAATTCATTATTTGACTTGTTCTTTAAAAAAAAGAAGCAAATTACATTCATTATTAGTTGTGAATGAGCTTATACGCTTGAATGCCAATTATTGAAGAAGAAAGCTCGTATTAGAGTATTATTATTAGTATGACAAGTTTGCAATTGATGTAATTGTTCATTATTAGTTCGTTGTTTCTAGTTAGGTAATTTATCAAGTCAAACTCGATTCTAACCTTCTAATTTAGCCTTTATCCACACCTTTAACCCAAACCCCATTACAACCCTGTAAAGACCTTTTGATTTGTATATCATCTCATATTTTAGTGGTGGAGATTTGATTTTCATGCAAGCCTATGGGATTAACTTTTCATGTTCGACTTTTGAGTGCTTAATTTTTTGAACCTTAAACACTTCGAGTGGTTTGAGTGAATCTTTAGTGAGGATGTCAATTCTTGTCGATTTTGAATCAGAGGTAATTATTCAGGTAAAGGGAAACAATTATGTTTTCATACTATAAGAATTATGACTTAGATTGTTTGAATCTTATGGACTCTTCGAGTTAGATCATCCATGTATAAATTATCTATGAATTTTGATGAGACGTTGTTGATAGGAATTATGAATCATGGAAAGTTTGTCTTAATTGTAAGTTGAGAATTTTGCTTGAGGACAAGCAAAAGCCTAAGTGTGGAGGTATTTGATACACCATAATTATAACTTATTTTAATCCCACATTTAGTATGCTTTTGTTGATTTAAGCTCGATCCATATAAAAAGGTGCTCTTAATCCTTTTTTTTCATGTCTTATACCCAGGAAAGCACCCGAGGATGAAAAGAACATAAAACGGGCCCAAAACGGAGTAAATGGGCCATATCACAAAATCGACACGGCCTGGACTTAAGCCCACACGGTCGTGCCTCATTAATCATCTAGAACACGACCTGACCCTCGATTTACACGGCTGTGCCTCATTAAAGAAGTCCGAGCACGGCCTGGCCACGATTCACAGGGGTGTGTGCCATGGCCATATCCTTGTCGCTAGAAAGAGCAATTTCATTTGGATTTGGATACTTGGAGGCAAAGAAACACATTCCAAAGCCTATTCAAACACCCTAGTAGGAATTCCACTCAGATTTGGATGCTTAGGGACCAAGTAAGGCATCACAAAGTCTATATAAACACCCAAGGGGGAAACTTGAGAGGGGAGTTCGGCAGAAGCCGAAACGGGTGGTCAAGCTAGGCTAAAGAGCCATGCCAAAAAGGTCAGAGTTGTGGGAATCACTCGGAGTTAGCCAGTTGATTCATCCCAAGAAGTCGAAATTCTACTCAAGACAGTGGATTTCTCCTTCAATTCCTTCAGGGAGTTTTAGGGATTTCTTGTAACATCCCAAAATTTGGAATTTTAATTGTTGCATTATTGCTTGTGTTAAGCTAGATAAAATATTAATGGTGTATGTTAGGGGTTCTGAGAAAGCTCGGGTTTATTTGGGCCCTAATAAAAAATTTTGTGTTTAAGTCTATTAAGGAGAGATGGTAAGTAGCTTCAAGGCTTATAGAAATAAATGAGTAATGTGCTTGCATAAATGAGCAATTGGTAAAGAGGATATGGCGCCACATGATGGACTATGAGGAAGGAGGTTCAAATCCCATAATGTACAATTTTTGACTATTTTTTTTGTATTATTTCCCCAAGTGTCGGCCAAGCTATCAAATAAGGCAAGGTGGACTTTTTAATTTTGGCAAGGTGGCTAAGAAAATCAGGAAATGATGAAGGTGGGGAAAGAAATCAAAAGAAATGGCAAGTATGGGGAACATATTGGCCTTTTTCAAGGGAAAGTGTTTTGGAAAGTTTGGTTGGCAAATGTTTGACCTTTTTTCCAAGGTTTGTACAGTTTGGGTGATAGGGGGAGTATAGCCGAATTTTGTTTTGCCTTTTGGTAGAAACCTTGGTGCTTGTTTTGGTCAAAAACTCCTTTAGCATCATTTTATGCCATTTTTTTCCTTCCCTCCAAACTTCTTCCTCTCTTTGTCGAATCTTCAAGCCTTGGTGAACATTTTTGTTTCTTCATTTTCCTTCTTGTTGGCCGAATGTACCAAACCATTGAGACCAAATCATTCTCTCTTATCTTCTCTTGAAAACCGAAACTAGTTAGCACCCATTCTCTACCTTTCTTTTCTTTTAATCATCTTTTCAATCCTTCTTCCATTTCTTAATAGCAAAACTTCATTTTGATCAAATCCTTTTCTTTTATCCATTCTCTCCATAGCTGAATCTAATAACAACTTGTCTCTCCACTATCTCTTTTTCTTTCGTGTTTGGACACTATCTTCTTGACGAATCAGTGAGTAATATTTTTTCTTTTTAATTTATCTCTTAAGGCTGAATATATGTCCTTGTCATGGGATGGTTCTATTAACCGGAATCATCATTTTCTTCTCTCTCTCACAACGTGATCATTTTCCCTTTTGTAGTATCCTAGTGGGAGGTCGAACATCACTCTAGTCTTAAGTTGAACGATGAATATCGGATCCAATATCGATACGGTAAGAATTTGTTATGGATTATTGATAGTACTCAATATTTGATTGATTGCTTAAGGAGTAATAATTTGAAATAATCGACTTTATGTTTTAGGGCTAAATCGCTCGATCCATTGACTTGTGATCATACGATTCTAGTGGTAAGCCGACCTTTCTCCTTAATCAATCGTTCATATCAACGTAATATAAGTTTTGACTAAGATTTGTTTTCAATGGAGATAAGCAATATCGAATTGAAAGGGATAGTGATTGGAGATCGCAAAAGGAGCAGATTTGCGATCCCTACTCCTAAATTCAAATGAAGGGCAGTTTCAGCGGTTCGGGATTTTCCACCGGGTTGTGGACTGTCATCCGGAGAAAATCGACAAATCGTGGTCGTTCACGATTCCAAGGGTAAAAACTTTAGATCGTTTATTTTAGAGTCGATTAATTAAATCGCGTATGTAGTCTAATCGAGCGTTATGATATCTTAGGTGTCGAAGATCAAGAAAGCCTAGTACTTACCGTAATCAGGTGTGTAATCTCACACCGTTTTCCGTGGATGTTAAGATTTAAATCATATTGGAAATAAATCGTTATGACTAAAATCATATTAGGGCGTAAACCGGAAAAATTGGCCTAAGATATACTATTTTGATAAAATTAACAAATCGGTAATATCATTGTGCGAATTACAAAAATGCCGCTAATGGGCCGAATTGATATATTACTTAACGGGCCGAATTGATATATTGCTTAATGGGTCGATTTGATAAATTGCCTTAAAGGGTCGAATTGCAAAGTGTTAATGGGCCGAACTTTTGTCTGAGTTAATTATTGTTGTTATACTTGTAAATATCACAATTTGCTATGTATGATGCATTACATGATTTTGCATGGGTTGGGAAAATGTTGAAGAGAAGAAATTCCGGTGGCACTGCCACAAATATATTTGATAATATGATACTCTGTGATTCTGGTGGCTTGCCCACAATTAAATTTGTTATAAATGGCATAATGCCTGTGATTGGTGTGTTTAGCGGGGTGGATTGACTTGATCCCCACAGGTGTGATAGATGGTACGGGTGGTGTGTAGCGGATGGATTATTAGGTTGGTTTGGGATTGCATTACATTCATATGATATTTGATACATTATTATGTAAAAAGGGGCTTAGGCCCAAAATATTGCTAAATGGGTTTCAGGCCCAGTAGACAACGGTAAGGGGGTTATACACTGAGTTCTAGTAACTCACCTCGTTTCCTTATTCCTTTCAGGTAATGCTCTGTAACACCCCAAACCCGGTCAACACGCCACGACCGAATCTGGCATGTCACAGAGGAAAACGTTTTGAAGAAAATCGAGTTACCGATTAAATTTTGTGGGAAAAACTCTTTTTTACTTTATGCTTGTAGAAAACAGGTGCATGATTAGTTAAAAACTGATAGTTTACTTTGAAATCCCGGAAATAAATCTTTAAAACTTAGTTGCCGATCCATAGATATAAAAAAAACTTTTTATAATTTTAAAAGAAACCCAAATGATTAATTTGAAAACCGTTTCTATTTGAATTTGGAAACTTAAGTTTGGAAACCGTTTGAGTTGTCGAAAACAATTAAGTTGTCATTTATTATCAAGTGATTTATAATACCTGATGGTAAGGTTTTGAAAACCGTTGCGTTTTGTAGTTTAGAAAACCTTGTGCTCATTTTATTAAATTAACCAAGTAATTCACTTAACCATGTTCAGAATATCAAATCCAAAACATATCAATAATTCAAAACATAATTTAAAAGGCCTTATTACAAATCCAAATAAATATGAAAACCGAAATTAAATAAAATAAGGTACCCAAACCAAAGTCCGTGTAAAACCGAATTTCTATTGCATGACCACCTCGAGTCCATCCGGCTCCGCATCCGCGATCTATGAATCACCTGAAAAGATAAGGGAGAAGGTGAGTCACCAAGACTCAGTGCATAATCCCTCTCCCGGTTAATGCAACATGCTTACACAAATCATAACCAAGCAATGAGGTATGAGGTTGGCCCCACATTTGATATTACGGGATCATCGCCAGTGATTTGATATCACACGTGGGTTGGCCCCACTGTGGTACTAAGCCACTGGGACGAGTCACTATGAGGTGCCAAACCTCTGGTGTCCCAAAGACACAAAATATCAACGATCCAAGTGTGGGGCCAACCCACGTGTGATACCAAATCACTGGCGACGATCCCGATATATCAACTGTGGGGCCAACCCACTGTGGTGCTAAGCCACTAGGACGAGTCGCTATGAGGTGCCAAACCTCTGGTGTCCCAAAGACACGGATATCAAATCCTTCCCCCTCCTCTCATATCACCCACAACAGTGCAATTATTATGCAAATCATGCCATCATGCTTTATTATGAATCATATAGAAATATATCACATATCATGGTAATAAGCATCATATAGCAAAACATATCGAAATGGACTTACCCGAATCCTTGCTCATACCCTTATGGTATCATATCGAGATTTTCACAGTTTTCGGCTTTAAAACATGATCAAGTTATTAATATATTACCAAGTTATAAAGTGTGTAAGTTACACACCTGTTACTAGTGAAAACTCTAAATCCCGCAGACCCGATCTACCGCACTAGATCTCCTTGTCCTACATTCGGCCAAACCACAAAACTATTAACAAGGCCATTCGGCCACACCAACAAACCTTAGTCTCAAAAGCCTTCAGTTTTTCAACCACTTAAAGAATGATAAACAAACATGAATCCTTACCACTTGACTTACCATCTTCTATTGCTAGAGAATAGGGTTAAATCGATTGCTTCCAAAGTCCCGAAGAGTCTAGAAGAAATAAATTCCTATGAATAGTTAGAACCTTGCTAACAAATGCCCAAAATTTGGCTTTTGCCCTCATGAGAATCAACAGAGAAAAGAGAAAAGAACCAAAAGAAATACGGCCATGAACACTTACCCCTTTCCAAAATCGATTGAAGAAAACAAAAGAAGACCTACCTTTGTAGATATTCGGCCAAGACAATAGCAAAAGGAAATGGAAATTTCGGCAATAAAAGAAAAATAAAAGAATTGAAAAGAGTGTTCCTACTGATTGATCAAGGTGTGAATAAGAAAAATGGTTGAGAAGTGAATATATGTGAAGAGAAAGATTCGGCTAAGGAGATTGTCATCAACATTCGACCATGGTGAAGAATTATGGAGAGAATAATGTTGAAAGTCTCTTGTGGAAAGCAAAGAGGAAAAAGAATAGAAATGAGGAGTTTGGGTTTCGGGTTCTCAAGGATAGAAGATGAATCAAGGAAGAACTTTGAGTCAAAGTGCGTTCGGCAATAAGGGAAAAAGAGAAGAAATGGTCTTTGATGATTTTGTAGTTTCGGTCACAAAAAGAAGGGAAAGAAAGAATGGACTTGAGGGGAGAAAGAACAACTAAAAACCAAAATGGTCAAAACTCAAATGGCCAAAAGAAAAGAAAATGGTTACCTTTTGTCCAAAATACAATCAGCTAAGAGGAGAAAAAATTAGAGAGAAACACAAAATAACCAAAAGAAAGATGTGCTCATCAAGCACTTAATTCTACCAAAAACTAGCACCATACCATACCAAAAGCTAACCAAAAATTCGGCCATCCCCCCTAGCCCCTAATACCGTCCAAATTCATGGACACCAAGGTCAAAGTTTTTGCCACACAAAACTTTCCAAAACATTCACCTTATAATGTGCCTTGTAATCCTCCACTTTCCCTAAGATAAAGAAATTCTATCCCCAAAATCTGGCAATTATATCCCTTATTTCATGCTTACCATAACCTTAAGTCTTCTTGCCATAAAAAAAATGTCCATATTATCCATAAATAACTCTCTGACTGACACTTAAGGAAAGCATGCAAAAATAATCAAATTTGCACACCAAGAGATTTGAACCTCTTCCCTTCAAGTCCATCATGTAGCATCTTATCCTCTTTACCAATTGCTCTTTTATGCAAGCTATCTACTCATAAATTTCTATATGTCTTGAAGCTACTTACCATCTCTCCTTAAAGTGCTAAAATACCAAAATTTTTTCCTAAAGCCCAATTAAACCCGAGACTTCATAAAAACCTCGTAACCTTCCAAATCCACTTAACTAATAAGTCCAATTTGCAATAACACCATTCTCATATTCTTGAAGATTTTAAACACTCCTAAGCCCAAGCCCAATCCTACTAGGCCCAATTTCGGGATGTTACATGCTCAATGACGGGGACTTGGGCCATGGATGACTCGGTGGAGGCCATACTACAAAAACGGTTTTATTTGGACTTTGGATTTCTTTTTAGTACACTTAATTACTTTACTATTTTGGGTTAAGGTTGTAATAAGGCCTCTGGATTATTTTTATTTTGTTTTATGTTTGACGTATTTATATTTTTCTCTAAGTACTTTAAATGAGATTTTTATAAAAACTTAAATAAACAATTTTTCTAAAATGGATATACAAATGGATTTCATAATAAACTTTCATAAATATTTTTAACTCGGAAATCTTCTCTTAAATTTTCATTAACACTTTTCAAAAGACATGGTTGTAAAATCATTAGTTCAAATTTATTGATTTATCATTCAATCTTCTATTCAATAATACTTTGTCAAGAATTTTAAATGGGAAATTTGTTTTACTCAATTTTAAATCAATATCTATTTACGTACGAATGAAAAGGACTTAAAAGCATTTTCTCATGTGACACGTCAGATTTGGCCTTAACGCATGGGCCGGATTTGGGGTGTTACATTTCTTATGTTTTGCTTTATCTTTTCTCTTGAGATGTTTTATTTATTTGTTATGAACTAGACCCTTCAGATACATAAAGGGGATGAAACCTAGATGGAACTTGTTATTGATTTTTGAATTATATGATAAATACTTAGTTTGTTCTTAATTATGTGTGCTTAATCCAAATTTGATGTGCTTAGGTGGAGGAGGAATAGACCCTGCCTAAGAGTAGATCTAACATAATTAAGTGGAGTTGATCGTATGCTTAGAGATAGGGTGACGAGATTTTGTCGGATTAGGGTGAAACCTAATATGGGAGTCCATAGATCGATTTACTGCTATTCTAAGGGGTTATTATTTGGGAAAGAGATTTCCGTTAATTAACCTAGGGTTAGACGTTATTCGCTTCGAGAGAGGGTTTAATATACGTTAGGGAGTCCTACGGATCAAACTAAGTGAATAAATCGTATGGTTCAGTGTTAGATAACAAGTGAAGTCTAGGTGGATTCTTCCTGAGGGTATCGTCGTGATCAACTGAGTTTTTCTTCAAGTTATTTCCCAATTTATTCTTTTTGTCTTTGCATCTTTGGCTTAGTAGTAGTTAAATTAGATTAAAGAAACTTCACCTTATTTTAGGCTAAATAATAAAAAGAAAGTTAGTATTAGTACTTTTAGTTCTTTTGGGTTCGACAATCCGGTCTTGCCTAAGCTATACTACTGTTCGATATGTACACTTGCCTTTAACCATTGTCAGAGTTAGTTTCCAAGTTCGATCTCATTCATTATAAATTTAAAACTCTGATTTCAGCGATCAAAAGCACAATTGCAAGAATTATTAGACAGAGGTTTATTCGACCGAATGTATCTCCTTGGGGTGCACCTGTGTTGTTTGTGAAAAAGAAAGATGGCTCGTTAAAATTGTGTATTGACTACAGACAGTTGAATAAAGTCACAGTAAAGAATAAGTATCCCTTGCCATGTATTGAAAATTTGATTGATCAATTAAAAGGTGCCACAGTGTTCTCGAAGATAAACTTCAGATTTATGTATTATCAATTGCGAGTGGAAGATTGTGATGTGCCAAAGACTGCTTTCAGAACTCGTTACGATCACTATGAGTTTACCTTAATGCCATTTGGATTAACAAATGCTCTTGCTGCTTTTATGGATCTAATGAATCGGGTTTTTCAGCCTCATTTGGATAGATTTATGGCTGTGTTTATTGATGATATATTGATCAATTTGAAAACAAAATCTGAACATGCTCAACACTTGAGAATTGTGTTACAGACTTTGTGAGAAAAAAAGTTGTATGCAAAGTTCAGCAAATTTGAATTTTGGCTTCATAAGGCTGGATTTTTGGGACATGTAGTATCAGCTAACAGGATTCGAGTTGATTCCGAGTAAAATTTCTACTGTAATGAGTTGGAAAACTTCAAAAAATGTTACTGAAGTGCGAAGTTTTTTGGGTTTACTAGGTTACTATCGTCATTTTGTTAAAAACTTCTTGATCATTACTTCACCTATGACTAGGTTATTATAGAAAAATGTCAAATTTGTTTGGTCTGATAAATGTCAACAGAGTTTTGATCAACTAAAAAACATGTTAACAAAAGCTCCATTATTGACTCAACCTGAATCTGGGACAGAATATATTGTTTACAGTGATGCGTCTCTCAATAGTTTGGGTTGCGTGTTGATGCAGATAAGGAAAGTAGTAGTTTGTGATTCTCAACAGTTAAAGCCACATGAAAGAAATTATCTGACTCACGATCTCGAACTGGCTGCGATTGTCTTCACATTGAAGATATGGTGGCATTATGTATATAGTTAGAAATGTCATGTGTATATTGATCACAAAAATTTAAAGTATTTAGTGACACAGAAGGAACTGTAACGCTCCAAAATTTCTAATTTCATTATTGCGAAAATATGACAAAAATATCTGTTAGCTTTAGTGGTTATGTGTTCTGGGAGTGTTTGGGAGGTCCCAAGTTCAAGCTTTCGCTTGGGAAAATTTTGGTATTTTGAATGAATTAGGCCTTACTCTTGTTCAATAGGCTTTTATTTGATTGTTGGTAAAAATATATCAAAATGGGCTGGCTGGTCTGGTGGTTAAGCGGAGTGTTAGTGTGTAGGAGGTCCTGTGTTCGAGTCCCTGCGCAAGCAGGGAATGTAACATCCAAAAATTTGAGTATCATCTTGTTGATTGTGTTAGCTCGGATATGATTTTATTGTGTACCTAATATAGTCTTGTGAAGGCTTGGAATTATTTGGATTTAGAATAATTTTTTTTAGTATGGGAAAATTTAGTGAAGTGAATCAAGTGACCCTGATACTTAAGTTAATTTAAGTGTTTAATGTTAGCATAAGTGAGCAAGTAGTAAAGTGGTGTTGGCGCATGAGTAATTGTATGAGGGAAGAGGTTCGAATCCCATGAATGGCAATAAGGTGACTTTTATTTTTGCATGTGTATGGCATGTGTCGGTCAACTCTAATTAAGATAAGGTTGGACTTTATCATTTATGGATAGTAGACTAAGGGAATAAGGCAAGTTATTAGTTAAGGTATGGAATCAAGGTGTTATGGAAGGATAAGGGGACATAAGGCTTGATGTATGGGTGATGTTTTGGAAATTTTTCATGGTCATTTTAACCATGAATGTGGACGGCTTAGGGGGCTGGGGGGGTTGGCCGAATATTGTGTGGGATTAGGGGGAAGATAGTTGGCCAAACTTTTGGTATTTTGTGCATCTTTTTCCCTTTTCTCCAAAATCTTTCTCCTTAGCCGAATTGTCATGGGCATTAGGTGAAAATTATGTTTTGTTCTGGCTATCATCTTTGACCATATTGGTATTCTCTTTTTCTTCTTTTCCTCTCAAGCTTTTCTTTCTTTTGGTACCGAAATATTATTACTTTTGAAGGCATTTTTCCCTTCATTCTTTTTCTTCAAAATCCAATATCCCTCTCCCAAATCCCATCAATTGCCGATTCTCTCTAAGCCCATGCTTTTCCTTTTCATCCTTGTTAAAGCCGAAACTCTCTGGTGCCTATCAAAAGCCGAAAGTTCACTTCATTGCCACCCCCTTTGAATCGATTTCTCCTGCAAGCTCTTTTGCTGATTTCTTGAAGTAGTGATTATTTGTGTCTAAGTCATCTTATTGGTAAGGATCTCTCTAGCCGAACTCTTGTTCTTTTCTTCCTCTAATTGTCGAAAATCAGGGTACTAATCCCATTATTGCTTTAGCCGAAACCTTGAAGGATCTCTAGAGATTTTTGAAGTAGTCGACTACAAGGAAAGGTCATAGGGATTTCAAGAATCCAAGGTAAGCTCTATGTGGTATTCGGCCAAAGGGCCATTTATTTGTGATTAAATGTTAGAATGCAATCTAACATAAACCTATAGGGATTTCGACATTTTCATATCCAAGAGGCTACTTTCGGGATTTAAGATCATAAGGTAAGTATATATGAACATTCGGCCAATGCCATATTTTAGTATTAGTGCCTAACCGATTTCACCTATGGGTATTAGGAAGGAGTGCAATCGGTGTTGGTAGATTTTCGGGATTCAGTGAACTCGCTAAGTAAACCAGGTGTGTAACCCCGCACTATTTCCTGATAGATTTATGGTTCTAATATTATATGCATGTTAATAATAATATGGAAGTGACCAAAGGTACCATACAAATGGTACAGAGTACTCAGGTACGTTATTCTCTAAAGTTATGTCAATAATAAGAATATCTGTAATGACACAAATGTGAAAATGCTATGAAAGTGAAATAAGGCCTATGGCATGAGATTGCATGATATGTATGATATATGGGGCATATGGGTGATTATATTAAGGGGAAGTGATCTGGTGGTTTTATACCACAATATCTGAATGTGGTGACTTATGTCACAAAATTATTATTAACTGGTGGTTATGCCATGAAATTATAAGGGCGATGTGCCAGTCGACTGCAGCGACTGCCTTCGATGGTGTGTAGCGGATGGAGGGTCGACTTAGTAGTCCCTACGGTGTGATGGTTGGTACGGGTGATGTGTAGCGGATGGTTTCTAGGTTTGGGTTCGGGATTGCATCATTATATTTAATTTCTATATGTATATGTATGGTCTGATATGCCTGAATTGTTGAGACTTAGTGTTGGTTGTCACACATTGAGTCTGTTTGACTCACCCCGTTGTGGGATAATTTTCAGGTGACGCTCAGTGATGGACCGGGTCGGCAGGAGCTTAGGGGTGGCCATGCTCAGCACGAAATTTATTTTATTTAGACTTTCTATTTTTAAGTACTTTGAATTTATTTTGGGTTTTGTTTTTGATGTAATAAGGCCACTAGTATGAACTGTTTATGCATGCATTTTAATTATTTTATTATGGTACGAATTTTTATCAAATTAAACTTTAAGTAACTTTTCTTAAGAATAAATCTTAAAATATTTTTGACTTAATATTTCGTAAATTAAGTTTTATTAAAATTTAGACTTCAAGTCTAGACTTCAAAACTATCCAAAATTTTCCAAAGAAGCAAACAAGTTTTGAATCGTTTTACTCAAGGAACATACCAGATCCGGTCAAACCTCGTGGGCCGAGTTTGGGGTGTTTCAGCTTGGTATCAGAGCCCAGTTTTAAACTCTCGGCCTTGGGTTTAAAGCCCACAACGTTTTCAAAATTAAGCCTAATTAAGATTTTGTGAAAAATTTTGGAAATGAGCAGGTTTTCTGACATGGCACCTAAGTCTCTGACCCGAAGTCCACCAGGTTAAGTACCCCTAACTGTTGTATGACTTATTGTATGGTTTGTATGTGGGTATAACGAGAACGTAGATTAGTCTATTAAGTTATTGAACCCTAGGATTAGCTTACTCTAACACAGAATTGCATAAAATTTTAAAGCCTAATTACACAAACCTGTGATTAAGTCGCCGAGTTAGGGTGTGGCAACCATTGTGCTCATGTCTAGGATTGGTTTCGGTGAGAGCTTGGTATTTAAGCAGTCCTAGTGACTCACCTACTCTCCACTCGAATCCTACCTGGTGCGTAGCGACGGTTCACCCTAACCAAGAGGACTTATTGACGGGTTAAACTCCATAATTTAAAACCCGAAAGGGATTGCCATATTTTTATAAAAACCTTAGTTTTAAAAATCATCAAGTTACCCCTTTGATTTGTAAAAACTATTTTATAAAATTTTTTTTCTGAAATATTCTCGATTTACAAAATTACCTAAATACCCCTGGATGTAAAATTACTAAAATGCCCCTGGTTTGGAAAAAAAAATTTTCATACTACCCTCGACTTTTACTAAGATATTTTTTTTAAAATACCTGAAACCTCTATTTTGCAAAATTACCAAGATACCTTGATTTGGAAAATTTACGAAATTACCCATGGTTTACGAAATTACCAAAATAACCCCGGTTTCCAAAATTTTTGCAACACCTTTGATTTGAAAAAAAATTATCTTTCAAAAATACCCATGAGTTTTTAAAATTTCGGAGTGTCTTTTTAGATTTTTGGAAATTACCCCGATTTATTACCAAAATACCCCTGTAGGACAAATGACGAAAATACCCCTAGGTTAGGAACAGACAAAAATGTTCGAAGAGTGAATGTGTATGGTAGATACTACCGAATGGATGTGTTTCTCTGAACTAGGATAGAAGACTTGAAACTTTGTAATGATCAAAAAAACTACTATTAATCTCTTTTTCATAAAATTGTTCGCGGATAATCAATGGAACAAATACTAATGCATAAAATTTCTTAAATTAGATTAAATCACGATCGTTGACATGAATTCTAGGGGACGTGGTCGTAATGTGCGAGGACGTGGTAGAGGCAGAATGGCTGTATCGGAACCTGTTAGGTCTGGTCAAGGGTCCGAAAATGAGGTACCACCACCACCACCACCAGCTGTTGGTGTTAAGCAGCAAGATCAGACGAGGGATGATGCTGTATCGCAGGCGGTGCTGCGAGTTCTTGAGATGGTGGAAGGAGCAGGTGGAAGTATGGGAGCTCGAAAATATGTACCCGAGCGACTCCGAGCCAATGGAGCTGAGGTGTTCCGTGGTGTATCTGGTGTGGCACCTAGTACTGCTGAGTATTGGTTGGAGGTGACCGAACGAATTATGGATGAGCTCGATTTAACTGCTGAGGAGAAGTTGAAAGGAATGGTGTCGCTTCTTCGTGATGAGTCATATCAATGGTGGCTCACAATTCGGGATGGTGCTATGACTGAGGAACTCACTTGGGAGTATGTTAAGACGACGTATCAGAAGAAGTATGTTGGAACCAGTTATATTGATGCGCAGAGAAAGGCATTTCTGGGACTGGTCCAAGGGAACAAGTCCGTAGCGGAGTACGAAGCTGAATTTTTAAGGTTGAGCTGGTATGCTCGAGGAATCATGGCTACGGAGCATGAAAGATGTGTCCGATTTGAGGATGGACTGAGAGATGATCTGAGGTTATTGATAGCCCCACAGCAAGAGCGGGAATTTGCTTTGTTGGTAGAGAAGGCTAAGGTAGCCGAAGGAATCAAGGACTCTGTGAGGCAGAACACTGATCGGAATAGGCAGAAGAGAGGTTTTGGATCAGCAAGATCGTCTAGGAATGTGCAAAAGAGGCTTAGAGTTGATGGGCCGCGAGGTCAGCAGGCCGCGTCAGGAGGACAGTATCGTACTTGTGCTCAGTGTGGGAAAATGCATTTAGGGGAATGTTGGAAGAAAACGGGAGGATGCTTTAAGTGCGGGTCTAAGGATCACATGATTAATGACTGTCCTATGAAACCAGATGGGAATCGATCAGCAGCTCAGGGTGTTAATCAGGCCGGAATAGGTGGACAGCAGCCTCAGCGGGGTCGAGGTGCGAATGGCCGAGGTAATGGTGCTGGAAGAGGAAGAGGAACCCCAGGCAGAGGTGTTGGTAATACAGAGGCAAGACAGCCAGGTCTAGTGTATGCTGTTCGCCGTAGGGAAGATGGAGACTCACCAGACGTCATAACCGGTACGTTCCCTATATTTGGCAAGCCTTACTTCGCTTTGATTGATGTGGGTTCTACCCATTCTTATGTTGCATGTAGAGTAGTTGAAACTCTAGGCATAGCCTCTGAACTATCTGATAGGGAGATGACTGTAGTAAGCCCGCTAGGTCAAACTGTAGTGGTGAATAAGATGTTTCGGAAAGTACCTTTAGAGATTCAAGGAGTAGTATTTTCGGCTGACTTGATGGAATTACCCTTCGAAGAATTTGATCTCATACTTGGCATGGATTGGTTAGTGGAACATCGAGCTGTTTTGGATTGTGCAGCTAAGCGAATGGAACTAAGGACCCCGGAGGATGAGGCGATAATCATGATAGGAGAAAGAAGGAACTACTTGTCCAACGTAGTTTCAGCACTAAAGGCTGATAAGATGGTTTGGAAAGGATGCAAGGCATTCTTGGCTTTCGTTAGTGTGCTGGATGCAAAAGAAGGGGGAGTTAGTGGAGTTAGAACCGTAAGGGAATTTGTGGATGTTTTTCTGGAAGAATTACCTGGAATACCCCCGGATAGGGAGGTGGAGTTCGGAATTGACTTGCTACCTGGTACAACTCCTGTGTCAATTGCACTGTACAGAATGGCACCAAAGGAGTTGGTTGAGCTCAAGGCTCAGATCCAAGAGTTGCTTGATCGTGGGTTTATCCGACCTAGTGTGTCTTCATGGGGAGCACCGATCTTGTTTGTGAAGAAGAAGGACGGAACTATGCGCATGTGCATAGATTATCGTCAGTTGAATAAGCTGACCATCAAGAACAAGTACCCTTTGCCTAGGATAGACGACTTGTTCGATCAGCTTAAGGGAGCGGCGGTATTCTCAAAGATAGATCTACGGTCGGGTTATCATCAGCTTAAGGTGAAGGAAGTGGATATCCATAAGACAGCTTTCTGAACAAGATACAGGCATTATGAGTTCTTAGTAATGCCGTTCGGATTAACGAACGTCCCAGCTGCGTTCATGGATATGATGAACCGGGTTTTTCAACCATACTTGGATAGGTTCGTCGTTGTGTTCATCAACGACATTCTGGTGTATTTTAAGTCTGAGGAGGAACATGATGAGCATCTCCGGATAGTGTTGCAAGTGTTAAGGGAGAATAAGCTCTATGCCAAATTCAACAAGTGTGAATTTTGGCTGAAAGAAGTTGCGTTCTTAGGATATGTAGTGTCTGCAGAAGGAATAAGGGTGGATCCTAGGAAGATTGAGGCAGTGTTGGATTGGAAACCACCTAAGTCTATGGCTGAGGTTCGTAGTTTTTTGGGATTGGCAGGCTACTACAGAAGGTTTGTGGAAGGATTCTCGTCGATAGCCGCACCTATGACAAAGTTGTTGAGAAAAGAAGTACCTTTCGTATGGACGGATAAGCAACAGGAGAGCTTTGAGAAGCTTAAGAGGGTCTTGACTGAAGCTCCGGTTTTGATTCAACCGGAGGCAGGAAAGGATTTTTTGGTGTATTGTGACGCTTCTCATACCGGATTAGGATGTGTTTTGATGCAAGACGGGAAAATAGTCGCTTATGCGTCTCGACAATTAAGGCCACATGAGGTTAATTATCCGACGCATGATTTGGAGCTGACGGCTCTGGTCTTTGCTCTTAAGGTGTGGAGGCACTATCTTTATGGAGAGAAGTCAGTAATTTACACAGACCACAAGAGTCTTAAGTATCTGTTGACTCAGAAGGAGTTGAACCTGAGATAGGGAAGGTGGGTGGAGTTACTAAAGGACTATGATTGTTCGATAGAGTATCATCCGGGCAAGGCAAATGTAGTGGCGGATGCCCTTAGTCGGAAAGTAGTGTCGGATCTGAGGGCGATGTTTGCACATCTAAGCTTGTATGATGATGGGAGTCTGCTGGCAGAATTGCAAGTCAAACCGACATGGTTGAATGAGGTTAAGGAAAGTCAGTTGTTGGATGAGGATCTAAGTACTAAGTTACGGCAGTTACGGAATGGTGAGTTGGAAGATTATGGTATTAATGACGAGGAAGTATTGTGTTTCAAGGGTAAGGTCTGTATGCTGAGGAACGAGGAACTTAGGCAGAGAATTCTTCAGGAATCGCATAGTAGCCCTTATGTTATGCATCCTGGAGGTAGTAAGTTGTATAGAGATCTAAGGGAACAGTTTTGGTGGCCTGGTCTTAAGCGGGAAGTTACAGAGTTTGTAGGGAAGTGCTTGACGTGTCAGCAAGTTAAGGCTGAACACCAAGTTCCGTCAGGATTGCTTCAACCAATAAAGATTCCGCAGTGGAAGTGGGAGAGAATCACTATAGACTTCGTTAGTGGGCTTCCCCTTACGCCTACTAAGAAGGACTCGGTATGGGTAGTAGTGGATCGGTTGGTAAAGTCCGCGCATTTCATTCCAGTGCGGGTCGATTATTCTCTGCAGAAGTTGGCGAAATTGTATGTAGCAGAGATTGTGAGGTTGCATGGAGTGCCGGTGTCGATTATCTCGGATAGGGATCCGAGGTTTACTTCTCGGTTTTGGAAAGCACTACATCAGGCTTTAGGCACCAGATTAGACTTCAGTACGGCATTTCATCCACAGTCGGACGGTCAGTCTGAACGAGTAATCGAAGGGTTAGAGGATATGCTGAGAGGTTGTGTGATCGACATCAGAGGAAGTTGGGAAGATATTTGCCTCTAGCGAAATTTGCGAACAACATCAGCTATCAGGCTAGCATTCGGATGGCACCATATGAAGCGCTGTATGGTCGGAAGTGTCGCACTCCTACGTGTTGGACAGAATTAGGGGAACGTCAAGTTTTGGGTCCAGAGATGGTGGCTGAATCCGAAGAAAAGGTTAAGGTAATTCGGGCTCGGTTAAAGGAGTCATCTGACAGGCAAAAGTCGTACGCAGATCTTAAGCGGAAAGAAATAGAGTTTGTTATGGGAGATCAAGTATTTCTTAAAGTGTTGCCTTGGAAGAAGGTGATGAGATTTGGTCGCAAAGGAAAGTTAAGTCCCAGGTTTATAGGACCTTATCGGGTGTTAAAGCGGGTTGGACCAGTGGCATATCAGTTAGAGTTGCCTTCGGAGTTGAAGCAAATGCACGACGTGTTCCATGTTTCGATGCTACGACGTTACCGGTCGGATCCATCTCATGTAGTGCCAGTTGAGGAGGTGGAACTAAGACCAGATTTGTCCTACGAGGAGGAGCCGATTCAGATTCTAGATCGGGATGTGAAGGTGTTACGGAAGAAATCAGTTCCTCTCGTCAAAGTGTTATGGCGTAATCATGGATCGGAAGAGGCTTCATGGGAGTCGGAAGAGGCAATGCGACAGCAATACCCTCACTTGTTCTAGCCAGGTAATTTCGAGGACGAAATTTTCTTTTAGAAGGGTAGAGTTGTAACATCCAAAAATTTGAGTATCATCTTGTTGATTGTGTTAGCTCGGATATGATTTTATTGTGTGCCTAATATAGTCTTGTGAAGGCTTGGAATTATTTGGATTTAGAATAATTTTTTTTAGTATGGGAAAATTTAGTGAAGTGAATCAAGTGACCCTGATACTTAAGTTAATTTAAGTGTTTAATGTTAGCATAAGTGAGCAAGTAGTAAAGTGGTGTTGGCGCATGAGTAATTGTATGAGGGAAGAGGTTCGAATCCCATGAATGGCAATAAGGTGACTTTTATTTTTGCATGTGTATGGCATGTGTCGGTCAACTCTAATTAAGATAAGGTTGGACTTTATCATTTATGGATAGTAGACTAAGGGAATAAGGCAAGTTATTAGTTAAGGTATGGAATCAAGGTGTTATAGAAGGATAAGGGGACATAAGGCTTGATGTATGGGTGATGTTTTGGAAATTTTTCATGGTCATTTTAACCATGAATGTAGACGGCTTAGGGGCTAGGGGGGTTGGCCGAATATTGTATGGGATTAGGGGGAAGATAGTTGGCCAAACTTTTGGTATTTTGTGCATCTTTTTTCCCTTTTCTCCAAAATCTTTCTCCTTAGCCGAATTGTCATGGGCATTAGGTGAAAATTATGTTTTGTTTTGGCTATCATCTTTGACCATATTGGTATTCTCTTTTTCTTCTTTTCCTCTCGAGCTTTTCTTTCTTTTGGTACCAAAATATTATTACTTTTGAAGGCATTTTTCCCTTCATTCTTTTTCTTCAAAACCGAATATCCCTCTCCCAAATCCCATCAATTGCCGATTCTCTCTAAGCCCATGCTTTTCCTTTTCATCCTTGTTAAAGCCGAAACTCTCTGGTGCCCATAAAAAGCCGAAAGTTCACTTCATTGCCACCCCCTTTGAATCGATTTCTCCTGCAAGCTCTTTTGCCGATTTCTTGAAGTAGTGATTATTTGTGTCTAAGTCATCGTAAGGATCTCTCTAGTCGAACTCTTGTTCTTTTCTTCCTCTAATTGTCGAAAATCAGGGTACTAATCCCATTATTGCTTTAGCTGAAACCTTGAAGGATCTCTCAGGATTTTTGAAGTAGTCGACTACAAGGAAAGGTCATCGGGATTTCAAGAATCCAAGGTAAGCTCTATGTGGTATTCGGCCAAAGGGCCATTTATTTGTGATTAAATGTTAGAATGCAATCTAACATAAACCTATAGGGATTTCGACATTTTCATATCCAAGAGACTACTTTCGGGACTTAAAATCATAAGGTAAGTATATATGAACATTCGGCCAATGCCATATTTTAGTATTAGTGCCTAACCGATTTCACCTATGGGTATTAGGAAGGAGTGCAATCGGTTTTGGTAGATTTTCGAGATTCAGTGAACTCGCTAAGTAAACCAGGTGTGTAACCCCGCACTATTTCCTGATAGATTTATGGTTCTAATATTATGTGCATGTTAATAATAATATGGAAGTGACCAAAGGTACCATACAAATGGTACAGAGTACTCAGGTACGTTATTCTCTAAAGTTATGTCAATAATAAGAATATCTGTAATGACACAAATGTGAAAATGCTATGAAAGTGAAATAAGGCCTATGGCATGAGATTGCATGATATGTATGATATATGGGGCATATGGGTGATTATATTAAGGGGAAGTGATCTGGTGGTTTTATACCACAATATCTGAATGTGGTGACTTATGTCACAAAATTATTATTATCTGGTGGCTATGCCACGAAATTATAAGGGCGATGTTCCAGTCGACTGCAGCGACTGCCTTCGATGGTGTGTAGCAGATGGAGGGTCGACTTAGTAGTCCCCACGGTGTGATGGTTGGTACGGGTGATGTGTAGCGAATGGTTTCTAGGTTTGGGTTCGGGATTGCATCATTATATTTAATTGCTATATGTATATGTATGGTCTGATATGCCTGAATTGTTGAGACTTAGTGTTGGTTGTTACACATTGAGTCTGTTTGACTCACCCCGTTGTGGGATAATTTTCAGGTGACGCTCAGTGATGGACCAGGTCGGCAGGAGCTTAGGGGTGGCCATGCTCAGCACAAAATTTATTTTATTTAGACTTTCTATTTTTAAGTACTTTGAATTTATTTTGGGTTTTGTTTTTGATGTAATAAGGCCACTAGTATGAACTGTTTATGCATGCATTTTAATTATTTTATTATGGTACGAATTTTTATCAAATTAAACTTTAAGTAACTTTTCTTAAGAATAAATCTTAAAATATTTTTGACTTAATATTTCGTAAATAAAGTTTTATTAAAATCTAGACTTCAAAACCATCCAAAATTTTCCAAAAAAGCAAACAAGTTTTGAATCGTTTTACTCAAGGAACATACCAGATCCGGTCAAAGCTCGTGGGCCGGGTTTGGGGTGTTTCAGGGAAACTAATTTTTGTTTGAGGCGTGCGGCGTGGTGATGTTTAAATGAAACTGGACTGCTGAGTAGTTGTGTTTTAGTGGGTTTATAGGGAGTGTTTTTAGGAGATAATTGGGGAGAAGTTATCAAAATAAGATTTTCTTCTTATCAGTTTTCTAGTTCTTTTTTCCCAACAAATTTTCTGACGTTAGACTTTTGTTTCTCTGCCATTTCTTCTCACTTCTTGTTCACTTTTGGTGTTTGTTCCCCTTTGGCCTAATCTTGTTTATTCTCTTTCCCCTCTCTTGTTTCTTGTATTCATAAAATTTCAGATTTTTTCCTTCAATTTCACAAGTTTACATTTTAGTCCCTAAATCATGTTTTCATCAATAATCACTTTGTAAAATTTGTTTATCTATCAATAATCTTTCATTTTCTACCACAAATTTCTAATTTCCAGCATATACATCCATGAATTATTTTTCATTCTTTGATAACTTTTCAAATTAATCCCCCAAATAGATAGTTTAGACTATCCCAATTCCAAAAATATAAAAATCATTAAAAACGGGACTTGATTTCATACCTTATTGAGCTTGAAAAGTTTTCATCCTCTCTCCTAAGGTTTCCATGGAAACATTTGGGGAAGATGATATGAAAATGTTTTCTTTTTCATTTAATTAAATTGTCATTTAAAAACTTTTCATCTTTTCAATTTAGTACTTAACCTTTTTTTATTTTTCCATGGATGAGTCGTATAAAAATATCTACATACTTTCTTTAATGGTCTAATTACCATATAAGGACCTCTAGTTTTGAATTCCATATCTATTTAATCCTTATAGATACTAGAACTCAACTTTCGTATTTTATGCAATTTAGTCCTTCTCGTAATTAAGCACTAAATCGATAAAATTTTCATACCAAAATTTTCACATGTCATATCTATCATAATGCCTATCATAAAATAAAATAAAAATAAACTTTATTTTTGGCTCGAATTTGTAGTCCCGAAACCACTGTTCTGATTTCACTGAAATTTGGGCTGATACAAGCCAGATTTGACGTATTTTGAAGAACCGATGAAAATTTTGGCTTCGAAAGTCAAATAACTTCGGAATAAAAGAGTACTGTTAGTAAAAATCTTGTGGCATAGGCATAGTACTGAAGAAGCTATGTAACGCCCCGAGTTTTGGGCCTAGAAGAAATGGGCTTCGTGTGCTGGAGGGATTGGAATTTAGTTGTGCATGTGAATAACATAAAAGTATGTTTGCTTTGGTGGTTAAGGTTCCTGAGAAGTATTGGAGAAGTCTTGGGTTCAAACCCGGGCTTTAGAAAAATTTTAGTTTTAGGTGAATAAAACCCTGGATGTAAGTAAGTAGGCTTTAAGAATATTGTTGGGGAAATCATGACACAAGAAGGGTTGGTGATCCAGTGGTAGTGGCGTCATTATGGTGGCAAGGGGATCTTGAGTTCGAATCGCATGGGATACAAAGGGATTTTATTTTATTTCCATGAGGTGAGAGAGGTAGAGTTGGATTAAAACTTTCCTGGGGTGGTTGTTGACTTGGTCTTGGATGAAGTTGTTGGGGAGTTCGAATTGGTCTTTGAGGGATTTATGGAGTGATTTTAGGAGGGTTTTGGGGGATGGATAAGGGGGTTGTTGGTTGAGGATTTTGGGGAGAAAGGAATTTAGTGTGTAATGGGTGTATTGTGCCGAATTTGAGTGGGGACTACTTAGAATTTTGGGATTAGGAGTTTGAGTGCACTATTTTGGGTTGGGGTAATTGACCATTTGGGGAATTTTCCTTTAATGCCGAATATATCATTCTCTTTTCCCCTCTTCTTTTTCGGTTTTGGTCTGTCAATCTTCTTCTTCCCTTCTTACCGAACCTTTTCTATTTCTCTCATCTCTCTATTTTGTCTGTCGGCTTTTAGTTAATGATTTTCTTGATCAATTGTTTTTTATCTCTCCTCCCCTCCAGTGTCTTGATTCTGTTACCGATTTCTATCTTCTTCTTCTCTGATCAGTTCCGGTTTGCGAGTGGCTTTAGAAAATGGCGAGTTACTAGATTTTTTCTTGTTTTTCTATTCCTTCGATATGTCCAAACTCCCTTCTTAAACGTATGCTCTTTCCTTTTATGTTCTCTATTGGCCGATTCTCTTTCCCTCCTTATGTTTGATAGTGCCTTTGGTTCATAAAATTCCATGAGGAGTGCAAATCGTTCGCTCATCTCGCGATCAAAGGTAAAGTTGAAGGCTTGTAATTTCTCAAGTGGTTGGCCGAATGTTACTTTCCCTTTTTTGGGGGAAAGGTTGCGTGTACTTCCTTTAGTCTAATGTGTGCTAAACCATGATTTTAGACCATCGCGGTTGATAGGTTGTATTTGTAATGCAGTTAATCACCAAAGAGGAGTGTGATCAACTCGAGCCTGTGATCTAAGGGAAATAAACTGATTAGCGATCAGTCAAGGTAAGTATGGATTGTCGTTTTGGGCTTGGACAGTTATTAACCTTATTGGTCGTAAATCTGATACGATATTTTGGTTGATCATAGGATTCGGAGAGCATAGATCTTAGGTAGTTTCGCGAACAGGTGTGTATTTGTATGCAGTATTCGATGATCGGCTGAAAAGCCGAAAGTATGTGTTGTTTACACTGCTATGACTGTGGATCGACAAAATGCCGAAAAGCTAGAAATATGGCGTAGGATGCCACATGAGCGCGCAATCGTGCGTGTGGTGAACTGAGCCCACGAACATGGGCGTTAGTCTGTAAAGGCCACCACGAGCGCTCTCGTGGTCTTGGGCTGTTCTGGGCCTTGTTGGGTCGAAATGGGCTGTGTGGACCTAGTAGGCTTGTGGGCCCACACGGATAAAATGTATGTGATGTGGTAAGTGTTGTTTGGACTGTGGCGTTTGCATAACTGTGGCTGTTTCTGGGCTAAATGGGCCACACGAGTGTGTGGGCCCACTTGGGCTGAGTAATGGGCCTTAGGCCCATTTACACTGTTGTTACCGTTTAGGTTACTTAAGTCGCTCGAGGCGATGGTGGACCTTCTGTAGGTCGCTGAGACCCTAATTTGTGAAAATTACCGAAATACTCTAGATTTACAAAATTACCAAAATACCCCCGATTTGCAAAAATTACCAAAATACCCTTAGTTTGTAAAATGACCGAAATACCCCATAGGGTAAAATGACCGTAATACCCCCGTAGGGTAAAATGACCGTAATGCCCTTATAGGGTAAAATGACCGTAATGCCTCTGTAGGGTAAAACGGTCGTAAGACCCCCAAAGTGTAAAATGACCGAAATGCCCTTATAGGGTAAAATGACTATTTTGCCTTTGTTGGTAAATGACTGACTTAGATTACGAATTTGACTGATTTGACTGTGATCGTATGACTGTGTTTTAACTGACCTGACTATGGTCGTGTGACTGATATGCTTTTAATATATGATTAAATGACTGTTACTGAGCATGGCCATTTTGCATACACGTGTAATGATTGAGCATGACATACACAACATATCGCATGGGATTGGGACATTGATACGGAGGAAGTTCTGATAGGGTCTCACGGGTCGCATGAGATGACTATGGATCTAGTATTGATCTGTTAAGGTCGCATGAGGCGACTGTGGATCGACGGACGACTTAAAGCCTCGTAATCTGATTATATCTTTGTGCCAACCTAAATATGGCTCTATGCCATCCTGATTATGGCTTTGTGCCAATCGTATTTCCTGGTGGCTATGTGCCTAACATATATATTGATGACTCTGTGTCGATCATGATTATCTATGGCTGTGTGCCGATTATATTACTATCGCTGATAGCTATGTGCCAAACTTATTACAGTTACCGATAGCTTTGTGCCATCTTGACTATGGCTCTGTGCCATCCTGATTATGGTTTATAACCATTCTGTTTATGGCTTTTAGCTGTTCTGTTAACTGGCAGCGTTGTTGCGATTTTTATGGCTTTTAGTCATTCTATCCGTGGCACCGAGCCTTTCTGTTGACTTAGTGCCTCAACCGATGCTAAGCTTGGTGTGTTGGCTAGGTGGGTCGATTTATCCCCACGTAAGTGTAGGGTTGGTACGGGTGGTGTGTTGGCTGGATCGGGGTGGGATGCATCCTCCTACTGTTGCATATATGTTTATGATATCTGTCACTGTACTGGGCTTAAGCCCACTTGTTCTGTTATTGGTTTGGGCTAGGCGCAATTGATTCTGTTATGGGCTGTGACCCAAATGATATTGTAGTGGGCTTTGGCCCACGTATGCTCTGAACTGGACTATACTGTTACTGTTAAAGGGCTTCGGCTCAAACTATTTCAATTTCTGTATACTGACTATTACTCTAGTAAGGGGATCACACACTGAGTTTCTATAAACTCACCCCGTTTTTAACTGTGCAGGTAATCCCCAACGTTAGGAGAATCAGTGCTGCGAGGGACTCAGAGGTGACTAAACGACTGCGGCTGTTATGCTTTGGACTTTATCTATGTTTTAAATTCCATCTTGGGTTTTTAATTTCTGTAATAAGGCCTCTCTGGATTTAATTCTGAAATTGGGATTTTGTTATGTTTTATATCTGTTAGACATAGACGAGTTTTCAACCCAATTACTGTTTTAAGAAACATACGTTTTAAACTTCTTTACCTTAAATTAGCTTCCGCAACTAAAAGAGATTTTTAACAAAGTTCATAATGTTTTTACAAGCGATTAACTTTTCAATGAACCACGTTTTGAAATTTAACGAGCACAAACTGAGACTTTAGTTTTTAAATATTAAAGAGGGTTTTCAATGAAAACATGGTTTTCGAAAAACACTTCAATGTGACTGTAACACCCCAAACCCGGCCCATGCGTTTCGACCGGATCTGGCGTGTTATGGAACACATAACACTTTAATGGTTTTAGAAAGCACAAGTTAACGAGTTAATATTTGAATAAAGAAGTGACTTTTTGAAAATAAATCTTTTGTATTATTACTATTAAGTATAAATAAACTTTTTCATAAATTCATAAATTTCAGAACTTTGAAATCTACTTGGTGGAATAAAAACTAGGGGCCTTATTACATTAATACTCCCAAAATGAAATAAAATAAACTTAAAGAAATCCCGAAAATAACTTGTAGAAATAAAAACTTGATGGCCCCTCGAGTCCATCTCGGCTCCCATGTACACGATCTACTGCTCATCTGGAAGAGTAGAGAAAAGGAAAGCGTGAGTCACCAAGACTCAGTATATAAATCTCAAAGCGCACAACGACCTGAGCCCACAAACACATTATGGGCCCTGGCCCATACATTCAGTTATCAATCATAATCACATGGTAGACAATAAATAATGAATAACCCAACCCATCCTAGGATTCCATCCTTTACACACCAACCCGTACCAACCATCACACCTTAGGGATTTCTACAATCAACCCACCTTCCGCTACACACCATAACGACAGTCGTACTGCCTATTCCTGTTATTCAGGAATCATTAAATGTGGCATAGCCACCGATCACTATATGACCTATCATTTATGTTTGTGGGTTTTCTACCACCGATCACCAAGTGACCTGTCATGCACTTGCCTTCATCATATCAAAATTCCCACCCCATGCATACATACATAAAGAGAACATCAAGCAGACTTACATATATTTCGATACACATAGGGAGATCTATGTTTACGTACCTGGCATCCTTGCCTAACCCATTTAGGGTTCCATTCGACTTTCTATACAGCCTCTTTCCGGCTTTTTAGCCCATAATATATATATATATATATATAGACATACATACAGGATTAGTAGTGTGTGAGAGATCTACACACCTGATTACCGATAAAACGATGCTTTCTATGTCGACGCTATCCTTAGTCGACACAACTGCTATCTTCCTAAGGTGTTGTTCAGAAGTTGGTCCACAACCAAGTGGCCAATCTCGAACGGCAGATACTGCTCGTTTCTTAAACTTAGGGATTCTCTCCTTTGCCTAATCCATATTTAATTCCATCACAAGTCCTTATCAGAACTACTATCACAATTTATGATCGTTAATCCTCATCATAAAGTTAGGATCTTTGCATATAATGAACGAATCTAGTAAAAATCTAGGGAAAATATTCTTACCTTAAAATCCTAAAATTGAAGACTAACGTTTTTCGGCTTTTAGATCTAGTCGACCAAGCTTCCTTCAAATCCCGGAATGCCGCCCAACATAGAATCATTAAACTATTAGCTTTTCGGCTTTTGCCTTTCAAAAACTGGAATAGAATATGAGAAACTAGCAGAAGTCGACACTTACCTTAACACAGGGATTTCGGCTAGCACTAGAGAGGAGATTCGGCAATGCCAGAGAAAAGATTTAAATGCCGAAATAGATAGAACTAATTCTCAAATAGGATGAATAAAGAAAAAACTATGGAGATTTCGGCTTTTTAGAGAAATCAGCTCAAGAGGAAAGAGAATGGAGAAGAGGTTTCGGCTTTTGAAGAAATTGAAGAGAAGAAATTGGAGAGGGAGAGACTAAGAATTTCGGCACAATAGAAGGAGAAGAAATTAGGGTTTTAATTGCCAGAATCAAGGAGCTATCCCTCCCTATTTATAGGAATTTCGGCACCTCCTGTATAAAATCGAAAACGCCCTTCCTAAATAATTAAAATTCAAGCTAATTGAAAAGGAAAATTCGGCACCCCTTTGCCATGCAGTAGCCGATTTCTTTACTCCTCTTAAGTGGTGGATTTTCGGCCATCACCTTCCTTGTAGATAGGCTATTATTTTTTCTCCTTTTTATCTTCTACATTATCAATTATAAAATCCATATAAATCCTCCTATTTTTGAGCCTTGTAGCTGTCCACCTCATTAAACCCTAATGCCGAAATTTAACTCACTTAAATTAAAAGATTTGGGCTTCATGAAACTTAAATTTTGGGCCCCTAACTCCTTGTGTGTGGCGTCACCCCTTGTCCCCTTTAAAATGCCGAAGATGGCCCAAAAACATGGGCTCCTTGCGGCCAAAACTTGGGCCTCTTTAATTGTTAATGGCGCCACCTTCTAATTCCCTTACAGTGCCACCTATTGTTGGGCCACAAGCCCACGTTGGTATTTTAAACATAATTACCACCCTTTTAACTCTATAATGCCCAATCTAATAATTTAACCAAGGCCTTTGCCTAATCCTGAGCCCAATTTGGACCCCTATCACTTAAATTAACATATTAAACCTATCCCTACACTAAATGCATAGGCCCATAAATATAGGATGTTACAGTTCTACCCCCTTAAAGAAATTTCATCCTCGAAATTACCTGATCAGAAAAGATGGGGGTATTGCTGCTGCATTGCTTCCTCGGGTTCCCACGTAGCCTCCTCAGAACCATGATTCCTCCATAGCACCTTAACCAAAGGAATCATTTTCCTTCTCAACACCTTGACATCACGATCCAAAATTTCTACTGGTTCCTCTTCGAAGGATAGATCAGGTCTTACCTCGATTTCCTCCACAGGCACAATGCGAGACAGATCCGAACGGTAACGTCTTAGCATGGAGACATGAAATACATCGTGAATTTGACTTAACTCCGGAGGTAACTCGAGCTGATAGGCTACTGGTCCTACTCGCTTCAACACCCGATATGGTCCGATAAATCTGGGACTCAATGTACCCTTTCTACCAAACCTTAGTACCTTTTTTCCATGGCGACACTTTTAGGAATACCTTATCTCCCACTGCAAACTCTATGTCCTTACGCTTTAAATCAGCATAGGACTTCTGTCTGTCCGATGCCTCTTTCAGTCGAACCCTAATCAATTCAACCTTCTCTTCTGTTTCGGTCACCAACTCCGGACCCAAAATCCGACGTTCCCCTAGTTCTGTCCAACAGGTAGGAGTACGACATTTCCGCCCGTACAAAGCTTCGTAGGGTGCCATCTGAATACTTGACTGGTAGCTGTTGTTGTAAGCAAACTCTGCTAATGGTAAGAACTCTTCCCAGCTACCTCTGAAGTCAATGACACATCCTCTCAACATGTCCTCCAAGATCTGGATCACCCGCTCAGACTGTCCATCGGTCTGAGGATGAAACGCTGTACTGAAATCCAACTTCGTACCCAACGCTTAATGCAACGCCTTCCAAAATCGAGAGGTGAACCTAGGATCCCTATCTGATATGATCGAAACTGGTACTCTATGCAACCTCACTACCTCAGCTATGTATAACTTAGCTAACTTCTGCAAGGAATAGTCAACACGTATGGGTATGAAGTGTGCAGACTTCGTCAAGTGATCAACAACTACCCAAACCGCATCTTTCTTAGTGGGTGTGAAAGGAAGCCCACTAACAAAGTCCATGGTGATTCTCTCCCACTTCCATTGTGGAATCTTCACTGGCTGCAATAATCCTGATGGTAACTGATGTTCCGCCTTGACCTGCTGACAGGTCAAACACTTGCCCACCAATTCAGTTACTTCTTGCTTCAACCCCGGCCACCAGAACTGATCTCTTAAATCCCGAAACATCTTACTTCCTCCAGGGTGCATAGTGTATGCACTACCATGCGCCTCATTCAAAATCCTACGCCTCAATTCCGGATCTTTTGGCATACATACTCTCCCTCGAAAACATAATAGTCCTTCCTCGTTCTTACTAAATTCCGTTGGCCCATCCTTTGAGATTAGCTGCAATTTCCCCTTTAGTAACTCATCGATCTGTTGCCTCTCCTTCACCTGACTGATCTAAGAGGGTTTCACTTGAAGTTTAGCTAACAACCTTCCATCCTCATACAAACTAAGGTGAGCAAACATTGCTCTTAAGTCAGATACTACTTTACGACTTAGAGCATCCGCCACTACATTAACCTTACCCGGGTTATACTCGATCGAGCAGTCATAATCTTTTAGCAACTCGATCCACCTTCTCTACCTTGGATTCAGTTCCTTCTGAGTCAAAAGATACTTTAAACTCTTATGATCTGTGTAAATGACAGATTTCTCCCCATACAAATAATGCCTCCAAATTTTTAAGGCAAACACCACTGCCGCCAATTCCAAATCATGAGTGGGATAATTCAGTTCGTGCGATCTTAACTGTCAAGATGCATATGCAACCACCTTTCCATCTTGCATCAACACACATCCTAATCCTGTGTGTGACGCATCACAGTAAATTACGAACTCCTTCCCTGCCTCCGGCTGAATCAACACTGGAGCCTCCGTCAGAATCCTCTTTAACTTCTCGAAACTCTCCTGCTGCTTATCAGACCAAACAAACGGAACTTCTTTCCATAGCAACTTAGTCAACGGTGCCGCAACCAAAGAAAATCCTTCAACAAACCTTCGGTAGTACCCAGCTAAACCAAGAAAATTCCTAATCTCTGCCACAGACCTAGGTGGCCTCCAATCCAACACTGCTTCAATCTTTCGAGGGTCAACCCTAATCCCTTCTATCGACACAACGTGCCCTAGAAACGTAACTTCCTTTAGCCAAAATTCACACTTACTGAATTTGGCATACAACTGCTTCTCCCTTAGAGTCTGTAAAACTATTAGCAAATGAGCATCATGCTCCTCCTCCGACTTCGAATAAACCAAGATATCGTCTATAAACACCACGACACACCGATCTAGGTAGGGTTGGAACACTCGGTTCATCATGTCCATGAACGCTGCTGGCGCGTTGGTCAATCCAAATGGCATCACCATAAACTCATAGTGACCATAGCGAGTTCTAAAAGCTGTCTTATGAATATCTGCCTCCTTGACCCTAAGCTTATGGTACCCTGACCTCAGATCTATCTTTGAAAAGACTGAGGCCCCCTTCAACTGATCGAACAAGTCATCGATCCTTGGCAATGGGAACTTGTTCTTGATTGTTAGCTTATTCAACTGGCGATAATCAATGCACATACGCATTGATCCATCCTTCTTCTTAACAAATAACACCGGTGCTCCTCAAGGCGACACAGTTGGTCGAATAAATCCTCTATCCAGCAACTCCTGAATCTGCGTTTTCAACTCCACCAAATCCTTCGGCGCCATCCTATACGGAGCAATAGATACCCGCGCTGTTCCCGGAAGAAGATCGATACCAAACACCACTTCACGATCTGGGGGTAATCCCGGAAGCTCTTTAAGGAAAACATCAGGAAATTCCTTTATCGTCCTGACGTCCCCAACAGTCAGGTCTTTGGCTTCTAAATCCCTAACAAACAATAAAACTGCCTCGCACCCTTTCCTCACCATCCTTTCTGCTCTCAGGGTAGTCACTACATTCGACAAACAGTTCCCCCTTTCTCCTATTACCAACACTTCATCACCCCCGGGGGTTTTTAGCACCATACGCTTGGCTGCACAATCCAGGTTAGCTTGATACTTTACAAGGCAATCCATGCCTAAAATTAAATCAAACTCCCCGAACGGTAATTCCATTAGATCCGTTCGGAAGACTATCCCCTGAACTTCTAGAGGTACTTCCCGATAGATTTTATCCACTACTACAGATTGCCCTAATGGGCTAACTACAGTCATTGCCCTAGGGGTAACTTCAGATTCTAACCTTAGAGTTCCAGATACGCTACTAGCTACATACGAATGCGACGACCCAATGTCAATAAATGCAGTGTAAGGCAAGCCAAAAATTAAAAACGTATCGGTTATGACATCCGGTGTGTCAGCCTCCTCTCGATGTCTAACAGCATAGACCAACCCCGGCTGTCTAGCCTCAGTGTTTCCTGCCCCTCGGCCTAGTGCTCCACGACCCCGACCAGCACCATTACCACCTCTGGCTGCACCACGACCTCTTTGTGGCTGCTGACCTCCTCTGCCAGGCTGAACATTTCCTCGACTCATGTTCCCTTCATCGTCCCGTTGCTGCGGATAGTTTTTAACTTGGTGGTCCGTAGATCCACACCTAAAACACTTCCCACTACCTGCCCAACACTCACCGGCATGAAATTTGCCACATCGAGCACATTTTGGTGTCTGGTTAGCAGCGGCAGGTTTCTCTTCCCGTTTCGGTCCATCAGACCTGGGCCTTTTCTGAGTACGCCCAGTTGCTCCTAATGATCCAAAATTCCTCTTATTTCCTCCCCTATCTCTATCCTGATTTAACTTTTCAGTTCGCTTAACCTCCTCGGCTATCTTAGCCTTTTCCACTAGGACATCAAATTCCCTTTCTCGCTGTGGGGCTATCAAAACACGCAAATCATCCCTTAGGCTATCTTCGAACCTAAAACAACGCTCATGCTCTGTGGCTACCATCCCACGAGCATAACGGCTAAGGCGTAAGAATTCAGCTTCATACGCAGCCACTGACTTACTCTCCTGAACCAGATTTAGAAATGCTCTGCGCTGCGCATCCACATAACTCGATCCAATGTACTTATTCTGAAACGTCATCTTAAAGAAATCCCAAGTCATACGGTCAACCACTTACCATCCTTAACCGTAAGCCACCATTAGTAGGCTTCATCTCACAGGAGAGATACAACCCCTTTCAACTTCTCCTCCTCCGTGAAATCCAGATCATCCATTATGCGTTCTACCGCCTCCAACCAATACTCAGCTGAACTTGGGGCTACACCAGAAATTCCTCTAAACACTTCTACCCCATTGGCTCTAAGTCATTCCGGCACAGATTTTCGGGCTCCTGTGCCCATACCAGCCCCAGCAACCCTCTCTAAGACCCTTAACATTGCCTGAGATACTGCATCATCTCCGGCAGTCTGATCCTGAAATTCCTCCTCAGCAGCTGGCATCTCGTTTCCAGAACCATGACCAGACCCTACTGGTTCCGAAACTGTCATCCTACCCCTACCACGACCACGTGGCGGACGTCCTTGACCCCTTGTACTCATTCTATCGCTTCGCATTTATCTGATTAGAAATTTTATGAATTATTAGTTTTCTTCCACTGATTAACCACGAACAGTCTTATGAATAGTAGTTTAAGAGTAGTTCTTTCAAATTCACAATTCAGTCTCAAGTTCGTATCCTCTAATTCTAGTACACACATACATTCAATCATCAACATACAAATAACATCCATGAACTTACATTCATCACGTGAGGGTGTTTTTGTTGTTTCACTACCTAGGGGTATTTTCATAATTTTATCCTACAGGGGTATTTTCGTAATTTTCCAAAATAGGGTTCCTTGGTGATTTTGTAAAATAAGGGTATTTTGGTAATTTTGCAATCCGGGGGTATTTTGGTAATTTTTGAAATTTGAGGGTATTTCGGTAATTTAGAAATTCGGGGGTATTTCGGTAATTTTGATATTCAAGGGTATTTTGGTCATTTTGAAATCCGGGGGTAATTATGAAATCTGGGGTATTTCGGTAATTCTGCAAATCAAGGGTAATTTGGTAATTTTACAAACCAAGGATATTTTGACGTTGTTGTTGTTGTTTTTTTTTTAACAAGGGTACCTTTGGAAAATCCAGTTTCATAATCCGGGTTACTATTGTAAACAGGAGATTTTCGGGAAAATTTTCAAAACATAGGTATTTCATGAGTTCATCGCTGGTTTGAATTTTTTTCCACAAATCAAGTGTATTTTGAAAATTTTACAAAACTTGGGGTTTTTGGTTGTGAAGTAGGATGGCTGGTCCCTTTCGGGTTTTATTTATAGGTTTGGCCCATCAACAAGTCCTCGTAGCTACGATGAACACTCACTACGCACCAGGTAAGATTCTAGCGAAGAGGAGGTGAGTCACTAGGACTGCTTAAGTACCAAACTCTCCCTGAATCCACTCCTAGACATGCGTATGCCCATTGCCACACCCTAATTCGGCTAAGGTGAACAGTCACTACGCACCAGGTAAGATTCCAGCGAAGAGGAGGTGAGTCACTAGGACTGCTTAAATACCAAGCTCTTCCGGATC
The DNA here is from genome assembly GCA_005393395.2 of Gossypium australe. NCBI lineage: Eukaryota > Viridiplantae > Streptophyta > Magnoliopsida > Malvales > Malvaceae > Gossypium > Gossypium australe. The sequence continues at coordinate 123,604,091 of CM016626.1, forward strand.
CAATCCTAGACATGCGTATGCCTGTTGCCACACCCTAGTCTTGCGACTTGTTCATGGGTTTTGTTTAGTGAAATTAAGTCTTATGGAATTGAAGAGTGGTTTATCTAAACCTAAGGCCTATCAATACTGTCATACAAATCTACGTCCCTTTAGCCCTTTAAGCCCAATTTATATCATAATCAAGAGTTCAAAATACTTACCTGTGTGGATCCGGTGCCGGTAGACTCGAAGGCCATATCTTCAAACCAGACATTTTCCTTAATTCCAAAACACTTCTAGACCCATTTCACAGCCCGAGTTTTGAACTGAACTCTGATACCAAATTGTAACACCCCAAACCCGGCCCATGCGTTTCGACCGGTTCTGGCGTGTTATGGAACACATAACACTTTAACGGTTTTAGAAAGCACAAGTTAACGAGTTAATATTTGAATAAAGAAGTGACTTTTTGAAAATAAATCTTTTGTATTATTTGTAACATCCTAAAATTGGGCCTAGTAGGATTGGGCTTGGGCTTAGGAGTGTTTAAAATCTTCAGCATTAAGAGAATGGTGTTTTTGCAAATTGGATTTATTAGTTAAGTGGATTTGGAAGGTTACGAGGTTTTTATGAATTCTCAGGTATATTTGGGTGCTTAGTATAGTTTTGTGAAGGCTTGGAATTATTAGCTAAGCTAGAATAATTTTTAGTTTGAAGAAATTAGTGAAGTGGATTAGGTGATCTTGACACTGAAGTTAATTGAAGTGTTAAATTAAACACATGAGGAGTTAGTGGCATAGTGGATAAGGAGCTTGAAAGGTTGCTTGAGGGAAGTGGTTCGAGTAGCATGGAAAGCATATTGAGGATTTTATTTTTTGTACATCCTAGCATTAAGTGTTGGCTAACTTCAAATTATGGAAGGTTGGACTTTCAAATTTTTGGTAAGTTGAATATTGGTTTAGGAAAGTTGTACTTTGGGAAAGGAATCTTAAGGTTATGGAAGGATGGGGGGACATAAGGCTTGGCTTAAGGAAGATGTTTTAGAAACTATTCCAAGGCCTTTAGTGCATGTATGTGGACGGCATGTGTGGCTAGGGGGTGGCCGAATGTTGATAGGAGGTTTGGGGGGGATATTTGGCCAACTTTAGCATTTGTGCACCTTTTGGCATATTTTTCTCTTCCTCTCCAAACAAATCCCTCTTTGGCCGAATGCACCATAAGCATTTTCTGCAATTTTACTTTTGGTTTTAGCTTTCATTTTGTTTGAACCAAATACTATTTTCTTTCTCTCATTTTACCTTTTGAAACCGAAAATTCATTTTTACATTTTGTGCACTTTTCTTTTCGGCAAACTAGGTGCTTGGCCTAACCTTTTTCTCCCATCTCTCTCTTTTCTTCTTTTGATAATTGCTCAACCACATTTCCTTTTTCTTTCATTTGGCCGAACCTCTTTCTTCCCCAAACTCACTTTTCTTTTCTTCCTTTGTTGCTAAAACCGAATCCTCTCTCTCTCATTTTTATTCTTTTTTTACTCACATATCTTTCTTCTTTCATAACCTTATTGCCGAAACTTCCCACTCTCTTTTGGTGTTGTTTTGGCCGAATATCAATAAGGGTAGATAATCCTTGGGTTTCCTTCAATCGGTTTTGGAAGATAGGCTCTTTGGGACTTCGGAAGCAATCGATCTAAGCCCCATTCCTTTAGCAATCGAAGTTGGTAAGTTAAGCGGTAAGGATTCAATATTCTTTAAGTTGGTTGAGAAAGCCTAAGGCTATTGGGATTAAGATATGATGTTGGCCGAATGGTCTTTATTAAAGTGTTGTGGTTTGGCTGAATGTAGGACAAGGTGATCTAGTGCGGTAGATCGGATCTTTGAAAATTAGTATTTGCGTTGGTGAAAGGTGTGTATCTTACACACTTTATAATTCGGTTATATACATATATATATTGTCTAATCATGTTATTAAAGTGGGAATCTATGAGATTTTGATAAGATACCTTGATGGGTATGTGCAAGGATTCGGGTAAGTCCGTTTTAATATGATGTTAATATATGTTGATTGATATCATGATCTATTATTTAAATATGTTATATGATCATATCAAGTATGATGGCATGATTGATACTCTTAATACATCGGTTTGGGAACATGAGTGGAGGGGGACGGATTTGATATCCGTGTCTTTGGACACCAGAGGTTTGGCACCTCCAGTGATTTGGTATCACATTTGTGTCTTTGGGACACCAGAGGTTTGGCACCTCATAGCGACTCGTCCCTGTGGTTTAACACCACCGTGGGTTGGCCCCACTTTTGAGATATGGGATTGTCGCTAGTGATTTGGTATCACACGTGGGTTGGCCCCACAACTTGACTATTCGTGACTTTGGTCACCAGTGATTTGGTATCACATTTGTGTCTTTGGGACACCAGAGGTTTGGCACCTCATAGCGACTCGTCCCTGTGGTTTAACACCACCGTGGGTTGGCCCCACTTTTGAGATATGGGATTGTCGCCAGTGATTTGGTATCACACGTGGGTTGGCCCCACAACTTGATTATTCGTGACTTTGGTCACCAGTGATTTGGTATCACATTTTGGATATCGTGACTTTGGGTCACCAGTGGTTTGGCACCACCAGTGGTTTGGTACCACAAGGGGTAGGAAAGGAGTTATGGATGGCTAGGTTGGGTGCATTATATGTATGTTGTTTGATTATAAATTGTGTAAGAATGTTGCATTAACCGGGAGAGGGATTATGCACTGAGTCTTGGTGACTCACCTTCTCCCTTATCATTTCAGGTGATTCGTGAGATCGCGGATTGAGGAGCCGGATGAACTCGAGGAGGCCATGCAATAAAATTTGATTTTACATGAACTTCGAATTGGGGTACTTTAATTTATATTAATTTGGTTTTTGTTTTATTTTGGGTTTGTAATAAAGCCTCTTTAATTATGTTTTGGATATGTTTTAAATATGGCTTATAAATTATTTCATTAATTTAATAATTGAGCCCAAAGTTTTCTAAAATAATAAAAACGCAATGGTTTTAAAATCTTACCATCGGGTAATATAAATCGTTTGATAGTAAAATATAAATCAAGTGTTTTCTACAATTTTAATGATTTCCAATTATTAAGTTTCCACATTCAAATGCAAATGTTTTCAAAGTAATAATTCGAGTTTTCTTAAATGATACAATTGTTTTCTAACCTATGATTTATCAACTAAGCTTTAAAGTTTTATTTATGAAATTTCAAAGTAAATTATTGGTTTTAACTTATTATACATCTGTTTTCTACAAATATAGAATTTTAAAAGAGTTTTTCACTAAAATTTAATTCTTAATTCGATTCTTTTCAAAACATTTTCCTCAGTGACATACCAGATTTGGCCATGGCGTATTGACCGGGTTTGGGGTGTTACAAATTGGTATCAAAACTAAGTTCAAAAGCTCGGCTGTGGGCCCGAGGCCCAAAATGTTTTAAAGTATAGTTTTAAAATGTTATTGTTTAAAATTATATGGTTGGAAAAGCATGGCACCGAGTCTCTGGCATCAATCCGCCCGGGTAAGTACCTCAAATTGTTGATTTTGATGATATGATGATAATGATGGTATGACTGTATAGTAGTAGGAACTACTTTAGAGACCCAAAACTATAGGTTAGATGTACTCGCGAAACAACTTCCTATTAAAATTATTCATAAAACTGTGTTTAAAAGATAGTGGAATAATGACTAATTCATAAAACTTTTAAATCAGATAAGTCGAGACTTTAGATATGAGTACTCGAGATCGTGGTAATCATGGACGTGGTAAAGGCCGATGTGCTAGTGGTTGAGATAGGGTCTCATGATCGAGTTGGGATTGATGAGCTGACTCAGATAGTTAAGGAAGTTTTGGAGGAGGTTAAAGGAATCGGTGAAGCACTTCGAGTTGGGTCTGTGGACTGTAAGAAGAATAGAGATCACGGTTCTCTAGGGTCACAATCTCGTTCTGTAAAACATGTCAAGGCATGATCGAACTTTTTGGCTTGCGATTACTGTGGAAGGTGTCATCTGGGAGAATGTTGGAGGAAGTTAAGAGTATGCTTGAGATGCGGGTCTAAGGAGCATAAGGCTCGGGATTGTTTCCTCACTCTCAAGTCATGTATGTTTAGGTTGGAAGTGATGATTGAATGTAGGAAAATTTTTTGTATAAGTGGTAGATAATGGTTTGCTATTGTGGATTAGATGTTTGGTTGTGTGAAAAAGGATTCAAGATTATGTTAAAAAGTACATTGTGGTTTTTAAGGGTAGAGTGCGCATCGAAAGCATAGTGGTGTGATTTGAGCAGTGTGTTGGAAATTTCAAGGACGAAATTTTTTTTTAGGAGGGTAGAATTGTAACATCCCGAAATTGGGCCTAGTAGGATTGGGCTTGGGCTTAGGAGTGTTTAAAATCTTCAGGATTAAGAGAATGGTGTTTTTGCAAATTGGATTTATTAGTTAAGTGGATTTGGAAGGTTACGAGATTTTTATGAATTCTCGGGTATATTTGGGTGCTTAGTATAGTTTTGTGAAGGCTTGGAATTATTAGCTAAGCTAGAATAATTTTTAGTTTGTAGAAATTAGTGAAGTGGATTAGGTGATCTTGACACTTAAGTTAATTGAAGTGTTAAATTAAACACATGAAGAGTTAGTGGCATAGTGGATAAGGAGCTTGAAAGGTTGCTTGAGGGAAGTGGTTCGAGTAGCATGGAAAGCATATTGAGGATTTTATTTTTTGTACATCCTAGCATTAAGTGTTGGCTAACTTCAAATTATGGAAGGTTGGACTTTCAAATTTTTGGTAAGTTGAATATTGGTTTAGGAAAGTTTGTACTTTGGGAAAGGAATCTTAAGGTTATGGAAGGATGGGGGGACATAAGGCTTGGCTTAGGAAGATGTTTTGGAAACTATTCCAAGGCCTTTAGTGCATGTATGTGGACGGCATGTGTGGCTAGGGGGTGGCCGAATGTTGATAGTTGGTTTGGGGGGGATATTTGGCCAACTTTAGCATTTGTGCACCTTTTGGCATATTTTTCTCTTCCTCTCCAAACAAATCCCTCTTTGGCCGAATGCACCATAAGCATTTTGTGCAATTTACTTTTGGTTTTAGCTCTCATTTTGTTTGAACCAAATACTATTTTCTTTCTCTCATTTTACCTTTTGAAATCGAAAATTCATTTTTACATTTTGTGCACTTTTCTTTTCGGCAAACTAGGTGCTTGGCCGAACCTTTTTCTTCCATCTCTCTCTTTTCTTCTTTTGATAATTGCTCAACCACATTTCCTTTTTCTTTCATTTGGCCGAACCTCTTTCTTCCCCAAACTCACTTTTCTTTTCTTCCTTTGTTGCTAAAACCGAATCCTCTCTCTCTCATTTTTATTCTCTTTTCTACTCACATATCTTTCTTCTTTCATAACCTTATTGCCGAAACTTCCCACTCTCTTTTGGTGTTGTTTTGGCCGAATATCAATAAGGGTAGATAATCCTTGGGTTTCCTTCAATCGGTTTTGGAAGATAGGCTCTTTGGGACTTCGGAAGTAATCGATCTAAGCCCCATTCCTTTAGCAATCAAAGTTGGTAAGTTAAGTGGTAAGGATTCAATATTCTTTAAGTTGGTTGAGAAAGCCTAAGGCTATTGGGATTAAGATATGATGTTGGCCGAATGGTCTTGATTAAAGTGTTGTGGTTTGGCCGAATGTAGGACAAGGTGATCTAGTGCGGTAGATCGGATCTTTGAAAATTAGTATTTGCGTTGGTGAAAGGTGTGTATCTTACACACTTTATAATTCGGTTATATACATATATATATTGTCTAATCATGTTATTAAAGTGGGAATCTATGAGATTTTGATAAGATACCTTGATGGGTATGTGCAAGGATTCGGGTAAGTCCGTTTCAATATGATGTTAATATATGTTGATTGATATCATGATCTATTATTTAAATATGTTATATGATCATATCAAGTATGATGGCATGATTGATACTCTTAATACATCGGTTTGAGAACATGAGTGGAGGGGGAAGGATTTGATATCCGTGTCTTTGGACACCAGAGGTTTGGCACCTCCGGTGATTTGGTATCACATTTGTGTCTTTGGGACACCAGAGGTTTGGCACCTCATAGCGACTCGTCCCTGTGGTTTAACACCACCGTGGGTTGGCCCCACTTTTGAGATATGGGATTGTCGCCAGTGATTTGGTATCACATGTGGGTTGGCCCCACAACTTGACTATTCGTGACTTTGGTCACCAGTGATTTGGTATCACATTTGTGTCTTTGGGACACCAGAGATTTGGCACCTCATAGCGACTCGTCCCTGTGGTTTAACACCACCGTGGGTTGGCCCCACTTTTGAGATATGGGATTGTCGCCAGTGATTTGGTATTACACATGGGTTGGCCCCACAACTTGATTATTCGTGACTTTGGTCACCAGTGATTTGGTATCACATTTTGGATATCGTGACTTTGGGTCACCAGTGGTTTGGCACCACCAGTGGTTTGGTACCACACGGGGTAGGAAAGGAGTTATGGATGGCTAGGTTGGGTGCATTATATGTATGTTGCTTGATTATAAATTGTGTAAGAATGTTGCATTAACCGGGAGAGGGATTATGCACTGAGTTTTGGTGACTCACCTTCTCCCTTATCATTTCAGGTGATTCGTGAGATCGCGGATTGAGGAGCCGGATGAACTCGAGGAGGCCATGCAATAAAATTTGATTTTACATTAACTTCGAATTGGGGTACTTTAATTTATATTAATTTGGTTTTTGTTTTATTTTGGGTTTGTAATAAGGCCTCTTTAATTATGTTTTGGATTATTTATATGCTTTGGATATGTTTTAACTTATAAATTATTTGATTAATTTAATAATTGAGCCCAAAGTTTTCTAAAATAATAAAAACGCAATGGTTTTAAAATCTTACCATCGGGTAATATAAATTGTTTGATAGTAAAATATAAATCAAGTGTTTTCTACAATTTTAATGATTTCCAATTATTAAGTTTCCACATTGAAATGCAAATGTTTTCAAAGTAATAATTCGAGTTTTCTTAAATGATACAATTGTTTTCTAACCTATGATTTATCAACTAAGCTTTAAAGTTCTATTTATGAAATTTCAAAGTAAATTATCGGTTTTAACTTATTATACATCTGTTTTCTACAAATATAGAATTTTAAAAGAGTTTTTCACTAAAATTTAATTCTTAATTCGATTCTTTTCAAAACTTTTTACTCAGTGACATACCAGATTCGGTCATGGCGTATTGACCGGGTTTGGGGTGTTACATTATTACTATTAAGTATAAATAAACTTTGTCATAAATTCATAAATTTCAGAATATTGAAATCTACTTGGTGGAATAAAAACTAGGGGCCTTATTACATAAATATTCCCAAAATGAAATAAAATAAACTTAAAGAAATCCCGAAAATAACTTGTAGAAATAAAAACTTGATGGCCCCTCGAGTCCGTCTCGGCTCCCATGTCCACGATCTACTGCTCAACTGGAAGAGTAGAGAAAAGGAAAGCGTGAGTCACCAAGACTCAGTGTATAAATCTCAAAGCACACAATGACCTGAGCCCACAAACACATTATGGGCCCTGGCCCATACATTAAGGTATCAATCATAATCACATGGTAGACAATAAATAATGAATAACCCAACCCATCCTAGGATTCCATCCTCTACACACCAATCCGTACCAACCATCACACCTTGGGGATTTCTACAATCAACCCTCCATCCGCTACACACCATAACGACAGCCGTACTGCCTATTCCTGTTATTCAGGAATCATTAAACGTGGCATAGCCACCGATCACTATGTGACCTAGAATTTATATTTGTGGGTTTTCTACCACCGATCACCAAGTGACCTGTCATGCACTTCCCCTTCATCAAATCAAAATTCCCACCCCATGCATGCATACATAAAGCGAACATCAAGCAGACTTACATATATTTCGATACACATAGGGAGATCTATGTTTACGTACCTGGCATCCTTGCCTAACCCATTTAGGGTTCCATTCGACTATCTATACAGCCTCTTTCCGGCTTTTTAGTCCATAATATATATATAGACATACATACAAGATTAGTAGTGTGTTAGAGATCTACACACCTAATTACCGATAAAACAATGCTTTCTATGTCGACGCTATCCTTAGTCGACACAACTGCTATCTTCCTAAGGTGTTGTTCAGAAGCCGGTCCACAACCAAGTGGCCAATCTCGAACGGCAGATACTGCTCATTTCTTAAACTTAGGGATTCTCTCCTTTGCCTGATCCATATTTAATTCCATCACAAGTCCTTGTCAGAACTACTATCACAATTTATGATCGTTAATCCTCATCATAAAATTAGGATCTTGCATATAATGAACGAATCTAGTAAAAATCTAGGGAAAATCTTCTTACCTTAAAATCCCGAAATTGAAGACTAACATTTTTCGGCTTTTAGATCTAGTCGACCAAGCTTCCTTCAAATCGCGGAATGCCGCCCAACATAGAATCATTAAACTATTAGCTTTTCGGCTTTTGCCTTTCAAAAACCGGAATAGAATATGAAAAACTAGCAGAAGTCGACACTTACCTTAACACAGGGATTTCGGCTAGCACTAGAGAGGAGATTCGGCAATGCCAGAGAAAAGATTTAAATGCTGGAATAGATATAACTAATTCTCAAATAGGATGAATAAAGAAAAACTATGGAGATTTCGGTTTTTTAGAGAAATCGGCTCAAGAGGAAAAAGAATGGAGAAGAGGTTTCGACTTTTGAAGAAATTGAAGAGAAGAAATTGGAGAGGGAGAGACTAAGAATTTTGGCACAATGGAAAGAGAAGAAATTAGGGTTTTAATTGCCAGAATCAAGGAGCTATCCCCCCTATTTATAGGAATTTCGGCACCTCCTGTATAAAACCGAAAACGCCCTTCCTAAATAATTAAAATTTAAGCTAATTGAAAGGGAAAATTCGGCACCCCTTTGCCATGCAGTAGCCGATTTCTTTACTCCTCTTAAGTGGTGGATTTTCGGCCATCACATTGCTTTTAGATAGGCTCATATCTTTTCTCCTTTTTATCTTCTAAATTATCAATTATAAAATCCATATAAATCCTCATATTTTTGAGCCTTGTAGCCGTCCACCTCATTAAACCCTAATGCCGAAATTTAACTCACTTAAATTAAAAGATTTTGGCTTCATGAAACTTAAATTTTGGGCCCCTAACTCCTTGTGTGTGGCGTCACCCCTTGTCCCCTTTAAAATGCTGAAGATGGCCCAAAAACATGGGCTCCTTGCGGCCAAAACTTGGGCCTCTTTAATTGTTAATGGCACCACCTTCTAATTCCCTTACAGTGCCACCTATTGTTGGGCCACAAGCCCACGTTGGTATTTTAAACATAATTACCACCCTTTTAACTCTATAATGCCCAATCTAATAATTTAACCAAGGCCTTTGCCTAATCCTGAGCCCAATTTGGACCCCGATCACTTAAATTAACATATTAAACCTATCCCTACACTAAATGCATAGGCCCATAAATTTAGGATGTTACAGTGACACGCCAGATTCGGGCCTAACTTCTGGGCCGGGTTTGGGGTGTTACAAGCTACCTAGGAAACTGAGGAATCGATGAAACTACAATATCCAAATTTATTCTCAGGTAACAAATTCGAGGACGAAATTTCCTAAGGGGGGAGAGTTGTAACAGCCTATTTTTTAGTAGTGACGGAACAGTGGTTTTGGAACCACAAATTTGAATCGTCTCAACCCGTAAATATTATTTATAGAATATTTACGGAGTCATTAGAGTCTTATTAATTTTTGGTTAAGAAATTTTAATGTTTAGATAACTAATTAAAGAAAAAGGACTAAATTGTAAAAGGTGTAAAACTTAGTAATTAATGATTTAGAAGATCAAATAGCTTAATTACTAAATGACAAGGACCTAGGTAGTAATTAAACCTAGTTATTATTGTTGGATGACAATTGGAATGAAAATAATAAAATGACATATGTTTTATTAGCAAAATGGTAATTAACACAAAATTAAAACAAAATAATTAGAAAAAGATAGCATCTTCTTCTTCACTTTGTTTTCTTTGTTGGCTGAAAAAACCAAAGGAGAGAAGCTTTAACATTTGGTTGGGTTGAGCTTTGCATGGGTAAGTTTTGAGTCACGTTTTTAATGAATTTTATGTTTTTGAGATCGTTACAACTAGGTCCAAATAGCTTGTACCTTCGTTTTTAAATCTATTAAAATTTTTGGAAGTTGCCATTGATGAAACTTGGTTTTTTTTAATGATAATTATGTGTTTTAAGTATTGAGTATGGTATTTGGATGTTTTACGATGTAATTTTTATTAGTTTTTACCTAAGGAATAAATTGTTATGATGTTAAAATTACATGGTTAACTGGTGAATAAGAGGTGTTTTGTGGACTATTTAGAAGTCTTGAATATTTGGCTGGTATACTGAGTTTTTAGAAATGGTTAATTTGATGATTTTCGCGTCAAGGGACTAAATTTCATAAATTGTAAAAGTTTGGGGCAATTGTGTCAATTTTGATAATAAAAGGGTATAAATTGTAGAATAAATTGGAATATGAAATGTAAGCTAATAATTGGGAGTTTTTTACATTTTAGATCAAGACCCTGTTGACTTACATGGAAAAGGGAAAATTTCAAAATAATCTCTAAACTTCTACAACTATTACAATTTAGTCCAGGTAAGTTCATTCGGTTTATAATTTAATATCTATATGATTCATTCGGTTTATAATTTAATATCTATATGAATTGTATGATGATATAATATGAAATAGTGGATATTTATTGTTCTATTGATGATGCAAAGTTAATTGGGAAAAAGTTATTGAATTTCGATACTTGGGCCTGATGGACGTGGGATAGAGTACAACAGAATGACGACGTGTTACGCGGGGATTGGAGTGGAGATTGATGTGGTGTGCTTTATATATTTTTCCCGAGTATACATAGGTTCAGCATTTGTTGCGAACCCTCATGTTATACTATCATGTTTTGGCATGTTATGGAGGCGGATGTATAGCCTACTGGCTAGGCACTTAGTGCAGAGGCGTGTTATCGGTTGGATTTAACTTTCATGAGTGTTTGGCGTGTTATTGATTGGGTTAGCTCTTATGAGCATTTGGCGTGTTTCAGTTGGACTACTGGTGTACTCGTATCTGAAAGTCATTCATCAGGTCGTAAATTATTGTGTATAACTTGTTTAATGACTTTGAATGGCATGGCATGTACTTGACATCTTGAATTGACTCTGTTGTGGACATGTATGTTTTCTTGAAGGTTATTATTTGAGCTTTGAATTGAGATATGTAATTCACTGTTATGCAATTGTGGATGACAGGAAACATGTGTTGTTTAATCATATTTGATTTGATTGTTATATTTACTTCGATAAGATTTATTGTTTCTGTTCGTCGAACTTACTAAGCTTCAATAAGCTTACTTGTTTTAATTTATGCTTCTTGTAGATACTTTTGAAGGTTGGACGATCGGATCAGCACTCGAGTCACACTATCCATTCGATTTCAGTAGTTTTTGAATGTTTGTTTGGATTATATGGCATGGAATAGGCTCGTTTTGTCCTTAATTTTGTTTTGGTATGTAAATACATAAAGAATCAGCCTAAGTGTAAGTGGATAACTTATTGTGATATATATGAATGATGGAAGATACCTTTGGTACAAACTTTTAGCATATGTTTGACTAATAGGTTATATTGATTTATCGTGAATGGAGGTGCCTATGATAGGCATATTGGTTAGAAGTTTAAGTTGTGTGAATTGGCATGTTTTGGTTAATGATTTATATTGTGGTATAAGTTTGTACTTGTGGTACCATTGAGGGTACATTGATTAGGCACTTAGGATGGTTGAATTAGCATGATTTGAGCTTGTTTAATGGCATTTTGAATAGGTTTAATGGTTGGTAAATGGATTAGTTAGTGTTTATGAAATCTTGAAATGGTAAACTTGATGTTTAAGGTTCATTTAGGTGCACACGGCATGGGACACGAGCTTCCACACGGTCGCGTGTATTAAGTTAGTGCGTTACACGGCCTACGACATGGCCTTGTGTCACAAGTCAAAGAGTTACTTAGTTTGACACACGGCCTGCGACACAGTCGTATGACCCAACTTAGTGAGTTACACGGGCAAAGACACAGGGTTGGGACATGGTCGTCTGTCTCAACTTCGAAAGTCACACGACCTGCCCACACAGCCGTATGTCCCCTATTTTTTAAATTTTTTATATTTTCCTGAAATATCCTGATTTGTTTCAAATTAGTCCCTGAGGGTTTTAAGATTAATTCTTTAGTCCTTAAAGCTCAATTTAAGCCTTGTAAATATAAGTTATTATTGTAATTTAATTACTTTATGGTATTTGAGAAATTATATTTAAATGATCATGATTTTACTTGTTTTTTTTCTAACAACTTGTTGTAGCATTCCCATAACCCTATTCCAGTGATGGATATGAGTTAGGGGTGTTACCGAAGGAGAGATTGAATTGGTATTACTATTTTTAGCTTGTGGCTTGAAAATAAACGCACAGAAAGAGGAGGGGTTTGAACGGTATTGAGGAAGAGTTCAAGGGCGGATTTGTAAGTGTTAAAATTACCCAAAATAAGATAATTGGGTAAGTTAGATGGGATGGTTTGGGCTGCTCTCTTGGGCTTGTCCATCCTCTCTACTTATTTCCTCAATTTAGACCATTTTCTCTACTTCAAGCTAACCATTTTTGTAACACCCCAAACCCGACCTAGACGTTATGGCCGAATCTGGCGATGTCAGATGATAGTGCTTTTGAAACCGTAGCGACGCCCAAACCCTTTCTCCTTTTTAAAAGTTTTTCATTATTTTATGTTAATTCCAAATAGTGTCATTCGTTTCCAAAACGCTGTCTATTTTCCAAAACATTTATACTTCGTAGAAGCTTTTAAAAACAGTTTGCGTAATCGTGGTGTTTTGGTATAACATTTGTTTCTTTTGGAAACCCGCGCTTCCCTACTAGCAATTAAAACCATAAAACATTGCAAATCCCAAATTTAAACAAAAATTCGTAATGGCCATAATTACATAAAACTTTACTAGATATAATCAAAACCATAAATAAGTATAAAAACCGTGAATCTATCATGAAGCAGAAGCAGTGGTCACCATCAAGTCCTCCACTACACCGATTCGTCTAATGCTGGGGATTACCTGAATAGATTAAACAGAAAAAAAATGAGTTTTCGCAAACTCAGTGTGTAATCCCCACAGAAAACATGCACACAGCATACTATCAGAAAACAGTCATATATTTACAGTTCGGGTCTGAGCCAATTACAGAATCGGTGTGGACCTTAGCCCACTCAGATACAGAATAAGACACAATTTAGGGCCTCATCTCATCAGATATAACATCCAGAATAGAAGAAAATATCAGAATCCTACTCACCAGCCTCTACACATCGTCTCCGACCAACCTTACACACCATGTGGGGATAAAATCAACCCACCCATCCCTACACACCATGCTGTACCAACATGCGACACATAATCAGATAATTGTAGCTGAGCTGCCAGATAACAGGCTTAATAGCCTTTCAGATACTTCCTCCAATATCATCAACCCACCCCAGTGTAATGCAGCATACAATTGATGACATGCTATAATGCAAGTAACAGATCATTCATTCAAATCGGTATACATGCTAAGTGTAACATGCTTAATACATATATCACATTATCAGATCACGTAATTAGGGGTCTAAGTAATGCTTACCGACCCTCCAGTGGGTCCACAGTCGACTTGGGTGACTCGTGCAACCTTACAAACCACTTCAAAAAAATGGGCTCACACGCCCATGTGGCCTGCCTGTGTGGGCCCACACGATCCAAATTGGCCTTGGCCGTGTGGATCACGCGGCCTGGTCCAGAAATCCACACGCCCGTGTGGCCCATACAGCCCAATACGTCGAGCCCGTGTGTTGCACACAGCCTTGCCCTGCCATCACACGGCCGTGTCACCTGCGCACGGCTTGGCTCGTCGATCACACGGTCGTGTTGTGGCTCACAGCCTTGCACATGGCCTACCACACGGCCTACCACACGGCCGTGTGGCATCGATAGAATCACTTTTCAGCTTTCACCGATTCTCGTTTTCTGTGTTTCTAGGTACACACCTATATCGTTTTTGCCGTGTAAGCTCTTCTAAGCCTCCAGAACCTAAAAGTCAACTAATGTAACACTCACACATGTTTCGTCATTCAATCAAAAGCCTATCGAAATCTATCATAAAAAATCTAACGAAACCCTTACCGTCAACAATTGAAATCACAATTCTTAATTCTCTGCAGCAGCACCGATCAATTATTGCCCTTGCCTAATTAAAAGAACCACAACATCCTTCTTTAAGAGACTGTACACGAAACCAAAAAGAAAAAGGCGAAATTGACACTTACCAAGCAATGAACTCACACGCTTAAACAACGGGAACGGATGGAAAAAGAAAATGAAAAGAGAATAGTTGAGGGGGAACGGATTTCGGCAGCAATGGCGGGGGATGAAGGAGGGAAACGACAGAGAGAGAAGGAAAATTTGAGATGGGAAGTAGTTTTGGAAAAAATATCAAATCATATCAGATTTTCCCCAACTCCCCACTATCTCACAACTTCACAGGCTTTAAATTCCAATCAAACTCATCCCCTCCACACGCCCCATGCAAAAAGAATTACTCCCTCGCTCACGCAGGGATTCGAACACAGGACCTTTAACTAACACTCCACTTAACCACCAGAACAACAAGCCCATTCTGTTAATTACTTGCAAAATTTTAACTAAAAGCCTACTGACCAGAGATAGGGCTTAATTCATAGGAATAACAAAATTTGCCCAAGTCATGGCTTGAACTTAGGACCTCACACACGCACCCAGAACACATAACCAATGAACCAGATAGACATTGTGTCATAGAAATACAAAAACAAAAGATTAAAATTTTGGGGCGTTACAACTCTACCCCCTAAATGGAAATTTCGGCCTCGAAATTTTACTTGATCAAAAAAGGTGAGGATACTACTGACGCATCGAATCCTCTGGCTCCCAAGTGGCCTCCTTTATGCTATGATTCCGCCACAACACTTTCACTAAGGGGATAGACTTCATTCGTAGAACTTTAATGTCGCGATCCAAAATCTGGACCGGCTCCTCCTCAATCGTCAGATTTGGTCAATCGTCAGATCTGGTCTAACCTTGATGTCCTCCATCGGAACAATATGTGTGGGATCAAAGCGGTAGCGTCTCAACATCGAAACGTGAAAAACATCATGAATGCGATCCAACTCCGGAGGTAGTTCCAACTGGTATGCGACTAGCCCCAGTCGCTTTAGAATATGGTACGGCCCAATAAACCTAGGGCTTAGCTTACCCTTGAGACTGAACCTCAGAACCTTCTTCCATGGCGAGACCTTGAGAAAAACTAAGTCCCCCATAGAATACTCGATATCTTTTCTTCTCAAATCAGCATAGGACTTCTGCCTATCCGATGCCGCTTTCTGTCGATCTCGAATCACACGAACCTTATCTTCAGTTTCAGAAACCAGTTCAGGACCCAATACACATCGCTCACCCAACTCAGTCCAGCACAAGGGAGTACGACACTTACAACCGTACAAGGCCTTGTAAGGTGCCATCTGAATGCTAGACTGATAGCTATTATTGTAGGCAAACTCTGCCAATGGCAAATACTCCTCCCAACTGCATCGAAAATCTAAAACACAGCTCCTTAACATATCCTCCAGTACTTGAATCACCCTCTCCGACTGGCCATCTGTCTGAGGATGGAAAACAGTACTAAAGTCCAACCTTGAACCCAGAGCCTCATGTAATTTCTTTCAGAACCGAGACGTGAAGCGAGGATCGGTATCGGAGATGATTGAGACAGGAACCCCAAGCAGTCTCACTATTTCAAATAAATATAGTTTAGCCAATTTTTAGAGAGAAAAGTTCATCCTGATCGGAATGAAGTGAGCAGACTTGGTCAATCGATCCACGATGACCCAGACAGAATCCTTTTTAGTGGGTGTTCAAGGAAACCCACTAACAAAGTCCATCGTTACTCGTTCTCATTTGCACGACGGTATTTTTACCGGCTGCAACAACCCCGAAGGCAACTGATGCTCAGCCTTAACCTGCTGACATGTCAAACAGCGAGCAACGAAGTCAATAACATCACGCTTCAACCCTGGCCACTAGTACAACTCTCGGAGATCTCGGTACATCTTGTTCCTATAGGGATGCATAGCATAGGGACTACTATACGCCTCCCTTAGAATCGACTGTCGCAACTCATCATCACTCGGTCCACAAATCTAACTGCGGAAACAAAGTACCTCATCACTGTTAATCCCAAAATCAGTAGCATCACTAGTCTCAACCTGACGGAAATGCGACTCAAGAAACTTATCCCCCATTTGTTTACCTCTAATCTGATCAATCCATGTAGGTTTAACCTGAAGTTCCACTAACAGACTCCCATCGTCGAATAAACTGAGTCGAGCGAACATCGCTCTCAGATTGGTCATAGCGCTACGACTCAAAGCATCTGCTACCACATTGGCCTTACTAGGATTGTACTCAATGGTGCAGTCATAATCCTTAAGTAGTTCAACCCATCTACGTTGCCTAAAGTTTAATTCCTTCTGAGTGAGGAGATATTTGAGGCTTTTATAATCAGTTTAGATAGTACACTTCTCACCGTACAGGTAGTCCCTCAAAATCTTTAAATCAAAGACTACAGCAACCAGTTCCAAATCATGAGTAGGATAGTTTACCTCATGCCTCTTAAGCTGACGTGACACATAAGCCATAACCTTACCATCCTGCATCAATACGCAACCCAAACCCACATACGACGCATCACTGTATACGATGAAATCCTTCCCAGATTCAGGGTGTATCAGAACCAGAGCTTGAGTTAAAACAGACTTGAGCTTCTCGAAGCTCTCTTGTTGCTCATCAGTCCAGACAAAGGGAACTCCTTTGCGTAGAAGCTTGGTTAACGGTGCTACAATCAAGGAGAACCCTTCTACAAAGCATCGATAATAACCCACCAGCCCCAGAAAGCTACGAATTTCAGACACATTCTTCGGCTATTTCCAATCCAACATAGCCTTAATATTACGAAGATCAACATGAATCCCCTCCGCAGAAACCACATGTCCCAAAAAGGTTACTTCTCGGAGCTAGAACTCACACTTACTGAACTTCGCATACAACTGTTTCTCACGAAAAGTCTGTAGCACCACTCTGAGACGCTCATCGTGCTCGTCCTCAGTCTTAGAATACAATAGGATATCATCGATGAATACCACCACGAAAAGCTGGAACACATGGTTCATCAAATCCATAAATGCCGCTGGTGCATTGGTCAACCTAAAAGGCATAACTAAGAACTCGTAATGTCCATAACAAGTCCTAAATGTAGTCTTATGCACATCGGCCTCCTTAACCCTCAATTGATGATATCCATAACGTAGGTCAATCTTGGAGAACACAGAAGCCCCTTTGAACTAGTCGAATAGATCATCTATCCTCTAAAGTGGGTACTTGTTCTTGATTGTTAGCTTGTTCAGCTGCCGGTAGTCGATACACATCCTCATTGTCCCATCTTTCTTCTTCACAAAAAACACCGGTATTCCCCACAGAGACACACTAGGACGAATGAATCCACGATCTAACAGTTCCTGAATTTGAGCCTTAAGCTCTGTAAACTTCTTCGGTGCCATTCGATAGGGCGCGATAGACACCGAAGCTGTACCCGAAATGAGCTCAACCCAAATTCTACTTCTCGGCTCGGAGGCAGACCCGTAGTTCCTTAGGGAAAACATCCGAAAAGTCCCTCACGGTTCTGATGTCCTTAACAGCATAGTCTCTAGAGTAAAAAATACTGATATAGGCCAATAATGCCTCACACCCTTTCCTCACTAACTTTTCTGCCACCAACGCAAAATCACATTAGTCAGATTGTCTCTTCTTTCCCCAATCACAACTACCTCGCTGTCCTCATTGGCCCTCAAAACAACCCTTTTTATCTTACAATCCAAACTTACCCGGTGTTTAGCCAGCCAATCCATTCCCAGAATCAAATCAAACTCCCCAAATGAAAGCTCCATCAGATCAGCCATAAATATTGTCCCTTGAACCTCTAACGGGACGTCTCTAAACAATTTACTCACTCGGATAGACTACCCCAACGGACTCACAACAATTACCTCACTAGAAGTTCTCTCAACCGGAATCCCCAAGGCTTCAGACACAGTACTGGCTACTTAAGAGTGTGTAGAGCTTATGTCTATCAATGCCAAATAAGGTACATTATAAATTAAAAACGTACCTGTGATGACGTCCGGATCATCTGGGTCCTCACGCGATGGGTAGCATAAACCAGTGCCGGCTGCCTCGCCTTAGTCGGTCCAGTACCTCTGCCCGATGCTCTCTGTCCTCGTCCCATGCCGTTACCACCCCTGGCCTGACCTCGGCCCTTAGGTGGCTGCTGAACTACTCTTGATGGCTGCGTAACACTAGTAACCGAAACTTGCATCTGATAAGTTCTCAACGGACAATCCTGAACACGGTGCTTAGTTGACCCACATCTCAAACATGCCCCAGTCGTCCTCCAACACTCGCCTGGATGGCGTCTACCACAGTATCCACAAAGCGCCACCCTAGTAGCTGCAACAGGGGCCTAACTCTTACTGGCCCATCAGATTTAGCCTTTTTCTTAGGCCTCATCATAGAACTCGAAGGCTCTGATTCCCTCTTATTCTTTCCTCTCTCTCAGTTTTGGTGCTCAGCGCACTTAACTTCCTCGGTGATCTTCGCCTTGTCAACGAGTGTAGAAAACTCATGCTCCCTCTATGGAGCTATCAGAACTCGCAAACTGTCCCTGAGGCCATCCTCGAAGCGGACAAATCTTTCATATTTGATCGCCACCATGCCACGCGTATATCAGTTCAATCTCAGAAACTCAGCCTCATACTCGGCCAATGTACGGACTCCCTAGGTGAGATTAAGGAACTCACGTCTCCTAGCGTCAATGTAACTAGCTCCCACATACTTACTCTGGAAAGCCGTCTTAAAGTAATCCCAAGTCAATCAGTCGGGCTGAGTGCCCTTCTTAACCGTCAGCCACCACTGGTAAGCTTCATCGTGAAGCAGATAAATAGCCCCCTTAAGCTTCTGCTCGGCGGTAAAGTCCAGGTCGTCCATAATCCTCTCCGTGACCTCCATCCAATATTCGGCCACATTAGGGGTAACTCCAGTGATACCCCTGAATAACTTAGCCCCATTGGACTGGAGTCGTTCTGTAACTGACCCTTGGCCCCCAGATCCGGTGTTGGGCCTAGTGACCCTCTCTAATATCCTAAGCATAGCCTGGGACAGTGCATCATCCCCAGCCATGCGATCTCAAAACCCAGTCTTTGTTGTAGGTGATACCGGTGTCTCACTAGTATCCAGATTAGGCAGATTTCCAGATGATGAGTACCTAGCTTGAGCCCCTCTACGGCCTCTAGTACCCCGTCTGCGGATACCTCGTGTGCTCATAGTAAATTTGGAGTTTGTCTGTATTAAAGTTTTATGCATTAGTTACAGTTCCAATATTTATTAACAGATATTTTATACAGAACTGTATTAGAAGTTTAAAGTTCGTTATCGCGAGTCTCAGTCTCACTACAGTTTCCAGTTTACACTACCTAGAGTGTTTTCAGTGCAGTATACTACCTATTGGCTGTTTCAAGCATGCTAGTAGTATTTTTAAACAAATCTAAACCGAATTTCAGAACACTTACAGGATCGGCGCCGGAGACTAGGTGTACCACATACCTAGTCCAAAAGATTTTCAAATCACTTAAAAATCGTTTCTTTAAAATAAATCTTTAAAACCCAAATCCACAGTCGATTTTGTAACCTGACTCTGATACCACTAAATGTAACACCCCAAACCCGGCCTAGATGTGATGGTCGAATATGGCGATGTCACATGATAGTGCTTTTGAAACTGTAGCCACTTCCAAACCATTTCTCCTTTTTAAAAGTTTTTCATTATTTTATGTTAATTCCAAATGGTGTCATTCGTTTCCAAAACGCTATCCATTTTCCAAAACATTTATACTTCGCGGAAGCTTTTAAAAACAGTTTGCGTAATCGTGGTGTTTTAGTAGAACATTTGTTTCTTGCGCTTCCCTACTTCTAGCAATTAAAACCATAAAACATTGCAAATCCCAAATTTAAACAAAAATCCGTAATGGCCATAATTACATACAACTTTACCCAGATATAATCAAAACCATAAATAAGTATAAAAACTGTGAATCTATCGTGAAGCAGAAGCAGTGGTCACTGTCGAGTCCTCCGCTGCACCAATCCATCTAATGCTGGGGATTACTTGAATAGATTAAACAGAAAACGGATGAGTTTTCGCAAACTCAGTGAGTAATCCCCACAGAAAACATGAACACAACATACTATAAAAAAATATTCATATATTTACATTTCGGGTCTGAGCCAATTACAGAATCAGTGTGGACCTTAGCCCACTCAGATACAAAATAAGATGCAATTTAGGGCCTTATCCCATCAGATATAACATGCAGAACATAACAGAATATCAGAATCCTACCCACCAGCCTCTACACACAATCTCTGACCAACTCTACAAACAATGTGGGGATAAAATCAACCCACCCATCCCTACATATAATTAGATAATTGCAGCTGAGCTGCCAGATAACAGTTTTAATAGCCTTTCAGATACTTCCTCCAATATCATCAACCAACCCTAATGTAATGCAGCATACAATTGATGACATGCTATAATGCAAGTAATAGATCATTCATTCAAATCGGTATACATGCTAAGTGTAACATGATTAATACATATATCACATAATCGGATCACGTAATTAGGGGTCTAAGTAATGCTTATCGACCCTACAGTGGGTCCACAGTCGACTTGGGCAACCCGTGCAACCTTACAGATTAGTTCAAAAAAATGGGCTTGCATACCCATGTAGCCTTCCCGTGTGGGCCCACACAATCCAAATTAGCCTTGGCCGTATGGATCACACGGCCTAGTCCAGAATTCCACAAGCCCGTGTGGCCCACACGACCCAATAGGTCGAGCCCATATGTTGCACATGGCCTTGCCCTGCCATCACACAGCCGTGTCACCTGCGCACGGCCTGGCTCGTCGATCACACGGCCGTGTTGTGGCTCACAGCCTTGCACATGGCCGACCATGTGGCTTACCACACGACCGTGTGGCGTCGACAGAATCATTTTTCAGCTTTTTTCGATTCTCATTTTCTGTGTTTCTGGGTAGACTCCTTATCATTTTCGTCGCGTAAGCTCTTCTAAGCTCCAGAACCTAAAAATTGACCAATGTAACACTCAATTAAACACCTGTTTCGTCATTCAATCAAAAGCCTATCGAAATCTATCATCGAAAATCTAACAAAATCCTTACTGTGAACAATCGAAATCGCAATTCTTAATTCTCTACAGCAGCACTGATCAATTATTGCCCTTGCTTAATCAAAAGAAGCACAACAGCCTTCTTTAAGAGACTGTACAAGAAACCAAAAAGAAAAAGGGAGAATCGATACTTACCGAGCAACGAACTCACACTCTTAAACAATAGGAACGACTGGAAAAAAACTAAAAAGAGAATAGTTGAGAGGGAATGGACTTCGGCAGCAATGGTAGGGGGATGAAGGAGGGAAACGGTGGAGAGAGAAGGAAAATTTGAGATGGGAAGTAGTTGTGGAAAAACAAAAATCAAATCCTATTAGATTTTCCCCAACTCCCCACTATCCCACAACTTCACAGACTTTCAATCCCAATTAAACTCATCCACTCCACACGCCCCCATGCAAAAAGTATTACTCCATCACTCACACAGGGATTCGAACACAGGACTTTTAACAAGTTAACACTCCACTTAACCACCAGACCAGCAGGCCCATTCTGTTAATTACTTGCAAACTTTTAACTAAAAGCCTACTGACCAGAGATAGGGCTTAATTCATAGGAATAACAAAATTTGCCCAAGTCATGGCTTGAATTTAGGACCTCTCGCACACACCCAGAACACATAACCACGGAAGCATATAGACGTTGTGTCACACAAACACAAAAACAAATGATTAAAATTTTGGGGCGTTACAACTTTTCTTCAATAAAATTTTAATTGGGCCATCTGATTCGAAGAAGTCCAAGAGCATAAATTTAAGTCCTCCATGGCTATTAATTCATCACCTTAAGCTCCTAAGGTGCCTCGTCGATTAATTCTTTCAAGGTGACTGTCGAGCTGATTTTTCACCTTTTGTGCAAAACTACCAAAAATAACCCAAATTATGAAAAAATATTATAAAAATAACTAAAATTCAAAATGTTTTATAAATTAAGCTCAAATTAATTGTTTTATAATAAAAGTATAAAATTTGATAGAAATTACTTAGAAATTAAATGAATTAGTGCTCAAAAGGTGTTGAAAAAGCCTATATATTTTAGTGTTTCCAATTGCGAAGTCGTGATGTCGATCCTAAATTTTAAAAATTTACAATTTGATCATCACTGATGTACGGTTTAACAAAAGAGCCTTTGTAAGCTCATGGAGAACCTAGAAATTGTAATGAATACTTAAAATGTGAATGATGCATGTTTGCATATGTGATTTGTTGGATGTTGTAAAATTGTTTGAATTTGCTCTGGCAATGGTTGTCGCATCTTGTAGCTCAGATCCAGAGACCGTATTAAGCGAAGGGAGTTATAATTTTATTTTGGGAATCCTCAAATATCATTTTCATTATTTTTTTTCATTTTGGCTTTCCAAATAAATTTTTGTTTTTAAAGGAAAATCATTTTCAACTTTAAATTTTGAAATAATTTTCTTATATTTAGAATTCATGGTCTCAATTTCCAATACTAACTCATTGAAGGCATCTTGTATTTCTTCAAAGGAATGTAATTTTGAATTGAAAGAAGATACCTCTTGCTCTTCAAGAGTCATGAAAGCATCACCTTTGGATTTGAGGGGTTACTTTCACCTAACTGCTCACCATTGATTTGCTTACAACTACTTGATCATAATTCCTCACAAGACTTCTTCAACATATTTTCTTCCTTCTTGTCTCATTATATTTTCTCTAGTCTACACCATATTTTCTTGGCACTTTCACATGAGGAAAGTTTGTTGAAGACTTCTTTGCTCATAGCACAAAGAAGTGTGTGTATAGCCTTAGAGTTGGATTAAGCCTTTGCCTTGTCAACTGTATCTCATTTTTCTTTATCCTTGGGTACCTCCAATGGACCTCTTGACATAATATTCCAAGGACCATAACCAAATGCTTGGAAAAAAAACTTTAATCCCCACTTTGTAATTGGAATGGTTTTCTTCATTTAGGAGTGAGGACACTTGATGGAATGACCTTGTAACACCCCAAACCCAGCCTAGAAGTCTAGACCGAGTTCGGAACGCTACATTGATCACCGAAGTGATCGTGAGGAAATTTTGCAAATCAAGTCGTTTAAAAATTTAAATCTAAAAATGTTTATCCCGAATCAATTCAAAAACGTTTAATCATTTAAATTCTCAGTAAGTTCAGTTTAAACGAATAACAATTAATCTTGAAAATAAAAGCTTATACTCATTTCCACCAAGACTACCTGAGTCCTCCGCGTACTGAGTCCAGCATCCAGAATCTAAAAATGTACCTGAAAGGGGAAACAAAAGATGGGGTGAGCTATTCGAGCTCAGTGTGAGATCAAGCCAGCTAAACTACAGAAGCAGAAATAGAAAACTACAAGCAGTTTAAATGAAGAACACCCTTACAGACAGATAACAGTTAAACGAGTTCGCCCAACATTAAACACACACCATATGTTCCTTGCAGTTATGTAGAACAAACAGACACAACTAAAATCACGTGGTATTCAAATACAATAGCAACAGTTCACAAGTCAGTCACACCATCACAATAACAATTCAGTCAAACATTTATAGGGAAAGTCTACAAAAATTGCATAGGCACACGTGCCTTACAGTCGATCAGAAACACATTCAGTCATAGTATCACATTCAGCCCAACTGATCAATCAAACATTTCAGTCGAATTGTACAGTCACATTCAGTTACATAGGGTCATCCAGATGCATATGAGTGAAAATGAGTTAATAAATAACCCACCCATCCAGCCAACACACCATCCTCATCCAACCCTACACTTACTGTGGGAATTTAATCAACCCACCCATCCCTGCACTCCGAGTAGGACCTTGAAAATACTATCCAACCTTATACTCCTTAGGATGTCATCCCGGGTTGCCCGGCAACAATGATCATCAGCATTGTCCTCGACCCTTAGGGAATTGGGACCAATCAGTGTACAGATAAACTGTAACACCCCTATCCCGTGTCCATTGCCGGATTAAGGTTAGGAGCGTTACCGAACATATCAAAAATGTTCGCGGACAAAATCATACATTCAATCATCATTCTTAGACATAATGTCCCTTAAATGGGTCCTCGAGACCTTAATCATACTTAGAAGTTGAGTCGAGACTAAACTGAAACACATATGAAATTTCACGAAAATTTAAAACTTTAATAAAATACGGGGGAGACATGCCCGTGGGAGGAGACCGTGTGCTCTCCACGGCTTCTAGACACCCCCGTGTATCCATCCGTGTCTATATACTGACTATACCAACATGGTCATTAGGCATGCCCGTGTGCCATAGCCGTGTACTTTTAGGTCATATACTGACTTCCCCACCACGGCCACCAAGCACGCCCGTGGGTTTTGGCCGTGTACTTTTATGCTAGCTACTGACTTGCACACCACGGCCAGATGACACACCCGAGTCGAGGCCGTGTGATGTTAAACCACATCCTACAATTCACCCACGGTCGTTAGGCATGCTCGTGTGCAACAACCGTGTGACATTATAGGCCATTTACAAGACCAAAATGCCACCCATAAACCTACAAGCCATATTTAACAAGATATCTCATGCACATTTTACCATCAAAACATACCAAAATAATCAACCAATTCATGCATCTTTGCCAACTAAGGTAATCACACTACAAACCATTCAAACCAATTCCAAACATACCAATTTGCATGACTAAATCTAAATTATACCAAGCTCCTTTCATCAATATATATACTTACCATCTCATAACCATTTCATATATCAACTAATCATGCCAAAAACGACTTCACATATCACATTCATTAAGGCATATTACCAAAACATAATTAGCCAAATCACATGGCTAAGTTCATTATGCAACTTATACCAAAACTAGCCTATACATGCCATATTGAGCTATATACATTTTCAAAGTGTACCAAAATAAGTTTTAGTAGTGCAATGACGATCCGTGACATTCCCGAGCCTATCAGTAGCTTTGACGACCTACAGAACAAAGAAAACACATTCAGAGAGTAAGCTTTCCAAAAGCTTAGTAAGTAAATACACAAACAAACTTGATATGTAAAACATGTAAGCATATAACCACATTGGCATATTTCTTCTACAAGGTAAATTTCTCACATTTATACTTTGATTCATATTCTTGGCCAAATTGCCACATTTATCAATTCAAGAATCACAAACATATAGTTTTTCATATATGCTTTCATGTATCATATTTCCAATCCATCGTAGTAAAGCACTTAGTCACTTACCTTATATACACATTTGGTGTATGATCAACATACCTGAATCGAACATTCATTTACTTAATCTATCAAAGCTCGGATTTGTCATTCGTATTTCATACTTGCCTGTTGAACCATAAGGAACCCAATAGGATACTTTAAAAGCTCGGAATAGTAGTACAATGCCATCGTCCCAGACGAGGTCTTACGTGCACTCACATACCGATGCCACTGTCCCGGACAGGGTCTTACACAAATCAGAACGATGCTAATGTCCCAGACATGGTATTACACGTAAAAATCATAATGATGCCAACGTCCCAGATGTGGTCTTATACGTAAATCTTATATTGATGCCAACGTCCCAAACGTGGTCTTACACCTATTCAGATATCGATGCCACTATCCCAGACAGGGTCTTACACGAATCTCAAATCAACGCCAACGTCCTAGACGTGGTCTTACATGATAAAACAGAATAGTTACCTATGTCATGACATATCTAATCCTATTTATTCCTAGGTTCGTACGGGACTTATCGGACTTAATCACTATATCGAACTTATCTCGGAATTCATTTTCATAACTTCTCATAAACCTTCATAGTCAACATTAATCATATGAACACATATAATATCAAACAAGTACGTTTATTTGCATAGTGACTTACCCCGGATTCGGTTTATCGGAATAGAAATGGCTACTCGTTTACTTTCGCTTTCCCGCGATCTAAATCCGTTTTCCTCGGTTCTTGATCTAAACATATTCAGAATTAACCCTTTTATTCACTAGTTCATTCAATTCAATCCAAAGACATACATTTAGGGCTATTTGAAATTTAGCCCTCACATTTGCACATTTTATCAATCTAGTCCATTTTTCACAAAACACCAAATTCACAAAATCCACATATACACATGCTTGGCCGAACCTCTCTAGGGACTATATAAGTCCAAATATTTCATCAAATTTGCAATTTAGTCCCTCAACTTTCTATTTTCTCAATTTAGCCCTAATTAGCTAAATTTATCAAAACTTCAAGAACAAAGTATGTTCATCTAACTCATATCTTTCATTTAACACCAAAAATCATCAAAAAGCTTAACATATCATCAATGGCATAACTCACAAACATTACCAATTCATCAAATTAACACATGGGTTTTAAAGCTATCAAAGCAACGATTGCAAGAACGTAAAAATTATCAAAAACTGACTGAAAACATACCTTGAATTCAAGCTTAAAAGTGCCGAAAATCAAAAGAACTTAAGCCTTTCTTCCTTCTCTAATATTCGGTCAAAAGATGAATGAAATAATGTTTTTTTTTCATACTTTGTTTTTATCATAAAACATTTTAATTCAAAAATGACATTATTAACCTTTTATAATATAAAACCAAACATATATATATAAGGTCAATAACGACCATTGCTGTCCACTATAAATAAAAATGAGCAAACTGCCATATAAGGCCTCCAACCTTACAAAGCCACAACACTTAGGTACTTTAACAAATAGCAAGCAACTTTCACATTTAATACAATTTAATCCTTTTGTCAAATTAAACACACAGACAAACAATTTAACTCACGGAAGTTTAGCACATGCTTAATCACATATTAACGGCACAGAAAATAATATTAAAATATTATTCAGACTCGGATTTATGGTCTTGAAACCACTGTTCCGACTAGGGTATAAACCAGACTGTTACAATTCTCCCCCCTTAGGGATTTTCATCCCTGAAAATCTTACCGTTAAACAGATTCGGATATTGTTGTTTCACTGAGTCTTCAGGCTCCCAGGTAGCCTCTTCAATCCCATGTCGATTCCACAGTACTTTCACTAACGGAATCTTCTTATTTCTCAACTCTTTCACTTCACGAGCTAAGATACGGATTGGTTCCTCTTCATATGTTATATCAGATCAGATTCCAATTTCAGATGGGGTAATCACATTTGACGGATCGGATCGATACCTACGGAGCATCGAAATATGAAATACGTTGTGTATCTTTTTAGCTCAGACGGAAACTTTAATCTATATGCAACAGGTCTGACACGTTCAATGATCTCATACGGTCAGATGAACCTCGGACTTAATTTGCCTTTTTGTTCGAATCGAAGCACTTTCTTCCACGGAGACACTTTCAGAAATACTTTGTTGCCGATCTCAAATTCTATATCTTTTCATTTCAAATCTGCATACGACTTCTGACGATCAGATGCTGCTTTCAGACAATCTCGGATCAACTTCACTTTCTATACTGAATCTTTTATCAAATCAATCCCGTGAAGCTTATTCTCACTGAGTTCGGTCCAATACAGAGGTGTACGACATTTAATTCCATACAAAGCTTCATAAGGTGCCATTTTGATGCTCGTCTGAAAATTGTTATTGTACGCAAATTCGATCAACGGCAGATACAGTTCCCACGAACCATTAAATTCAAGTATACAGCATCTCAACATATCTTCAAGAATTTGAATAATTCGTTCAAACTGACCATCTGTTTGTGGATGAAAAGATGTACTGAAATGCAATTTCGTGCCCAAAGCTTCTTGCAGTTTCTTCCAGAATCTCGACGTAAAACTCGGATCTCTATCAGACACAATGGATAGTGGCACCCTGTGCAATCTTACAATCTCAGCAATATAAAGCTCGGCAAATCTCTCAAGTGAGAAATCAGATCTTACCAGAATAAAATGGGCAGATTTCGTTAATCGGTCAACTACGACCCATTCGCATCTTTCTTTCTCGGAGTCAGAGGCAAACCAGAAACAAAGTCCATCGTCACTCTATCCCATTTCCACTCAGGAATCAAAATCGATTGTAACAACCCAGACGGAACTTGATGTTCAGCTTTCACTTGCTGACAAATTAAACATTTCAAAACAAAGTCAGAAATATCCCTTTTCATACCAGACCACCAGTAGTGTCGTTTCAAATCATGATACATCTTAGTACTCCCCGGATGAATGGATAGACGACTATTATGTGCTTCATTCAAAATCAACTAAATCAACTCTGGATTTCTCGGAACACAGATACGATCTCGGAATCTCAAACAATTATCAACAATTTAAAATTCAGATTCAGAATTCATTTCACACTGAGCTCGTTTCGCTAGCAATTCATTATCAGACTTCTGAGCATCACATATTTGTTGTAAAAACAACGGTTTCACTTTTAATTCAGCTATCATAGAACAATCATCAGACAAATTCAGTTGAGTATTCAAAGCTTGTAGTGCATACAACGGTTTTCTACTCAATGCATCAGCAACAACATTTGCTTTACCCGG
Organism: Gossypium australe; assembly: GCA_005393395.2. Lineage (NCBI taxonomy): Eukaryota > Viridiplantae > Streptophyta > Magnoliopsida > Malvales > Malvaceae > Gossypium > Gossypium australe. The sequence continues at coordinate 123,633,187 of CM016626.1, forward strand.
ATGATAATCTATTACAAACTCATAATCTTTCAACAGCTCATGCCATCTTCTTTGACGTAAGTTCAAATCTTTTTGAGTCATCAAATATTTCAAACTTTTGTGATCTGAAAATATGTGACATTTCTCACCGTATATATAATGACGCCAAATCTTAAGTGCAAACACAATCGCAGCTAACTCAAGATCATGTGTCGGATAGTTCTTCTCATGAGGCTTTAACTGTCTCGAGGCATAAGCTATCACTTTGCCTTCCTACTTCAAAACACAACCTAAACCATTAAATGAAGCATCACTGTATACAACAAATTCTTTAACCGATTCTGGCTGTACTAATATTGGAGCTTAGGTTAACAGAGTTTTCAACTGATCAAAACTTTTCTGACATTTGTCTGACCATTCAAATCTGACATCTTTCTGAAGTAATCTAGTAAACGGAGTAGCTATCACTGAAAACCCTTTTACAAATCTGTGGTAATAACCAACAAGTCCCAGAAAACTACGGACTTTAGACACGTTTCTCGGAGGTTTCCAATCCAGAATAGCAGAAATCTTACTCGGATCCACTTGGATTCCAGAAGCTGACACAATATGTCCTTGAAAGCTAAACTCATGCAACCAGAATTCACATTTGCTGAATTTCGCGTATAATTGCTTTTCTTTCAAAGTTTGCAACACAATTCTCAGATGTTCAGCATGCTCATTTTCATCATGTGAATAAATCAAAATATCATTAATGAATACAACAACAAATTGATCTAGATACGGTCTAAAAATTCTGTTCATCAAATCCATAAAAACAACAAGAGCGTTTGTTAGTCCAAATGGCATAACTAGAAACTCATAATGCCCGTACCTCGTTCTGAAAGCAGTCTTCGAAATGTCTGAATCTTTCACTCTCAACTGATAGTATCCCGATCTCAGATCAATCTTGGAAAACACAGTAGCTCCTTTTAACTGATCAAATAAATCATCGATTCTGGGCAATGGGTATTTATTCTTTATTGTTACCTTATTATACTGACGATAATCAATACACATTCTCATCGTGCCATCTTTCTTTTTCACGAATAGAACAGGAGCACCCCAAGGCGAGAAACTCGGTCTAGCAAACCCTCTATCAGTCAATTCTTGCAACTGTAACATCCTAGATTTATGGGCTTATGCATTTAGTGTGGGGATATGTTTAATTTGTTAATTTAAGTGATAGGGGTCCAAATTGGGCTCTAGATTAGGCAAAGGCCTTGGTTAAATTATTAGATTGGGCATTATAGAGTTAAAAAGTGGTAATTATGTTTAAAATACCAACGTGGGCTTATGGCCCAACAATAGGTGGCACAGTAAGGGAATTAGAAGGTGGCGCCATTAACAATTAAAGAGGCCCAAGTTTTGGCCGCAAGGAGCCCATGTTTTGGGCCATTTTCGGCATTTAAAAGGGGACAAGGGGTGACGCCACACACAAGGAGTTATGGGCCCAAAATTTAAGTTTCAAGAAGCCCAAATCTTTTAATTTAAGTGAGTTAAATTTCGGCATTAGGGTTTAATGAGGTGGACGGCTACAAGGCTCAAAAATAGGAGGATTTATATGGATTTTATAATTGATAGTTTAGAAGATAAAAAGGAGAAAAGATAGGAGCCTATCTACAATGAAGGTGATGGCCGAAAATCCACCACTTAAGAGGAGTAAAGAAATCGGCTACTGCATGGCAAAGGGGTGCCAAATTTTCCCTTTCATTTAGCTTGAATTTTAATTATTTAGGAAGGGCGTTTTCGGTTTTATACAGGAGGTGCCGAAATTCCTATAAATAGGGGGGATAGCTCCTTGATTCTGATAATTAAAACGCTAATTTCTTATCCTTCCATTGTGCCAAAATTCTTAGTCTCTCCCTCTCCAATTTCTTTTCTTCAATTTCTTCAAAAGCCGAAACCTCTTCTCCATTCTTTTTCCTCTTGAGCCGATTTCTCTAAAAAGCCAAAATCTCCATAGTTTTTCTTTATTCATCCTATTTAAGAATTAGTTCTATCTATTCCGGCATTTAAAACTTCCTTTGGCATTACCGAATCCTCTCTCTAGTGCTAGCCGAACCTCCTGTGCTAAGGTAAATGTCGACTTTTGATTAGTTCTCATGATATATTCCCGGTTTTTGAAAGGCAAAAGCTGAAAAGCTAATAAGTTTAATGGTTCTATGTTGGGCGGCATTTTGGGATTTGAAGGAAGCTTAGTCGACTAGATCTAAAAGCCGAAAAACGTTAGTCTTCAATTTCGGGATTTTAAGGTAAGAAGATTTTCCCTAGATATTTACTAGATTCATTCATTATATGCAAGATCCTAACTTTATGATGAGGATTAACGATCATAAATTGTGATAGTAGTTCTGACAAGGACTTGTGATGGAATTAAATATGGATCAGGCAAAGGAGAGAATCCCTAAGTTTAAGAAACGAGCAGTATCTGCCGTTCGAGATTTGCCACTTGGTTGTGGACTGGCTTCAGAACAACACCTTAGGAAGATAGCAGTTGTGTCGACTAAGGATAGCGTCGACATAGAAAGCATCGTTTTATCGGTAATCAGGTGCGTAGATCCTTATCACATAAGTTTTATTTTGTATTATACCTGTTAGGGGCTGAAAAGCCGAAAAATGAGGCTGTATGAACAATCGTGTTTAGATCCTTATCACATAAGTTTTATTTTGTATTATACCTGTTAGGGGCTGAAAAGCCGGAAAATGAGGCTGTATGAACAGTCGTGTGTAGATCCTTATCACATAAGTTTTATTTTGTATTATACCTGCTAGGGGCTGAAAAGCCGAAAAATGAGGCTGTATGAACAGTCGTGTGTAGATCTCTAACACACTACTAATCCTGTATGTATGTCTATATATATGTTATGGGCTAAAAAGCCGGAAAGAGGCTGTATAGACAGTCGAATGGAACCCTAAAAGGGTTAGGCAAGGATGCCAGGTACGTGAACGTAGAACTCCCTATGTGTATCGAAATATATGTAAGCCTGCATGATGTTTTCTTTATGTGTGTATGCATGGGGTGGGATTATGATATTGAAGGGGAAGTGCATGATAGGTCACTTGGTGATCGATGGTAGAAATCCCACAAATGTAAATGTTAGGTTACATAGTGATCGGTGGCTATGCCATGTTCAATGATTCCAGAATAACAGGAATAGGCAGTACGGCTGTCGTTATGGTGTGTAGCGGATGGAGGGTTGATTGTAGAAATCCCAAAGGTGTGATGGTTGGTACGGATTGGTGTATAGAGGATGGAATTCTAGGATGGGTTGGGTTATTCATTATTTATTGTTTACCATGTGATTATGATTGATACCTTTATGTATTGGCCAGGGCCCATAATGTGTTTCTGGGCTCAGGTCGTTGTGTGTTTTGAGATTTATATACTGAGTCTTGGTGACTCATGCTTTCCTTTTTCTCTACGCTTTCAGATGAGCAGTAGATTGTGGACATGGGAGCCGAGACGGACTCGAGGGGCCATCAAGCTTTGATTTCTCTATTTGTGATTATTTCAGTGTTTCTTAAGTTTATAGTTTTGAAAAATTTCTATGTAATAAGGCCCCCATAGAATATGTTCATCTAAGTAGTTTCTTTATTTGTTTTTAAAGATGTTCTGCAACTTATGAAATTGTGTCAAAGGTTTTATTCATTTTAATAATAATACAAAGATTTATTTTCAAAAAGTCACTTCTTTATTCAAATATTAACTAATTAACTTGTGCTTTCTAAAACCGTTAAAGTGTTATATGTTCCATAACATGCCAGATCTGGTCGAAATGCATGGGCCGGGTTTGGGGTGTTACATTTTGGTATCAGAGCCCAGTTTAAAACTCGGGCTGTGAAATGGGTCTAGTAGTGTTTTGAAAAAAATTTAAGAAAAAGGTCTCGTTTGAAGATATGGCCTTCGAGTCTACCGGCACCCGATCCACGCAGGTAAGTATTCTGAACTCTTGTTGTGTTATGCATGTAGGCTTAATGGGCTTGAGGGACGTAGGTTAGTATGATAGTACTGATGGACCATAGGCTTAGATAAACAACTCTTCAATTTCATAAGACTTAATTTCTTTGAACAAACCTGTAGACTAGTCGCAAGACTAGGGTGTGGCAACAGGCATAAGAATGTCTAGGATTGGATCTGGAAGAGCTTGGTATTTAAGCAGTCCTAGTGACTCACCTCCTCTTCGCTAGAATCCTACCTGGTGTGTAGTGACTGTTCACCCTAGCTACGAGGACTTGTTGATGGGCTAAACCTTATAATTAAAACCCGAAAGGGACCAGCCACCATATTTGAAAAAAAAATAATCCCAAGCTTTGTAAAAATTTTCAAAATACATTGGATTTGTGAAAATTTCAATTCAACCATGAATTTATAAAATACCTATGTTTTGAAAATTTACCCGAAAATCTCATGTTTACATTAGTAACTCGGATTATGAAAAGTACCCCTATTTAAAAAAAACAACAACAATGTCAAAGTATCCTTGGTTTGTAAAATTACCAAAATACCCCCGAATTTCAAAATTACCGAAATACCCTGGATTTCAAAATTACCGAAATACCCCCGGATTGTGAAATTACCAAAATTTCACAAAATCACCAACGAACCCTACTTTGAAAAATTACGAAAATACCCTTATAGGGAAAATTACGAAAATACCCTTGGGTAGTGAAACAACGAAAACACCCTTACGTGATGGATGTAAGTTCATGAATGTTATCTGTATGTTGATGATTGAATGTATGTGTTTACTAGAATTAGAAGATACAAACTTGAGACTGAATTGTGAATGCGAATTCGAAAGAACTACTCTAAAACTACTATTCATAAGACTGTTCGTGGTTAATCAGTGGAAGAAAACTAATAACTCATAAAATTTCTAATCAGATAAAAGCGAAGCGGTAGAATGAGTACAAGGGGTTGAGGACGTCCGCCACGTGGTCGTGGTAGGGGTAGGATGACTGTGTCGGAACCGGTAGGGTCTGGTCATGGTTCTGGAAACGAGATGCCAGCTGCAGAGGAGGAATTTTAGGACCAGACTGCCGGTGATGATGCGGTATCTCAGGCAATGTTAAGGGTCTTAGAAAGGGTTGTTGGGGCTGGTATGGGCACATGAGCCCAAAAATCTGTGCCGGAGCGGCATAGGGCCAACGGGGCAGAAGTGTTTAGGGGAATTTCTGGTGTAGCCCCAAGTTCAGCTGAGTATTGGTTGGAGGCGGAGGCGGTAGAACGCATAATGGATAATTTGGATTTCACGGAGGAGGAGAAGTTGAAAGGGCTTGTATCTCTCCTACGGGATGAAGCCTATCAATGGTGGTTTACGGTTAAGGATGGTACAGTGACTGACCGTATCACCTGGGATTTCTTTAAGACGGCGTTTTAGAATAAGTACATTGGATCGAGTTATGTGGATGCCCAGCGCAGAGCATTTCTAAATCTAGTTCAAGGGAGTAGGTCAGTGGCTGCGTATGAAGCTGAATTCTTACGCCTTAGCCGTTATGCTCGTGGGATGGTAGCCACGGAGCATGAACGTTGTGTTAGGTTCGAAGATGGCCTAAGGGATGATTTGCGTGTTTTGATAGCCCCACAGCGGAAGAGGGAATTTGCTGTGCTTGTGGAAAAAACTAAGATAGCTGAGGAGGTAAAGCGGACGGAGAAACTGAATCGGGATAGAGATAGGGGTAGAAGTAAGAGGAATTTTGAATCGTTAGAGGCAGTTGGGCAAACTCAAAAAAGACCTAGGTCAGACGGGCTGAAACAGGATGAGAGACCTGCTGCTGCTAACCAGAAACAAAAGTGTGCTCGATGTGGTAAGTTCCATACCGGTCAGTGTTGGGCAGGCACTGGGAAGTGTTTTAGGTGTGGATCTACGGACCACCAAGTTAGAAACTATCCACAGCAACGGGGCAGTGAAGGGCCCACAGGTCAAGAGAATGCACCGCCGGGAAGAGGAGGTCAACAACCACCAAGGGGCCGTGGTCAAGTCAATGGTGGCAATGGCACAGGACATGGTCATGGAGGTGCAGGTTATGTTGAGGCGAGGCAGCCAGCCTTGGTCTATGCAGCACGTCGTCAAGGGGACGAGGACGCTCTAGATGCGAATACCGGTGCGTACCCTACCATAGTATACTAAGTGTTTATTTTGGCTTTAGAATTAGAGTGCGCAGCGAAAGCATAGTAGTGAGACTTAGGTAGTATGATTACTAGTTAGTTGGAAATTTCAAGGATGAAATTTCATTAAGGGGGTAGAATTGTAACATCCTAGATTTATGTGCCTATGCATTTAGTGCGGGTACATGTTTAATTTGTTAATTTAAGTGATAGGGGTCCAAATTGGGCTCAGTATTAGGCAAAAGCCTTGGTTAAATTATTAGATTGGGCATTATAGAGTTAAAAGGTGGTAATTATATTTAAAATACCAACGTGGGCTTATGGCCCAACAATAGGTGGCACTGTAAGGGAATTAGAAGGTGGCGCCATTAACAATTAAAAAAACCCAAGTTTTGGCCGCAAGGAGCCCATGTTTTGGGCCATTTTCAGCATTTAAAAGGGGACAAGGGGTGACGCCACACACAAGGAGTTAGGGGCCTTGGTCTATGCAGTACGTCGTCAAGGGGACGAGGACGCTCTAGATGCGAATACCGGTGCGTACCCTACCATAGTATACTAAGTGTTTATTTTGGCTTTAGAATTAGAGTGCGCAGCGAAAGCATAGCAGTGAGACTTAGGTAGTATGATTACTAGTTAGTTGGAAATTTCGAGGACGAAATTTCTTTAAGGGGGTAGAATTGTAACATCCTAGATTTATGTGCCTATGCATTTAGTGCGAGGATATGTTTAATTTGTTAATTTAAGTGATAGGGGTCCAAATTGGGCTCAGGATTAGGTAAAAGCCTTGGTTAAATTATTAGATTGGGCATTATAGAGTTAAAAGGTGGTAATTATGTTTAAAATACCAACGTGGGCTTATGGCCCAACAATAGGTGGCACTGTAAGGGAATTAGAAGGTGGCGCCATTAACAATTAAAAAAGCTCAAGTTTTGGCCGCAAGGAGCCCATGTTTTGGGCCATTTTCGGCATTTAAAAGGGGACAATGGGTGACGCCACACACAAGGAGTTAGGGGCCCAAAATTTAAGTTTCAAAAAGCCCAAATCTTTTAATTTAAGTGAGTTAAATTTCGGCATTAGGGTTTAATGAGGTGGACGACTACAAGGCTCAAAAATAGGAGGATTTATATGGATTTTATAATTGATAATTTAGAAGATAAAAAGGAGAAAAGATAGGAGCCTATCTACAAGGAAGGTGATGGTCGAAAATCCACCACTTAAGGGGAGTAAAGAAATCGGCTACTGCATGGCAAAGGGGTGCCGAATTTTCCCTTTCATTTAGCTTGAATTTTAATTATTTAGGAAGGGCGTTTTTGGTTTTATACAGGAGGTGCCGAAATTCTTATAAATAGGGGGATAGCTCCTTGATTCTGGCAATTAAAACCCTAATTTCTTCTCCTTCCATTGTGCCAAAATTCTTAGTCTCTCCCTCTCCAATTTCTTTTCTTCAATTTCTTCAAAAGCCGAAACCTCTTCTCCATTCTTTTTCCTCTTGAGCCGATTTCTCTAAAAAGCCGAAATCTCCTTAGTTTTTCTTTATTCATCCTATTTGAGAATTAGTTCTATCTATTCCGGCATTTAAAACTTCCTTTGGCATTGTCGAATCCTCTCTCTAGTGCTAGCCGAACCTCCTGTGCTAAGGTAAGTGTCGACTTCTGATTAGTTCTCATGATCTATTCCCGGTTTTTGCAAGGAAAAAGCCGAAAATCTAATAAGTTTAATGGTTCTATGTTGGGCGGCATTTTGGGATTTGAAGGAAGCTTAGTCGACTAGATCTAAAAGCCGAAAAATGTTAGTCTTCAATTTTGGGATTTTAAGATAAGAAGATTTTCCCTAGATTTTTACTAGATTCATTCATTATATGTAAGATCCTAACTTTATGATGAGGATTAACGATCATAAATTGTGATAGTAGTTCTGACAAGGACTTGTGATGGAATTAAATATGGATCAGGCAAAGGAGAGAATCCCTAAGTTTAAGAAACGAGCAGTATCTGCCGTTTGAGATTTGGCACTTGGTTGTGGACTGGCTTCAGAACAACACCTTAGGAAGATAGCAGTTGTGTCGACTAAGGATAGCGTCGACATAGAAAGCATCGTTTTACCGGTAATCAGGTGTGTAGATCCTTATCACATAAGTTTTATTTTGTATTATACCTGTTAGGGGCTAAAAAGCTGGAAAATGAGGCTGTATGAACAGTAGTGTGTAGATCCTTATCACATAAGTTTTATTTTGTATTATACCTGTTAGGGGCTGAAAAGCCGGAAAATGAGGCTGTATGAACAGTCGTGTGTAGATCCTTATCACATAAGTTTTATTTTGTATTATACCTGTTAAGGGCTGAAAAGCCGAAAAATGAGGCTGTATGAACAGTCGTGTGTAGATCTCTAACACACTACTAATCCTGTATGTATGTCTATATATATGTTATGGGCTAAAAAGCCGGAAAGAGGCTGTATAGACAGTCGAATGGAACCCTAAAAGGGTTAGGCAAGGATGCCATGTACGTGAACATAGAACTCCCTATGTGTATCGAAATATATGTAAGCCTGCATGATGTTTTCTTTATGTGTGTATGCATGGGGATAGGTCACTTGGTGATCGATGGTAGAAATCCCACAAATGTAAATGTTAGGTCACATAGTGATCGGTGGCTATGCCACATTTAGTGATTCCTGAATAACAGGAATAGGCAGTACGGCTGTCGTTATGGTGTGTAGCGGATGGAGGGTTGATTGTAGAAATCCCCAAGGTGTGATGGGTGGTACGGGTTGGTGTGTAGAGGATGGAATTCTAGGATGGGTTGGGTTATTCATTATTTATTGTTTACCATGTGATTATGATTGATACCTTTATGTATGGGCCAGGGCCCATAATGTGTTTGTGGGCTCAGGTTGTTGTGTGTTTTGAGATTTATACACTGAGTCTTGGTAACTCAGGCTTTCCTTTTTCTCTACGCTTTCAGATGAGCAGTAGATCGTGGACATGGGAGCCGAGATGGACTCGAGGGGCCATCAAGCTTTGATTTCTCTATTTGTGATTATTTCGATTTTTCTTAAGTTTATAGTTTTGGAAAATTTCTATGTAATAAGGCCCCCATATATTATGTTCATCTAAGTAGTTTCTTTATTTGTTTTTAAAGATGTTCTGCAACTTATGAAATTGTGTCAATGGTTTTATTCATTTTAATAATAATACAAAGATTTATTTTCAAAAAGTCACTTCTTTATTCAAATATTAACTAATTAACTTGTGCTTTCTAAAACCGTTAATGTGTTATATGTTCCATAACATGCCAGATCTGGTCGAAACGCATGGGCCGGGTTTGGGGTGTTACAGCAACTGTGACTTTAACTCTTTTAACTCTGTTGGTGCCATCCTATACGGAGCTATCGGAATAGGTGTGGTTCCAGGTAGCAACTCAATACCGAACTCAACTTCACGAATCGGAGGCAAACCCGACAATTATTCAGGGAACGCATCAGAAAACTCACAGACTACAGGCATTGACTCAACCTTCTTCTCCGATACTCTTGAATCAATCACATAAGCAAAATATGCCTTGTAACCCTTTTTCACATAATTCTGAGCTTTCAAAACAGATATCGTAGTAGACAAATCATTTAAATCATCAGATTCAACTCGTACAATCTCATTATTCGGACCTTTCAAATCTATAGTCTTTCTTTTACAGTTCACAACAGCATCATGCATAAACAACCAATCCATACCCAGAATAATATCAAATTCATCAAATGGCAAAAGCATCAGATCAACAGGGAAACAGATATCTCAAAACATTAACGGACAGTTCTTGCATACTTTGTCAACAAGGACACTTTTACCTAAGGGGTTCGATACTTTCATAGCAAACTCAGTTGACTGTACAGGCAAAGTCTTGCTGAATACTAAATTCATGCATATATATGAATGCGTAGAACCAGGGTCTATCAAAGTAATCGCAGAAGTATCATAAAGAGTAAAAGTACCAGTTAATACATCAGGTGATGAAGCTTGCTCACGAGCTCAGATAGCATACACTCTGTCTCTCATAGTTCTCTGACTACCACTGACGTTTCTTACATTCTTCGTCGATCTAACTCTTGCAGATGCATTATCAGACCTCAAATTCTAAATAGTTTCTGGCTCGACAGACCCAGGGCAATCACGGATAAAATGATTAAGCGATCCACATCTGAAGCAAGCTCTGTCATTCAACCTACAACTTCCCCGATGCCTTTTTCTGCAATGTTTACATTCAGGTCTCTCAGGTCGAGCATTTCCCACGCTAGTCACTGAAGTTACTGAGGTTTTAGAACTCATTTGCGATCTAAATTGATTTCTATTCAAATGTCCCACATTATCTATAGAACAACTCTAATTTTCTTTGAATCTCTTCGAAGATGACTGGAATGATTTGCTCGGAAATCTTTCTCACATCACGAACTTCAGACTCAGCTTTTCTCTTATCTTTCCCGAGTGCCTCAGCTTTACAAGCTCTGTCAACAAGTACACAAACTCTTTTATTTCTAAAATCCCGACTAACAAACGGATGTCTTCATTAAGGCCATCTTCGAATCTTTTGCACATTATAGCTTCAGAAGATACACATTCCCGGGCATACTGACTCAGTCTCACGAATTCTCGCTCATACTCAGAAACAGTCATTTGGCCTTGTTTAAGTTCCAGAAATTCCTTTCGTTTCTGATCAACGAACCTCTTACTGATATATTTCTTCCAGAACTCGATCTGAAAGAAGTCCCACGTTACTCGTTCTCTCGGAACAACAGAAATTAAGGTTTTCCACCATTGATAAGCTGCATCTCAAAGTAACGATAGAACACACTTTATGCATTCTTCCGGAGTCAAAGACATTTCATCGAATACCCGAATGGTATTTTCAATCCAGAACTCGGCCTTTTCAGCATCATCATCTTTAGTAGCCCGGAATTCCTCGGCCCCATACTTACGGATCTTGTCAACAGGAGGCTTATTCAACAGATTCAGATTTATAGCCGGAGGTATATCGGATGTCTGTGGGGAACTAATCGGGGGAGGAGGTTGTGAAACAGTCGGGTTATTTCTTACGAACTGAGTGAACCACTCACTCATCATCTGGAAGAAAGCTTGTTTAGCTTCTCCCTCATGACCGCTCGTAGCCGGTCTCGAATCAGAGGGCACTGTCCCTTGCACGGGAGCAGGCGCATTACTTTCTACGTCGTCAGCTACGGCTCTTTCGGGATCCATTACTATATGAAAATCACATTTATACGTCAGGATTCATCACACTATCACAATTCAAATATATGGCATGTATAGCTAGACAACGACAAGCTACGTTAGTCTGAGAATCGGCTAAACCGTAGCTCTGATACCAACCAAATGTAACACCCCTATCCCGTGTCCGTCGCTGGATTAAGGTTAGGAGCGTTACTGGAGATATCGAAAACGTTCGCGGACAAAATCATACATTCAATCATCATTCTTAGACATAATGTCCCTTAAACGGGTCTTTGAGACCTTAATCATACTTAGAAGTCGAGTCGGGACTAAACTGAAACACATATGAAATTTCATGAAAATTTAAAACTTTAATAAACTATAGGGGAGACACGCCCGTGGGAGGAGACCGTGTGCCCTCCACAGCTTCTAGACACCCCCATGTATCCATCCGTGTCTATATACTGACTATACCAACACGGTCATTAGGCACGCCCGTGTGCCATGGTCGTGTACTTTTAGGTTATATACTGACTTCCCCACCACGGCCACCAAGCACGCTCGTGGGTTTTGGCCGTGTACTTTTATGCTAGCTACTAACTTGCACACCACGGCCAGATGACACACCCGCGTCGAGGCCGTGTGATGTTAAACCACATCCTACAATTCACCCACGGTCGTTAGGCACGCCCGTGTGCCACAACCGTGTGACATTATAGGCCATTTACAAGGCCAAAATGCCACCCATAAGGGTCAAACCTACAAGCCATATTTAACAAGATATCTCATGCATATTTTACCATCAAAACATACCAAAATAATCAACCAATTCATGCATCTTTGCCAACTAAGGTAATCACACTACAAACCATTCAAACCAATTCCAAACATACCAATTTGCATGACTAAATCTAAATTATACCAAGCTCCTTTCATCAATATATACACTTACCATCTCATAACCATTTCATATATCAACTAATCATGCCAAAACGACTTCACATATCACATTCATTAAGGCATATTACCAAAACATAATTAGCCAAATCACATGGCTAAGTTCATTATACAACTTATACCAAAACTAGCCTATACATGCCATATTGAGCTATATACATTTTCAAAGTGTACCAAAATAAGTTTTAGTAGTGGGATGACGATCTGTGACGGTCCCGAGCCTATCAGTAGCTTTGACGACCTACAGAACAAAGAAACACATACAGAGAGTAAGCTTTCCAAAAGCTTAGTAAGTAAATACACAAACAAACTTGATATGTAAAGCATGTAAGCATATAACCACATTGGCATATTTCTTCTACAAGGTAAATTTCTCACATTTATACTTTGATTCATATTCTTGGCCAAATTGCCACATTTATCAGTTCAAGAATCACAAACACATAGTTTTTCATATATGCTTTCATATCATATTTCCAATCCATCATAGTAAAACACTTAGTCACTTACCTTATATACACATTTGGTGTATGATCAACATACCTGAATCGAACATTCATTTACTTAATCTATCAAAGCTCGGATTTGTCATTTGTATTTCATACTTGCCCGTTGAACCATAAGGAATCCAATAGGATACTTTAAAAGCTCGGAATAGTAGTACAATGCCATCGTCCCAGACGAGGTCTTACGTGCACTCAAATATCGATGCCACTGTCCCGGACAGGGTCTTACACAAATTAGAACGATGCCAATGTCCCAGACATGGTCTTACACGTAAAAATCATAATGATGCCAATGTCCCAGACGTACGTAAATCTTATATTGATGCCAACGTCCCAGACGTGGTCTTACACATATTCAGATATCGATGCCACTGTCCCAGACAGGGTCTTACACGAATCTCAAATCAACGCCAACGTCCTAAACTGGTCTTACATGATAAAACAGAATAGTTACCTATGTCATGACATATCTAATCCTATTTATTCCTAGGCTCGTACGGGACTTATCGGACTTAATCACTATATCGAACTTATCTCGGAATTCATTTTCATAACTTCTCATAAACCTTCATAGTCAACATTAATCATATGAACACATATAATATCAAACAAGTACGTTTATTTGCATAGTGACTTACCTCGGATTCGGTTTATTGGAATAGAAATGGCTACTCGTTTACTTTCGCTTTCCCGCGATCTAAATCCGTTTTCCTCGGTTCTTGATCTAAACATATTCAGAATTAACCCTTTTATTCACTAGTTCATTCAATTCAATCCAAAGACATACATTTAGGGCTATTTGAAATTTAGCCCTCACATTTGCACATTTTATCAATCTAGTCCATTTTTCACAAAACACCAAATTCACAAAATCCACATATACACATGCTTGGCCGAACCTCTCTAGGGACTATATAAGTCCAAATATTTCATCAAATTTGCAATTTAGTCCCTCAACTTTCTATTTTCTCAATTTAGCCCTAATTAGCTAAATTTATCAAAACTTCAAGAACAAAGTATGTTCATCTAACTCATATCTTTCATTTAACACCAAAAATCATCAAAAAGCTTAACATATCATCAATGGCATAACTCACAAACATCACCAATTCATCAAATTAACACATGGGTTTTGAAGCTATCAAAGCAACGATTGCAAAAACGTAAAAATTATCGAAAACCGACTGAAAACATTCCTTGAATTCAAGCTTAAAAGTGCCGAAAATCAAAAGAACTTAAGCCTTTCTTCCTTCTCTAATATTCGGTCAAAAGATGAATGAAATAATGTCTTTTTTTCATACTTTGTTTTTATCATAAAACATTTTAATTCAAAAATGACATTATTAATCTTTTATAATATAAAACCAAACATATATATATATATATAAGGTCAATAATGACCATTGCCGTCCACTATAAATAAAAATGAGCAAATTGCCATATAAGGCCTCCAACCTTACATAGCCACAACACTTAGGTACTTTAACAAATAGCAAGCAACTTTCACATTTAATACAATTTAATCCTTTTGTCAAATTAAACACACAGACAAACAATTTAACTTACGAAAGTTTAGCACCTGCTTAATCACATATTAATGGCACAGAAAATAATATTAAAATATTATTCAGACTCAGATTTGTGGTCCCGAAACCACTATTCCAACCAGGGTATAAACCGGACTGTTACATAAACTGCTAGTTTCATATATTACGCAGTAAGGCTAGCGTATAAGTTGTACTCTGCAATACGGTAAACCACATTACAGACATGCAGTATGAACTGCCAGATCAGATAGTGGTACGTAGCATAGCTAACGTACATGCGGTACAGTGCAATGCAGTAATCTGCTATATAGTTGAGTTACAGTAAAACTGCCAGATCAGTCAACAATACGCAGCGATGCTGACGTATGTGCTGTGTAGTGTAGTGTAGAAATCTGCAGTACAGTCAAATCGTCCACGACCCTCAGGGTATTGGGACTGCCCTTGACCCTCTGGGTATTAGGGGCTTCAGTATGCAGTTAATCTGCCAAATCGTAAATCTTCCTTCTCTTCAAAATCCCAACGCAAAATACTTTATATGCAGATGTATGTATGCAAATATGTGTATGCAGATGTATGAATGAAGATGCACCAATTTAGAATACAATTTCAGGTAGTCATTTAGAAGTAGTCACTTACAGACAGTCAATCAGTTATAGAAACGTGCACACTTATACACTCAGATTCAGTACCTAGCATAACACACATTCACTTACGAGTAGTACATAATTCGAAGTTAGAACAGAATCGTATTCACCCTCAATAAGCTTAGTCGAGGGGTTGGAACACATAGACTTACAATAACATTCGATTTGCCCTAAAATTAGAATTGGGCAAGTTAGGGCCACACGCTATTGTGCTCCGACCGTGTGGAGCAATCCATGCCGTGTGGGGATCCAAACGCCCGTGTGAGGGGTGGCACACGCCCGTATGGTGCAGGGACTCGGTCGTGTAACTCACTGTCCAATTTCGATAAAATTAAGTGCAGCGCAGACACGGCCGTGTGAGGATCTCACAAGCCCGTGTTCCCATCAGACACGACCATGTGTTCCTAAACACACGCCCATATGGGATCCCTAAATCCCCAAATCAGTCACACAGCTATGTGATTCTAAATCTTTGAAACCCTAATTCCCAAACTCATACGCCCGTGTGCCCGAGGGACACGACCATGTGAATTCCGATAAAATCCCCAAATCGGCCACACGCCTGTGTGGCACCCAAAATCGGTCGAAAACCCTAATTCAGCCCTAAAAATGCTGTTTTGGCCACCAAAACCGTCCCTAACCTTTTCCCTATCAAAGTATACTGGAAAGTGGAGATTTCTCATCACTTCCATCGACTAAAACTCAAAATCCTCGGTTTGACATTCACTCAAGAAAACCAGAATCATAAGTTTGCAAAAACCATTAAGCAAATTAAATTAAAAAACAATGTAGTTACAGTTCGAATCCCACACTTGATTGCAACGACGAAGAAGACGACAGAGGAGCGGAAATCCCTAATGCCAAAAACCAACACTGAACTTTGAGTATTTTTATGAAGTGAGAAGTAAAGAAAAGAAAAAAAAGAAAAACGATGAGGGAAAGTGGGAAACATGAAAAGAAATAAAATTAAGGTAAACCCGGCAAAATAATCCCCAAAATAAAATAAAAATACAATAATAACTTACACAATTAAGTTACCAAAACAGAGCTGAATAATTATTTTAAAACTTAAAATAAATCTACCACTCAAGACGCACACACAACGCCTCGAACCCAGAACCTCAAGGTAAGCTAACACTCACTTAACCACTAGACCAACAGGCCCATTCTTGTCACTAAACTGCACAATTAAACACATATGTGCAATCTTCCCACTGTCATTATGCTCAAAGCTCAAGACTTCTAGGCCCAAAATTTGGGGCGTTACAATTCACCCCTCCTTAAAGAAATTTTGTCCTCAAAATTTTCAACTAACAGTACGATCGTATAACCAACTACACCACTACGCTTCTGCTGCGCACTCTGATACCAAATCATTATTACAGTAAACATGAACCCAGAACCTCTCAGACACCCCTAGAACACTCAACCACTCAAGCAGATAGACAGTTGTCGTGTAAACACAATTTTAAAGCTGATCGTCGAAATCAGAGTCTTAAATTTATAAAGAGAATGATCGAACCTAGAAACTAACTCTGACAGCGATTTTAAGGCAAGCGCACCTATCGAACAGTAGTATAGTTTAGGCAAGACCGGAATATCGAATCCCAAAGGAACCAAAAGTACTAATACTAACTCTCTTTCTATTATTTAGCCTAAGAATTAAGTGAATGATTATCTAATCTAAATTTAACTATCAACTAAACTAAAGACGCAAAGACAAAAAGAATGAATTGGGGAAAATACTTGGAAGAAAAACTCAGTTGATTAAGACGACACCCAAGGAAGAATCCACCTAGACTTCACTTGTTATCTAACACTGAACCAAATGATGTATTCACTTGACTTGATACGTAAGATTCCCTAAGTTATATTAAACCCTCTCTCGAAGCGAATAACGTCTAACCCTAGGTTGATTAATTGAAATCTCTATCTAATTAAAACCCCTAGAATCGCATTAACTCGATCTATGGATTCCCATATTAGGTTTCACCCTAATCCGGCAAAATCTCGTCACCCTATCTCTAGGCGTGTGATCAACTCCGCTTAATTATGCTAGATCTACTCTTAAGCAGGGACTTTTGCTCCTCCACTTAAGCACATCATACTTGAATCAATATCCCGGAAATATCAACACAAGAATTAAGCACACATAATTAAGAACAAGTCAAATATTTATCATATAGTTCAGAAAACAATAACAAGTTCTGTCTTAGGTTTCATCCCCCTCAGGTATCTGAGGGTTTAGTTCATATCAAATAAAGAAAACATCTCAAAAGAAAAGATAAAACAAAACATAAGAAATCCCTAAAACTCCCTGAATGAATTGAAGGAGAGATCCGCCGTCTTGAGTAGAATTCTGGCTTCTTGAGATGGATCAACTGGCTATCTTCGAGTGATTCCCACAAATCTGGTCTTTCTAGCTCGGCTCCTTGGCCTAGCTAACCGCCCTCTGACTAAAGCCTTGGGTTCCGGCTTCTGCCGAACTCCCCGCTTAAGTTGCCCCCTAGGATGTTTATATAGGCTTTGAGATGCCTTACTTGGCCCCTAAGTATCCTAATTCAAGTAGAATTCCTACTAAGGTGTTTGAATAGGCTTTGGCATGTGTTTCTTTGCCTCCAAGTATCCAAATCCGAGTAAAACTCCTTTTGGCCACGGCAGGGACACGCCAATGGCACACGCCCGTATAAGTCGTGGCCAGGCCGTGTTCGACACTGTTAAGGAGGCATGACCATGTGGTCTTGGGCCCAGGCCGTGTAGATTTCATGATATGGCCCATTTACTCCGTTTTGGGCCCATTTTTCGTTCTTTTCGTCATTGGGTGCTCTCCTAGGTATGAAACATGAAAACAAAGGATTAAGAGCACCAAATTACACAATTCAGGCCTTAAATTATCCAAAAGTATGCTAAATGTGGGATTAAAATATGTTACTTTTATGGTTTATCAGATACCCCCACACTTAAGCTTTTGCTTGTCCTCAAGCAAAATTCTTAACTCACAATTAAAACAAACTTCCTTGAGTCATAATGTTCATCAATAATGTTTCATCATAATTCAAAGATAATTCATACATGGATAATTCAACTCAAAGGGTCCTAAAGATTCAAACAGTCAAAGTCATAGTTTTTATAGTATGAAAACATAGGTGTTTCCCCTTACATGAATAATTACCTCTGATTCAAAATCGACAAGAATTGACATCCTCACTAAAGATTCACACAAATCACTCAAAGTGTTTAAGGTTCAGAATTAAGCACTCAAAAGTCAAAAATGAAGAGTTAATCCCATAAGCTTGCATGAAAATCAAATCTCCACCACTATAAAATGAGATGATACACAAATCAAAAGGTTTTTAACAGGGTTGTAATGGGGCTTGGGTTAAAGGTGTGGATAAAGGCTGAATTAGAATGTTAGAATCGAGATTGACCTAACAATTTACCTAACTAGAAAAATGAACTCATCCTAAATAATTACATCATTGGAAACTAATAATACTACTATTGATATTACTTTAATACGAGCCTCTTCTTCAATAATTGGAATTTAATGCATAAGCTCACCTAATCACAAAGCTAATAATGAATATACTTCGTTTTTTTTAAGAACAAGTCAAATAATAGGAAAGAACTTTTACAACTAAAATATAGAACATAATTAGGCAACTGCTCAAAATCGAATCTCAACAAAAAGGGAGTCAAGGAGGATGGTGATAACAAATACAAAGGGTTTTGGGTTAATATTAGTGGGTGTGTCAATAAAAAGGGTTGTTAGGATTAAACGGGGTTCACTAGAGGTTAATTATGAAGGTAGGCTTTTAGTAGAGTGAGTGGGTTAAAACCTAGGTGCCTTTATCATCTCGGTATATCAAATCATAGGTGTGGTCTCAACATGTATAATCGATGCAAGTTCTAGAATAACAAATCAATGTTGACACACTCATAATCAATAAAGTGAGCAAGAAAAAGAATATATGCTATATACGGCTCAAAATCTCACAAAAATTATGGGTATTTGATGTCAACCTCGTATATTTCAAACTTCAAGGTAATAATTAGATTCAGGTAGACAACCTAACAAAATTTTAAATTTTGAAATAGACTCATCATGCTTGATTCTCTAGTATCCTTCAAATTTAATAATCAATGCACAATTATCAATGACTTACTCGAAAACATATCAATAGAAATCATATATCACGGAAATTTCATTCTAATCATAATATGAGAAACTTACTTTAGAACAAGGCATAATTCAGGTATTTTCAAATAATGATATAGTTAACCCCCCACACTTAAGATGTACATTGCCCTCAATGTACAAAGATAGATAATATGACAACATAGTGAGAAAATCAAAAGATAGGGGGAGAAGTGAAACTTCCTGAATTTTGTATGAAGTCAATGAGAAGAATTCGGATAAGATTGGAGGTGAACGTGGGGAACCGCCTCGAACCATTTGAGATTGAATCCTCGAAGCAGCCGTCTTGATTTTATTGTATCCTAAGGTAAATCTAAATGGCACGAAGAATAAAAAGAAAATAATAAAGAAAGTAAAAAAAAGAAATAAAAATAAAAATAGGAATAAAAGTAAATAATTAAATAGAGATACGGTCCATGTCCATGTGCCTACCCGTGATGTCCACACGGCCAAGGCCACGGCCACAGCCGTGTGCAAGGCCGTGTAGGTATGGAAACCTATGCCTAAATACGAAATAGTTAGTTCTCGGGTTGCCTCTCGAGAAGCACTCGTTTAAAGTCTTGAGCTAGACTTACCTCTCATTCGCATAATCAGGGTGGTTTGAGAAGGTGAAAATCCTTTCTCATGCAATCAATTTGGTTATTGATATATAGTTTAAGTCGAGTAGTGTTTATCTTAAAAGTGCTGAATTTAGGATTAGTTACCTCGACTGTTCCATCTTGGAAGATTTTGAGTACCCGATCTCCTATCTTAAGTTGGGTTGTCCCATCATTAAGTTCGTCGTGGAGTTGCCTCGTTTTTGCTTCGTGCATTTTTAGTCTCTCCTTGAAGTGTGTCTTCCATTCATCTAGTTCATCGATCTAAAGTCTTTGTTCCTCATGAATTTCTTCTTTATCGACACGAGGTCTAGGATCTAGCATCTGCAAAAGAGCTTCAAGAAACGGCAAGTTAATATGAATTTTTTTTTAGAAGTGTAAGAGACTTACCGAATTGTTCCTCTGTGTGGTCTTTCTTTATCGCATTGGGGTATGGCACACGAGCTTGGTACTCTGTAATTACCGGGTTTGGTAAATCCTGGTTTACCTCAACCTTACCTTCACTTACCACATGCTCTTGCCTTGGGTCAGATTCCACTAACCTTTCACTGCCATGAGTTGTTACGGCTTGAATTTTCTCTTTTGGGTTAGTCTCGGTGTTGCTCGGTAGGCTTTCTTGTGGTTGTTCTAAGATCAGCTTAGCAGGCTAACCTAACTGATCCTCGATCCCTTGAATCCGTGCTTCTTGTTTCGTTTTTATATTTTGGAAACGTGTTTCTGTGGTTGCTATGAATTTTGTCAGCATCTCTTCAAGGATCGACTCATCTTCCTGTTGGTGAGGTGGTTGTTAAAAATCTGGATTTTCTGTGGCTGCTATGAATTTTGTCAGCATCTCCTCAAGACTCGACTCCTCTTCCTGTTGGTGAGGTGGTTGTTGAAAATTCAAATTTTCTGTGGCTGCTATGAATTTTGTCAGCATCTCTGCAAGACTTGACTCCTCTTCCTGTTGGTGAGGTGGTTGTTGAAGATTTGAATTTTCTATGGCTGCTATGAATTTTGTAAGCATCTCTTCAAGACTCGACTCCTCTTCCTGTTGGTGAGATGGTTGCTGAAAATTTGACTTTTCTGTGGCTGCTATGAATTTTGTCAGCATCTCTTCAAGACTCAACTCCTCTTCCTGTTGGTGAGGTGGTTCTTGAAAATTTGAATTTTCTGTGGCTGCTATGAATTTTGTCAGCATCTCCTCAAGACTCGACTCCTCTTCCTGTTGGTGAGGTGGTTGTTGAAAATTTGGAGGAAGTTCCTTTCTTTGGCTACTTTGATCATCCCAAGAGAAATTGGGATGGTACCTCCAACCTGCATTATAAGTGTCACTATAAAAATTATTTTGAGGTCTAGAATAGTTACCCATATAATGGACTTGTTCGTTCTCCATGCCATATCCGTAGGGTGGGTACTCAGGATTCACCATGCCTCCTAGATTCGAGTCATATTGCATTACTGGGTGTACCTGTGAAGAACCGTATAAACCATCAAATTTTTTATGTACCATCTCTACCTGATTTGATAGCATCATGACTGCGTCGAGGTTGAAGACACTGGCTGCTTTAGTAGGAATTGTCCTCATGACTTGCCACTGATAATTATTCAGTGCCATCTTCTCTATAAACTAAAATTACCTGTCAAAAGCAAATAAAAGAAAAATTAGCAAAATAAAAAAAATAAAATTTAATTGTAAAAATAAAATATGGCTAGAGTAATAAAAATTAAGCTTTCTTCATATTTCAGTTCCCCGGCAAAGGCGCCAAAATCTTGATCGTCGAAATCAGAGTCTTAAATTTATAAAGAGAATGATCGAACCTAGAAACTTCCTGCTTACACGTCAAGCACTTACTTACAAAATTGGTAACTTCCTGCTTCAGACCTAGCCACCAAAACTGTTCGCGCAGATCCCGATACATCTTACTCTCATCAGGATGCATAGCGTATGGACTACTATGCGCTTCCTGTAGAATCTTCTGTCTTAACTCAGAATCCTTTGGCATACAAGCCTTTCCATGAAAGCACAATACCCCATCACTGTTTACACAAAAATCTTCTGTCTCACCACCTGCCACTAACTGAAATTTAGAACTTAGTGATACATCCGACAACTGTTGCTCTTTGATCGCTGAAATCAGAGTTTTAAAATTTATAAAGAGAATGATCGAACCTGGAAACTAACTTTGACAACGATTAAAGGCAAGTGTACCTATCGAACAGTAGTATAGCTTAGGCAAGACTGGATTGTCGAACCCAAATGAACTAAAAGTACTAATACTAACTTTCTTTTTATTATTTAGCCTAAAATAAAGTGAAGCTTCTTTAATCTAAATTAACGACTACTAAGCTAAAGACGCGAAGACAAAAAGAACGAATTGAGAAATAACTTGAATGAAAACTCAGTTGACCACAACGATACCCTCAGGAAGAATCCACCTAGACTTCACTTGTTATCTAACACTGAACCAAATGATTTATTCACTGAGTTTGATCCGTAGGACTCCCTAACGTATATTAAACCCTCTCTCGAGGCGAATAATGTCTAACCCTAGGTTAATTAACGGAAATCTCTTTCTCGAATAATAACCCCCTAGAATAGCAGTAAATCGATCTATGGATTCCCATATTAGGTTTCATCCTAATCCGACAAAATCTCGTCATCCTATCTCTAGGCGTGCGATCAACTCTGTTTAATTATGCTAGATCTACTCTTAGGCAGGGTCTATTCCTCCTCCACCTAAGCACATCAAATTTGGATTAAGAACACATAATTAAGAACAAACTAAGTATTTATCATATAATTCAGAAAACAATAACAAGATTCATCTAGGTCTCATCCCCTTTAGGTATCTGAAGGGTTCAGTTCATAAAAAATAAATAAAACATCTCAAGAGAAAAGATAAAACAAAACATAAGAAATCCCTAAAACTCTCTGAAAGAATTGAAGGAGAAATTTGCCGTCTTGAGTAGAATTCCGACTCCTTGGGATGGATCAACTGGCTAACTTCGAGTGATTCCCACAATTCTGACCTTTTCAGCTTGGCTCCTTGGCCTAGCTTCACCGTCTGTTCCGGCTTCTGCCAAAATCTTCTCTCAAGTTGCCTCCTTGGGTGTTTATATAGACTTTGTGATGCCTTACTTGGTCCCTAAGTGTCCTAATTTAAGTAGAATTCCTACTAGGGTGTTTGAATAGGCTTTGGAATATGTTTCTTCGCCTCCAAGTATCCAAATTCGAGTAAAACTTCTTTTGGCCACGGTAGAGACACGCCCATGGCACACGTACGTGTAAGTCGTGGCCAGGCCGAGTTTGAGATTGTTGATGGGGCACGGCCGTGTGAATCGGGGGTCAGACCGTGTTCTAGTAACTCAGTGAGGCACGGCCGTGTGGGCTTAAGTCCAGGCCGTGTCGATTCCGTGATATGGCCCATTTACTCTGTTTTGGGCCCGTTTTATGTTCTTTTCATCCTCGGGTGCTTTCCTGGGTCTAAGACATGAAAAGAAAGGATTAAGAGCACCTTTTTATATGAATCAAGGGGTAAATTATCCAAAAGCATACTAAATACGGGATTAAAATATGTTACTTTTATGGTTTATCAAATACCCACACACTTAAGCTTTTGTCTGTCCTCGAGCAAAATTCTCAACTCATAATTAAAACGGACTTCCTCGATTCATAGTATTCATCAATAATGTTTCATCATAATTCAAAGATAATTCATACATGGATAACTCAACTCAAAGAGTCCTAAAGATTCAAACAATCAAAGTCATAATTTTTATAGTATGAAAACATAGGTGTTTCCCTTTACCTGAATAATTACCTCTGATTCAAAACCGACAAGAATTGACATCCTCACTAAAGATTCACTCAAATTACTCGAAGTGTTTAAGGTTCAAAAGAAAAATTAAGCACTCAAAAGTCGAACATGAAAAGTTAATCCCATAGGCTTGCATGAAAATCAAATCTCCACCACTAAAATATGAGATGATACACAAATCAAAAGGTCTTTATAGGGTTGTAACAGGGCTTGGGTTAAAGGTGTGGATAAAGGCTGAATTAGAAGGTTAGAATCGAGACTGAATTGACAATTTACCTAACTAGAAAAATGAACTCATCCTAAATAATTACATCATTGGAAACTAATAATACTACTATTGATAATACTCTAATACGAGCCTCTTCTTTAATAATTGGAATTTTAATGCATAAGCTCACCTAATCACAAAGCTAATAATCAATTTACTTCGGTTTTTTTAAGAACAAATCACAAATAATAATAACGAACTCTAACAACTGAAATATAAAACATAGTTAGGTAACTGCTCAAAATCAAATCTCGACATAAAGGATAGTTAAGAAGAATGGTGATAACAAATACAAAGGGTTTTGGGTTAATATTAGTGGGTGAGTCAATAAAAAGGGTTTGTTAAGATCAACGGGGTTCACTAGGGGTTAATTATGAAGGTAGGCTTTTAGTGGAGTAAGTGGATTAAAACCTAGGTGCCTTTATCATCTCGGTATATCAAATCATAGGTGTGGTCTCGACAAGTATAATCAATGCAAGTTCTAGAATAACAAATCAATGTTGACACACTCATAATCAATAAAGTGAGCAAGAAAAAGAATATATGCTCTATAAGGCTCAAAATCTCACAAAAATTATGGGTTTTTGATGTCAACCTTGTAAATTTCAAACTTCAAGGTAACATTTAGATTCAGGTAGACAACCTAAAAAATTTTATTCTGAAAAAAAGACTTATCATGCTTGATTCTCTAGTATTCTTCAAATTTAATCATCAATGCACAATTATCAATGACTTAATCCAAAACATATCAACAAAAATCATAAATCAAGGAAATTTCATTCTAATCATAGTATGAGAAACTTTACTTTTGAACAAGGCATAATTCAGGGATTTTCAAATAATACTATAGTTAACCCCCCACACTTAAGTTGTACATTGCCCTCAATGTACAAAGATAGATAATAGTGAAATAATCATAAAATCATAATATGGGGAGAGAAGTGAAACTTCCTGAATTTTGGATGAAGTCAATGAAAAGAAGCCGGAGAGGATTGGAGGTGAACGTGGGGAAGCACCTCGAACCGTTTGAACTTGAATCCTCAAAGTAGCCGTCCTGATTTTATTGTATCCTAAGCTAAATCTAAATGGTACAGAGAATAAGAAGAAGATAATATAAAAATAACAGTAAAAATAAAAATAAAAATAAAATAAAAGTAAATAATGGAAAATGAAAGAAGAAAGATAACAGGGAAAAGGAAGGAAAGAAGGGGGTTAAATAGAAATTATGGATCTGGTAGTTGGCCCCGCCCTTGTACCTTCTTGAAGTGGCCACACGGCCACGGCCACGACCATGTGCAAGGCCGTGTGGTATGGAAATCTGTACTTTGGTTAGTTTATGCTTAGGTGCCAAAGGGGAAAATAAAAGTAAAAAATAATAAAAAAATGTAAAAATTAATGGGGTTAGTGTTTAGGTTGGCTCCCAAGAAGCGCTCGTTTATAGTCTTAAGCTAGACTTTACCTCTCATTCGTATGGTCATGGTGGTTTGAGGAGGTGAAAATCCTTTCTCATGCGATCAACTCAGTTTTTGATATAAAGTCTAAGTCGAGTAGTGTTTACCTCAAAAGTGTTGAATTTAGGATTGCTTACCTCAACTGTGTCGTAAAGGAAGACATTAAGCACCTCAAAAGTGATTTCTTCGTTTGTCTTGAGGTCTGAATTGGTGATTCAAGGTTCTTCCTTATTCAACAATACCTGATCCCCTATTTTGAAGTAATTTGTTGTTTCTATCAGCTCTGCTGGGGTTTCCTTCGATTTCACTTTGTGTATTCCAAGTTTCTCTTTAAAGTGTGTTTCCCACTCGTCTAGTTCATTGACCTGAAGCCTTAGTTCTTCATGAATTATTTCTTTATGGGTACGAGGTCTAAGATCTAGCTCAGCTAGGTGATTTCGTGAAGCTTCCCGTAAAGAAGGTTGAACAAAATGGTTATCAATAGAATTAATGTTCGTACCTTTATTACTCGATGTCCTAGCTGAGTCAAGAGCTTGAAGAGTGATTGTTTCGTCGTCTACACGAAGTGTGAGTTCACTGAATTCTTCCTCTGTGTGATCTTTCTTTACTGGATCAGGATATGGCACACGAGCTTGGTACTCTGTATTTACCGGGTTTGGTAAATCATGGCTTACCTCAACCTTACCTTCACTTACCACAGGTTCTTGTCTTGGGTCAGATTCCACTAACAATTCACTGTTATGAGCTTGTACGGCTTGGGGCCCATGATTCGGCTCAGGTTTGTAGCCTTGTGGTGTTTCCTGTGGTGAAAGTTGAACAATTTGATTATCAACTAAATTTACTTTCACACCTTCATCACTTGATGTCCTGGCCGAGTCAAGAGCTTGTAGACTGATTGATTCGTCACCTACACGAAGAATGAGTTCTTCTATACCAACATCAATTTTAGTCCTAGCAGTTGCTAGAAAGGGTCTTCCTAAAATTAAAGGAATCGAATTGTCCTCATTCATGTCTAAGACAACAAAATCTACTGGAAATATGAATTTATCAATTTTGATTAGAACATTTTCTATTATACCCCTAAGAATTCTAATAGTTTTATCAGTTAACTGAATGCTCATCCTAAATGAACTAAAAGTACTAATACTAACTTTCTTTTTATTATTTAGCCTAAAATAAAGTGAAGTTTCTTTAATCTAAATTAACGACTACTAAGCTAAAGACGCAAAGACAAAAAGAACGAATTGATAAATAACTTGAAAGAAAACTCAGTTGATCACGACGATACCCTCAGGAAGAATCCACCTAAACTTCACTTGTTATCTAACACTGAACTATACGATTTATTCACTTAGTTTGATCCGTAGGTCTCCCTAACGTATATTAAACCCTCTCTCAAGGCGAATAACGTCTAACACTAGGTTAATTAACGGAAATCTCTTTCTCGAATAATAACCCCTTAGAATAGCAGTATATCAATCTATGGATTCCCATATTAGGTTTCTCCCTAATCCAGCAAAATCTCGTCACCCTATCTCTAGGCGTGCAATCAAATCCGCTTAATTATGCTAGATCTATTCTTAGGCAGGGTCTATTCCTCCTCCACCTAAGCACATCAAATTTGGATTAAGCACACATAATTAAGAACAAACTAAGTATTTATCATATAATTCAGAAAACAATAACAAGATTCATCTAGGTTTCATCCCCTTCAGGTATCTGAAGGGTTTAGTTCATAACAAATAAATAAAACATCTCAAGAGAAAAGATAAAACAAAACATAAGAAATCCCTAAAACTCCCTGAAAGAATTGAAGGAGAATTTCGCCGTCTTGAGTAGAATTCCGGCTTCTTGGGATGGATCAACTGGCTAACTTCGAGTCATTCCCATAATTCTGACCTTTTCGGCTTGGCTCCTTGGCCTAGCTTTACCGCCTGTTCCGGCTTCTGCCGAACTCCTCTCTCAAGTTGCCACCTTGGGTGTTTATATAGACTTTGTGATGCCTTACTTGGTCCTTAAGTGTCCTAATTTAAGTAGAATTCCTACTAGGGTGTTTGAATAGGATTTGGAATATGTTTCTTTGCCTCCAAGTATCCAAATCCAAATAAAACTTCTCTTGGCCGCGGCAGGGACACGCCCATGGCACATGCCCGTGTAAGTCGTGGCCAGGCCGTGTTTGAGATTGTCGAGTGGGGCACGGCAGTGTGAATGGGGGTCAGGCCGTGTTCTAGTAACTCAGTGAGGCACGGCCGTGTGGGCTTAAGTCCAGTCCATGTCGATTCCGTGATATGGCCCATTTACTCCGTTTTAGGCCCGCTTTATGTTCTTTTCATCCTCGGGTGCTTTCCTGGGTCTAAGACATGAAAAGAAAGGATTAAGAGCACCTTTTTATATGAATCAAGGGGTAAATTATCCAAAAGCATACTAAATATGGGATTAAAATATGTTACTTTTACGGTTTATCACTCTTTAATCTGACTTATCCATGTAGGCTTCACTTGAAGTTCAGCTAACAAGCTCTCATCCTCATACAAACTGAGAAGAGCAAACATTGCCCTCAAGTCCGATATTACCTTACGGCTCAATGCATCAGCCACCACATTAGCCTTACCCAGGTGATACTCAATTGAGCAGTCATAATCTTTCATCAATTCGATCCACCTCCGCTGCCTTAAATTCAACTCATTCTGGGTAAGGAGATATTTCAAACTCTTGTGATCGGTGTAGATAATAGACTTCTCCCCATACAGGTAGTGTCTCCAAATCTTCAGAGCGAACACTACCGCAGCTAACTCAAGATCATGTCTAGGATAGTTCAGTTCATGTGGTCTCAATTTTCGAGACGCATATGCTGCTACCTTCCCTTCTTGCATCAACACACTCCCCAACCCTATGTGCGACGCATCACAATAGACGACAAACTCCTTCCCAGCCTCAGGATGAATCAACACTGGTGCCTCTGTCAAAATCCTCTTCAACTTCTCAAAGCTTTCCTGCTGCTTATCTGACCAGACAAGCGGTACCCCTTTCTGTAATAACTTGGTTAACGGTGCAGCTATTAACGAGAACCCCTCAACAAACCTTCTGTAGTACCAGCCAAACCAAGAAAACTTCAAATTTCCACCACAAACTTAGGCGGTTTCCAGTCCAAGACGGCTTCAATTTTCCGGGGATCAACCCTAATCCCCTCAGCAAACACAACATGTCCTAGAAAAGTAACCTCCCTCAACCAAAATTCACACTTGCTGAACTTGGCATACAGCTGCTTCTCTCTCAAAATCTGCAAAACCACCCGAAGATGCGAATCATGTTCCTCTTCCGTTCTTGAATAAACCAAGATATCATCTATGAACACTATGACAAACCGATCCAGATAGGGTTGGAATACTCAGTTCATCATGTCCATAAATGCAGTTGGTGCATTTGTCAACCCAATCGGCATCACTAAAAACTCGTAGTGACCATAACGAGTTCGAAAAGTTGTCTTACAAATATCTGCCTCCTTGACCTTAAGCTGATGCTAACTTGACCTCAAGTCTATCTTTGAGAAGACCGAAGCGCCTCGCAGTTGATCGAACAAGTGATCAATCCTTGGCAACGGGTACTTGTTCTTAATCGTCAACTTGTTCAATTGCCTGTAGTCAATGCACATCCGCATTGACCCGTCCTTCTTAACGAACAACACCGATGCTCCCCAAGGAGACACACTTGGTCAGATAAAACCCCGGTCCAACAGTTCCTGAATCTAGGCTTTAGGTTCCACCAGCTCCTTCGGCGCCATTCTATACGGAGCAATGGACACTGGAGCTATTGTTGGAAAAAGATCAATGCCGAACTCCACCTCGCGATCCAGAGGTAACCTTGGAAGCACTTCTAGAAAAACATCAAAGAATTCCTTCACTGTTCTAATATCTCCTACCGACAATTCCTTGGCTTCCAACGCACTGACAAAAGTTAGGAAAGCCCCACATCCTTTTCTCACCATCCTTTGAGCCTTAAGAGCAGACACCACATTGGACAGATAATTCCTTCTTTCCCCTATCACTAACACCTCATTATCCTCGAGAGTCTTCAACACCATGCGCTTAACGGCACAATCCAAGTTTGCTCGATCCTTAACTAACCAGTCCATGCCTAAGATCAAATCGAACTTGCCGAGCGGCAATTCCATCAAGTCAGCCGAGAAAACTATCTCTTGAACCTCTAAAGGCACATTCCTAAAGAGTTTGTTCACCAATACAGTTTGTCCTAAAGGGCTAATCACAGTCATCTCTCTAGAAGCAACCTCGGATTCTATGTTCAAAGTTCCAGACACAGTACTAGAGACATAAGAATGTGTAGACCCAATATCTATCAGTGCTGTAAAGGGCAAACCAAAAATAAGGAACGTACCGGCTATGAAGTCCGGTGCATCGCCATTCTCGGTGTCTCGCTGCATAAACCAGCCCAAGCTGTCTCGCAACTTTATCCCCAGCACCTCTGCCCGGTGCTCCACACCCTCGGCCAAAACCAATTCCACCCCTAGCCGGACCACGACCCCTCGGTGATTACTGCCCACCTCTTCCAGACTGAACATAATTCTGACCCACTGGCTGCGATTTGTTTGGCTCTTGAGGACAGTCCTTTACCCGATGATCCATAGATCCACACCAGAAACATCCTCTACCACCTACCCAACACTCTGCTGAATGAAAATTCCCACATCGAGCACACAGTTGAGATCGTCCAACAGCAACATGCTTTGCAACACGACTCGGCCCACCGAACCTAGGCCTCTTCTAAAAATTGCCAGCAGAACCTGGCGACCCAAAATTCCTTTTATTCCTACCCTTGTCCCTATCCTGATTCTCCTTTTCAGATCGCTTCACCTCTTCGGCTATCTTAGCCTTCTCAACCAGATTAGCAAACTCTCTTTTCCGTTGCAGAGCTATCAATACTCGTAACTTGTCCCTCAGGCCATCCTCAAATCGGACACAACGCTCGTGATCTGTTGCAATGATACCCTGGGCATAACGGCTTAGACGTAGGAATTTCGCCTCATACTCAACCACTGACTTATTCCCCTGGACCAAGTTTAGGAATGCCTTTCTCTGAGTGTCCACATAGCTCGACCCAATATACTTTCCCTTGAATGCTGACTTAAAGAAATCCCAGGTGATGCGGTCTGCTGCTGTACCATCTCTTACTGTGAGCCACCATAGGTATGCCTCATCTCGAAGAAGGGACACTACTCCTTTCAACTTCACTTTCGCGGTACAATCAAGATCGTCCATGACTGGTTCCATCGCTTCCAACCAGTACTCAGCTACTTTAGGAGCCACACCAAAAATGCCCTTAAACATCTCAGCCCCATTAGCTCGAAGTCGCTCAGACACAAACTTCTGAGCTACTGATCCCGTGCTCGCTCCAGCGACCCGCTCCAAAACACGTAACATAGCTTGAGACACAGCATCGTATCCACCAGTTTGGTCTTGAAATCCTGCTTCCGCAACTGG
The DNA here is from genome assembly GCA_005393395.2 of Gossypium australe. Taxonomy (NCBI): domain Eukaryota; kingdom Viridiplantae; phylum Streptophyta; class Magnoliopsida; order Malvales; family Malvaceae; genus Gossypium; species Gossypium australe. Next base: position 123,663,997 of record CM016626.1, read on the forward strand.
TGATGCTGGCATTTCACCTTCCGGCCCATGCCCTGATTCTGAAGGTACAACTTCAACACCTCGGCCGCACATACCATGTCCACGTCCTCTAGCGCTCATAACTATTGATTCGACTTAATCTGATTACAAGTTTTATAAATTAGTATTTCTTCCACTGTTTATTACCGAGCAATCTTATTTAAGTAGTATTTGAAGTAGTTTCAGCAAGAAATACTTCTAAGGTCTTTATCTCTAAAGTTAAAACTATCTACCATAATATTTCATAAGAATTCAAGTAATAATCTGAAAAATTACAGTGCGGATTGGTGCTGGCGACCCGGGTGCCATACTTCCCAAAAACATGTAATTTTATCTACCATCTTCCAAAGAAACTTTTGAAAATGTTTTGAACCCCTAACCCAAAGCCGAGTTTTATAAACCAGTCTCTGATACCACAATTGTAACACCCCAAACCTGGTCAAAACGCTACGACCAAATCTGGAATGTTACAGGAGAGGAGGTTTGAAAATTTTAGCGAACCATCATGTTTTAGAAACTTTTCGTTGAGTGTCTTTATCTTGAAAAATGATTTAAAATTTTTGTTTGAAGGTTTCATACCGTCTTTTTATTAATTTGATGAACTAGGTTGTAGCAAATTTGTTTTACAAAGACTGAAATCAAGGAAATCATAAACGTGACATTTGAAAACAAAGTTGCGGTTTGAATAAAATCTCCGAACTAATTAGTTACTCGTAATCCATCTTTCGTTAACAATTTAAAAACTATTTGTTCAAAGTTTTTAATCTTAGAAAAACCTCATCCTTGACAGTTTATAAAACATGCAATATCGGCATTATATCAAAACCCAAAATTAAGTTATAGCGGCCTTATTACATAACACAATCCTAATTAAAAATAAGTTTAAATAAAAGAAACGAGTTTACGACAAAAACATTGCATGGCCACCACAAGTCCGACTCGACTCCTAAATCCGCGATCTAATGATTACCTGCAAAATTAAGCAGAGGGGTGAGTCACCAAGACTTAGTGTGTAAATCCCATTAAACGAAATTTAGGCTCTAAGCCCACAGATGCCCACTGGGCCTTAGCCCACACAATACAACATATTAAACATGTATGCAACGCAGCCCAGCCCAACCTAATTTTCCATCCTCTACATCACTTGAATTAGCCAAACGCCCATGGCACCAAGCCACTGTGGTTCCAGACCACCGTGATACCCGATCACTGTGACAGAGTCACTAATAATGTGTGTGGGGCCAACCCACTATGGTACCAAACCACTGCGACAATCCAAAATAAATATATGTGGGGCCAACCCACTGTGGTACCAAACCACTGAGACAAGTCACTGAAATATATATATACGTGGTGTCAAACCACCGTGGTACCAAACCACTGAGACGTAGTCACTGAATAAGATATGTGGGGCCAACCCACTGTGGTACCAAACCACTGTGACAGTCCCTAAGTAACACTTCCCCTTTTTCATCATATCCCAAACCCATGCACATATTAACAAAATGAGATGAATGCAAACATGCTTCCAAAGCACAATGGTGAATTTTATCATACATTCATATATTCAAAAGTAGAACTGTATAGGTACTTACCCGGTGTCACCAACCTTACCCACGATGGTATCTCGACTATCTAAACAGTCGTTTCGGCTTTCAGCCAACTCAGTTATTAACAAAAATTACTAAAGTAAAGTGTGAGCGTTACACACTTGATAATGCGTAAAACTAAACTCTCTAAGTCGACGCTCTCACAAGCAGGGACAACGGCTATTTGTCTATCCCAAGCAGATGTTGGCTCCCTACCACAGCCTGACGGAAAGTCTCAAACCACCGATACCGCACGACTTTTAAGCTTAGGAGCAGAGACCACAGCCCCGCTCCCCTCAGGCTCCTTAGCTGTACCCTCCTTGGATCGACTAGCACTCATATTCATGGTAAGAGTCTTGATCAGTACTAAACTATAGCCAAAACAGGGATTGCCCCAGCAAGGGAGTTTGATTAAAATAGAGTAAGGAATAGATGCTGATCACGAAGGGTAAAAGATGGCTTTTTACCTTAGAACCCGAATGGAGAGGTGAGATTCAGAAATCGACTGATCTTCAGACTTTGGACTTCAAAACATTCAGCTTCTGGGGTTTCCCGAAAGTGTTTCAACACGAGAGAAAGAGAAAGGATTAGCCAAAATATGATCATCAAAACACAATAGCCATTCGGCTATGACTCCCATAATACCGAAAGGAAAAGAAGAAATGGAAGAATCCATTTACCTTGCGATTACCGAAGATTCGAGAGGATCAAAATGGATTTACTGCCTAAAAGAATACTCCTACTTGCACTATCACAGTCACTTGAAGAGGGACCTTCGGCAATCTACTTACACCTTGTTCCTTAGTATTCGGCTAACCATCAAAATGAAAGAATAAGAGGTAAGGATAAGAGGTAGCAAGGTTTTGGCAAAAAGAAAGAAAACCCAAGGAGGATTCAGCTTGAGAAGAAAAAGATTGTAGCGGAGGAGAGAAGAGAGTTTCAGCTTTGGGAGAGAAAGAGTGTAGAAAGAGAAGAAGAAATTTGAACAAACAGCAAGGAAATGATTCGGTTATGGAGAAGAAAAAGAAGGGTGACAATGGTGTAGCAACAACGTACAAGTCAAGGAGAAAGATGAAGCACAAAGAAGTGAGATGGAAGTTTCGGTTATGGTGTTTAAGAGAAAAGAGCAAAGGAGAAGAAAGAGATTAGGCAATGGGTGGCTTCAAGGGGTTTCGGCTAGGTGCAGCAAAGAACAAGTGGAACAAGAAATGGGATGATTCAGCCAAACGTGTCAAGTGCAACAAATGGAGAAAATGAATGGGAAGAAGAGAAGAAACAAAAAGGACGAGAGAGCACAAGAAGAGAGTTGAAGTTTCGGTTTCCAAATGTTGAAGTACCAATACCCAAAATGCAAAGAAAAGAACTAAGTGCTCTTAGAGAATTTCGGCACATAACACCCCCCAAAGGCTATGGTTTTGAGCTCCCCCCAACCAAAATGCCGAGTTTTGCCTACCAAAACACTCCTTAGCCGAAACTCAATCACCCAACAACTCCCAAATTCAACCAACCAACAACACCGACACCAAATCCCTTGATTTTCTCCATGCTTCACTCTCACAATTGTAACACCCCAAACCCGGTCAAAATGCTACGACCAAATCTGGCATGTTACAGGAGAGGAGGTTTGAAGGTTTTAGTGAACCATCATATTTTAGATACTTTTCGTTGAGTGTCTTCATCTTGAAAATGATTTAAAATTTTTGTTTGAAGGTTTCATACCGTCTTTTTATTAATTTGATGAACCAGGTTGTAGCAAATTTGTTTTACAAAGACTGAAATCAAGGAAATCATAAACGTGACATTTGAAAATGATGTTGCGGTTTTAATAAATTCTCTGAACTAATTAGTTACTTGTAGTCCATCTTTCGTTAACAATTTAAAAACTATTTGTTCAAAGTTTTTAATCTTAGAAAAACCTCATCTTTGACAGTTTATAAAACATGCAATATCGGCATTATATCAAAACCCAAAATTAAGTTATAGCGGCCTTATTACATAACAAAATCCCAATTAAAAATAAGTTTAAATAAAAGAAACGAGTTTACGACAAAAACAATGCATGGCCACCACAAGTCCGCCTCGGCTCTCAAATCCGCGATTTAATGATTACCAGCAAAATTAAGCAGAGGGGTGAGTCACCGAGACTCAGTGTGTAATTCCCCATTAAACGAAATCTGGGCTCTAAGCCCACAGATGCCCACTGGGCCTTAGCCCACACAATACAACATATTAAACATGTATGTAATGTAGCCCAGCCCAACCTAATTTTCCATCCTCTACATCACTTGAACCAGCCAAACGCCCGTGGCACCAAGCCACTGTGGTTCCAGACCACCGTGATACCCGATCACTGTGACAGAGTCACTAATAATGTGTGTGGGGCCAACCCACCCTGTTACCAAACCACTGCGACAATCCCGAATAAATATATGTGGGGCCAACCCACTGTGGTACCAAACCATTGAGACAAGTCACTGAAATATATATATACGTGGTGTCAAACCACCGCGGTACCAAACCACTAAGACATAGTCACTGAATAAGATATGTGGGGCCAACCCACTGTGGTACCAAACCACTGTGACAGTCCCTAAGTAACACTTCCCCTTTTTCATCATATCCCAAGCCCATGCACATATTAACATAATGAGATGAATGCAAACATGCTTCCAAAGCACAATAGTGAATTGTATCATACATTCATATATTCAAAAGTAGAACTGTATAGGTACTTACCCGGTGTCACCAACCTTGCCTATGAGGGTATCTCGACTATCTAAACAGTCGTTTTGGCTTTCAACCAACTCAGTTATTAACAAAAATTACTAAAGTAAAGTGTGAGTGTTACACACCTGATAATGCGTAAAACTAAACTCTCTACGTCGACGCTCTCACAAGAAGGGACAACAGCTATTTGTCTATCCGAGGCAGATGTCGGCTCCCTACCACAGCCTGGCAAAAAGTCTCGAACCGCCGATACCGCACGACTTTTAAACTTAAGAGCAGAGACCAAAGCCCCGCTCCCCTCAGGCTCCTTAGCTGCACCCTCCTTGGATCGACTAGCACTCATATTCATGGTAAGAGTCTTGATCAGTACTAAACTATAGCCAAAACAAGGATTGCCCCAGCAAGGGAGTTTGATTAAAACAGAGTAAGGAATAAGACTGATCACGAAGGGTAAAAGAGGGCTTTTTACCTTAGAACCCGAATGGAGAGGTGAGATTCAGAAATCGACTGATCTTTAGACTTTGGACTTCAAAACATTCGGCTTCTGGGGTTTCCCGAAATAAGCGTTTCAACACGAGAGAAAAGAGAAAGGATTAGCCGAAATCTAATCATCAAAACACAAAAGCCATTCGGCTATGGCTCCCATAATATCGAAAGGAAAAGAAGAAATAGAAGAACCCATTTACCTTGCAATTACCAAAGATTCAAGAGGATCAAGATGGATTTACTGCCCAAAAGAATACTCCTACTTGCATTATCACAGTCACTTGAAAAGGGACCTTCAGCAATCTACTTACACCTTGTTCCTTAGTATTCGGCTAACCATCAAAATAAAAGAACAAGAGGTAAGTATAAGAGGTAGCAAGGTTTCGGCAAAAAGAAAGAAAACCCAAGGAGGATACGACTTGAGAAGAAAAAGATAGTGGTGGAGGAGAAGAAGAAATTTGAACAAACAACAAGGAAATGATTCGGTTATGGAGAAGAAAAAGAAGGGTGACAATGATGAAGCAGCAAGGTTTCGGCTAACACATACAAGTCAAGGAAAAAGATGAAGCACAAAGAAATGAGATGGAAGTTTCAGTTATGGTGTTTAAGAGAAAAGAGCAAAGGACAAGAAAGAGATTCGGCAAGAGGTGGCTTCATGGGGTTTCAGCTAAGTGCAGCAAAGAATAAATGGAACAAGAAATGGGATGATTCGGCCAAACTTGTTAAGTACAACAAATGAAGAAAATGACTGGGAAGAAGACAAGAAACAAAAGGGACGAAAGAGCACAAGAAGAGAGTTGAAGTTTCGGTTTCCAAATGTTGAAGTACCAATAGCCAAAATGCAAAAAAAAAAAAAAAGAACTAAGTGCTCCTAGAGAATTTCGGCACATAACACCCCCCAAAGGCTACGGTTTTGAGCTGCCCCTAACCAAAATGCCGAGTTTTGCCTACCAAAACACTCCTTAGCCGAAACTCAATCCCCCAACAACTCCCAAATTCAGCCAACCAACAACACCAACACCAAATCCCTTGATTTTCTCCATGCTCCACTCTCCAACACCTATTTGATTCGATTTGACCATTTCAAACTCCATCAACTCCTCATGGCCACTCATTCAAATGCTTTGACTCTTTCAACAACCACCATGAAGAGTTCAGCCGAATGCCAACACCTTACCTCCCTAAGCACAAAAAAATAAAGCTCCCGGATGCTGTTAACGAGACTCGAACTCTTTCCCCCTGCTGCTCCCTTGTGACGCCACTCCCTTGCTCCTAAGTGGCGTCACCTTGCCACCACACCACACTCCTTCTTGTGTCAACAATCACAAGAAAATATTCTTAAAGCCTGCCTCAACCAGCTCTCCCCCCTAAAGTGCCCAAAATAAAATTTTTACCTAGGCCCTGGCTTGACCCCGAGCCTTCCCAGGACCCCCAAACACACCAAATTAACAAGCAGAACAAGCCAAACACACAAAAAACATAAAATGCAGAACACCCAACTTTCAGTATGTTACAACCAAGCTCCGGGTTATCACTACACGAAGTTAGAAGAATCGCATTGACTTCCTCCTCTTGAACAGTCTTACGTTACGGAGAAGTAGACGACTCATCACGATCCTATTTACCCTCAGATTCCATGTAAGTCATATGGCTAACTCTGAAAATCTACATTTTCAAAACACACACAGAATAAATACAAAAATCTAAATGTTCAAATATCATAGTTTCAAATTTCTACCTCGACCAGCATTAGAGTCTAAGACAGGTCTTTTTCGTAAATCACTTTACAAAATTTAAAACCATTTCAATTTCCTATGGTATAGTTTTTCAAACATTCTTTTCAAAATCATTTATTTGCGCACACTTCCATGTAGAAAACACAGGCCGCATTTTTGTAAACCTAGCTCTGATACCACTAAATGTAACACCCTAAATTCGGCCTAGAAGTTTAGACCGAGTTTGGAGCGCTACATTGATCACCAAAGTGATCATGAGAAAATTTTACAAATCAATTCGTTTAAAAATTTAATTCCGAAAATGTTTATCCCAAATTAATTCAAAAACGTTTAATCATTTAGATTCCCCAATAAGTTCAACTTAAACGAATAACAATTAATCTTGAAAATAAAAGCTTATACTCATTTCCACCAAGGTTATCCAAGTCCTCTGCGTACTGAGTCCAGCATCCAGAATCCAAAACTATACCTGAAAGGGGAAACAGAAGAGGAGGTGAGCTACTCGAGCTCAGTGTGAGATCAAACCAGCTAAACTACAGAAGCAGAAACAAAGAACTAGAAGCAGTTCAAAAGAACCCTTACAGACAGATAACAGTTAAACGAGTTCGCCCAACATTAAACACACACCATATGTTCCTTACAGTTATATGGAACAAATAGACACACTTAACCTCACGTGCTATTCAAATACAATAGCAACAGTTCACAAGTCAGTCACACTATCACAATAACAGTTCAGTCAGACATTTATAGGGAAAGTCTACAGAAATCGTAAAGACACACGTGCCTTTCAGTCAATCAGTAACACATTTAGTCATATTATCACATTCAGTCATAGTAACACATTCAGCCAAACTGATCAATCAAACATTTTAGTCAAATAATACAGTCACATTCAGTTACATAGGGTCATCTAGATGTATATGAGTGCAAATGAGTTATAAAATAACCCACCCATCAGCCAACACACCATCCCTGTCCAACCTTACACTTACTGTGGGGATTTAATCAACCCACCCATCCCTGCACTCCGAGTAGGACCTCGAAAAGTCCATCCAACCTTATACTCCATAGGATGTCATCCCGGGTTGCCCAGCAACGATGATCATCAGTATTGTCCTCGACCCTCAGAGAATTAGGGCCTATCAGTGTGTAGATAAACTACCAGTCTCATATATTACGTAGCAAGGCTAGCGTATAAGCTGTACTGTGTAATACAGTAAACTGCAGTATAGACATGTAGTATGAACTGCTAGATCAGATAGTGGTACGTAGCATAGCTAACGTACATACGGCACAGTGCAATACAGTAATCCGCTATACCTATAAGTTACAATAAAACTGCTAGATCAGTCAATGATACACAGCGATGATGATGTATGTGCTGTACAGTGTAGTGCAGAAATCCACAGTATAGTCAAATCGCCCACGACCCTCAGGGTATTGAGACTGCCCTCAACCCTTTGGGTATTAAGGGCTTTAGTATGCAGTTAAACTGCCAAATCGTAAATCTTCCTTCTCTTCAAAATTCTAACGCAAAATACTTTATATGCAGATGTATGTATGAAAATATGTGCATGTAGATGTATGAATGTAGATGCACCAATTCAGAATACAATTTCAGGCAGTCATTCAGAAGCAGTCACTTATAGACAATCAATCAGTTATAGAAACGTTCACACATATGCACTTAGATTCAATACCTAGCATAGCACACATTCACTTACGAGCAGTACATAATTCGAAGTCAGAATAGAATTGTATTCACCCTCAGTAAGCTTAGTCGAGGGGTTGGAACACATAGACTCACAAGGCATTTGATTTGCCCTAAAATTAGAATTTGGTGAGTTAGAGCCACACGTCCGTGTGGATCAATCCCTGCCGTGTGGGGATCCAAACACCCGTGTGAGGGGTGGCACACGGCCATGTGACAGAGGCACACGCCCGTGTGGTGCAGGGACACGGCCGTGTGAATAGACCGTGTAACTCATTGTCCAATTTCAATAAAATCAATTGTAGGGCAGACACGACAATGTGAGGATTTCTCATACCCGTGTGCCCATCAGACGCAACTGTGTGTTTCGAAACACATGCTCGTGTGGGATTCCTAAATCTCCAAATCAGTCACATGGTCGTGTAGCCAGGCTGTGTGACTCCAAATCTCTGAAACCCTAATTCTCAAACTCACACGCCCATGTGCCCGAGGGACACGGCCATGTGAATTTTGATAAAATCCCCAAATCGGCCACACGCCCATGTGGCCAAGCTGTGTGGCACCCAAAATCAGCCGAAAACCGTAATTCACAAATTCACACGACCGTGTGCCTCAGTACACACCTGTGTGGCCATTGGGGAGGCTACGAAACCACCCCAATTTAGCCTCGAAAATGTCGTTTTGGCCACCAAAACCGTCCCTAACCTTTGCCCTATCAAACTATTCTAGAAAGTGGAGATTTCTCATCACTTCCATCGACTAAAACTCAAAATTCTCGGTTTGACATTCACTCAAGAAAACCCGAACCATAAGTTTGCAAAAACCATTAAGCAAATTAAATTAGAAAAACAATCTAGTTACAGTTCGAATCCCATACCTGATTGCGACGACGGAGAAGATGACAGAGGAGCGAAAATCCCTGATGCCAAAAACCAACACCAAACTTTGAGTATTTTTATGAAGCGAGAAGTAAAGAAAAGAAAAAGAGAAAAACGGAGAGGGAAAGTTGGAAACATGAAAAGAAATAAAATTAAGGTAAACCCGACAAAATAATCCCCAAAATAAAATAAAAATACAATAATAACTTACACAATTAAGTTACCAAAATAAAGCTGAATAATTATTTTAAAACCTAAAATAAATCTACCACTCAAGACTCACACACAACGCCTCGAACCTAGAACCTCAAGGTAAGCTAACACTCACTTAACCACCAGACCAACAGGCCCATTCTTGTCACTAAATTGCAAAATTAAACACATATGTGCAATCTTCTCACTGTATTTATGCTCAAAGCTCAAGACTTCTAGGCCCAAAATTCGGGGAGTTACAGACCTTCTTGCAAAGTTGTTGACCTTGACTCAAATTTCATCTCAACTTGATATTTTTAACCTCAAATATTTGCTCATAATGGTTAAACCTTTAATGGAGACCAAGCTCTGATATCAATTGTTAGGCTCAAAAATACTAAGAGTGGGTGAATTGGTATTTTAAAATTCTTTGCAAAATTTTCTAAATGATGAGGAAAGGGTAGAAAAGCTTTAACAAATCAATTTATAGTGATTCTACCCCAATTTCCTACCTCCGCTACCTTGGTATAACTTAACCAAAGATTTTCTAGTCACTATACTTGAATTGATACCTTTCAGTAAGAATGTATAACCTTTACAATCCTTGTCCATTTTACAAGGCTTAGATAGAAAATTTCCCTTAGCTTTTATGGTTAAATTAGAACATATCTTGGTTTTTATGTCTCAACTAAAAACCCCCCAATTTGCAATTGGTGATATGAAACAAAGTAAACAAATATACTGTAACAGCCCGAATTAGGGGCTAGTTGGAATAGTGGTCTCGGGACTACTAATTCGAGGTTGAAGAAAATTATTTTGATATTATTTTATGTGTTATAAGATGCTTATAAAGATGCATGAGAATTTTGGTGCTTTAGTTTCAGCGATTTCAAGCTTAATCGCGAAAAAGGACTAAATGGCATAAAGTGCGAATGTTCTATTTTATTTGCTAGAGGTGCCAAATAGCTATAGAATATTAATTGGAGGTCCCTAATGTGCAATTAGGCCTTGTTTTAAATGTGTTGACTGGCCATGTGGAGAAGGGAGACAAGAGCATTTATTTTGGTCAACATTTGGTGAAATTAGGTGATAAAGATGAATAAAAGAAGCTATCATCTTTCACTATTCATCTCTTCTCTTCCACCGAAAATTGAAAGGAAATAAGGGTTCTTGGAGTTCAAATTTTCAGCAAAACAAATCCCTTACAAGTAAGTGATTTTGGTGGTTTTATTTGATGATTTTTGTACTTTTGGAGCCCCCAAAGCTTAAGCTAGCTAATGAGGGGACTAATTTGCATTATGGTTGAAAGTCTAGGGACTTGGCATGAAAGGTTTTATGTTGTTTATTGAGTTTTTATGGAAGAAAATGAATGTTAGGGAGATGAGAAACAACTTTTGTGAAAGCTATTGTCATGAAAAACACTTAAATGGACTAAGTTGTAAGTGTTGTAATTTGGTAATAAATGCATGAAATAGTTGGATTTGTGGATAGTTGTAAGAGGATTAAATGTTCAGCTAGGCTTTTTTAATAAGAAAATATGATGAAAAGTGATTTACGAGCCTAGGGCTAAAATCATAATTTTGCCAAAGTGTAAGAGCAAAATAGTCATTTTTGCCTAAGTGTAGATTATGATGTATTATGATTTATAAAGTGATTGAATGAGTGAATTTTACTATTATAGATCAAGAATAGCGTGGAAACAACCTTGATCGAGGACAAAGGTAAGGTTAAGGACTAGATCGCCAATTTGCGCATTTTGCATCGAGGTAAGTTCGTGTGCTAAATAATGCAACTCTAAGTGAAATATTAATATTTTGATGTTGTATAAATTGTATGTTGCCTCCATGTATGTATTAAATACGTTTGACGGGATGTTAAGAAATGAAGTCTTAAATTGAATCTAAGAATAGAGGGAAAGCAAATGTGATGACACTGTGATAATTAAGGTCCCGTGTAAGACCATATTTGGAATATGGCCTCGGTGTGAGATTTCGTATAAGACCATGTCAGGGACATGGCATCGATAGGATATTTCCTGTAAGACCCTATCAGGGGTATGACGTTGATATGATATTATGTGTATGAGATTCAAGAGTGTTATTTAGCATTTTGAGTGATTCAACAGGTATGTTAACAATGAGAAAGTATGTGGTTGTACCATGAGATGTACAGGTATGTGTTAGAACTCAATTGAGGTGAATTCGGTATATGATGAAACAAAGATAAGTTTATGTGTAAATGATTCATTACAAGTATACATGTTGTTAATTAATGGTGTATTGTATGAATGAGATTATTCATGGCTGAGATGAATTGAATTCAATAGATATTGGATAATCCCCGTATGATTCTAATTATAGGTAAATGGTGGGCTATGTGCAATACCACTTATTGCTCATATACGATGGGTTGTGTGCAATACCATCGTTTACATTATCATTTGGTGGGCTATGTGCGATACCACCTTATTGTTCATATATGATGGGCTGTGTGCGATACCATCGTTTACATTATCATTTGGTGGGCTATGTGCGATACCACCTTGTTACTCAATTACGATGGGCTGTGTGCGTTACCATCGTTTATACTATCATTTGGTGGGCTATGTGTGATACCACCCTATTATAGATTAGTGGCAGGCTGTATGCAAAACCACCAGGTGTTAGGTTTTATTTCAATGGTTCATTGAGAAATTGTTTAAGTGTTTTTTCAGGCGATTTTGTGGTGATAAGTGCAGGGAATGTATGCTAATAACTGTGTGCATTAAGCTTGTTATATGGTTAGAATGTGGTAAGAGACGGAATGAGTAAGCATTATGAATGATTGAATGGGTAACCATGAGTTTAAGAGTAAAACTCATTATAATACCTTGTGGTTGAGTATAATCAATGAATATCAATAGTTGATTATTATTTGCATATGAACTTACTAAGCATTATTGCTTACTCCTCTTCCTTTCCTATCTCTTATAGGTTAACTTAACTACCTCGGGTTGGAAACCGTCGGAGATCTTTTCACACTATCGAGCAGTCATTTGGGTATGAGGTTTCAAGTCTTTGAGATATGGTATGTATAGGGACCTTATTTCAGTTTAATTAAGTCATTGTTAATGTAGCCAAATGTGTTGGCCTAAAGGAGTTATGGGTTGGTTGTGTATAGCCATGGATGATGGCTCATGTCGATTGTAATAGTGCTATTAATTGTTTTCCCTCGTATATGGGAAGATAGTCTGATTTTCATGATTCAAATGTGATAATTCAAGAGTTATAACTAATGATTTGAGAATGTTGTGTAATGATATGTGAATGTGTGCAAGTGAGGGTAGCTAAATGGCTTGGAAAATAGCCTTGAATTGGTCCACATGGGTAGACACACAGGCATGTGTCTAGGCCATGTGTGACACACGGTCAGTCTCATGGGTGTGTGACTGGGCCGTGTGTTGCATGCCTGTTAGTGTTGCAAGTCAGTGTCGACCACGAGCGTGTGCCTAGGCCGTGTGACCCTTATGATGTTGCCGACATCACAAACAAAATACCTAGGTTTTTACACACGGGTGTGTCTAGGTTGTATGGAGCACACGGGCGTGTGCCCGGCCGTGTGAAAATCCCTGTAGGTTTGAAATGAAAATAAATCTCACACGGGTTAGGGACATAGGCGTGTGTGACAACACGTCCTGCCCACACGGGTGTGTCCCATTTCACACGGGCGTGTGGCCCCTATTTAGGTGAAAATTTTTAAATGCACAAAAGTTTCCGGTTGGGTTCCGAAACCCTCTATATGCATGTTTATGGCCTCCTAGGTCCTTAATGAAAATGATTTGATAGTGAAAGAATTATTTTATGATGGAATGAAATTCCATGGACTAAAGTTCTATGACCAAGCGAGTTAAGTCTGGTAATGCCTCGTTCTCGGTTTCGGCGTAGGATACGGGTAAGGGGTGTTACATATACCTGTACAAGGCATGTGCTTACAAAAATTAAGCTCACAAAGAAATGAAATGAGAGTTATAAAATATTTAACAATAAGATCATAGAGAGTATTTATAAGAGAAATGAAAGAATAAAATTTGAATATTTTCTCTTGATCTTGATGCGTGGATATCTCTCTCTCAAGTTTTGAAATGTTCTTGAAATGTATTTATATCAAGGAACAAGTTTTTGGATGTTTATGACCATTGGGGATGGATTTTGGCCATTGGAAGCATTAACTCCGAACTTAAAAACTATCCCTACAACATATATCTTGAGACTTGGCAAGATGTCACTAGAAATAGTTGAAAAATAGTTGTTGGCAGCTATGTTGTAACACCCTGGTTTAGGGGCTAGGCAATTCGGGTATAATTCCAGTGTTGGAAGGTTTTTGGGTGTTTTTGGATGTGTTTTAGAGGTTTAAGAATGCTTGGATGAAAGGGGAAAGGCTTTGGAAATTTTTGATTTTTAGTGTAAAGAAGGGAACCGGGCCAAGGGAGGCCTTAAGTATATTTTTCGGTAATTTTTGGCACAAGAATGCCTTTGGCAAAGTGGCATGGAGGCGCTGCTTGGGGCTGAAGGAAGGTGACGCCTTTAGGTCTCAGGTTCAATTCATGAAGGCAGCATGCTGGTTTTGAATTTTTGGGTTTGGCGTTTAAAGGGGAGGAGGCTTTAAAAAGAGCTGGGGCAACTTTAAGACACAAAGAACTCGTTGGTCAAGTGGCTAGCGTGCGTCACTTAGGCGCTGGAGGGAGGTGAGAGCGCGGGTTCGAGGGCTGGAGCAGCAGTTTTGGGCATTTTATATTTTGCTTGTGATGGGCTGAAGTAGGAAGGGTTTAAAAATAAATTTGGGGGCTTTATGTCATAAAAATCAAAGTGGCCGAGTGGCCTGGGCGTTGGGGGTAAGGTGTGCAGCAGCATGGTTCCAGGTTCGAACCATGTGAGTGGCATTTGGGTTTTATTTTTATTTTATTCTTTTTGGCAGCAAATTTGAAGGTGGGACGGCACATGGAACCTTTGATTGGGATTGTATTGAAGAAGGAGGAAGTGTACACAAGTTGTACGTGGTCTAATGATAGCTCCGGCTACATTAGCGCTTGAGGGTTAGCTGTGTGCTACCTCAATGGAGGTGTGGCTCGGTGCCCATCTCAGCGGTTGATGGCTATGTGCGTCACCGTAGACAGTTATTGATGTTGAGATCATTTTGGTTGATCGGTGGCTCAGCCACGGCCTTGAGCAGTGAGTTTGCCAAGGTAAGGATTTTGGATCACGATGTGATCAGTGGTGGGTTATCCACGGCCTTAGGCAGGGAGTCTGCTAAGGTTGGTGTACGGTTGGACAATGGGTTGGGCTGAAAAGCATTCTTGCATGTTTTCGTTACGATGACTGTGTGGGTATGGGCCTAGCCCATACGTGTGGAAATCTGTGTTGTGGTTATGCACTGAGTCAGTGGACTCACCCTATTTCTCCTAACCATTTCAGGTGATGCGTAGATTGAACCGGGATCGGAGAGGACACATGGTGGCCCATGCGGAAAGAGGAATTTAAATATTTTAAGTTTATTTTTATTAAGTATTGGATCTTTAAATATTGATGTAATAAGGGCCTTTTCATTTTTTTGTTTATTTTGGAAACTATTTTATTATTATTTTAAATTATGGATGGATTATATTAAATTACTAAGTAAAGGCAAATATATTTTAACAACTTATTTATTCAAGTTAGTCCTATAAGCTTAATTTTTGGCATCTTATAATATTTTTATAATATCAAAGTTTTCACTCAAATATCAAATAAACATGGTCTTTCAAAACTTAATCTCTTTCATGTTTTTATTTTGAGTTAAAGAAAGATTTTCAACCGACTTTTCCCCGTGACATAACCAGACTCGGTCTTAATGAATGGGCCGGGTTTGGGGATGTTACATATGTCTAGAGAGAAAATAGCTTATGTCTCTAGACATGCAACCCCTGAAGCAGAATTTTGCTTCGAAATTTTCATGTCTCAAGACATATAGTTGTGTAACACTCCAAAATTAGGCCTAGAAGTTTCAAGTGTATTTTAGGAATTTTAGCCCATATGCATTCAAAATTTTGTAAGCATGGTAATCGTTAGTCTTCTCGACAATGGCTATTAGAAAATTAAAACAATTTTTGAAAATGAGCTTTAAAGATTTTTAATTTTTAAAATAGGACTCATTTGTAAAAGAGTCAAAATTGTGAATTTTTAAAAGGCAATTAGACCAGATTTTAAAATTCAACCTAAAAACCCATTTTCTTCAAGTTGTTTCACAAAAGCTCTTCCCTATTATTTGTTTTTACTGTCCCTTTGTTCTCCCAACTCTCCCATTCGATTTTGATTTCCAAATCCTAATTCCTTTTGATTTCTATAATATTTTAAGACATAAACCTCCATGGAAACCAAGAAAAACACCCAAAAACACCATTGATTTCTCCATGGTCAAGCTTTTAGGTTTTCCGGATTTTCAACCAAAAGTTTTTTTTTTTTACCATTGGGGTAACAATCCGATTCCCTATTTTTTTAAAATGATATCTAGTCTTTAAAATAAAATTCTTAGCCATTAAATCTCATGTTTTAAATAAAAGTAAAAAATTAGGTCGTAATTGGAGGATTTTGGGACTTTGGAAATATGCTTTCAAAGTGTTTTTCAACTTATGTTAAGATGATTAGAAGGTTTCTAAACTTACTTTGAAGTTTCGTTAAAGATTTCTCAAGTTTTAATGTATTTTTGTCATAATAGCCATTGTTTGTCGAAAAATTTCAATACTATGAATTGAGAGATTTTGTGTAGTTTAAAAGTTGGGAATTAGTCATAGATGAATATGCAGATAAATGAAATTCGTTACATGTAAAAAGATTAATTGTAGACCGAGATATTCGAGTTTTAAGTTTTCTATGTCGAAGGTTTCGATTACAAAAGAACTTAGCTTAGGCTTATGTTTTTTACTATTTAACATAATTCATTGGTTGATTGTTGGTTGTGTATTTGTATGGTTTGTCTTGTTGAAGTGTCAGAGTCAATAGGACCTTCAATGAGTATAGACAAAGGCAACGAAAAACTTGTTTGAGCTTTCGACTTTTTGGCTAAAGCATATTTGGTGAGTGTTTTGGAATCGCTGCTCATAGATGATTTATTGTGTAAATTGGGAATTTAGAGGTAGCCTAAACCCCTACTTTAAATCTTGAGTGTAAGTTTTCTTATACCAAGATTCATTACGATATATGTGTGCTTGTACAAATATAGAAATATGAATAAATATGTGATGCTATGACATGTGTTATAAACTTGTGGTGACTGTTGTGAAATTGAATATGTGGACATGTTATTCATGCCAAGTGACGGTGATTATATTGTGCTAATAATGTGAATATGTGTGGAAAATCTATAAGTAACATGTGATAAATTTGTGGATATTTTGGCCTTGTGACCTTATGAGATCGTTATATAGTTGGCATGCCATAGGATTGTGAGTACCCACCTTTGTGTTGTGATTTCAGCGTATTGAGGCCCGGGACAATTTTGGAGAGATAAGGGAATGTGAGCTAAGCTCCATTCACTAGGATATGTTTGGTGTGTTGGAGAGTGTTAGCTATATGCTTCACTTTTGGGACATGTTCAACTCTATGAGTCATTTGGTTTTTTGGAGATCCGTGTATCCAATGAGTGGTAGTAGTGCCCACTTTTATGTTTCATAACCCAAGTGCCAAATTCTCATTATTTATGACTGCTATGTAAAGTGATATATGCTTAAAAGCTAATGAGATTGTTATGTGAATGAACTAATAAGTTGTACAAGAGTGAACATAATGTGACACTAAAGATGAGACTGTTGTAATTTTGCTATATGATTGTTGTTAATGCATGATGACTAGTTTGCGTTGTAGTTATTCTGAACATTCATTGAGCTTGTTAAGCTCACCCACTCCTTTTAAACCATTGCAGATAAGTAGTGTCAGTGTGAGTGGTGTGGTCTTTGAGGGGTGATCCAAGCCAAAACTTTAATAGCTATTTGTAGGTGTTTATTTGATTATTTATGTTTTGGGGAATAAAGGCAATGTGGTAAGCTATATGTTATGACTATTAAATTGATTACATGTTTATTTTGCTTAGAACCTGTGGACTTAAAGTATGTTTTATTGGCTTCTTGCTTAGTCATGATTATGATGTTTTAGACTGATATTTCAGACTTTTTGGTGTCCATTTGATAAGGTGAATGATGCATGATGTTTGTGTTTAAGTTGGTATGGATTATATGCTTGAAACTATTGTATTATTATGGTTTAGAGTAGAGGTATCGATATTCGGGTTTAAAAATCGATACCTCTGTGATTTTCAAAAGTGCAGGAAGTCAGTTTTCTAAGTTTGTATCGATGTTTTATCACGAGTATCAACACTTGGGGTAAAATCATCAATACTTTTCCAGTGGTATCGATAATTTTTGAGTATTTGGTTTTTAAACCAGAAATAATAAGCAGTTTTGGTATCAATTTTCCAAGCTGTATCGATACCACATCTTTAGTATCGATACCTACATAACTATTTTGGAAATTTTACTAAGTGGTCCTAATGCTTTTTTAATGTTATTTATATGTTCACTAGATTTATGCTTAGCATGTTTTAATTATAAGTAGAGATTGTAAGACTTATAATTCATACGAATGTTAAATAAAGAAGACGATTGTTTAGTCATGTGACAATGTGTAATGTTTATGATGCGTGACGGTGGTGTAGCATCCTAGTATTCGGGCTCGACAACCAGGCCAAGAATAGGGTGTTACAAGTTGTATGTCTTGAGACTTGCATACCAAAGTCTCTTAAAATCATTTAAACACATTATGAAACTTGGTATTAACCCAAAAACACTTTGATACATCAAAACATATTTTTAAGTATATTGCAAGTCTTTAAAAAATACTTTGAAAATGTTTTATAAAATTTTCAATGATATCTCACCAAATGGCTTAGGAAATATAATACATATAAAATTTATCTTAAATGTTGTTATATCAAAAGCTTGGGACATCAAAGCTGCCAAAAAGAATGGGGCATTAGAAAAAAAATAGCATTACCTTGGATAATGCAAGTAATATGGTTAGCATGCAACAACTTTTATGTGGTAATCTTGATCAGCAAAGTGCATTGTTATCTCATGGAAACTATTTTCATATTCTTTGTGTTGCCCATATATTAAATCCTATTGTTTTAAAATGGTTTGCAAGTGATTAAAAAAGCTTTGAAAAAAGTAAGAGAGAGTGTGAAGTATGTTGAAGGTTCAGAAGAAAGAAATATTAGGTTTTAAGAGTGTGTTATTTAATCAAATTTGAATTATTCAAAGCAGTTTGTGGTTGGATATAGTGACAAGATGGAATTCTACATATTTGATGCTCGATAAGTTTTTCTATTCTTGTCATGCTCTTGTGAAGTTAAAAAAATTAGATGGAACTTTTGATAATCTTCCTACTATTAGAGAATTGTAACACCCCAAACCCGACCTAGAAGTTAGGCCCGAATCTGGCGTGTCACATTGAAGTGTTTCTAAAAAACCGTGTTTTCATTTGCGTTCATTTATTTTCAAAATGTGGTTTATATAAAAACTATTCCCTTTTAAAAATGTTATTAATCACTTAGTAAAATCTTTTTCAATTGCGGAAGCTTAATAAAAATAAATGATTTATGGAAACATGATATTTAAAAATTTGGTTGCGGAAACGTAGTGTTTGAAAGCAGTTATTATTTTGGAAAACTTCTGCTTTCTAGCCTGGCAGATAAAAAAATAATAGAAAATAAAAGTTTAAATCCCAAATGGCCTTATTACAAAAATATCAAACCAAAAGTAAATTATTTGAAAGGCTAGCCATAAGGAAAAACTTGAGAACATGTGGCCACCTCCGAGTCCCTCGCAATACCGATCTGTTTAAGGCTGGGGATTACCTACACAGTTAAAAACGGGGTGAGTTTATGAAAACTCAGTGTGTAATCCCCTTACCAGAGTAACAGTCAGTATACAGAATCAGAAATCTAACAGTCTGGGCCAAAGCCCGTTAACAGTAACAGTACAGTCTAGTTCAGAGCATACGTGGGTCAAAGCCTACTACAATATCATTTGGGTCACATCCCATAACAGAATCAATTGGGCCTAGCCCAAACCAATAACAGAACAAGTGGGCCTAAGCCTAGTACAGTGACAGATCTCATAAACAAGTATGCAACAGTATGAGGATGCAGCCCAACCCAATCCAACCATCACACCACCCGCACCAACCCTACACACCTGTGGGGACCAAGTCAACCCACCCAGCCCTACACACCAAGATCGCAGCCGAGCTACCAGTATCAATGCAGCAAAGCTGCCAGTAACAGTATACGTGGCCGAGCCACTAAAATCAATATATTGTGGCAGAGCCACTGAATCAGTATAACATGGCATAGCCACTAGTACAGTACTTCCTCCATAAGCATAACCCAACTCAATACAGTATGTAGTGTATGTCATGCTCAATCATTACACGTGCATGCAAAATGGCCATCCTTAGTAACAGTCATTTCAACACATATTAACAGCAAATCAGACACACGCCTACAGTCAAGTCGGTTAAACCACAGTCATACAATCACAGTCAAATCATGGCACCAAAATCAGTCTTTTACCTTCAGGGGTAAAATAGTTATTTTACCCTATAAGGGTATTTCGGTAATCCTACCCTACAGGAGTAATTCAGTAATTCTACTCATAACTAATCCATGTATGCAGTGCATCTCAAACATAATCAATCATACAATTAACACATACAACACTAGTACTACCCCGAGGGTACAACGATCATTTAATCCGTTAGGGGTAAAACGGTCATTTCGCCCCGTAAGGGCATCTCTGTAATTTTACCCGTCAAGGGTATTTCGATAATTTTGCAGTCTGAGGGTATTTCAATAATTTCACAAATCAAGGGTATTTCAATAATTTTACAAACTGAAGGTATTTCGGTAATTTCATAAATCGGGGGTATTTCAGTAATTTTACAAATCGAGGGTATTTTAGTAATTTTGCAAACTAGGGGTATTTTGATAATTTTACAAATCGAGGGTATTTCGGTAATTTCATAAATCAGGGGTATTTCAATAATTTTACAAATCGAGGGTATTTTAGTAATTTTGTAAACCAGGGATATTTTAGTAATTTTGTAAACTAAGGGTATTTTAGTAATTTTGTAAACTAAGGAATTCTAAACAGAGATAACGATGCGAATGGGCCTAAGGCCCATTCTCGGCCCAAATGGGCCCACACATTCGTGTGGCCCATTTCGCCCAAATCTAGCCACAGATATGAGATTCACATAGACCAGTTCACTATCTACTACACAATCATACAAATTATTCCTATGGGCCCACGGGCTTCACATGGCCCATTACGGCCCAAGCAACCTAACCCATAAGAACACTCATGTTGGCCTCAACTATCGCGTCGAAGCCCTCACACGTGCGCTCGCACGCTCGTGTGGCTACCATTGCCGTGTGACCGGCATTTCGACATTTGCCGCTCTACGGCTAGAGTAGTGCGAAATACACACCTGATAGGAATCTGAAGTTGATCCGCGCTCTAAAAACTCCTATGCCATAACGCCAACCCAGGTATGCTTACTCTCCTCATAGATTGCTCTATTTAAAGCCAGCTTCTCACCTTCCCTCTTGCTAGCTTCCCGATGTGGGATCCCTCATTCAGCAGAGTTTAATTCTAACACAAACTCTGGACTTCCCAACTTAGCAAAATAAATATCCCTTTTTGCTTGCAATGGGATTTGAACTCAGGCTCCCTTGTAACATATTCCACGCCACTAGCCACTTTACCAACTAGCTCCTTGTTGTCTTAAAACATGCGCAACTAAATATAAGTCTATGGCCAAAGTCTAAGTTCATTTAAAAAAGAAATCAAAATGAAATGCAGGTGCCAAGACTTGAACCTTGGATGTAACACCCTGGTTTAGGGGCTATGCATGTTGGGTATAATTCATGTTCTAGTAGGTTTTGGGTATGCTTGGATGCGTTTGAGAGGTGTTAAGAATGTTTGGACTCAAGGGGAAGACTTTAGAAAATTTTGGATTTTTAAGTACAAAAGGGGGAGCTTGGCGATGGGTGTCTTAAGAGAATTATTTGGGAGAATATGACACAAGAATTGGGCTGGTGGAGTGGCAAGGGAGATGCCACTAAGAGCTTGGGGAGGTGACGTCTCAGGTGCAAGGGAAGGGGCCAGTGTTCGAGCTGCAGAGCCAGCACTTTGGCCTTTATTTTTGGCGTCAGAGAGGTAAAAAGTTGGGTGGCTTTTGGATGCTTAAAAGATGGACAAAGACTTGGTCTTTGTTTTTAAATTCGGCTAGGAAGAGGTTTCACTCATTCAAACCTTTTTGAATGAGTGTTAGGGAGGAAAAAGGGGAGAGAAATAAGGGATTTGGTGAGGGGGTGAAGCTTTGGCCGAATGTGGGAGTCTTGGGGGTGGTTTTTCAGTTTTGTGGGATGTGTGTAGGTGTGTGCCGAACCTTAGTCCTATTAATAGGAGGGGCACCCTTTTGAAAATAGTTTTTCTCCTTTTGTTGTTTTTGCCGAAAGTTCATTCTCTCATCTCCCTCTTGTGCCGAATTTTATTTGTTCTTCTCTAGTGGTTGTTGCCGAATTTGTAAGCAAGAGAGAACCTCTTCTTTCCCCATTTATTTTGCAGGCCAAAACTTCTTTTGAGCACCATTGCCGAAACCTCTTAACCCTTTTTTCTTTTAGCCTAAGCCGAATATCCACAGCCTCTTCTCCTTTTCTCTTCTTTATGTTTTAGCCGAATCTCCTCTCACCCTTGTCGAAATATCCTCTTAGTAGCCTAGTGTGGTTGGCCGAATATCAGCAAGGGCGACCTCTCCTAGTTCTGCTCCATTCGGTTTAAGGGAAGGTAATGTGTTCGGCCTTAGCAGTTGATTTGAGTTCTTTGTTTTAATGGTCGAAACCGAAGGATTGGCCTTAGTTTGGTATGGCTGAATGTTCTCAAGGGCCTCAAAGTGTTATGTTTCTAAGTTTTGGGCCAAATCTAATATGGTATTATTATGGGTTGTTTAAGGTGGTGTTTCGGCAGAGAGTTAGTCAAGCAGCATTTCGGGATTGGATCATTTGTGCTATTAAGGTGCGTAATCAACGCACTATTTCTACGATTGTTGGTTTGTTAAATGTGTTTACATATATGTGATGTGTGGTTGCCGAATGTGATGGCTTGTGTGGTGAATGGTTATTTTGGGTAACCATATGTCAGGTGAGTAAAGTCTTTGTATGAAATTATTTATGATAAATACATGATTTGGTATTTAACATGAGATGCCTTCTCTTTTGTTATGATCTGACATATTACCTTTTTCATACATATATGGAAGGTGGATTGATTCGGTGGAGGAAGAAGTGTACACATGATGTACGTGGTCTAATGTTGGCTCAGGCTACATTAGCGCTTGATGGTTAGATTTGTGCTACCTCAAGGGAGATGTTGGCTAGGTGCCCATCTTGGCGGTCGATGGCTATGTGCATCACCGTAGGCAGAGTATGTTGTTGGATCACTTTGGTTGATCGGTGGCACAGCCACGGCCTTGAGCAGTGAGCTTGCCAAGGTAAGATGTTAGGGATCACGATGTGATCGGTGGGGAGTTTCCCACGGCCTTAGGCAGGGAGTCTGCTAAGGTTGGTGTCACGGTTGGATATTAGGTGGGGCTGAAGTGCATTCTTGCATGAACTGTTTCGATAGCTGTGTGGGTATGGGCCAAGCCCATACATGTGGAAATCTGTGTTTTGATTATGCACTGAGTTAGTGGACTCACCCAATTATTTTCCTAACATTTCAGGTGATTCATGAGATGGACCGGGATCGGAGAGGACACATGGTGGCCCATGCCGAAGCAGATGTTTTTCTTGGTTATATTAAATATTGTATTTCATTTAAATAATAGTTGTAACAAGGATTTATCTTATTATTTTGGTATCATTTTATTATTAACTCTATTATGGTTTGTTTAAATTGAAACACTATGTGAAGATGGTTATATTTTTTTTTTTATAACTTACTTATTCAAATATGGAATTATTAAACATGTGGCTATAATTTCAAAAGAACATGGTTTCCAAGAGCAAATAAATTTTTACTATTTTATTCTAAGACAAAAATATTCTCACTAACATAACCAGATTCGGTCGTAATGAATGGGCCGTGTTTGGGGATGTTACAAATTGGTATCAGAGCCCGGTTCAAAACTCGGCTTTGAGGGTTTTGGGCCCAAAAACATTTTTTTAAAATGGGCTTTTCAAAGATATGGGTTTTATAAAAAGGTTTTCAGGTATTCTGGCATGGCACCTGTACCTCCGACCCGAAGTCCACCAGGTAAGTACCTCGGACTTTCTTGAAGTGATTTGTTTATATGAATTGATTTGGGCTTAGTTTGGGATCGTAGATTAGAATATTCAGGCAATTGGACCCTAGGATTAGACTACTCAAACATATGCATAAAACTTAAGGCTATTAAACAAACCTGTGAAGTAAGTCGCCGAATTAAGGCGTGGCAACCTGTGTGCGCATGTCTAGGATTGGATCCGGAAGAGCCTGGTACCTAAGCAGTCCTCGTGACTCACCTTCTCTTCGCAGGAATCCTACTTGGTGCGTAGCTATGGTTCACCTTAACCAAGAGGACTTGTTCATAGGCTAAACCGTTTATTAAAACCCGAAAGGGAATTAGCCTTGTTGTTTTCTAAAACTTTCTGTATTAAAATTTTTCCAAATTTACCCCTTTGGTTTGTGAAACCTTAAATTTGATTTTGAAGGACGGTTTCGATTTACAAAATTACCAAAATGCCCTTAGTGGCAAAATTACAAAAATGCCTCTGTGTTATAAAATTACCGTTCTACCCTCAATTTTGATAAAATGCTTTTTACTTGGTAAAATACCAAAATCTCGAGTTTTCAAATATTAAGATACCTTGGTTTGTGAAAATTTACAAAAATACCCCTGGTTGATAAAATTACCGAAATGCCCTTGGTTTCTAAATTTTCAGTTTTCTCTCAACTTTTACTGAAATATTTCTATTTTACCAAATATCAGAAACTTCTATTTTTGTGAAATATTGTGATATTCCGATTTGGAGAATTTACGAAAATGCCCGTGATTTCCAAAATTACTGAAATAACCCTGACCTCTGAAAATTTTGCAACACATCCGATTTGAAACAAAATTTTTCAAGATAACCCCTGTGACTTTGTAAATTTTGAGATATCTTTAAGTTGGAAAACTATTTTCAAAATTGACCCAGAGTTATTACCTATATACCCCTATAGGAAAATGACGAAATTACCCTGGGTAGGGAAGGAAACTTGATTGCTCGAAAGAACTACTCTCGGAAACTTGATTGCATAAAATTGCTCGTGGATAAAATAGTGAAACAATAATTTCTAATCCATAAAACTTTCTAAACAGACTAAATCGAGGCGCTAGATATGAGTTCTAGGGGGCGTGGTCGCAATACTCGTGGACGTGGTAGAGGCAGGATGTCAGTATCGGAACCGGTTGGGTCACGCCATGGGTTAGAGAGCGATGCACCGCCACCAGCTGTTGAGGTGGAACAGCAGGATCAGACTGGAGGGGACGACGTAGTGTCACAAGCGGTGCTGCGAGTGCTCGAACGAGTGGCAGGAGCCAATGTGGGCAATAGGAATCGGAAGTCAGTGCCCGAAAGCCTTAGGGCGAATGGAGCTGAAGTTTTCAGAGGAGTGTCTGGGGTAGCTCCAAACGTGGCAGAGTACTGGCTGGAGGCAGTTGAAAGGATTATGGATGATCTCGACTTGACTGCTGAGGAAAAGCTTAAGGGTGTTGTTTCGTTGCTGCGGGATGAAGCCTACCAGTGGTGGCTCACTGTTAAGGAAAGTACCCCGGCAGATCGAGTGGACTGGGGTTATTTTAAGATCAAGTTCGAGGGGAAGTATGTCGGAGCGAGCTATGTGGATGCTCAGAGGAAGGCGTTCCTTAGCTTGGTGCAAGGAAACAAGTCGATAGCGGAGTACGAAGCTGAGTTTTTGCGTTTGAGTCGGTATGCTCGGGGCATCGTGGCAACGGATTATGAGAGATGTGTCAGATTTGAAGATGGTCTGCAGGATGAGCTGCGAGTTTTGATTGCTCCGCATCAGGAAAGAGACTTCGCCGTTTTAGTGGAGAAAGCTCGAATAGCTGAGGAGGTCAAGAAGGCTGAGAGGCACAATAGGGAAAGGAACCGTGATAAGAGAAGTGTTGGATCGCCAGAAGTGGTTGAGAGGGTCCAGAAAAGACCGAGGGTTGAGACTCCTGTTCATATTGCTAAGACAACTGAGAGGAATCCAGATCGTTCGTGTGCGCAGTGCGGAAGGTACCATGTTGGCGAGTGCTGGAATCGGGTTCGGGAATGCTTCAGATGCAAGTCCAAGACTCATCTGGTTAAGGATTGTCCCAGGATCCGAATAGGACTCGGGTAGTGGGTCAAGGTTATGTGCAACCAGGCAGAGGTGGTCAGCAGGCGACGAGAGGTCGTGGTTCGAACCATGGAGGACATGGTTCCGGCAGAGGTCGTGGAGCAGTAGACCGCGATAATGGTGGTACTGAGGCAAGACAGCCAGCTCTGGTTTATGCAGTTCGTCGGAGAGAGGATAATGATGTGCCTGATGTGTCAGCTGGTAAGTTCCTTGTGTTTGGAATATTCTTTGTTGTTTCGTTCGTGTTGATGACTGTTTGATTTGTTGCTCGTAAAGTAGTTGGAACCTTGGGTATGAACTTAGAAACTGTGCCTAGAAGGTATGTTAGCTCTTTAAGATCAGAGTGCGCAGCTTTAGCGTAGTGGGAAGAATTGGACTGTTAGTTTAGACAAGTAATTTCGAGGACGAAATTATTTTAAGGAGGGTAGAATTGTAACACCCTGGTTTAGGGGCTATGCATGTTGGGTATAATTCATGTTCTAGTAGGTTTTGGGTATGCATGGATGTGTTTGAGAGGTGTTAAGAATGTTTGGACTCAAGGGGAAGACTTTAGAAAATTTTGGATTTTTAAGTGCAAAAGGGGGAGCTTGGCGATGGGTGTCTTAAGAGAATTATTTGGGAGAATATGACACAAGAATTGGGCTGGTGGAGTGGCAAGGGAGACGCCACTAAGAGCTTGGGGAGGTGACGTCTCAGGTGCAAGGGAAGGGGCCAGTGTTCGAGCTGCGGAGGCAGCACTTTGGCCTTTATTTTTGGCGTCAGAGAGGTAAGAAGTTGGGTGGCTTTTGGATGCTTAAAAGATGGACAAAGACTTGGTCTTTGTTTTTAAATTCGGCTAGGAAGAGGTTTCACTCATTCAAACCTTTTTGAATGAGTGTTAGGGAGGAAAAAGGGGAGAGAAATAAGGGATTTGGTGAGGGGGTGAAGCTTTGGCCGAATGTGGGAGTCTTGGGGGTGGTTTTTCGGTTTTGTGGGATGTGTGTAGGTGTGTGCCGAACCTTAGTCCTATTAATAGGAGGGGCACCCATTTGAAAATAGTTTTTCTCCTTTTGTTGTTTTTGCCGAAAGTTCATTCTCTCATCTCCCTCTTGTGCCGAATTTTATTTGTTCTTCTCTAGTGGTTGTTGCCGAATTTGTAAGCGTGAGAGAACCTCTTCTTTCCCCATTTATTTTGCAGGCCGGAACTTCTTTTGAGCACCATTGCCGAAACCTCTTAACCCTTTTTTCTTTTAGCCTAAGCCGAATATCCACAGCCTCTTCTCCTTTTCTCTTCTTTATGTTTTAGCCGAATCTCCTCTCACCCTTGTCGAAATATCCTCTTAGTAGCCTAGTGTGGTTGGCCGAATATCAGCAAGGGCGACCTCTCCTAGTTCTGCTCCATTCGGTTTAAGGGAAGGTAATGTGTTCGGCCTTAGCAGTTGATTTGAGTTCTTTATTTTAATGGCCGAAACCGAAGGATTGGCCTTAGTTTGGTATCGCCGAATGTTCTCAAGGGCCTCAAAGTGTTATGTTTCTAAGTTTTGGGCCAAATCTAATATGGTATTATTATGGGTTGTTTAAGGTGGTGTTTCGGCAGAGAGTTAGTCAAGCAGCATTTCGGGATTGGATCGTTTGTGCTATTAAAGTGCGTAATCAACGCACTATTTCTACGATTGTTGGTTTGTTAAATGTGTTTACATATATGTGATGTGTGGTTGCCGAATGTGATGGCTTGTGTGGTGAATGGTTATTTTAGGTAACCATATGTCAGGTGAGTAAAGTCTTTTGTATGAAATTATTTATGATAAATACATGATTTGGTATTTAACATGAGATGCCTTCTCTTTTGTTATGATCTGACATATTACCTTTTCCATACATATATGGGAGGTGGATTGATTCGGTGGAGGAAGAAGTGTACACATGATGTACGTGGTCTAATGTTGGCTCAGGCTACATTAGCGCTTGATGGTTAGCTTTGTGCTACCTCAAGGGAGATGTTGGCTAGGTGCCCATCTCGGCGGTCGATGGCTATGTGCATCACCGTAGGCAGAGTATGTTGTTGGATCACTTTGGTTGATCGGTGGCTCAGCCACGGCCTTGAGCAGTGAGCTTGCCAAGGTAAGATGTTAGGGATCACGATGTGATTGGTGGGGAGTTTCCCACGGCCTTAGGCAGGGAGTCTGCTAAGGTTGGTGTCACGGTTGGATATTAGGTGGGGCTGAAGTGCATTCTTGCATGAACTGTTTCGATGGCTGTGTGGGTATGGGCCAAGCCCATACATGTGGAAATCTGTGTTTTGATTATGCACTGAGTCAGTGGACTCACCCAATTATTTTCCTAACATTTCAGGTGATTCATGAGATGGACCCGGATCGGAGAGGACACATGGTGGCCCATGCCGAAGCAGATGTTTTTCTTAGTTATATTAAATATTAAGTATTTCATTTAAATAATAGTTGTAACAAGGATTTATCT
This sequence comes from Gossypium australe, assembly GCA_005393395.2. Taxonomy (NCBI): domain Eukaryota; kingdom Viridiplantae; phylum Streptophyta; class Magnoliopsida; order Malvales; family Malvaceae; genus Gossypium; species Gossypium australe. The sequence goes on from CM016626.1 coordinate 123,692,289, forward strand.
TATTATTTTGGTATCATTTTATTATTAACTCTATTATGGTTTGTTTAAATTGAAACACTATGTGAAGATGGTTATATTTTTTTTTTATAACTTACTTATTCAAATATGGAATTATTAAACATGTGGCTATAATTTCAAAAGAACATGGTTTCTAAGAGCAAATAAATTTTTACTATTTTATTCTAAGACAAAAATATTCTCACTAACATAACCAGATTCGGTCGTAATGAATGGGCCGTGTTTGGGGATGTTACATTGGACCCCTTACTTCCTTGTGTGGCGTCATTCCCTTGTCTCCCATGTGGCGCCATTTGCCATTAGACCACAACTCCTTTTGTGTCATTTTTCTCTACATTTTATTCTTAAAGCCTACTTACTAACTCCAGGGTTTTATTCGCCTAAAACCAAAATTTTCCTAAAGGTCAGGTTTGATCCCGGGACTTCATGGAAGCCCCCTAACCTTCCAAAATAACTCACCTAATAGGTCTAACTTGCATTAGAGCCGTTCTCTTGTTCTCAAAAATTTTAAACGCTCTCGTGCCCAAGGACCAATTCTACTAGGCCCAACTTCGGGTTGTTACAAGAATTCCTTTGGCTTGAAAAAGTTCCAGTGTTTTTGAAACAATTTTATGAGATTATCAATTTGTTTTCGGGAATATCCTATTGCTAATTTGTATTTCGAAAAGTTATGGAAAAATTTAAAAGAATATCCAAAGTGTGTTTGTATCTGAACACCCATTAATGGTACTAATGGCAGAAAATACGGATGATAAATTTGCAAGTAGTATAGTGTTATCATTTGCTGCTATATTTGATCCTCATTCTAAGTTGCAATTTTTACAATATCTCTTTCTAAAATTGGGCATTGAATACAAATAAAAGCGAATGGACATTCATGAAGAATTGAAGGTACTTTTCAAAGAGAATGAGAATCAAAGTCATGTTTATTCTCAATCATTGAAGAAACATGTTTGAAGAAACGAGTGCAAGTTAAATATTTTATTTTAAATTACTTTTTCAATTTATAATTTTATTCTACAATTGTTATTAAGTTGATGTTTTGATTTTTTTACTTTTAATAATAGGCCTATCCTAGATATAACTGAGTTTTATCTATATTTAGATGAGGCTAGAGAAGATTATGAAGTTGAATTTGATGTTCTAGATTGGTGGAAGAAAAATAAAATTCTATATTTCATCCATTCATCAATGGCTAAGGATATATTGAGTATTCTAACTGCTATAGTTGTTTTTGAATCACCATTTAATATATAGTAGAATTATCAACAAGTGGAGAAATAAAATATTTTTCTAAATATACCTCATTTGCATAAATATGTGACTTTTTTTTTTAACAATTTCATTATAGGTTCTAATTATATATGCTTTTTTTTTTAAACAATACCTAGAACTACCCATAACCCCTCATTAACCCATAAATAGGAGCATAATGTGCTTCAACACACTTGAACCAATGTCCTCCTGCATTGACAACAAGACTCATGCCAATTGAGCTAAGACTTAATCGACATAAGTATGTAACTTTTAACTCTTTAAGCTTTTACGAATTTCTTGCTTTAATATATTCTGTTTTAGTATTGTATTTTATATTTTAGTTTAATTGTTAAACAATTTTTTATTTTTAAATTTCTTGTCAAAAATAATGTTTTCATTAAGAGAAATATTTAAAATTAATTTATTAATTATAATTTTTATATAATAAATCATGTTTAATAATTTTTTAAAATTATAAAATTAATTTATTATATTTGAATTATTATACTATTAAATTAATATAATATATCATTTTATATTTTATATATCATTATTTTATTATTTTAGGTATTAAATTTTATATTTTAAATTTGAATAATTATTAAATTTACATATTTAGAATAATAAATCCATATGTAATGATTGTATTGAAAATATATTAATTCATAATTAACATTTTTTAAAGGGTTTAGTATTTGGTACACTAGTAGTGTACTTTTTTTATTCTACAAGTAGTCTTGAAATTTTAACATGTGTCTCTCTTTTTCTAAATATTTTTTTAATATTTTAGTGTACCCCTATAGGACACTTGTCAACCCTTTAACCTTGCTTGTGGATTTTAAAAATTACACTTGTACCAAATAATTTTCTTTTTTTTTAATTTATTTACTTTATAATTTAACATAAAATTTATTGTTAATTAGTTATATTTTGATAAATTATCATTTATTGATTTATTTTTAATTTTTAATTTTATTTTAAATATTATCATATGATTATATTATTAATGTCTATTTAGTTATAACTTTGAGCTTTTATTTATCGGATCTATCTTGGTGTAACACCCCTTATCTGTATTCGACGCCGGAACCGGGTAAAAGGCATTACCGGACTTAACATACTTAATCATACAAAATCGATCATAAATTTTCATTCAATTTTAAAACTTTCCATTCATAATCATATTGTCCCTATTATGGGTTTACGAAACCCGAAACATACATATAGAGAGGTTCAGGACTGAATTGGAAGCTTACGAACACTTAGAAAATTTTTGCTCAAAACAAGGCCACACGCCCGTGTGGGAAGGAACACGCCCGCGTGGGCAGGCCATGTGGTCACACACGCCTATGTCCCTAGTCCGTGCTGATTTTATTTTTCATTTCAAATCTACAGGAGTTTTCACATGGCTTGGCACACGCCCATGTCCCTCACATGGCCATGACACGCCCGTGTCTTAGCCCGTGTGTGAGAACCTTGACATTCTATTTATGACGTCAGTAGACATTTAAGGTCACACGGCCGAGTCACACGCCCGTGTGCTAGCTCGTGTGACTAACTTAATTTTCGCAATTAATGTGCAGACTTTATACGGCTGAGATACACGGCCGTGTCTCTGCCCGTGTGCTTACTACTGGGCATTATGTTTTGCTAAATTTGGATGCATGGGACACACGGCCTCTCAACACACCCACGGGGTTGATCGTGTGTCACACACGGCCTAGACACACGCTCGTGTGTCTACCCGTGTGGACAAATACAAGGCTATTTACCAAGTCATTTGTCACCCTGAAAAGCAACCACACTTATACCATTTCCAGCAACGCATAGCATAACAATAATGCACCTTTAATATCCACAATCAAGACATCCACACTTTCATTTCACATTACGTTCATCATGCATATACTTCGCGCATTACTCATTCGATTGCGCAAGCTCACGCTTCATGAATTTCATTATCATTGAATAGATATAATTTAACTAGTTTGGCCAATTCCAATGGCCATTTACCAAATGTAAAAAAGAACATTAATAGCCAACCCATTGGCTAACCAATATGACATATAACAAAATGACCAAGTCCCTATACATGCCATACCCAAAATAATCAAACATCACTATACCCAAAAGAATAGCTTGATAGTGTGAATCGAGCTCCGACGTCCTTCGATCCCTGAGCCAGCTTGGCGTTACTACAAGTAAAAGAAAAAGAGAGGGAGTAAGCATAAAGCTTAGTAAGTTTGCATGTAATTGATAACAACATGAAATCTTGTAATAACATCCACATATTACATTATGAATTAACACAAAATCTCAAACAAAATTGATATGGCTTACTCATGATCACTATTACCAACCACATATCACATACTGGATTCATTTCTCGTAAGTTTCGCATAAGTACCTGTATCACTCCATCACATAACTTTAGCCCTTTTTTTCATCTTTAACATAAACCTTAATACTTTACCACGTTGAACCACTTGGAATATCGAGGGATACTCAGAAATTGTCACATACGTAGTAAGATACCAATGCCATATCCCATATCCCAGATATGGTCTTACATGGGATCACATGTCGATGTCGATGCCATATCCTAGATATGGTCTTATACGGGATCTCGTACCGATGTCGACGCCATATCCTAGATATGGTCTTACACGAGATCTGATGGAGCTCAAAACTAACTATTATTTCGACAAAGGCAAGCGCACCTATCGAACAATAGTATAGCTGTGGTGAGTCTAGAATATCGTATCCTCAAGAACCAAGAGTACTAGTCTTAAATATCTTTTTATTACTAGTCTTAACTATCTTTTTATTATCTAGCATAATAATTAAGGGAATTTGGTTTTTAATCTAAAATTAACTAACTAATTTAACTAACTATGAAAGCGACAGAGAGCGAATTGATGAAAATACTTTTGGACAACTTATATGAGATAGACAATACCTAAGGAAGAATCCACCTAAACTTCACTTATTACTTTTGATTCATGCGATTTATTCACTTGGCTTAATCCTTAAAAATCCCTGAATTATATTAATACCTCTTTTGAGGCTACTAACAACTGAATCTAGGTTGATTAATTGAAATCTCTTTCTCATTAAAACCCCTATTGTCGCATTAACTCGATCTATGGATTCCCTTATTAGGTTTGACCCTAATCCGGTAGATTTTCATTGCCCTATTTCTAGGGTTGCAATCAACCCCACTTAATTGTGTTAATCTACTCTTAGACAGGGACTTTTGCTCCACTGAACAAGCACATTCGACTTGAATCAATAACCTGAATTATCAAAACAAGAATAAGAACTCACAATTAAGAATAAACACAAGTATTTATCTCATAAATCAAATAATAATAAGATCTATCTTAGGTTTCATCCCCTCAGGTATTTGAGGGATTTAGTTCATACTAAAAGAGGGAAACATCATAAAGGAGGAAAAACAACAAAACATAAGAAAACCCAAAAACTCCTAAAGAACTTGATGGGAGATCCTCATTCTTGATGGAGATCCTTCTCTTAAGATATTCCCGACGGCTGTCTTAGAGTATTTACTCATTCTACTCGGTGTCTATTCAACGTCCTGTCGAACTCTCCTTTTAGGTTGCCTCCTAGAGTGTTTATATAGGCTTCGAGATGCCTTTCTTGGCCTACAAGTATCCTATTCATAGAATTCTTCCTAATTTTGGTAGGGACACGCCCGTGTGACACACCCGTGGTCGATAGCCCAGGCGTGTTCGATCCTGCTAGTCACACACGGTCGTGTGGTCCGTCCGTGTGCAGTGGTCCAGGCCGTGTAGGCCCATTTTCTCCCTTTTTGGCCCGTTTCTCATTCTTTTTCGACTCCCTAAGCTCTCCCGAGTATAAAACATGAAATTAAGAGACTAGGAGCATCGAATTCATCAAATTTAATGGAAAATCTTCGAAAATTAAGCCAAGCATGGGGTTAAAATATGTGTAAATTATGGTTTATCAAATATCCCCACACTTAAGCTTTTGCTTGTCCTCAACAAAATTCTCAACTTACAATTAAAATTAACTTCCTTGATTCATAATCCTTATCAAAAATGTTTCATCATAATTCATAGATAATTCATACATTGATAATTTAACTAAAAGAGTCCTAAAGATTCGAACAATCTAAGTCATAGATTTTTATAACACGAAAACATAGGTGCTTCACCTTACCTAAATAATTTCTTCTAATTCAAGACCGACAAAAATTGACATCCTCACTAAAGATTCACTCAAATCATTCAAGGTGTTTAAGGTTCAAATTAAGCACTCAAAAGTCAAACATGAAAAGTTAATCCTATAAGCTTGCATGAAAATCAAATCTCCACCACTATAAAATGAGATGATACACAAATCAAAAGGTCTTAAAAAGGGTTGTAATGGGGCTTGGGTTAAAGGTGTGGATATAGGCTGAATTAGAAGGTTAGAATCTAGAGTGAATTAACAAATTACCTAACTAGAAACAATGAACTGATAATGAATAATTACATTAATAACACGAGCTTCTTCTGAAGATGTGAATTTAACTATTTAAGCTCATAAAACTTAGAATTAATGATGAATATACTTTCAACTCTTTTTTTTTAAGAATAAGAACATACAATAATAAGATAGAATTTAACAATGGAAATAGAGAACATATTTAGGTAACTGCTCAAATCGAATCTCGACAAAGGGGACGTTTAAAGGATTAGGGGGAAGTAAAAATTTGGTTTTGGGTTAATATTAATTGGTGAGTCAAGAAGTGGTTTATTAGGCTAAAAAGGGTTCACTAGGGGTTAATTATGGAGGTAGGTTTTTTATGGAGTAAGTGGGTTAAAACCTAGGAGCCTTTATCATTTCAGTATATCAAATCAAAACTGTGGTCTCGACATGTATAATTGAAGTAGGTTCTAGAATAACAAATCAACGTTGACACACTCATAATCAATAAAGTGAGCAAGAAAATATATATGCTCTAAAAGGCTCAAAATCTCACAGAAATTATGGTTTTTGATGTCAACCTTGTAAATTTCAAACTTCAAAGTGATATTTAAGATTAGGGAAACAACCTAATAAATTTTAATTCTGAAAATAGACTTATCATGCTTGGTTCTCTAAAATCTTAAAGTTTAAACCATCAATGCACAATTACCTATGAATTAATCTGAAACATATTAATGAAAATCATAAACCAATAGAAGTTTCATTCTAATAGTAATATGAGAAAATTACTTAAGAACAAGGTAATGAAATCAATAACCTCCCCACACTTAAGATGTACATTGTCCTCAATGTACAAAGATAGATATATACACTATAAATAATCATAAGATAGGGGGAGAAGTAAAACTTCCTGAATTTTGGTTGATCTCAAGGAAAAGGAACGGTAAGTTGCATGTAGATGAAGGTGGCGGTGGATACTAGGGTCGTGGTGTGGTGATTCCCTAATAGCCTTTAGAACCTAAATTAAAGAAATCAAAATATAATAATATAAATTAAACACAAGAAAGATAAAGAGAAGGAAAATAAAGAAGAAGAGAAAATGAAAAGAAAAACTAAATGGACTCCAAGGTCTTTGTCCTGTCGAGGTAATGAAGCGGTCAGCATGAACTTATGGAGATTGGTCTCGCATATGGAGATTGTGGTAGGGTCCTTTCGCTTTTTCGGAATGGTGATGGTGGTGTAGAGAAAGAGTGAGGGAAAGGGAAAAAGGAAAATGAAAGGAAAAAGATAAAATAAAAAGGAAAGGGGTCTGGTGGTTAAGGTTTGGGAGAAGAAGAATTTGGGGAGAAAGTGAGAAGAAGAGGGGTTCTAAATAGGAAATAGGGACCTGGTGACTGCCCACTCCCGTGTGCCACGGGCGTGTTAGGTCACACGACTGTCTCACACGGCTGTGTGGTGTTTTATTCATTTCTCCCACGCCTGTGTAGAGATTGCCACGCCCATGTGGATTACTTTATGTGGACCACGGCCTAAAAGCACGGGTGTGTTGCATTCCAGTGTATATTTCTTAGTGGCGACCATAGCCGGATTGCATGGCCATGGCCTTTTATCGCAGTCCGTGTTTCAGGGATTTTTCGTCCTTGGTTCGTACGATCTCTGCCACGTCGGTATGCAAATCCGTGGTGTCCATACGGTCACAGCCACGCCCGTGTCCAAGGCTATGTGATAGAGAAACCTGCGCTTTGGTTAGTTTTGAGTTAGGTGCTAAAAATCGAAAATATGATATTAGTGGGGTTAAAGCTCGGGTTGCCTCCCCAGAAGCGCTCGTTTAAAGTCTTAAGCTAGACTTACCTCTCATTCGCATATCTCATGGTGGTTTGAGGAGTTGAAACTCCTAACCCCTGCTATCAGTTCTATGATTACTATATAGTTCGAGTAGAGTAGTGTTTACCTTAAAAGTGCCGAGCTTAGGATTAGTTATCTCAACTGTTCCGTATGGAAAGACATTAAGTACTGTGAAAGGGATCTCTTCGTTTGTATTAAGGTCTGAAGTGGCGATTCGAGGGTCTATCTTATCCAACAATACTTGATCCCTGATCTGAAATTGGTTTGTCCCATCCTCGTGTATTTTGTTCCTCCTTGAAATGTGTCTTCCACTCGTCTAGTTCATCGATCTGAAGCCATCGTTCCTCATGAGTTATTTCCTTGTTGGCACGAGGTTTAGGATCTGGCTCAGTTGTGCAGTTTCGTGGTGTTTCCTGTAAAGAAGTTTGAACCAAATGGTCATTAGTAGAGTTTATATTTTCACCATGATTACTCAATGTCCTAGCCGAGTCAAGAGCCTGAAGAGTGATCGTTTCGTCACCTACACGAAGTATGAGTTCTCCTGTACCAACATTAATTTTAGTTCTAGCAATTGCTAAAAAGCGTATTCCTAAAATTAAAGGAATATTATTGTCCTCATCCATGTCTAAAACGACAAAGTCTATTAGGAATATGAAGTTATCAATTTTTACTAATACATCTTCGATTATACCCCTAGGAATTCTAATAGTTTTATCAGCTAATTGAATGCTCATCCTAGTTTGTTTGGGTTTCCCGAGACCTAGCTGTTTAAAGATGCTTACCCCTAAATCAGCTAAAGCAACTAGTAATTAAAAATGGAATTGTAAAACTCCCTGGATCTTTTAACTTTCGTGGTAGTTTATTTTGTAGAATTACTGAGCACACTGCATTTAGCTCCACATGCGACGTATCATCTAACCTCCGTTTGTTTGTCAAAAGCTCTTTTAAAAATTTCCTTGAATCTGGCATCTATGAAAGAGCTTCAAGAAATGGCAAGTTAATATGTAATTTCTTTAGAAGTTTAAGAAATTTATCAAATTATTCATCTGTGTGGTCTTTGTTCATCGCATTGGGGTATGGCACTCGAGGTTGGTACTCTGTAATTACCAGTTTTGGTTTATCATGGCTTACCTCAACATTACCTTCCTCTACCACATTCTCTTGCCTCACTTTTGGTTCATCTAACCCTTCACTATCATGAGCGGCAACAGCATGAAGTTATTCCTTTGGGTTAGTTTCAGTGTTCCTTGGCAAGCTGCCTTGTGGTCGTTCTCAGATCAACTTAGCAAGCTGTCCTAATTGGTTCTCAATCCCTTGAATTGATGCCTGCTGATTTTTAAGTACTGTTTCGGTGTTTTGGAAACGAGTTTCTGACACCGCGATGAATTTTGTTAGCATCTCCTTAAGGTTCGGCTTCTTCTCTTGTGGGTAGGGTTGCTGTTGAAAGCCTGGGAGGGGTTGTTCTCTCTGATTTCCTTGGCCACCCCACGAGAAGTTGGGGTGATTCCTCCAACCTGGATTATAAGTGTTACTATAAGGGTTATTCTGAGGTCTAGAATTATTACCCATATAGTTCATCTGTTCGCTTTCTATGCCAGGGTTGTAGGACGAATATTCTGTGTTGTTTGTCCCTCCTCTATTGGATTTGCACTGCATCATTGGATGTACCTGCGAAGAACCACACAAACCATCAATTTTCTTACTAAGAAGTTCAACATGATTTGACAGCATGGTTATCGTATCGAGGTTGAAAACACTGGCAGCTTTTGTTGGCTTTGTCCTTATAACTTGCCACAGATAGTTATTCAATGCCATATCCTCTATAAACTCATAAGCCGCTTCAAGGGTCTTGTTATTCAGGGTTCCACCGGCGGCTGAATTAATCAACTACCTAGTTGAGGGGTTCACACCGTTGTAAAAGATTTGAACCTGTAGCCATAAGGGTAACTCATGGTGAGGGCACCTTCTTAATAAATCCTTGTACCTCTCCCATGCATCGTAAAGTGTCTCTAAATCCATCTGCACAAAAGAAGAGATATCATTCCTCAACTTAGCCGTTTTAGCCGGCGAAAAATATTTTAACAAAAATTTTTCGGTCATTTGATCCCATGTAGTGATTGATCCTTGTGGTAACGAGTTCAACCACTATTTAGCTTTGTTCCTCAATAAAAAGGGAAACAACCGAAGGCGAATGGCATCATCAGAAACGCCGTTGATTTTGAAGGTATCGCATAATTCTAGGAAATTTGCTAAGTGATTGTTTGGATCCTCATCCTGCAAACCATCAAATTGAACAAATTGTTGAATCATCTGTATAGTATTAGGTTTCAGTTCAAAATTATTTATTGCAATAGCAGGTCTAACAATACTTGACTCAGTTCCTGTAAAATTCAGTTTAGTATAATCATACATAGTATGAGGAGTAGGATTTTGATTCACCGGATTTGCGGCAACCACAGGAGGTATGTAACATCCTGAAATTGGGGCTATTCGTGATTGAATTATTTTGGTTGTGTTTAAATTTCTGTGATATTATTTGTGGTATTATAAGACTCAATTAGGGGTCTTGAGTAGGCTCGGTATAGTAGAATAATTTTTAGTATGGTTTATTTAATGAAGTAGGATTAAGTGAGCTTGACACTTAAGTTAATTAAGTGTTCATTTAAAGCACATGAGGAGTTAGTGGCATAGTGGATAAGGAGCTTGAAAGGTTGCTTGAGGTTAGTGGTTCGAGTAGCATGTTTAGCATTTTGAGGTTTTTGTTTCATGATAGCATTAATGGCCGGTCAACCTATGTTTATGATAGGTGGACTAATAACTTTTGGTAAGTTGAATTTATTTTTAAGGAAAGCATGGGAAAAGGGATAAGATTCCTAAGGTTATGGTAGGATATCTTGAAGTTATGGTAAATTGAGGGGACAAAAGGCTTGGTTTGTGGAAAGTGTTTTGGAAACTAATTCATGGCCAATTGACCATGAACTTGGACGGCAATTTGGACTAAAGGGGGAGCCGAAATTTTGTGATTAGTTTGGCTAGGATTGAAGACTCTTTTTGGTCATTTCTTGCATTTGGTGCAAAAGTTGCAAAACACTCTCTCTCAAACTCTTTTCTTTTTGGCCGAATTTTACCATTTGATAAGCCTAATACTTTTTGACCATTTGGTCATTTTTGGCTCATTTTCCATTTTCTCCATTTCATTCTCTCAAAACCGAAACCTTCATCAACCTCTTGTTCTCCTATTTGTTTTGTTTAAACACCAAAAATCTCCTATACTCTCTTCTTGCCGAAACTCTATTTCTTTTCCATTATTTTCTTTTCTTTTTGTCCTATAGCCGAATATACCTCTTTGTTGTGCCGAAAATTTTCTTCTCCTATCTTGATCAACTTTGGCCGAATATTGAAGGTAACATAGTTTTCCTCGGGATTACTCTAGCAATCAGTTTTGGTAAGGTGGTAAGGGTTTATTTCAAAGGATTATTCTTTTAAGTATTCATTTAATCGAAGGCTAATAACCTTAATGATGATGGTTGATTGTAGGAAGTGAGGCCGATTCATTTAGGAGTGTTGGCTAGTGTTCGAAGGCTTTTGGGTAAGGTTTCGGGTTCACAAGGAACCCTTCTCAATTATTTGGTTTGGCCGAATAGGCCATGGCACTAATGTCCATTTTTGGCCGAATATAGGGGCAAGAATACTTGTGTGGCCGATTTGTTTATTCGGGATTTAGAACTCTTGTTGGTACCAGGTGTGTACATACACATCTTATAACTTTTTAATATGCTAAGTGTATATTATGCCTAATCAATTTATGTAGACATGGATGTAATACCATCATGGTATTAACAAAGACTCGGGTAAGTCTTTATTGCTTTGAGATTATTTTTGATGCTTTTGGGAAGCATGACACATTTGGTATGTGTATTATTGGATATATGGCAATGATAAATTTATTAATGTTGTTAAAATAAACCTTTTTGCATGATTCAATAATATACATAATTGTTTGATATGGGTTGATGAGTGGAGGGGGCAGTGATATTCGTGTCGACGGACACCAGTGTTTTGGTAACACATTGTGACTACGGTCACCAGAGGTTTGGTACCTCCAGAGGTTTGGCACCTCATAGCGACTTGTCCCTGTGGTTGATACCACCGTGGGTTGGCCCCACTTTGAGATATGGGATTGTCTGCCAGTGATTTGGTATCACACGATGGGTTGGCCCCATCATTCGATTTGTGTCTTCGGACACCAGAGATTTGGTATCTCCAGTGATTTGGCATCACAATTGTGACTATATGTCACCAGTGTTTTGGTAACACAATTGTGTCTTTGGACACCAGTGGTTTGGTACCACACGGGGTAGAAAAAGGTGTATGGATGGTTAGGTTGGGTGCATTCTAAACTTATGCATGTTAATTGGTTATGATTTGTGTATGTTATTGCACTAAATCGGGGAAGGGTTACACATTGAGTCTTGGTGACTCACCTTCTCCTTTAATTTTTCAGGTGACTCGTAGATCGCGGGTGAGGAGCCGGATGGACTCGAGGTGGCCACGCAGTGGAGATTTTTAATAAATAAATTTTGGATTTTATCTATCTTTCGTTTTGGGTTTATGTTGTCTAATTGTAATAAGGCCTCCTAGGATGATTTTATTATTGCTGCATGTTTGAATGTTTGGTTTAAACTACTTGATGATGTTAAAACGGTTGTACATGTTTTCTCAAATTAAACGCAAAATGTTTTAAAGTACCATCGGGTACATTTGAAATTTTTTAAACAACTCGACTCAACAAATATTTTAAGTTTGGTTTTTAACAAAGAAAATTTAAATTGAAAGGCATTTCGACTAATTTCGAAATCGGTTTTAAAATGGTTTTCAAAATGTTTTCTCTGTAGCAAACCAAATTCGGTCATATTGTTTGGGCCGGGTTTGGGGTGTTACAAAATTGGTATCAGAGCCCAGTTCAAAGCTCAGCTGTGGGGGCCCAAAGCCCAAAAATGTTTTTGGTAGGCCTTTTTGAAATATTTGGTTTTGAATAAGCATGGCACCGAGTCTCCGACACCGATCTGCCCTGGTAAGTACCTCTAACTTTTTGTATGAATTATTTACTGTAGAAGGGTAGGAAGCATGGGACGTAGATAGTGATAAGTATTTTAAACTTTAGGACTAGTTTATCTCAAACAAAGACATAAGACTTTAATGGCCTAATTAGAACCAACCCGTGACCAAGTCGCCGAGTTAGGGTGTGGAAATCTTGGTGCGCATGTCTAGGATTGGATCCGGAAGAGCTTGGTACTTAAGCAGCCCTCCTGACTCACCTCCTCTTCGCGGGATTTCTACCTGGTGCGTAGCTTCGGTTCACCCTAACCAAGAGGACTCGGTCATAGGCAAAACCCTAAATAAAACCCGAAAGGGACTAGCCATGTTTTAAGGAAAACTTCGGTTTTAAAATCACTAAATTATCTCTTTTAGATAGTAGGACAAATTTATCTTCGAAAATTTTCAAATAATTCCGGTTTACCAAAATTACCAAAATGCCCCTAGTGGCAAAATTACGAAAATACCCTTGGTTTCTAAAATTTCCATATTACCCCAATTTTGATCAAATTTTTATTTTACAAAAGTACTCAAAAATGTTGTATTTCAAAATAATACCTTGACTTTGGAAATTTACAAAATTACCCTCGATTGACAAAATTACCAAAATACCCATGGTTTTCAAAATTTTGTTATATCCTCAAATTGAGAATTTCTCAAAAATACCCCTCAATTTTAAAAATTTCAAAATATCTTGATTTATTAAAGTTTTCAAATTTCTTCGGTTTATTACAAAAATACCCTGTAGGAAAATGACGAAATTACCCCTGGGATAGAAACAGACAGAAATGCCGAAGAGTGCATAGGTATGAAAGGTATAGGGAATGGATGTACTTTTCTGTGTAAACTAGGATAGAAGACTTAAAACCTTGTTTGATCGAAAGAACTCCTATTAAACTCTTTTCATAAAATTTCTTCGCGGATAATCAAGTGAAACATGTACTAATTCATAAAAATTTCCTAATCAGATTAAAGCGCAATAGTTAGAATGAGCTTTAGAGGACGTGGCCGTCGTGGACGCGGAAGGGGTAGGATGGCCGTATCTGAACCTGTCGGGTCGGGTCAGGGATCTGAGAACGAGATACCGCCACCACCACCCCCAACCTTTGGAGCTGAGGAGCAGGATCAGACGGGTGATGACGCTGTGTCACAAGCGATGCTGCGGGTTCTGGAAAGGGTAGCTGGAATGGGTGGAGGTGGAGGAGCTCGGAAGTCGGTACCTGAGAGACTTAGAGCTAACGGAGCTGAATTTTTCCGAGGTGTGTCTGGTGTAGCGCCCAATACGGCTGAGTATTGGCTAGAATCGACCGAAAGAATCATGGATGAGATAGACCTAACGAACGAGGAGAAACTGAAAGGAGCGGTGCCGCTTCTCAAGGATGAGTCCTATCGATGGTGGCTCACGGTTCGAGATGGTGCTACGGCAGATGATCTTACTTGGGAGTATTTCAAAATTTCTTATCAGAAGAAGTATGTTGGCTCTAGTTACATTGATGCACAGAGAAAAGCTTTTCTGGGGTTAGTACAAGGAAATAAGTCTGTGTCGGAGTATGAAGCGGAATTCTTGAGGTTGAGCAGCTATGCTCAGGGAATAGTGGCATCGGAGCATGATCGTTGTGTTCGTTTTGAAGATGGACTTAGAGACGAGTTAAGGTTGCTGATTGCTCCGCAGCAGGAGTGTGAGTTTGCTGTCTTGGTGGAGAAGGCCAAGGTAGCCGAAGGAGTCAAGGAGTCCGCGAGGCAAAGTTATGATAGGAGCAAGCTGAAGAGAGGCTTTGGATCGTCTGGGTCAGGTGGTAACATTCAGAAAAGGTTTAGGCAGAGTGGGTCAAATCAGGCAGGGAGGTCCACAGCTGCTAATCAGAGACCGACCCAGTGTAATCATTGTGGGAAGTTTCATTGGGGAGAATGTTGGACCGGAGGGAAAGGATGTTTCGAGTGTGGTTCATTGGATCATCGTGTGAGAGACTGTCCACGTAAGCAAGCTAGGAATCAGTCTGAAGGTCAAGGTCGTACTCAGTTCAGAAAGGAGGGACCAGCACCGCAGAGAGGTCGTGGTAATGGTAGAGGTGGCTATGGCTCTAGTGGAGGTCGCGGAGCAGCTGGCAGAGGTATGGGCAACACGGAGTCTAGACAGCCTGGTTTGGTGTATGCTGCAAGGCGTCGTGAGGAAGGAGACGCACCGGACGTCATAACCGGTACGTTTTTAATCTTTGGTGTTCCATATACTGCTTTGATAGATGTGGGTTCAACACATTCTTACGTTGCTAGTAGCATAGTTAAGACCATGAGTTTAGTTCTTGAGACTGCCTCTAGGAGGATGACCGTACTTAGTCCTTTAGGTTGTTCTGTAGAAGTAGATAAGCTATATAGAGATGTACCCCTAGAACTCCAAGGGGTAGTATTTGTAGCCGATCTGATGGAACTGCCGTTTGAGGAGTTCGATCTGATTCTTGGGATGGATTGGTTGGTCAAGTACCAAGCAAGTTTGGATTGCGCTGCTAAGCGCATGGTTTTGAAGACGGTTGAAGGTGAAGAAGTGGTCATGACAGGTAATAGGAGAGATTATCTATCCAACGTGGTATCTGCGTTGAAAGTAGTGAAGATGGTTAGGAAGGGCTGTGAGGCGTTCGTAGTTCATGTGTGTGCTTTGGAAGCTAAGGAGTCTTCTGTGGGGAATGTTCAAACTGTAAAGGAATTTGCTGACGTATTTCCTGAAGAACTTCCGGGATTGCCTCCGGATCGTGAGGTCGAATTCGGTATAGATCTGTTACCCGGAATGGTGCCAGTGTCTCCGTATAGGATGGCACCGAAGGAATTGATGGAATTGAAGGCTCAGATTCAAGAGTTGTTGGATCGAGGTTTCATTCGACCAAGTGTTTCACCTTGGGGAGCGCCGGTACTTTTTGTCAACAAGAAGGATGGTGCGATGCGGATGTGTATAGACTACCGCCAGTTGAATAAGCTGACGATCAAAAACAAGTATCCTTTACCGAGGATAGATGACTTGTTTGATCAGCTTAAAGGGGCTGCGGTTTTCTCTAAGATTGATTTAAGGTCTGGATATCATCAGCTGAAGGTGAAAGAGGCTGATATCCATAAGACGGCATTTCATACTCGGTATGGTCACTACGAGTTTCTGGTGATGCCGTTTGGATTGACTAACGCACCGGCAGCTTTCATGGGCATGATGAATAGGGTATTTCAGCAGTTTTTCTATCAGTTTGTTGTGATCTTTATAGACGATATTTTGGTATACTCGAAGTCAAAGGAGGAGCATGATGCGCATTTGCGAATGGTGTTGCAGATTTTGAGGGAAAAGCAGCTGTATGCGAAATTTAGTACGTGCGAATTCTGGCTTAAGGAGGTGAATTTCTTGGGTCACATTGTTTCAACCGAGGGGATTAGAGTGGATCCTCGGAAGATTGAGGCAGTGTTGGATTGGAAGCCGCCTAAGTCTGTGGTTGAGATTCGGAGTTTTCTAGGTCTGGCGGGGTGTTACCGAAGATTTGTGGAAGGATTTTCTTTGATTGCAGCACCGATGACCAAGTTGTTGAGGAAAGGAGTTCCATTTGTGTGGACCGAGGAGCAACAAGAAAGTTTCGACAAATTGAAGAGAATTCTGACTGAAGCTCCGGTTTTGATTCAACCTGAGGCAGGCAAGGAATTCACGGTTTATTGCGATGCATCACATATTGGTTTGGGATGTGTGTTGATGCAAGAAGGGAAGGTAGTGGCTTATGCATCTCGGCAGTTGAGACCACATGAGGCTAATTATCCGACTCATGACTTGGAGTTAGCGGCTGTAGTCTTCGCTTTGAAGATATGGAGGCACTACTTGTACGGAGAGAAGTCGATAGTCTATACGGATCACAAGAGTCTTAAGTATCTTTTGACTCAGAAGGATTTGAATTTGAGACAGCGTAGATGGATTGAGCTGTTGAAGGACTACGACTGTTCGATCGAGTATCATCCTGGTAAGGCTAACGTGGTGGCAGACGCGTTGAGCCGTAAGGTTGTATCGGATTTAAGATCAATGTTTGCTCGACTTAGTTTGTTCGACGATGGGAGTCTTTTGGCGGAATTGCAAGTCAAGCCGACTTGGTTAGATCAAATTAAGGAGAAGCAGTTAGAGGATGATGGTTTGAATGATCGGAGGTTGCAAGTTCAGAATGGTGGATTAGAGGATTTTAGTCTGTCCAGTGATGGAGTTTTGTGCTTTAAAGAGAGAGCTTGTATGCCGAAGGATGTGGAGTTGAGACAAAGGATTCTTCGGGACGCACATAGTAGCCCATATGCTATGCATCCCGGAGGTAGCAAGATGTATTGAGATTTGAGAGAGCAGTTTTGGTGGCCAGGTCTGAAGCGGGAAGTAACTGAGTTCGTGGGTAAATGTCTGACGTGTCAACAAGTCAAGGCTGAACATCAGTTGCCATCTGGTTTACTTCAGCCGATGAAGATTCCTCAGTGGAAGTGGGAGAGGATCACCATGGACTTTGTTAGTGGATTACCTCTTACGCCTAGCAAGAAGGATTCAGTTTGGGTGATTGTGGATCGACTAACTAAGTCAGCGCACTTCATACCTGTAAGGGTAGATTATTCGCTTCAGAGGTTAGCTAAGATATATGTAGCCGAGATAGTAAGATTGCATGGTGTGCCAGTATCGATTATCTCGGATAGGGATCCAAGGTTTACATCAAGGTTTTGGAGAGCTTTGCATCAAGCCTTGGGAACGAGATTGGACTTCAGCACAGCTTTTCATCCACAATCCGACGGACAATCGGAGAGAGTGATTCAGATCTTAGAAGATATGCTCAGAGGTTGCGTTCTGGATTTCAGTGGTAGTTGGGAGGAGTATCTACCATTGGCGGAATTCGCTTATAACAATAGTTATCAAGCGAGTATCCAAATGGCTCCATATGAAGCACTGTATGGACGGAAGTGTTGTACTCCTACGTGTTGGACGGAGTTGGGTGAACGTCAGGTTTTGGGTCCAGAATTGGTGACTGAAACCGAGGACAAAGTTAAGGTAATTCGGGCTCGTCTCAAGGAAGCGTCGGATAGGCAGAAGTCTTACGCCGATCTCAAACGCAAGGAAATGGAATACGAGGTAGGAGATAAAGTCTTTCTGAAGGTGTCGCCTTGGAAAAAGGTGTTGCGTTTTGGGCGAAAAGGGAAGTTAAGCCCAAGGTTCATCGGCCCGTATACTGTGTTGAAGCGAGTAGGACCGGTAGCTTATCAGCTCGAACTGCCGGCAGAGTTGAGTCAGATTCATGATGTCTTCCATGTGTCGATGCTTAGACGGTATCGGTCGGATCCATCGCACATTGTGCCAGTGGCAGAGATTGAGGTTAACTCCGACTTATCTTTCGAAGAGGAGTCAGTTCAGATCTTAGATTGGGATGTCAAGGTTTTGCGTAAGAAAGCAGTACCCTTGGTGAAAGTGCTATGGCGAAACCATGGAACGGAGGAAGCGACGTGGGAATCCGAGGATGTGATGCGGCAGCAATACCCCCATCTCTTCTGATCAGGTAATTTCGAGGACGAAATTATTTTAAGGGGGGTAGAACTGTAACATCCTGAAATTGGGGCTATTCGTGATTGAATTATTTTGGTTGTGTTTAAATTTTTGTGATATTATTTGTGGTATTATAAGACTCAATTAGGGGTCTTGAGTAGGCTCGGTATAGTAGAATAATTTTTAGTATGGTTTATTTAATGAAGTAGGATTAAGTGAGCTTGACACTTAAGTTAATTAAGTGTTCATTTAAAGCACATGAGGAGTTAGTGGCATAGTGGATAAGGAGCTTGAAAGGTTGCTTGAGGTTAGTGGTTCGAGTAGCATGTTTAGCATTTTGAGGTTTTTATTTCATGATAGCATTAATGGCCAGCCAACCTATGTTTATGATAGATGGACTAATAACTTTTGGTAAGTTGAATTTATTTTTAAGGAAAGCATGGGAAAAGGGATAAGATTCCTAAGGTTATGGTAGGATATCTTGAAGTTATGGTAAATTGAGGGGACAAAAGGCTTGGTTTGTGGAAAGTGTTTTGGAAACTAATTCATGGCCAATTGACCATGAACTTGACGGCAATTTGGACTAAAGGGGGAGCCGAAATTTTGTGATTAGTTTGGCTAGGATTGAAGACTCTTTTTGGTCATTTCTTGCATTTGGTACAAAAGTTGCAAAACACTCTCTCTCAAACTCTCTTCTTTTTGGCCGAATTTTACCATTTGATAAGCCTAATACTTTTTGACCATTTGGTCATTTTTGGCTCATTTTCCATTTTCTCCATTTCATTCTCTCAAAACCGAAACCTTCATCAACCTCTTGTTCTCCTATTTGTTTTGTTTAAACACCAAAAATCACCTATACTCTCTTCTTGCCGAAACTCTATTTCTTTTCCATTATTTTCTTTTCTTTTTGTCCTATAGCCGAATATACCTCTTTGTTGTGCCGAAAATTTTCTTCTCCTATCTTGATCAACTTTGGCCGAATATTGAAGGTAACATAGTTTTCCTCGGGATTACTCTAGCAATCGGTTTTGGTAAGGTGGTAAGGGTTTATTTCAAAGGATTATTCTTTTAAGTATTCGTTTAATCGAAGGCTAATAACCTTAATGATGATGGTTGATTGTAGGGAAGTGAGGCCGATTCATTTAGGAGTGTGTTGGCTAGTGTTCGAAGGCTTTTGGGTAAGGTTTCGGGTTCACAAGGAACCCTTCTCAATTATTTTGGTTTGGCCGAATAGGCTATGGCACTAATGTCCATTTTTGGCCGAATATAGGGGCAAGAATACTTGTGTGGCCGATTTGTTTATTCGGGATTTAGAACTCTTGTTGGTACCAGGTGTGTACATACACATCTTATAACTTTTTAATATGCTAAGTGTTATATTATGCCTAATCAATTTATGTAGACATGGATGTAATACCATCATGGTATTAACAAAGACTCGGGTAAGTCTTTATTGCTTTGAGATTATTATTTGATGCTTTTGGGAAGCATGACACATTTGGTATGTGTATTATTGGATATATGGCAATGATAAATTTATTAATGTTGTTAAAATAAACCTTTTTGCATGATTCAGTAAATATACATAATTGTTTGATATGGGTTGATGAGTGGAGGGGGCAGTGATATTCGTGTCGACGGACACCAGTGTTTTGGTAACACATTGTGACTACGGTCACCAGAGGTTTGGTACCTCCAGAGGTTTGGCACCTCATAGCGACTTGTCCCTGTGGTTGATACCACCGTGGGTTGGCCCCACTTTGAGATATGGGATCGTCTGCCAGTGATTTGGTATCACACGATGGGTTGGCCCCATCATTCGATTTGTGTCTTCGGACACCAGAGATTTGGTATCTCCAGTGATTTGGCATCACAATTGTGACTATATGTCACCAGTGTTTTGGTAACACAATTGTGTCTTTGGACACCAGTGGTTTGGTACCACACGGGGTAGAAAAAGGCGTATGGATGGTTAGGTTGGGTGCATTTTAAACTTATGCATGTTAATTGGTTATGATTTGTGTATGTTATTGCACTAAATCGGGGAAGGGTTAGACATTGAGTCTTGGTGACTCACCTTCTCCTTTAATTTTTCAGGTGACTCGTAGATCGCGGGTGAGGAGCCGGATGGACTCGAGGTGGCCATGCAGTGGAGATTTTTAATAAATAAATTTTGGATTTTATCTATCTTTCGTTTTGGGTTTTTGTTGTCTAATTGTAATAAGGCCTCCTAGGATGATTTTATTATTGCTGCATGTTTGAATGTTTGGTTTAAACTACTTGATGATGTTAAAACGGTTGTACATGTTTTCTCAAATTAAACGCAAAATGTTTTAAAGTACCATCGGGTACATTTGAAATTTTTTAAAAAACTCGACTCAACAAATATTTTAAGTTTGGTTTTTAACAAAGAAAATTTAAATTGAAAGGCATTTCGACTAATTTCGAAATCGGTTTTAAAATGGTTTTCAAAATGTTTTCTCTGTAGCAAACCAAATTCGGTCATATTGTTTGGGCCGGGTTTGGGGTGTTACAAGGTAGCGGATTATTATCAGCCAATCTCTCCGGTAATATTGGTTTCGTCTTCTTGCTCTTCTTCTATGTATTGTAAGCTTCACCTTATTTCTCTACGGTTTTTGAGAATGTACCTTCTATATCACTATCAAAAATCAAGGGTCCTGACGGGTTCCTTCTAATCATAAACTAGAATTACCTGCCAGAAGCAAAGAAAAATTAGCAAAGTTAAATAAGAAAATAAATTGCAAATAAAAATAAGAGTGGCTAAAGTAATAAAAATTTAGTTTTCCTAATATCTTAGTCCCCGGCAACGGTGCCAAAAACTTGATGGAGCTCGAAACTAACTATTATTTCGACAAAGGCAAGCGCACCTATCGAACAGTAGTATAGCTGTGGTGAGTCCGGAATATCGTATCCTCAATGACCAATAGTACTAGTCTTAAACTATCTTTTTATTATCTAGCCTAATAATTAAGGGAATTTGGTTTTTAATCTAAAATTAACTAACTATGAAAGCGACAGAAAGCGAATTGAGGAAAATACTTTTGGACAACTTATATGAGATAGGCAATACCTAAGGAAGAATCCACCTAGACTTCACTTATTACTTTTGATTCATGCGATTTATTCACTTGGCTTAATCCGTAGAAATCCCTGAATTATATTAATACCTCTTTGGAGGCTACTAACAACTGACTCTAGGTTGATTAATTGAAATCTTTTTCTCATTAAAACCCCTATTGTTGCATTAACTCGATCTATGGATTCCCTTATTAGGTTTGACCCTAATCTGGCAGATTTTCATTGCCCTATTTCTAGGGTTGCAATCAACTCCGCTTAATTGTGTTAATATACTCTTAGACAGGGACTTTTGCTTCACTGAATAAGCATATTAACCTGAATTATCAAAACAAGAATAAGAACTCACAATTAAGAATAAGCACAAGTATTTATCTCATAAATCAAATAATAATAAGATCTGTCTTAGGTTTCATTCCCTCAGGTATTTGATGGATTTAGTTCATACTAAAAGAAGGAAACATCATAAAAGAGGAAAAACAACAAAACATAAGAAAACCCAAAAACTCCTAAAGAACTTGATGGGAGATCCTCAGTCTTGATAGAGATCCTTCTCCTAAGCTATTCTCGACGGTTGTCTTGGAGTATTTTCTCCTTCTACTCGGCGTCTAATCGATGTCCTGTCGAACTCTCCTTTTCGGTTGCCTCCTAGGGAGTTTATATAGGCTTCGAGATGCCTTTCTTGGCCCACAAGTATCCTATTTCGAATAGAATTCTTCCTAATTTTGGCAGGCACATGCCCGTGTGACACGTTCATGGTCGATAGCCCAGGCCGTGTTCGATCCTGCTAGTCACACACGGCCGTGTGGTTCGCCCGTGTGCAATGGTCCAGGCCTTGTAGGCCTATTTTGTCCCTTTTCGGCCCATTTCTCGT
Source organism: Gossypium australe (assembly GCA_005393395.2). Lineage (NCBI taxonomy): Eukaryota > Viridiplantae > Streptophyta > Magnoliopsida > Malvales > Malvaceae > Gossypium > Gossypium australe. The sequence continues at coordinate 123,714,449 of CM016626.1, forward strand.
TCTTTTTCAACTCCCTAAGCTCTCCTAAGTATAAAACATGAAATTAAGAGATTAGGAGCATTGAATTCATCAAATTTAATGGAAAATCATCCAAAATTAAGCCAAGCATGGGGTTAAAATATGTGTAAATTATGGTTTATCAAGATCATATGTCGATGCCATGTCCCAGACATGGTCTTATACGGAAACACTATTTGATGCCGATGCCATATCCCGGATATGGTCTTACACGGGATCTCAATTCAGTGCCGGACCTTATTAATCTAAGGTCGTGACAAGGGTATCCTCTCTATTCCTGAGGTTCAACTGGGACTTCGATATAGTAAAACTTCATCATTTTTATCATCAAGACTTCATTAACCAATTTCATAAAAAGAATATACATTTCATGTAATATCAAGCATTTAAATACATAATAACATAATGTTGATTCATTACACACAAACTTACCTCGGTACCAAAATATAGATAGTTGTTCAATTTAATCCACCACTTTGTTCTTGCCTCGGTTTAGGTCTAGACTTCGTGTTTCTTGATCTATAATGACAAATTTCGCTTATTTAATTATCACATTGGCTAAAAAAGCCCATGAATCATACTTTGGCAAAATTTATAATTTTGCGCCTAAACATTCACATATTTGCAAAATGGTCCCTAGGCTCGTATGATGAAATGTGTTCATTTTTCTCATAGTCAACCTAGCCGATTCATAACCTCTCTTATAGCAGCCCAAAATTTTAACTATTTTACATTCTATACACATATTATTTCATCTTTTGCAAATAGGTCCTTTTTATCAATGTCACCAAAAATCATCTAGCAAAAGTAGTTTATCACACTTCAAACTTTCATATTCTACCACTAGACATCTAAATACATGCATGTTATCCATGAGTAAAATTTTAAACACAAACCCTAGCTCAAAATAGTGGTAGAAATAGCTAAATCAAGCTACGAGGATTTCAAAAATACGAAGAACATAAAAAACGGGGCTAGGAGGTACTTACGATCAAGCTTGAAACTGAAACAAAACCCTAGATATGGCTCCCTGAAATTTCGACAATGGGGGAGGAAGATGGACACGAATTTTGACTTCTTTTCCCTTTTTATTATTTTATCAACCAAATGACCAAAATGCCCTTAAGGCCCTTCCTTGAGATTTTTCCCTTCCATGTCCATTTTTGTCCATCATGAGATATAATGGTCTAATTACTAAATAAGGACATATAATAAATTTTCTAATGCTATCTCATACTTAAAACTTCTAGAATCTTATATTTTTGCAATTTAGTCCTAAAAGATAAATTGATCACTAAATCATAATATTTCTTCATGAAATTTTCACACAACCATGCAAATGTCATAGACCTCATAACAACCATAAAACATATATTTTCTACTTCGAATTTATGGTCTCGCAACCACTATTCTAACTAGGCCCTAAATCGGGCTGTTACACTTGGGCTTGGGCTCGAGTAGGTTTTGGGGTAGAATTATTTCAGGCTTGGTCTTTCTCGGGCTAGGATATGTTCAGGTTTGAATTGTTTCAAGCTTTGATCATAATGGGGTCAAATTGTTACAAACTTAGATCGACACATGCGAGCTTTTTTGCTCGGGCCTATTTTGCCAGCTCTATCTCAAATTACTATTGCATTTTATATTTAAGTAAATGTTTTAGATTTTAGACAATGATAAATTTATCCCTCAACATTTACATTTTTTTGTCAATTGGGTCATTATTTTTTCAAGCTAAATTTGACCATTAACTAGGGGTGAGAGTTCGATCGAATCAAGTAAAAAAAATTTGAGTTAATCAAGTTGAAGAGTCCTATTTTATCATTCTAACTCAATTTAAAAAAAAAAATCGAATCAAGTCCAGTGAAATGAAAATTGAATTGACTTAAATTGTTCAAGTTAAATTAAAAAATTAAACATGTCAAATTAAAATCTTGTTACAGTATAACTAATTTCATGTTATAGCACATAAATTTGAAACCATATATATTTGAAAACTTCTTCAAAGTAAAATAATAATAATAAATAGAATACTTTAGTATGATAAACTTGATACATTAATTAACTTATTTAAAATTTAAAATTTCTTTATATATTCTTTAGAATTTTTATAAAATATTTTTAAGTTTAAAAATTATTTTGAATTTTGAATTTTTCTTTTGTAATTTTTGTTGAGAGAGACCAATTTGCTCATTTTCAAAATTGACAGGGACCAAATGGTATTTATAACAATCTGTTATTCGAATTATTCGAGTTATTCGAATTGTAAAATTCAACTCAATTTGAACTTGACACTCGAATTACTTATTCGAGATTACTCGAATAACTCAATTTGATTAAATCAAAATTTCAATTTTTTTAATTTTTTCAAATCAAACTAGGTTTTGCTCACCCCTACATTAACCTTTAACAAAAGTCAAATCATTTTTTAACAGAAATGTTGACTAAAACATAAATTTTCTAACGATGTTGGCATGACAACTCACATGACAGTCCACATGCACTTTATGCTAACATTTCACTATTTTGGCTAAATTAGTCATATATGTCATTTTTTTAATTGGCCTTTTAGGCCTTTTTTAAAAAAATTAGGGAAATAGATTGATTTTGGAAAAAGTGTGTGAAAGCGCATCCAACTAGACACACTTTCACACTCTCTCTCCTTGGCTTTTTTTTACTATTTTGTTAAGGTTAGGGTTAGGGTTTTTTAGGAATTAGGTTTTAACAGTGAAACTGTGAAAGTTTATATGTAGATTTGAGAGGTTGGGGTGTGATAATGTTTCTTTATTCACATACATTTCATATGTCATGCTGGGATAAGACCATTACCTCAAAAACTCATCCTAAGAAAGTCAAGTACCGGGGTGATAGTGCTTGATATGGTCACAAGTCGAACTCTAAGTGGAGGTCTTAGTCGACGACCATGATACGGTCACGAGTTTGAGTATAACTGGTGGCCAATTGACTGTCGTTATGCGGTCACGAGTTCAAGCTTTTTGGATACCCACAAATGATGTCTTATATATACCGTATATAACATTGAAGCTATAATCATAAAGAAAAACAAAGGGATTTTTTATGTAATCAACATAATTTGTCTCTCTATTTCAAGGTAGCTGATATCTTTAACCTTTCATTCTTATTCGAAAGCTGACACCAAGGTGGACACAATAGGACTCTTAGACAGAGAGTAGATGTTCCATCAGAGTAGATCTCATACTCGGGTCAACGCGATAACAATTGTAATTATTAATAGGTTGTTTAATAATGGCAACCGTTATCATCCCGAAAGCAGCATCACCTTTACTCCAACATCATAGCCGTTGCCCCCCTGGGAGTCCTCCTGTGACCACGATGGTGTTAGCCTTCGGATAAGAAGGAAGGTCAAAGATACCGGTTGCGTAGAAATTATAACGCCCCAAAACTTAGGTATTTATTTTTTGCATGTTTTTAACACAAATACTTGTTGCTTCAGTGTTGAGTGATTTGGGTGTGTTTGGGAGTGTTTGAGAAGTCCTGGGTTCGAGCTTGGGCTTGAGCAAAATTTTGGCTTTTGGGGAATAAAACCCTTGCCTTTGGTTAGTAGGCTTTCAAATAAATGTGGATAAAGCATGACATAAAAAGCCTGCTGGTCTAGGGGGTAAGTGGCGTGTTACCTAGGCCAGAGGACTGAGGTTTGAATCTTGGTAGTGGCAAGGGAATATTTATTTTGCTGCTGTGCTGTGGGAGGTGATTGAGTTTGACTGAAACACTGAAGTGGTTGAGGTGAATTCGAATTGAATGGTTCAGAGAAGGTGTGATCAGGTAGAGTGATTTGAGGAGAAAATCAAGGGAAGAGAGGGGAGAGGGAGTGTTGTGCCAAATGGGGACTCTGAGGCACTCAAGAATTCGGCTAGAGGGGTGCTTTCCCATTTTCGGTACTGCTTTGTTTTCCCTCTGCTGAAACCTCTCCTCTCCTTTTTGCATTTTTTTTTTCTTTCTTTTCCCTCTACCGAAACCTCACCTACCTTAAACAGTTTTTCTTTTTCTCCCTTTCTATCGCCACATTCTCCTAGTCTCCTCTGGCGTTTTGGACTGCTCCTCCTAACACCCTGCTTGTGTTGGTTGAACATACCCTTTTCTCTTCTTCTCATCTTCTCTTCACTCCTTTTTCCTACTGTTGGCCAAATACCCCTTCTTCCTTTCTCTGCCTCTTCCTCGTTTCTTTTCCAAATAATTGCGATGCTTGCTCTTATTTTTGCCTGGCCGATTCTCTCTTCCTCTACCCCCACCGTGCCGACTTTTTCTCTGATCTCTACCGATTTAGTGTTCATTACTAGTCTACAATTTGGTATTTTCGGTAAGTTGATACTCGTTTTGGGTTTAAATCGTGCTTCTAGATACTTGTTAATAAGGGGTTTCGATTGGATTGCAGGTAATAACCCCGAGTTCTAGTGATCATTGTTTTCCAGTGAGTAAAGTGTGTAGGGATTTGATTGTTCAATCAAGTTAAGTGGCTGGCGATTAAGTGGTTATATATATTTATTTGGGTTCATTTTAAATTTAATTGATATGTGAGTAACCAAATGTTATGGGCGAACATAGGTTCTGGAGTGATCGAGGACTGTCTGCGTATCTTTTCGGATCCAGGTGTGTAACAGTACTCTAATAAATGGTATAGGTGAAATGCTGAAAAGTGTGCAAACACTGCTCAAATCATAAGTCGGCAAAAGCCTAAAAAGTATGACATTGACGCTACACGAGCATGCGTTCGCTCGTGTGGTAAACTGGACGCACAAAACGTGGGCATTAGACTACAGAGGCCACCGTGAGCGATTTCGGGGCCTTGGGCCATTTTGGGCCATGTTGGGTCGAAATGGGCCGTCTGGGCCCAACAGGCTTGTGGGCCTCACACGGGTAAACCGCACAAACGTATGGAGAATATTGGGCCAAGTTGTGTAAATTACATGGCCGAGGCCATTTTTGGGCAAAGTGGGCCACATGGGCCAAGCACTGTTTGACTGTTAAGGTTGCACGGGTCGCCCGAGACGACTGTGGACCTACTGATGGGTCGGTAAGTACACCTAGACCCTAAACTAATAAAATGACTGTTATGCTCTTATGTTAAGTATGATTGTATATGAGCATGCCATGGTATATATATATGTTGCATTCATGTGTGATATGTTGCATGGGATGAGATTTTTATCATTGGAGGAAGTGTACTGAACTGGTAGCTCTGCTGCAAATACTGTTCAGTGCCGCAACCGGTGCTAATTTTTGGAGTGTAGGGATGGGTGGGTGATTTTATCCCCACATGGAGTGTTGGGCTAGACGGAGTGGAGTGTAGAGGCTGGATGGGTAGGATTTCTGATTGCATGCTTAAACTGTTACTGATATCGTTATGGGCTAAGGCCCACACTGATACTATTATGGGCTAAGGCTCACACTGATACTGATACTGATACTGTAATGGGCTAAGGCCCAACTGAACTGAACTGTTATTGACTTCGACTTAAGCCCAGGCTGTACTTGCCTAAAGGCATGATTAGCTGTTTATTTGCATGGGGTTGGTTACACACTGAGTTTTCGTAAACTCATCTCTCTGTTTATCTGTACAGGTAATCCCCAGTCTTAGGTGGACCGGTGCTGCGTGAGATTCGAAAGTGGCCACACAACTGCACCTATATTTATATCTGAATTTATTTCCAATAAATTTAATTCAAATTTTTGTTATGTAATAAGGCCTCTTTAATTTTTAACTTTTAATTTGGGGATTTTACGTATTTTAATTCACATATGAGTAGTAATAGGACGCGGTTTTTCAAAAGATAATTGGTTTTCAAAACACCACGTTTTTGTAACTTATAATAAAAGCTTCTGCATCAAATTTGGTTTTAAAGTATAGTAACAAACTAATATGATTAACGTTCTACTAAAATAACTTGAGTTTTTAAAAGAAAAACATACCCTAAATTTCTATTAAGATTCATAAACGAGATTTAGCAATAAGAGTGGATTTTCAAAGGAAACGATGTTTTCGAAAAACACTTCAATGTGATATCGTCAGACTCGGCCATAACGTCTGGGCCAGGTTTGGGGTGTTACAGAAATGGAGAAAAAAAATTACGTCGATTATAGCGGGAAGCCCCACAATTTTTCTGTATGATTATGCCCTCAAACTTTTGTATGGTATTTATAAGACAACATCTTTGGTGTAACAGCCCGATTTTGGGGCTAGATGGAACAGTGGTTTCGAGACCACTAATACAAGGTTTAAGAAAATTATTTTGATATAATTTTATGTGTTATAGCATGTTTATAAAGATGCATGGAAATTTTGGTGCTTTAATTTTAACGATTGTATGCTTAATTGTGAAAAAGGACTAAATCGCATAAAGTGCGAAAGTTCCATTTTACAAGCTAGGAGTGTTAATAGCTATGGAATATTAAGTTGAAGGTCTTTAAAGTGCAAATAGACCACCCAAAGAGTGATGGCCAACCAAGGGGGACAAAGACATTAATTTGGTCAAAATTTGGTGAAATTAGGTAACCAAAAATGAATAAAATAAGATAAATAAAAGAGTTGCCATTTTTTACTATTCACACTACATCTCCACCTAAAATTGAAGAGAAAATATGGGATTTTGGATTTCAAACTTTCATCCAAGCTATTCTCTTACAAGTAAGTGATTTTAGAGGTCTTTCTTGATAATTTTTTTATTTTTGGAACCCCTATAGCTTAAGCTAGCTAATGAGAGGACTATTTTGCAAAATGGTTGAAAGTTTAGGGACTTTCCATGAGAGTGTTTATGTTTTTTTCTGAGTTTTTATGGAAGAAAATGAATGTTAGAGATATAAGGAATAACGTGTGTGAAAGGTGTTACCATGAAAACACCTAAAGAGGACTTATTTGTAAAGGTTGTAATTGTGTAATAAATGCATGAAATGATGGGTTTTGTAAATTTTTGTAAGGGAAATAAATGTTCCACTAAGATTTTTTAATGTGAAAATGTGTTGAAAAATGATTTACGAGCCTAGGGGTAAAATCGTAATTTTACCAAATTATAGGGGCAAAATGGTCATTTTTGCCTAAGTAGAAATTTTGATGTATCATGAGTTATAAGGTGATTGAATGAATAAATTTTATTACTATAGATCAAGAAGAACGCGGAAACAACCTTGACCGAGGAAAAGGCAAGGTTACAGACTAAGTCGTCGAGTAATACATTTTGCGCCGAGGTAAGTTTATGTGTAAACGATACATATTTAATATATATGTAGCTACTTATTGATGCATTGTATGAATGAGATCAATTATGAGTGAGATTGATTGAAATTGATAAATAGTGAGTAATTCTCTATGAACCTCAGAATAGAAATGTACGTGCGGAAAATATCCGTAAATATTATTTGGTGGGCTGTGCGCGATACCACCGTAATTATTCTTTTTGGTGGGCTATGTGTGATACCACCATATTATTCGTTCATGATGGGCTATGTGCGATACCATCATTTATATTATTATTTGGTGGGCTATGTGCGAAACCACCGTAATTATTGACTATTGGTGGGCTGTGTGCGAAACCACTTCCGAAGGGTTCATCAAGAAATTGTCTAAGTAAATATATTTCATGTGGCTTGTGGTGATGAGTGATGGGAATATGTGCAAGAAAATGTGAGCAATATATGTGTATATGGTTGGAAGGTGGTAAGAAATGAAATGAGTAAGCATGATTATGAAAATTGTGATTTGTTCTTACACATTATACAATGGTTGTGGTTGCTTTGCATATGGTATGATGCTTATTGTTTGCATGTAAACTTACTAATCTTTAAGCTTACTCCCTTTCTTTTCCCTTGTTTTATAGTGTCAAAGAGCCAGCCTGAGATACGAAGATAACCTGAAGATCATCCACACTATCAGCTCATCTTGGTATATTTAGACCTAGCATTTTGAGTATGGCATGTATAGGAGCTAGACTTAGTGAAATGTCTTGTTGTTTTGGCCAAGTGTGTTGGCTCTTTTAAAGATGAACTCTTTTGTAAATGGCCATATTTAATGGCTCCCTTATTATTAATATATGGAAAGATGAGGTTATTCATGAATACGTATGATGCTTGATTGGGTTGCTTGGTTAATGGTTGAATGTGATTTATGTTGTATGAGTTAGGGTGATAAAAAGATCTTGGCATATAACCTTGTTCTTGTCCACATGGGTAGGCGCACGGGCGTGTGTCTAGGTCGTGTGTGACTCACGGTCAGTCCCATGGGTGTGTGGCTGGGTCGCGTGTCCCCTGCATGTTAGTGTTGCAAGTCAGTGGCGACCACGGGTGGAGCACACGGGCGTGTGCCTAAGCCGTGTGTCCCTTATGAGGTTTCTAACGTCATAAACAGAATACCTAGGTTTTTACACAAGGGTGAGGACACGGGCGTGTCTAGGCCGTGTGGAGGACATGGGCCAACGACACGGGCGTGTGCCTGGCCATGTGAAAGCCCTATAGGTTCGAAAAGAAAAATAATAAATTCCACACGGGCTAGGGACATGGGCATGTGTGACCACATGGCCTGCCCACACGAACGTATCCCATTTCACATGGGCGTTGGGCCCTGTTTAGGCAAAAATTTTCTAAGTATACAAAAGTTCCCGGTTTGATCCTGAGACCCACCGTTTGCATGTTTAAGGCCTCGTAGGCCCATAATAAGGATGTTATGAATGTGAATGGGAAGTTTTAACTGGGAATGAAATTTTAAAGCCCAAAGTTGTATGTTCAAGCAAGATAAGTCTGGTAATGCCTCGTACCCTGTTTCGGCGTTGAATACGGGTAAGGGGTGTTACATTGGGTATCCAAAAAGTTTGAGCTCGTGCTTGCATAACAACTGTCAATTGGCTCCCCCATTATACTCCGACTCCGATCCATCACCTCATAACGGTCGTCGATCGAGACCTTTATGTAGACTTCCACCCGTGATCGTGAAAAGTAAAATCACCCCAAAACTTGACTTCCACAAGATAGGTTTTCGAGGTAATGGTCCCATCTAGACATGGTATATGAAATGTGTGCATCTCGGGGTGATATTGCATCACCGACAACTCAAGAATCCCTCAAAACAAAAATTTTATTAGCGACGTAAATTTTTAACATTGAAGCAGGGAAGAACACTGAGAGAGAAATATTATAAAGTGGAGGGATCGAGGCCGCGAGAGATGATGGGTTTAGGGATGATAGAGTATGGTGAGGGAGCCCCCTTTATTGGTAGGGGATAGGGATGAGATTGCAAAAACAAAATCCCCGCGGTTGAAAGCCCGTCGCAAGACCAATGTTTTAATCGAATATCTTTAAAACGTGCTTCAAATCTTACCCTAGATTACCAAGATCAGGATACCTTTTTTGGAAACTTTTGTGTAAATGGTAAGAAAGCTCGCCTAGCTAGATGAGCTTTCTTACTATTTCAACTAAATTCTGCGATAAGTTCCCTAACCCCAGGAATCCAGGGTAAGATTTGAAGCACTGAATACCCCTCTAAAGCATGCATCTGATGAAATTATTTGATCTATGAAATGCGTTTTTGAGCACCGAAGAGTGTTTCATTATTATTATTTGACAACATCTTCTGAAACACATTTTGAAGCACGCATTCCCTCTCTCCTTGCTCTATTTTTCTATTAAAGTACCAAAATATTTGGAACTTAGACACGCAGCGAATTCATATCAAACATTGAAGAGTTGCACTGCGAGTGTAATCTACATTTCTTTGGATAATCATCTAAAGATTTTTTTTCTAAATATCTAATTCATTTTAAATTGAAATGAGTCGATGAGTGAAATCCTTCATTTACTAGACGGTCAAATTTGTAATATGAGAGTCGGGGTTGTATTTGTAAGAGCCCAGTCTGTGGAATTGGCTTTCAACCATACCATTCAATTGCATGAGTTACGGACTAAAATCGAGGAAAGTTGGAGGTTGGAGCCAGGGAATAATTTTGAGCTTGCAATGTAGATATCTAGCATCGGTTGACCCCTTTAAGTATGAGTTATTTGATGTGAAAGGCAAGCTCCAGCTGGAGTTGGTCATATCATTGCACTGCTCAAGCAAAAATGTTGTAATGGAAATATATGTCAAATTTGTCAAGGCTGATAGAGCCAGTCCATCTTCAGCCGCTATTTTGGCTAATGCGGGAATCGAAGCTGAAGCAGAAAGTCCTACAACACGGTTGTGGGATGGGTTCACTAGTTTATTACAAAGCTCCTATTATGATGTCCCCAAAGAATCAATGGGTAGACATTCTTCGATTTACGGCACTGATTTAAACTTTGATGGTCATTATCAGTTGGGGTATGAGCGTAACCTGAACCTCGACACCCAGGCATGACATTCAGTCAGTGTGTTTGATTTCAACTTCGGTTGTTCGATGTCCTAGGGTGGAAGCACTTATACCATAGGGCCATCAACCTACATCAGTTCGTAATCTGGTTGAAGACTTTTGTTGGGCATATGGGGTATTCAATCCAAAAATCATATTTTTGTAAAATTACACTTATGCCCTATTATTTTGATTTCTTTACAATTTAATCCTTAAGCTCGTAAATTAAAATTCATCCAATTTCATCCCTACCCAAGCTATTGAATCTCATATACAACCATAACAACTCATACATTTCATTATTTCACAATTTCCACCAAACATTTTAGATATTTTACAAATAAATCCTTATTTGACACTTTCAACAAAATTCACTTTGCAAAAGTTGTTTATCTAACAATAAAGATTCATTTTCTTCCATCAAACTTCACAAACAACATGAATAAATTAATGGAAAAACCCTAATCTTTTAACAATTTTGCAAATTAATCCCTAGGCTAGCTAGATTAAGCTACAACGACTCCAAAAACATAGAAATCATTAAAAACAGAGCTAAAATACATACTTATGCACACAAGAATTCAATGGCTGAGCCTAGCATGCTCCCATGGCTTCTTTACTTTGAATTTTCGGTGAAAAAGAAGTGAAAAGATGATAGCTTTTTCCTTTTCTTTATTTTACTAACATATATTTATTAAATTACAACTTTAACCTTAATTATAAACCTTTAAAATCACTTAATTAATGTCCATATTTGTCCACCAAATATATCAATCGTATAATTACAACATAAACCCTTTAACCATTTAATATCATAGCTATAAGTGTAACACCCCAAACTCGGCCCAAACGCTACAACCGGATCTGGTATGTCACTTAAGGGATTTTACAAAACATGTCGCATTTTGGAAAACAATTACTAGGTTTAAACATTTATACCGAAAACTTAATAATTCATTAATTCATAAAATAAAGTTATAAATTACCTTGGTGAATTTTAAACAAAAAACTATAATTTCATACATGTCTTAACTTAATTTAAAACATAAAACTTAAAAGCCCAGTAATAAAAGCCCAACATAAAACCAAAACATAAATAATAGTCTAGTGGCCCATGGCCTTATTACAATAAAATTTAAAACCCATTAAATAAAAATATAAAATAATAAATTGGAGTCTTCTTGTTAAATCTAAGAGTTCTTTTGCATGGCCACCTTGCGCTCCTCTCCAGCCCGGTCCGATGCACTAGGTGCTACCTGAAATGTTAGAAATTGGTTGAGTCGCGAGACTCAGTGTGCAACCCTTATGAACCATTAGATTTGGGCCTTAGCCCACAGAACAGAATAACAGTTTAATATATATATATAAAAAAAATTATGCAAGCCCAACCCAAATCCTAAGTTTCCATCCGCTACACGCCTCCCGTACCAGCCGTTCACACCATAGGGGATTTCTACAATCAACCCGCACCGCTACACGCCGTTGATGGCAGTCGTGCTGCTCATCGTCAGAGTTGTGACAGAGTCACCAGGCTGAAGTGGCAAAAAGCCACCAGAAACAGAGTTTGTGACAGAGTCACCAGGCTAAAATGGCAAAAGCCACCAGAACAGATCACTTCCCCTTTTCATCAATTTCCCAACCCCAAGCATACAATGAAATCGTCATACAAAGCATATCGTTTTAACAGGAATAATCACTGAAATAGGACAGAAGTCACTAACCTGTTGATCAGCCTTTACCCTTCAAGGGTTTTCACTTGTTATGCCGGGATTCGGCATTTAGCAGAGTATAGCAGATTTATACATATGAATATATATTAGCAAACAGTCTAACAGTGAGAAAGGTTACACACTTGATTAATGTCGATACCCTTGCTAGACCGATCTACAACTTTGCTCAAAAAGCCGGAAAGATGTGAAAATAGGGCCTCTCCTATATTCGGCCAAGGGTTAGTAAATCCTACATTTACACATTGAAACTAATAGATCTTCTTACCTTGAAATCTCGAAAGTAACACGATTCGAATGCTACCGATCTCTAACTCAGAGATCTATACGATTGACTCCACTAAAGTTCCCTTCAGATTTCGGCACAAGTAGGCACCACAGAAGTAATTCGGTAATCACAGGAGATGAGATCTAGGGATTTCGGCTTTTAGGAAAATCCCGGAAAAAGTATGAACAAGAGAAGGCTGATGTGTCTTTGGCTTTTAAAATACTTGAGTGAAGAGTTTCGGTTTCTGATAGGAAAAGAGAAGAAGAAAGAAAACAAGGAAGAGACTTGAAGATTTCGGCTAGGAAGAAAAAGAATGGAAAGAGTTTCGGCTTTTGAATCAGAGTGAAGATGGGGAATTGGCTTAGATTTTGGCTTTTGCAGAGAATGAAGAGGAAGATGGAACTTTAGGAGTTTTCGGCTTTTACTCAGAGAAGAAGAGAAAAGAATGAGAGAAAAACCCAAATGCCAAAATTGAAGAGATATCCCCCTATTTATAGAAATTTTGGCACTTACCTAACCTTGCAGATAAATCCTATCTTTTCTCCTTTATCTTAATCTACTAGCTCATCTAAAAGAGACTTAATTATCTCTAACTCCTCCCTCCTTTATCAGCATATTATCCACATATTTTAGTCATTAAAATCCCTAAATTTTAGCCTTTATATGCTTATTATCCACATAAAATAAATTCCTAAATAATAGCCTTTATTTGCTTATTATCCACATATTTTAAACATTAAAACCCCTAAATTTTAGCCTTGTTTCCATCCATTCCACCTAATCCTAATGCCCAAAATTTAGCTAACTTGAATTAAAAGAATTGGGCTCCATGAAACTTAAATTTGGGCCCCTTACTCCCTTGTGTGGCGTCACCTCCTAAGATTGGGCCACAAGCCCACTTTGGTATTTTAAACATAGATACTACCTTTTAAACCCTATAATACCCAAACAGATAATTTTAATCAAGGCCTCTGCCTAAGCCTGAGCCCAATTTGGACCCCTAACACTTAAATTAACACATTAAACAACCCATTAAACGCATAAGCCCAAAAATTCAGGATGTTACAATAAGATCCCTTTAGCTTATAGAACTCAAGTTCTGCACATTTTTCAATTTAGTCCTTTCAACCCTGTGAATCTTTTTCTCACTAAGCTCAGTCCAATACAACGAGTTCGACATTTACGACCATACAAAGCTTCGTACGGTGCATCTTTATGCTAGATTGATAACTGTTATTATACGCGAACCCAACTAATAGAAGAAATTTTTCTCCCAGTTGCCTTCGAACTCTAAAACACAACACCAAAGCATATCTTCAAGTGTCTGAATTACACGCTCAGATTGACCATCAGTCTGAGGATGAAATGCGGTGCTAAAATGCAAACGCATACCTAGAGCCTCATGTATTTGTTCCAGAATCGTGATGTAAATCGCAGATCTCTATCCGAAATAATAGAAACTAGCACCCTGTGCAATCTGGCAATCTTAGTAATATATAGCTTAGGTAATCTCTCAAGAGAATAATCTGTACGCACTAGAAAAAAATGTGCAGACTTCGTCAGACGATCAATGACAACCCAAACTGCATCTTTCTTTCTCGGAGACAAGGGTAATCCCGATACAAAATCCACCGTGACTCGCTCCCATTTCCATTTTGGAATCACCAATTGCTATAACAAACCAAAAGGTAATGTTCAGCTTTAACTTGTTGACACACTAAACATCTTGATACAAAATTAGGAATCTTTGGTTTCATACCCGACCACTAGTACATTCGTTTCAAATCACCGTACATCTTATTGCTACCAGAATATATAGACATACTACTATTATGAGCTTCATGCAAAATCTTCTGAACGAGATCTGAATTCCTTGGAACGCAAATTTTGCCTCTGAAAAGTAAACAATCATCGTATCCTATCTGAAAATCTGAATCAAGAGTCAACTCACTCTGTTTCTGTTTAGTTGATAACATATCATCGCATTTCTGAGCCTCATAAATCTGTTGTAAAAACATCGGTCTAGCTTTCAACTCAGCTAAAATTGAACCATCATCAGACAACATCAATCGTGTATTCAACACTCATAAAGCAAACAAAGACTTTCTACTCAAAGCATCAGTAACTACATTTGAATTTCTCGGATGATAATCAATGATCAAATCATAATCTTTCAATAGCTCGAGCCATCTGCACTGTCTCATATTCAAATCCTTTTACGACATTAAATATTTCAAACTTTAATGGACTGTAAAGATGTGACATTTTTTGCCGTACAAATGCTGTCGCTAAATCTTCAAGGCAAACAAAATAGCTGCAAGTTCTAAATCGTACGTCGAATAATTCTTTTCGTGCGGCTTCAACTATTTAGAAGCATAAGCTATCACTTTTCCTTCTTACATCAAAACACAACCTAAACCATTTAAAGATGCATCACTGAAAATCACAAATTCTTTACCTGACTTGGGCTGAACCAACATCGGTGCCTCAGTTAACAATGCTTTCAACTGATTGAAACTTTGCTGCATTTCTCAGACCACTCAAATTTCACATCTTTTTGCAATAATCTCGTCATCGGTGTAGCAATCATTGAGAATCCCTTAACGAACCTTCTGTAATACCCAACTAACCCTAGAAAACTTCAAACCTTAGATACATTTCTCAGAGGGTTCTAATCAACAACAGCTAATTTTTTGCTCGGATCAACTCTGATGCCCTCAGCTGGAACAACATGTCTCAAAAATCTGACTTCCCAAAGCTAAAATTCACATTTGCTAAACTTGGCGAATAACTGCTTTTCACGCAGAGTTTGCAATATAATTCTCAAATGCTCAGCATGTTCAGACTCATCTCGTGAATAAATCAAAATATCATCGACGAAAACCATAATAAATCGGTCTAAATACTGTCTAAAATTATGTTCATCAAATCTATAAATACTGCAGGTGCATTAGTTAAACCAAACGGTGTCACAAGAAATTCATAATGTCTATACCTAGTCCTGAACGCAGTTTTTGGCACATCAAAATCTTTAACTCACAGCTAATAGTAACTAGAACAAATATCAAACTTTGAAAATACCTTTGCACTTTTTAACTAATCAAACAGATCATTAATACTCGACAATGGATACTTGTTCTTAATCATAACTTTATTAAGCTGACGGTAGTCAATACATAATCTCATAGATCGATCATTTTTCTTAACGAATAGAACAGGTGCACCCCAAGGTGAGAAACTGGGTCGAGCAAAACCCCTATCTGTCAACTTTTGCAACTGCGCTTTTAACTATTTCAAGTCTGTAGGTGCCATTCTGTAAGAAGCTATCGATATCGGAGATGTTCCCGGTACTAAATCAATTTCAAATTCAACTTCACTGATCGACGGTAACCCGAGTAACTCCTCTGAAAACACATCTGGATACTCGCATACCACTGTCCGATTCTAGCTTTAATTTAGAAACTCTAGAATCAAATATCTAAGCAAGATACGCATCACAACCTTTTCTAACATATCTCTGGGCTGATATAGCCGATATAACATTAGGTATACCACCCAAACTATCTGATTCAATCTGAAGCTTTTCCCCGTTCTGACACTTTAACACAATAAGCTTTCGTCTGCAGTTCACAATAGCATCATGCAGAGTCAGCCAATCCATACCTAGAATCACGTCAAATTCATCAAATGGCAACAACATCAAATCGGCCGAAAAGTTACAACCCCTAATCATCAACGGACAGTTTTTACAAACCTTATCAACTAACACATATTGACCTAAGAGGTTCAATTCTTTAACCACGAATTCAATGGACTCAATAGGTAAATCCTTACTTGACATTCGATTCATGCATACATACGAATGTGTTTGTAACACCCCAAACCCGGTCAACACCCCACGACCGAATCTGGTATGTTACGGAGTGAAAACATTTTTTTTAAAATCATAAGTTTGTCAAAAAATCTTTAAAGAAGACTCTTGTTTTGTTTTAGGGTTTAGGAAACTCAATAGTAATTGATGTTGAAGTTGTTCTAGTAGTTGTCGTAACACTTGGAAAACTCGGGATAAAAAAACCCATTTGTGCTTGCCGATTTTAGAAAACATTGGATACTTATTAAAACTGAACGCGATAAGTAAAATCAAGTTTAGAACCGTTTGCCTTTAAAAAGATTTGAAAATTTGAGAATAAAAAAAAGACCAAGTTACCTTATTATTTTGTGAACTTTGTTACCGGATGGTAACGTTTGAAAACCCGAAGAGATATAGTTTAGAAAACATTGCTTTTTACCGATTAATTTTATCAAGTCCATAAATCCAACATATGTAAAATATAGGCTGAATAAAAGCAAGTAATAACCAAAAACCCAAAATAAACTTAGCGGCCTTATTACAAAACCAAAACCAAATTTAAGGAAAATTACTAAAATCAAAATAGCAGTTTAAACTCAGAACCAAACTAAGATGCATGGCCACCTCGAGTCCTCCTCGGCTCTATATCCGCGATCTATGCCTCATCTGCAAAATATAAGAGAAGGGGTGAGTCACCGAGACTCAGTGTATAGATCCCCAACCCGATAGTTCAAGCACTTACACAGATTATCAGTAAAACATGCAAATCATGCAACCCATAACCTAACCATCCGATCTCCTTTTCTCTACCCCGTGTGGTCAAAACCACTGGTGGTCAAAACCACTGGTGACCGAAGTCACAAATATATATCGGTGTGGTCAAAACCACTGGTGACCGTAGTCACAAATCAAATGATGGGGCCAACCCATCGTGTGGTCAAAACCACTGATGACAATCCCGTAATAATCATGTGGGGCCAACCCACTGTGGTACCAAACCACTGGGACGAGTCACAATATCCAGATGTGGTCAAAACCACTGGTGACCGTTGTCACAAATATCATAAGTGTGGTCAAAACCACTGGTGGTCAAAACCACTGGTGGTCAAAACCACTGGGACTTAGTCACAAATAATAATAGTGTGGTCAAAACCACTGGTGACCGTAGTCACGAATCGAATGATGGGGCCAACCCATCTTGTGGTCAAAACCACTGGTGACAGTCCAAATAAATTATCCCCCTCCTCTCATCAATCCCATCATCATGTCCATAACATACGTGTCATAATATCATGTATCATGCAATAACGCATAGCATAGCAAATAACAATAACATGATGATGTATATCAAAAATCACATAACAAGGGACTTACCCAGAATCCAAGCTCATGCCCACAAGGCATAATCACTGAGTTCAATAGCTATAACAGTAACATAATAAGCATATTATACTAATAAAGTGTGTAAGCATTTACACACCTGATTACACGCAAGACTATGCTCTCTACGTCGGTACTGTCGTTAATCGACACTACCGCTATCTGTCTACTGCTTTGCTCCGATGCTGGCCCACACCCAGGTGGCCAATCGCGAACAGCCGACACTGCCCTCTTCTTGAACTTAGGGGCTGGGGTCTCAGATCCAACCCCCCTAACGTTCGGCTGACAACAGGGTCCATAACGCCTTCGGTCACTAAATCGGATTAACACAGAGATTAACATTGAATAGAAATTAAACCCAAATGAATAAATCCCTTACCTAAGTCGACGAACCCCGAGGCTCTAAGCGTAACTCACAACCAATGAACCCCAAAAGTTCACACAAGATGGCATCACAACACTCCCCTGCTTTCGGCCAAGCACAACACTATTAAGCTAATAGCCCTTCGGGTTATCCACAAAATCCCGAAAATATAACGCATGAAGATAACTCCTTCCTAGTGCCGATTTGGTTTCCAACCAAATCCCGAAAATACGTGATGATCTCCCTTGCAATCGGCTAACACTAAAACACACAAATTGTTAGCCTTCGGCTTTTAAAAGAATATGAAACAGATCCTAAAACGTTAGAACCCTTACCTAAATTGGCGACCAAATCCCGAAGATCCACTGTATTCGTCAACACTCCTCTCTACAATCAGCCTTAACACATCAGTAAGAACCATAGGGCCATTCGGCCATGGCGTAAATCCCGAAAACGAAGAGGAATTGTCGCAACCTTACCTTAATGATAGATCCCTTCGGCTTTTACAAAGAGTCGGCCCATACTAAGATTAAGATTCGGCTTCTGAAAACCAAAGCAGAGATGGTGTTTCGGCACTTTAATAGTGAAGAGAGAAAACACAAAAGTAGAGAGTTTTATGGTCAGAGTATTCGGCCAAAGAGAGAACTAGATCAAAGTTTCGGCTTTTGAATATGTTTGAGATGAAGAAGAAAGGAATGGGATTGAGGAGGATTCGGCAAAGGAAAGTAGATGAACTTTCGGCACAAGGGGATTTGAAAGAAGAAAGATGTCGACAGAAGAAAGGGGTGTTGGTTTCGGCTTTGAACCAAATAGCAAAAGAAGAAAATGCACAAGATGATTTCGGCAAAGAAGAAGACTAACAAGGGTGAACCGAAAAGAGAAGGAGAAGATAGGGGTTTGAGTTTCGGCTTCCACTGAATGAACCCAAAAAGAAAAGGAGAAAAAAAAGCTACCAAGTTCGGCTCCTAGCAAGACTTGCAAAAGAAAGATTCGGCCAAAACATGCTTGCCGAAAAGAAAAGGAAGAAAGCAAAGCACCTTGATGTTTCGGTTTTGGTACAAATGGTGAGAGACCCCGAAGGCACATTCGGCCACTACCCAAAAGACCCCAAAACCAATTGCCCCTTAGCTCAAAACACCAATTTCGGCTGAACACTTTCTCCCCCCCCAGAGTTCAAATTCGGCCAACCTCTCCAAAGCTCTCCCATCCACTCATTCAAATTGGTTTGAATGAGTCAAACTCCACATTTTCCTCCCTTCCATCCATTCAAACTTGTTGACCCAATCTTCATCTATCCATGAGAGTCCCACCTGAGCACACCTCTGCTTGCCTGTGGCGTCAAAAATAAATGAGCAGAAAGGGATTTCTGCAGCTCGAACCAAGGTCCTCCTTGCCTCCTGTGGCGTCACCTCCCTTGTATCTTAAGTGGCGCCTCCTTGCCACTTTACCAAGGCACTTCTTGTGTCTACAACCCCTAATAAATTCTCTTAACCCCTAACTCCCTTAGCTCCATTTCCTTAAGTGCTGAAACAAAATTCTTAGCCCTAACTCAGGCCTAACCTAGGGTTATAACTAGACCCCAAAACATGTTAAATCAACATTATAAACAATTCATCACATGCAACACAAGCAAAATGCAGAGACCCCGATTTAAGGATGTTACAGCTCTACCCATCTAAAAAAAATAATTTCGGCCTTGAAATTACCTGGTCAGAAGAGTTGAGGGTATTGCTGCCGCACCACCTCCTCTGGTTCCCATGTGGCCTCCTCCGCGCCATGGTTCTGCCATAATACTTTCACCAAGGGAACTGACTTCCGTCGCAGAACCTTAACATCCCGAACCAAAATCCATATTGGTTCCTCCTCGAAAGACAAATCAGGACTCACCTCTATCTCCTCAACTGGTACAACATGTGACGGATCTGATCGATAGCGCCTAAGCATTGAAACATGAAAGACGTCGTGAATCTGACTCAATTCTGCTGGCAACTCAAGCTGATAAGCTACCGGTCCCACTCGCTTCAACACTGTATACGGCCCGATAAACCTAGGGCTTAGCTTGCCCTTCCGACCAAATCTCAATACTTTCTTCCAGGGCGATACCTTCAGAAAGACTTTATCACCCACTGCATACTCAATATCCCAGCACTTAAGATCGGTGTAAGACTTCTGCCTATCCGACGCTTCCTTAAGACGAGCCCGAATCACCTTGACCTTACCCTCTGTTTCTGCCACTAACTCTGGACCCAACATCCGTCGTTCACCCAGTTCTGTCCAACACGACGGAGTACGACATTTCCGTCCATATAGTGCCTCATATGGTGCCATCTGAATACTCGCTTGATAACTATTGTTATAAGCGAACTCTGCCAATGGAAGATACTCCTCCCAACTACCGCTGAAATCCAGAACACCGCCCCTTAACATAACTTCCAGAATCTGGATTACCCTTTCCGATTGTCCATCAGACCGCAGATGGAAAGCCGTGCTAAAATCCAACCTTGTACCCAAAGCCTGACGCAAAGCTTTCCAGAACCGCGACGTGAACCTGGGATCCTTATCCAAAATGATTGACACAAGCACTCCATGTAACCGCACTATCTCCGCCACATACAACTTGGCTAACCTCCAAAGCGAATAATCAACCCTTACAGGAATGAAATGAGCCGATTTAGTCAGACGATCCCCTATTACCCATACTAAGTCCTTCTTACTAGGCGTAAGGGGAAGCCCACTAACGAAATCCATCGCAATCCTTTCCCACTTCCACTGTGGGATCTTTACCGGCTGCAACAGCCCTGATGGCAACTGATGCTTAGCTTTAACTTGCTGGCATGTCAAACACTTGCCCACAAACTCTGTTACTTCTCGCTTAAGACCTGGCCACCAGAACTGTTCCCTTAAATCACGATACATCTTACTGCCTCCAGGATGCATTGCGTATGGGCTGCTATGAGCTTCCTGAAGAATCCGCTGTCTCAAATCAACATCTTTAGGCATGCATACTTTCCCTTGAAAACACAATACTCCATCACTATCCAAGTTGTAACCCTCAGATTCACCATTCTGCCCTTGCAACCTCCGAGCACTCAAAACCTCATCTGTCACCTGACTTTCCTTAACCTGATCAATCCAAGACGGCTTAACTTGCAATTCCGCCAAGAAACTCCCATCATCAAAAAAACTAAGGTGAGCAAACATCGCTCGCAAGTCCGCTACCACCTTATGGCTCAACGCATCAACTACCACGTTAGCCTTACCCGGATGGTACTCAATCGAACAGTCGTAGTCCTTTAACAACTCGATCCACCTCTGCTGCCTTAACTTTAAATCTTCTTGAGTCAAGAGGTACTTCAGACTCTTATGATCCGTGTAGACTATCGACTTCCCCCATGGTTCAGACATTCATCACAGCTGCATCCTTAGCTTCCAAGACACTGACATGCACCATCAATGCTTTACAACCCTTCCTAACCATTTTCTCAGCCTTCAGTGCAGAGACAACATTGGATAGGTAATCTCTCCTTTTACCTATCATCACCACCTCTTCGCCTTTCGCAGTCTTCCACACCATGCGCTTAGCTGCGCAATCCAAACTAGCTTGGTACTTTACTAGCCAATCCATCCCGAGAATCAGATTGAACTCCCCAAACGGCAGTTCCATCAAGTCAGCCAGAACACGACCCCTTGAGGTTCTAGGGGTACATCCCTAAACAATGTACTTACTTCTATAGAGTGACCTACAGGGCTTATCACTGTCATCATCCTAGAAGTAATCTCAGAGTCTAAATTCATGGTTTCCACTATGCTACTAGCAACATACGAGTGCGTCGAAGCAACAACTATTAAAGCATTATAAGGTACTCAAAAATTAAGAATGTACCAGTTAGGACGTCCGGTGCGTCGCCCTCCTCTCGACGCCTCACAGCATAGACCAAACCAGGCTGTCTCGCCTCTGTACCACCTGCACCTCTGCCCGGTGCTCAACGGCCTCTACCAGAGCCATTACCTCCCCTGCCTGAACCACGACTCCTCTGTGGCTGCTGATGATCCCTCCTAACCTGTGCACGATTCTGATCCTCAGACTGCAGCCTAGCTGATCTCTGTGGACAATCCCTAACTCGATGCCCCAGCGATCCACACTCAAAGCATCCCCTATTACCAGTCCAACACTCTCCCATGTAAGACTTCCCACACCGAGCACATCGTGGCGGCCACTGAGTATTAGCAGCAGCAGGCCTAGCAGCTTGATTCGGCCCACTATATCTTGCCCTTTTCTGCTGATTCCCAGAAAACCCAGCTGATCCAGAACTCCTTTTATTCCAACTCCTATCCTGGTTCTGCCTTACAGACTGTTTTACCCCTTCAGCAACCTTAGCTTTCTCCACTAGAACGGCAAACTCTCACTCCTGCTGTGGGGCAATTATCATCCGCAGCTCGTCTCTCAGCCCATCCTCAAATCTGACACAGCGCTCATGCTCTATGCCCACAATACCCCGCGCATACCGACTCAATCGGAGAAATTCTGCCTCATATTCTGCTACAGTCTTATTACCCTAGACCAAGTTCAAAAACGCTCTGCGCTGCGCATCAACATAACTAGCCCCTATGTATTTCTTCTGATAGGTTGTTCTAAAGAATTCCCAAGTGAGATCATCTACCATTGCTCCGTCCCTAACTGTGAGCCACCACTGATATGACTCATCTCTCAGCAGAGATACTATCCCTTTCAGCTTCTCCTCAGCTGAAAAATCTAGGTCATCCATGATGCGTTCTGTCGCCTCCAACCAATACTCCGCCGTACTCGGTGCCACACCGGACACACCTCTGAATACCTCTGCCCCATTAGCCTTAAGTCGCTCGGTCATAGATTTCCGAGCTTCAGTTCCAACGCCTGCACTCGCAACCCTTTCTAGCACCCGCAGAACAGCCTGTGACACTACGTCATTACCACCCGTCTGATCCTGATATTCCGCGCCCATAACTGGCGGCGGTGGTACCTCGTTTTCTGATCCATGACCAGACCCTACCGGTTCCAAGATCGTCATCCTACCCTTACCTCGTCCACGAGTGTTAAGCCCACGTCCACGTGTACTCATGTCTACCGATATATATACGAGCTGATTAAAAGTTTTATGCGTTACATATCGTGAATATCTATGAATAATTTTATGTTTGTTTCTTTCTCTTGTTTGAACCAAGTCAGACTTTTATTCCACTGTCTATTAAAGCACAGCCTTATGAAAAAGTTTTAGTAAAAGATTGTTTCGCGAGTACATCCATCCTATAGTTCCAGTCTCTAGAGTAGTTCCTACTACTATTCAGTCATGCCATTATCATCACACAAACAATAGTTAGGGGTACTTACCTGGGCGGATTGGTGCCGGAGACTCGGTGCCATGCTTTCATCACTACACTTTTCCCATAAAAGCCTTTCATAATCTTTTTTTTAAAAACATTTTTGGGCCTCAGGCCCACAGCCAAGCTGTTGAAACTGGCTCTGATACCACACTTCTAACACCCCAAACCCGGTCAACACACACCGTTCGAATCTGGTATGTTACGGAGTGAAAACATTTTTTTTAAAATCATAAGTTTGTCGGAAAATCTTTAAAGAAGACTCTTGTTTTGTTTTAGGGTTTAGGAAACTCAATAGTAATTGATGTTGAAGTTGTTCTAGTAGTTGTCGTAACACTTGGAAAACTCGGGATAAAACCCATTTGTGCTTGCCGATTTTAGAAAACATTGGATACTTATTAAAACTGAACGCGATAAGTAAAATCAAGTTTAGAACCGTTTGCCTTTAAAAAGATTTGAAAATTTAAGAATAAAAAAAAACGTCCAAGTTACCTTATTATTTTGTGAACTTTGTTACCCGATAGTAGCGTTTGAAAACCCGAAGAGATATAGTTTAGAAAGCATTGCTTTTTACCGATTAATTTTATCAAGTCCATAAATCCAACATATGTAAAATATAGGCAGAATAAAAGCAAGTAATAACCAAAAACCCAAAATAAACTTAGCAGCCTTATTACAAAACCAAAACCAAATTTAAGGAAAATAACTAAAATCAAAATAGCAGTTTAAAGTCAGAACCAAACTAAGATGCATGGCCACCTCGAGTCCTCCTCGGCTCCATATCCGCGATCTATGCCTCATCTGTAAAATATAAGGGAAGGGGTGAGTCACCGAGACTCAGTGTATAGATCCTCAACCCGATAGTTCAAGCACTTACACAGATTATCAGTAAAACATGCAAATCATGCAACCCATAACCTAACCATCCGATCTCCTTTTCTCTACCCCGTGTGGTCAAAACCACTGGTGGTCAAAACCACTGGTGACCGAAGTCACAAATATATATCGGTGTGGTCAAAACCACTGGTGACCGTAGTCACAAATCAAGTGATGGGGACAACCCATCGTGTGGTCAAAACCACTGATGACAATCCCGTAATAATCATGTGGGGCCAACCCACTGTGGTACCAAACCACTGGGACGAGTCACAATATCCAGATGTGGTCAAAACCACTGGTGACCGTAGTCACAAATATCATAAGTGTGGTCAAAACCACTGGTGGTCAAAACCACTGGGACTTAGTCACAAATAATAATAGCGTGGTCAAAACCACTGGTGACTGTAGTCACGAATCGAATGATGGGGCCAACCCATCTTATGGTCAAAACCACTGGAGACAGTCTAAATAAATCATCCCCCCTCCTCTCATCAATCCCATCATCATGTCCATAACATACGTGTCATAATATCATGTATCATGCAATAACGCATAGCATAGCAAATAACAATAACATGATGATGTATATCAAAAATCACATAACAAGGGACTTACCCGGAATCCAAGCTCATGCCCACAAGGCATAATCACTGAGTTCAATAGCTATAACAGTAACATAATAAGCATATTATACTAATAAAGTGTGTAAGCATTTACACACCTGATTACACGCAAGACTATGCTCTCCCCTGCTTTCAGCCAAGCACAACACTATTAAGCTAATAGCCCTTCAGCTTATCCACAAAATCCTGAAAATATAACGCATGAAGATAACTCCTTACCTAGTGCCGATTTGGTTTCCAACCAAATCCCGAAAATACGTGATGATCTCCCTTGCAATCGGCTAACACTAAAACACACAAATGGTTAGCCTTCGGCTTTTAAAAGAATATGAAACAGATCCTAAAACGTTAGAACCCTTACCTAAATTGGCGACCAAATCTCGAAGATCCACTGTATTCGTCAACACTCCTCTCTACAATCGGCCTTAACACATCATTAAGAATCATAGGGCCATTCGGCCATGGCATAAATCCCGAAAACGAAGAGGAGTTGTTGCAACATTACCTTAATGATAGATCCCTTCGGCTTTTACAAAGAGTCGGCCCATACTAAGATTAAGATTCGGCTTCTGAAAACCAAAGCAGAGATGGTGTTTCGGCACTTTAATGGTGAAGAGAGAAAATGCAAAAGTAGAGAGTTTTATGGTCAGAGTATTCGGCCAAAGAGAGAACTAGATCAAAGTTTCGGCTTTTGAATATGTTTGAGATGAAGAAGAAAGGAATGGGATTGAGGAGGATTCGGCAAAGGAAAGTAGATGAACTTTCGGCACAAGGGGATTTGAAAGAAGAAAGATGTCGACAGAAGAAAGGGGTGTTGGTTTCGGCTTTGAACCAAATAGCAAAAGAAGAAAATGCACAAGATGATTTCGGCAAAGAAGAAGACTAACAAGGGTGAACCGAAAAGAGAAGGAGAAGATAAGGGCTTGAGTTTCGGCTTCCACTGAATGAACCCAAAAAGAAAAGGAGAAAAAAAAGCTACCAAGTTCGGCTCCTAGCAAGACTTGCAAAAGAAAGATTCGGCCAAAACAAGCTTGCCGAAAAGAAAAGGAAGAAAGCAAAGCACCTTGATGTTTCAGTTTTGGCACAAATGGTGAGAGACCCCCAAGGCACATTCGGCCACTACCCAAAAGACCCCAAAACCGGTTGCCCCTTAGCTCAAAACACCAATTTCGGTTGAACACTTTCTCCCCCCCAGAGTTCAAATTTGGCCAACCTCTCCAAAGCTCTCCCATCCACTCATTCAAATTGGTTTGAATGAGTCAAACTCCACATTTTCCTCCCTTCCATCCATTCAAACTTGTTGACCCAATCTTCATCTATCTATGAGAGTCCCACCTGAGCACACCTCTGCTTGCCTGTGGCATCAAAAATAAATGAGCAGAAAGGGATTTCTGCAGCTCGAACCAAGGTCCTCCTTGCCTCCTGTGGTGTCACCTCCCTTGTGTCTTAAGTGGCGCCTCCTTGCCACTTTACCAAGGCACTTCTTGTGTCTACAACCCCTAATAAATTCTCTTAACCCCTAACTTCCTTAGCTCCATTTCCTTAAGTGCTGAAACAAAATTCTTAGCCCTAACTCAGGCCTAACCTAGGGTTATAACTAGACCCCAAAACATGTTAAATCAACATTATAAACAATTCATCACATGCAACACAAGCAAAATGCAGAGACCCGGATTTAAGGATGTTACAGTGTTGATCTCGAATCAATAAAAGTAGTAACATCAGTATCAAAGATAGAAAATGTACCAATAATAACATATGGCACTGAAGCCTCCACTCATGCTTGGATCACGTAAGCTCTAGCCGGTGCTCGTGCCTCAGATCTCACAGTAGAGTCCTTGGTCCCACTGCAGCTATTATCCATATTTCTAGGGTAACCACATCTAAAACACGCCCCATCTTTCATCCTACACTCACCAAAGTGTCGAAGTCCACACCGTTGACAATTGGGCTTATTGACTTTAACACTATCTACGCTCACTACAGACATAGCTTAAGCTTTTGAACTCGCATGCTGTTTACCTCGACCTCTACCAGGATATCCCACTGAAGAAGTCGAACGGTTATGATGTTCTTTTAA
Source organism: Gossypium australe (assembly GCA_005393395.2). Classification (NCBI taxonomy): domain Eukaryota; kingdom Viridiplantae; phylum Streptophyta; class Magnoliopsida; order Malvales; family Malvaceae; genus Gossypium; species Gossypium australe. The sequence continues at coordinate 123,741,339 of CM016626.1, forward strand.
TTTCTTCGATATCGACTGATATGACTTTCCCGTTGATCTCTTTCTCAAATCTCTAGCTTCATAATCTGTTTTTCTCTTTTCTTTGCCAAAGCTTTTCTGCTTTGTGTGCTTAATCAACTAGAACAACAATTCTTTCAGTTCAAGTATCCAGACTAATAGCTTTATGTCTTTATTTAACCCATCTTCAAACAACTTACACATAGCAACTTCGGTTGGAATACATTCCTAGGCATACTTACTTAGTCTAACAAATTCTCTTTCCTACTCAGACACTGCCATTCAGCCCTGTTTAAGCTCAAGAAATTCTTTGCATTTTTGATCAAGAAGTCTCTGACTTATATATTTATTTCGAAATTTGGTTTAAAGGAATTCTCAATCTATACGCTCTCTTAGCACCACTAAAACTAAAATGTTCCACCTCTGATAAGCTGAATCTTTTAGTAGAGATACGACACATTTTACACGCTCTACCGGCGTACAAGATAACTCATCGAAAACTCTGATTGTATTTTATAACTAAAACTTGGCTCTCTTCGAATCAATTTCAACTATAGCTCTAAATTCCTCGACCCCATATTTACGAATTTTATCAACTGATGGCTTACTAACTCGCAGTGGTTCAAAACCTTGAGGAACTACGGGGATCGATTGGGGGACAGGTGGGGGTGGAGGTCATTGAGCCGTCGAGTTCGTTCGTATGAACTCAGTTAACCATTCATTCCTCATATGGAGGAATGATTCCTTAGCCTCTCCTCCCCGACCCTCAAATATAGGCCTAGTGCCACTCGATGCTGCTCCGTGAACAGAGGCTTGCACGTTACTCTCAACTTCATCAGAATCGGCTCAGTTGGATGTAATTACTATATTAAAGCATAATTTCAAACGAATTAGGAGTTATCGCACTATCACAGGTTATATAATGGAATGTATTTCTAGACTCGTACATGTAACGTTCAGTCTGAGAATCAACTAAACCGTAGCTATGATCCATTAAATGTAATACCCCTAACCTGTATCCGTCGTTGAAATAGGGTAATATCAATCAATCTCAAGCTTAATGTCCCTTATTCGAGCCCTCGAGGCCTTAAAAACACTTTAGAAATGATTTGTGACTAAATCAGAAACATTTTGAATTTCATAGAAAAAGTTAAAATTTTTCATGCTGCAGGGGTCACACGGCTGAGACACACACCTGTGTCTCAAGCCATGTAGACATTCGAAGTAGGGGCACATGGCCATGTCCCAACTTGTGTCCATGCCTGTTCAACTCACTGACTTGGGTCACAAGGCAAAGACACAAGCCCATGTGCCAGGCCGTGTAACACTCGAAATGGCCTCACACACTCGTATGCCAAGCCATGTGCTAGGCCATGTAACTGCCTGTCTTGTAACCCTTTGAAACCTACAGGGGACACACGACAGTGTCGCATGGTCGTGTGTCACACACGGCTGAGACACATGCCCGTGTCTTAGGCCGTGTGGACAAGAAATAGGTCATTTTCAACCATTTCTTTCACCTAAACCATGCTTACACCTACAAGCCATTTGTACATATATTCAAGCATTCAAGATGTACCTAAAACATGTATAATCAAACTAGATTAATATGGTACATATTCATACAACCAATATGCCAAAAGGCACCTCAATTCACATACATTAAATATACTTAAACATAAGCATAACTTAACCATTTATCAACTCAACAATTGCAACTTAATTCCATACTAAATCCTACCATAATGGCCACATACCAAGATCACATTCTAGCATACCAAAAGAGCCATTCAATACATATCATCACTAACCATTTCAACATTAGCCTACAAGCACCAAAATGCCAAAATGTCATCAACCAAAGTACCTTATTTATAAACTAAACATATTGGCTATTTTGTCAAGTAAAAAACACCCATATACATATCATTCTAACCATGACTTAAAAACATAAAAATCTATCAATATAGTCAGTGGATAGTGTGATAGGTCTTCGACAAGCTTCCAACCCGAACGAGCTTCTGATTAACTATAAAATATAGAAAAGAACACGAAGTAAGCATATAATGCTTATTAAGTCCGCAAATCATAAACAATGCTTACCATTTCAATACATAAGCATAAAATAAACATGAAACAATCCAACATAGCTTGGCATAAGCCTAAGCATCATTAACAACACAAGTTAGTGATTAAACACATAACTAGCAAAAATCACCACATGGTAAAATAACTTTCATGAATATAACATATAAGCATTCATACTTTTCATGAGCATAGCTATACACACTTTGATCATCAACACCTCATACCTTTCCATATGACATTGCCAATCGGAACACATATCGTTCATTCCTTTCTTATGGCCATTGAACCATTTAGAATCATATCGAATCCACGGGAATCTCAGACAATGTGTGCTAACATATGGTCGAAACCATTTCTTTCCTTCTTCCTTTACATAGATGCTCTCTCTCGAGCCATAAGTGGGCCTACTCACACAAGCTATCGATCAGAACGTAGCTACACGGTGCTACTCACACAAGCTGTCAAGTATCCACAACACATGTCAGAACTCAGCCACTAGTAGGACATTCAGGACTAGCACCCGAAACATGGTAACCCTAATGATATGTCATTTGTATCCTATATATTCATAAGGTTCAAATGGGGCTCAATAATCGTCGAAATGTCATTGGATTTTCTGTTTAGACATGATAAGATAATAGAATTTAAATCAAACACATTCAAACGCTATTTAAACATACGAACTTACCTCGATCACAAATGAAGAAATATGATCAACTAGTCCGACACTTTTTCTTTCCCTCGATCTAAATTCGTATGATGCTTAACTTGATCTAAATAATCAAATTCAATTCATTCAATAATCATTCGATTCAATTCAATCCAAAAAACACATTTTTGCAAAATTAGGCTTTCTCCCCTAATGTTTTGATTTCTTTACAATTTAGCCCTTAAGCTCATGAATTAAAATTCATACAATTTCATCCCTACCCAAGCTAGCCAAATTTAATATACAGCCATAGCAACTCATACATTTCATTATTTCACAATTTCCACCTCACATTTTACATATTTTACAAATAAATCCTTATTTGACAATTTCAACAAAATTCACTTTACAAAAGTTGTTTATCTAACAATAAAGATTCATTTTTTTCCATTAAACTTCACAAACAACATGAATACATTCATGGAAAAACCTTAATCTTTTAACAGTTTTGCAAACTGATCCCTAGGCTAGCTAGATTAAGCTATAATGACTCCAAAAATATAGACATCATTACGGAGCTAAAATACATACCATGTACACAAGAATTCAATAGCCAAACCTAGCATGATCCCATGGCTTCTTTGCTTTGAGTTTTCAGTGAAGAAGAAGTGAAAAGATGATAGCTTTTGTCTTTTCTTTATTTTACTAACATATATTTATTAAATTACAACTTTAACCTTAATTATAAACCTTTATAATCACTTAATTAATGTCCATATTTGTCCACCAAATATATCAATGGTATAATTACAACATAAACCCTCTAACCATTTAATATAATAGCTATTAGATCCCTTTAGCTTAAAGAACTCAAGTTTTACACATTTTTCAATTTAGTCCTTTTTACCAAATGAAGCAAGCAACGATAAAATTTCTTAACGAAATTTTTATACAATAATACTAACATGTTTTAGACATTAAAATAATAATAAAATAAATATTATCACATTAGATTTGTGTTCTTGAAACCACTATTCCGATTTCACTAAAAACAGGCTATTACATTGAGCAAAAACATTGCAGTTCTGACAATGACAGTACAGACAATTCTTCAAATCCAGATCCACGATTAAGGGCATATGACCTCCGCCCCACATGAACAACATCAACCTCTCCATCGAGGTTGGTTTAGAGTTTCGACAACTACCGTAAGAACACTTGGCCAAGTAAACTCATCGTTAGATGTTCGGGTATTGGAAGTTGGCATGGAATACCCCAACAAAGATGCTTTTCTTGCTGCACTTAAGTGGTACAACTTCACGAATGGCTTGAACTATCATGTCACAAAATCTTGTTTGGAGAAAGTTGAGAGAAAGTGCGCAATGTGCAACAAGATGTGCAAATGGAAAATCATGGCATCTTTTCGGAAGAAGACGGGCTTGTGGATGATAAAGAAGTATTCTAGTTCACATACTTGTGTTGCAGCAAGTGCAAGATGCAATCGCTCAATTTTTTGACAAAATGTGTCTTGACCGGGGTCTTCATTTTTTCAATAACGTAACTTTAACTCTTAATTTGCAGATGTAAGTTTGGATCATACGAGGCTAGACTTTGAGATGATATCTGACAATATTCTACCTATAGTGTAAGCAAGTCTCAAGATTCCCATCCCGGTGTTGATTGCCAACCTCCGTAGCTAGTACGATTACATGTCATTGTACTACAAGCCATGGGTTGCAAAACAAAAGGCTATGGATATGTTGTATCATGGCTGGGACAGGTTGTACAATGATTTATGGCAATGGTGATAGGTATTGGATCAATACATACCAAGTTTCATAACCGATCTAGAAATGCACCCAGCGTACTTCAGCTATCATCTGGTCCTTGTAAAAGGAGTATTCTACCAATTCTCTTGGACCTTCGTTCAATGCAGGAAGCTTTTCGGCAATGCAAGTCTTTAGTGTAAATTGACGACACTTGGTTGTATGGGAGGTATCAACATCGGTTGCTGATGGTCACTACCTAGGATGGTAATCGAAGGATTCTACCGATAGCATTTGCAATAACTCTCTCCAAAAATGCAGATGACTAAGATTTCTTTCTTAGCCGATTGCGATATCGCGTTGCATGGTAACCTTTGGGATTGCACCCACCATAGTTACTGTATAATGTATGTCTGCTTCAACTACCACTCAAAATGGCCTTCTAAGAGTGAGTGAGCTCAATGCATTGACATGGCTACGTAGTTTCCATTTTATATATCATCGTATATTGTTTGCATTCATCGGTATACTTTTCTCGATAGGGTACGAGCTCGTCCAACATCATTTTTATGAGATGTTGGATAACTTGTGTGCCATCAATAGTGCCAATGTGGACTACCTCGCCAACATACCCTTCAAACAGTAGACACAATTGTATGACGAGGGTCTATGGTACAGGTACATGACAACAAACCTAGCTGAATGCATCAAATTTGTATCGAATGGGACGCGTCATTTATCGATAACCTTTATTTTCAGAGAAACATACTTTTTCCTGGCTACTTTATTTCCAAAAAAGGCATGGAATATGCTTGACAAATAATGCGCGGTCACATTTGGTGTGAGGATGTCATGAAAGAAATTAGACAAAATACAGTGAACACTTTGTATGTAGTGTGTTGCTCGCAATGAAACCTGAGATTTTGGAGTATGCTAGGCCCAACCAAGACATGTCAAGGGTATCATACCGTGTCAACCTACTAGAAGGAACTTGCAATTTTGGGAGATTCCAGGCACTTCGATTCCCATGCGCACAAGTAATTGCCGCATGTGCAAATGTATGAATTGAGTACAGGTCTTATATTAACGATGTGTATAGACTGGAAATGCATAATATATGGAGACTTGAATTTCCAACTGTCCTAGATTAGAGTATGTGGTCGTCAGTCTCTAGCACTCCATTCGAGTTAGCCTCAAACATGAATTTGTGTGACGTTCCGAAAGGTCATCTGACTTTCACTTGGATACGCACCAATACAGATGTTCGGGAGAGGGGCAATCAACAAATGTTTTGTAGGTACTGTAGAAACCCAGGGCATATGAAGGCAACATGTTCCGTATTGTAGGATACATTGAGGCCTCAATGTCGCTAGCATTCTTTTTTTTTTGGTGATATAAAATTAATTACAATTTTTTTGTACAATATATGTTCTTTCTTTTTTATTTTTGCATTTCAATTTTATTTTCCACTGTCTACTAACAATTATATAGTGGAAAATTTGCTACTTTCAGTGCTACTTCAAGTACCAATTACAATTTCTCTAGCGATTGAACTTTTACCATTGTGTGTCTTCCACTTCACGATAAGGCGATTGCACCGATGACCCACCTCAATAAAACAACGACATGGTAGGTGTTTGTAACACTGTTGATGAATAATCGTACAATGTCGCAAAACCTAAATACGTCGGCATTGACCCAGGCATCGATACTAGCATTGATGGCGGAATCAATACCTGTACATGCATCGACTTTAGTGTCAACATTTGCGTCAGCATCGACTTTAACATGGGGGTGTAAAATGTTAGAGACGGAGGTGCCCCTAAAAACGTACCTGTGGGAACTCTAGATGCAGTATGCTGTAGTGGTGCATAGTATGGTGCTTGTGAAAATAACACGAGGTTAGTAAAATGAACAGAAATAAATTGAGTGAACTGAACGAGATGTGGAGTAGACATCGGTGGCACTTGTTGGGTTGGAGGCAGGGATGAACCCGTCTCGAAACCTCCTCCAGACCTACGTTGCTGAGGTGATCTTCGTGGCCTCTTTTAACAAAGTTGCCTAGTCCTCGCTTCCACTGATAGCAGATATGGCTTGCCGACGACTCTAAACCAATGCATGTACTCTAAACACGCCATCGTATCCTATAAGAAAAAGGTTCCGTGGATGGGTAAGAATTTCATTCGACAATCCCAAATGTCGATGTACTCCTTCTAGTAATCTCGTCAATTTCCATTAATATTCCCCCGCATATCGAGCTTGTGCAATGTTTTTGTCTCGCGATGGCGGTGCAATTTTTTGCCTCCACCCGAATTGTCGCATCACTCGATCCAATTCATGCATATCCACCATCACATACACTATCAATGGCACCTTTACGTCCCACATACCCCAAATGGCAAAAAATTATGGAGGGACGCATTCCACGATATCCAAATCAGCGTATGGCATCCATTCAAATTGCAGTACACAATTGTAAATTATGTTATGTACAGAATTCTAAATTACAAATCATTGCGAAATTTGTATAGGTTTGAAAAATTCTGTAACTAACCTCAACTTCCAAGAGTTGAACTAATAGTATTTGGATATCAAGCTACTCCAATAGTCACACGTAACTTGTC